>OY757917.1:51909722-52190631 GCA_963585895.1 Sepioteuthis lessoniana
TGGTGATATATATCGCGGAGGCGACGGATAAAACACACACGCATACTCTCACACACACATTGCTTTTTTCTTTTGTACATAGTTTTCATATAAAACTAACTTCTAAACAGAATCAAATTAAAATCTAACCAATAGATATGACTGTTGAAGTAAAGTCAAGATGATCACGTTAAAATATATTTATTTGTTAAAATTTTCTCCATGTGAAAGATTATTGATTATCTAAAATCTGTTTCTAATAAGTATGAGCACTTTGTATGACAATAATGCTATGTTACCTAACCATTGTTTGTGAGTTCAGTTATCACTGGGCGCCCTAAACTTTTGACCAAAATAAAGCATGATTCAATGTTTAGCGGGGTTGTTAGTGAGTTAGACTAATATGTCATTGCTGCGAAGTTCGATTCACACATATATCTAGCCTTGTGCAATGTGTAAGATCAGCTCAGTAGATAGGTTTCCATATTCTTGTTTATTATTCTTATATCTTATATATACACTCAATAAAACAAAGTTTAATTGCATAGATATAAAGTACTCGTTTTATTTTCCCCGGGTATGTACATGTGAATATTAGACAAGGTTAAACCTTGGAATAAATGAGGTTTGGGAAAAAAGTTAGACTGAGTGATTTTTTCTTCCTTTAGTTATTGTTGAAAAAAGATTTGAATAAATAAATCATTGAACAATAATTGACGCAGTCATTTTAGAACACTAAAAAATGAAAATACGAAAGAAACATTCAGCTGTATTGTCAAAAAGTGAATGGTTGGTTGGTTAGTTGGTTGCTTGGTTAGTTTTACAGCCAATCATCACTAACACAAGAAAAAATGTTTGCTGAGATTATAAAGATAGTGATGTCTAAAAAGAAAATCACAATACCATCTTACAGGAAACAAGACTGGAAAACTGTCAAGGCAGAAAATGAAAAAAATTTTAATACATATCTCAATGAATTACATCACGAAATTAAACGAACTAATCACAGACTTATTTCGCTTCTGAATACAGAAGCGAAATAAGTCTGTGATGAAATTGGTGTTCCTTTAAAGAACACGAACAGAAATTCGAAACCTGGATGAGAAATTAGACTGGAAACACAAAATGAAATCTACGACATCAAGCAAAAATGCTAAGACAGAGGAAAAACACTAGAATTTTAAGTACGGAAAGAACAAAGCAACACAATTAAAATAAACGATACAACTCGAAGAAATATATCAGAAGGTACTGGCCCAAAAAGGAAGACTTAAAAAGATACCGAGATAGGATCAAACAATACTGAAACAAAGAGGACATTCCAAAACAACGAAAGAACTTCTACCAGCAAATAGGTGGAGAATGAACAAAGACATATCAACAACCGGATGAAAAGGAAGAAAAACAATTTTGGATAAAAATATAGGAACGGAAAGATCATAACAGAAAGGTCGAATGGATAAACAACTTTGGAAAAGAGCTACAAGGACTCGAAAATGGACTTAAGGTGAAAATCCACTTCGATTCACTCAGAGCCACACACAAAACTAGAAACCGCTAGGCCACGATGGCATACATAATTACTGGCTTAAAAAATTCACTCCCGTCCATGACAGACAGGCTATCGAAATGGATAGATGTTTAGAATAAGCTGACATTCCAGAATGGGTGAACAAAGGAAAGACCACCCTGATCCGAATTTACCCCCAAAAGGAACCGCCTCTAGTGACTACAGACCCATAACGTGCCAACCGATGATATGGAAAATACTAACGGCGCAAATTATGGAGGAGATTTATTATTCGTTAATAAGTCGCGGACTGTTCTTTGAAGAATAGAAAGAATGCTACAAGGGATCAAGAGGAACAGGAGAACTACTATATATTGATCAAAACATTCTCGAGGAGAGCAACACGAGACGAAAAAAATATTGCTTTGGCGTAGATTGATTACAAAAAGCCATACGATATGGTCCCATAAAAACTGTCTCAATCTGTACGAGATATCCGACGAAGTCATAAAGTGCATCGAAGAAACCATGAAAAACTGGAGCGTGTAATTGACAACAAGAAGAAGAAGCTGAGGTGAAAATCCAGAGAGTTATTTTCCAGAGAGATGCACTATCACCATTATTATTTGTGATACCGTTGATGTCATTCCATCACATACTTAGGAAATGCACAGGAGGATACAAACTTCATAAATTGCAAGAAATGATTAACCACCTAATGAACATGAACGATATCAAACTGTTTACCCAAAATGAAAGAGAATTGGAAATTCTAATTCAAGCAATGAGGGTATACAGTGAAGATATAGCGATAGAATTTGGCGGAGAAAAATGTACAACAAATGACAAAAAATCAGAGCAAAGGAAAATTACAAGTACTTGGGAATATTGGAAGCGTACACCATCAAAGAAAAAAAGATGAAAGAAAAAATTAAAAAAAGATTATCTCAGGAGAACGAGAAAATTACTCGAAACCAAACTACATAGCAGAAACCTTATCAAAGGGATAAACGCCTGGGCCGTCTCCCTTGTAAGATATCCAGAACCATTCTTAAAGTGGACGAGAGAAGAGCTTCAACAAATGGACCAGACAACAAGAAAACTAATGATGATGCATAAGGCCTTACATCCTAGAGATGACGTTGACAGACTGTACGTGTCAAGAAAAGGAGGGGGAAGAGGACTCGATAGCATCGATACATCGATAAGACGACTCAAAAACCTCATAAAAAAGAACAAAAAAAAAAGGCTTATTACAGCGACTATTAGCTACACAAAAATCACAAGGATCAACAAAACAAAAATAACTAGAAAACAAAAATAGGAAGAAAAGCAATAGTGACGATATCTCAAGCGCCATGCGAAATCTCACACAAGAAAACGTCGATATGGCTAAGAAATGGAAACCTTAAGGGAGAAAATAAATTTCTTCTAAAGCAGCACAAAACAACGCCATAAGTTAAAGCAAAAATTAATAAGACGCAATAAAATAGCAAGTGTAGGTTATGTGGTGATAGAGATAAAACGATCAATCATATAATAATTGAATGCGGCCAATTAAGGCAAAAAAGGTATAAGACTAGATACGACTGTAACATATTGACCTTCGACCCAGACGTCAATCGAGAAACAGGTGCATCCGGTCGAAGATATCAGGGTATAACCTTCACTGTGGACGGGTTGAATTGGGTGCAGATGCAACGCTCACAGGAAGCAAGTGGACGAAAACAAAGATATAACCCGGTGCGACAGGAAGTTCAGTTAGTTGGAGTCAGTTAGTTGGAGATAAGATGCTGTAGAGAGAACCAGCACTCAGCAGAGGGCTATGGGCCCTCAGGACCCCCGATTGAGCAGCCCAGCAGAACGAGAAAGAAGTGCTGCTAAAGACAAAGGAACTGGGGGTCAATATGTTGCAGTTTGTTCAGTCTCCAACTCACCTCTCACACATAACCCTTTTGTAACCCTTTCGCAACCATTTCGAATGTATGTTTTTCTAAAGAAGTGTATTTATTCGTCATTATTGTTGATTTTGTTTCCACATGTATATGTATCATGGTTGTGACTATGCAACACGACTGGGTAGGGAAGGTGATTAAGTAGGAAATATGCAAGAAATTGAAATTTGACTATGCGAATAAGTGGTATATGCACAATTCGGAATCCGTCCTGGAGAAGGAGACCCACAAACTTCTTTGGTATTTGGAGATGCAAACAGATCACCTCATATCGGCCGGACAAGAACTTGTGATAGTCAACAAAAAATACCTGCTGAATATTAGACTTTGCCATCCCAGTAAAACACTGAGTAAAATTAAAAGAAAGCGAAAAGAGCGATAAATATCTAGACCTTGCTAGAGAATTAAAAAAATCTATGGAACATGAAATCGACGGTGATAGCAATGGTAACTGGTGCACTTGGAATAATCCCTAAACGATTGATAAAGGGACTTGATGACTTAGAAATCAAAGGACAAGTTGAGACCACCCAGACTACTATAATTAAGACCGGCTAGAATACTGAGAAGAATCCTGGGGACTTGAGGGGACTTGCTATTACTCAAACTCTAGTGAGAAGCCATTAGCTAACACTGGTATGAAAAACTCTCAAAAGAGTAAGATAATAATAATCCTTTTTTTGCACACAGTTTTAAGGTTTCAAGTAGTCATATTTTATACAAATTATTTGCAAGTATTCAAGTATTCCCATCTAATACTAATGATTTTCAAATAGATCTATTTGCTCCAAAAATGGTTCCCGAACGGGTACAACCACTCCGAGTCAGACACGACCTGAGAATAATGACAGTTAAGAGTGAATCCATGCTTTCTCAATCTCTAGAATTGGAGCCTCATCACCGATACAGTTTTTGTGTCAGACGCGAGACCCCGTTTTTTTTTGACGGTCTTACTCCCTGAAGGGAATGCAGTGGGCATATTCTAAGTTTCGTTGAGGGCTCAAGAAAAGAGAATCCAGTCATGGAAACAACTATGCGCTTAAGTGAGGTTGAACGAATAAATATATGGAAATATATGGATAAAATATCTAACGAAAATAAGGAAGAGAAAGGAGGAATTATGCAATGCGCAACTAGAGCTACGAATAAACCCCAGTACTTACAGTCAAGTCGCGCTTAAAGCACTGCTTTTCGTTAGAACAACGAGGTTAAGCAGCAATGAGTCTGCCCAGACATTACGAAGGTGACCACTAAGGAACAGTAAATGTAAATAATCTAATGCTTGTGTGCCAAACTAAGCAAAAAGGGTTCTCAAACTCATGGACTTAGAAGTGCCGTTAGTCCCAAGAAGAGACACAGTGGGCCAAAACTGAGGGACGTGATTTATAATACTTATATGTAATACAGCTGATAAACTACAACTTATTTTCCCCCATCAAAATGAATACACATATGATATTAAGAATGAAAGGTGAATTAGTTCAAAATGCTTTGGAGACAAATTTTTTGTTTCAAATTTTTCTTCATTCTATTTTTACTTTTTCTAAATATATATTTTTTTTTTATTTTCACTTTTGATCAGTTCCGTTTCCTCTATTTTATTGTTTTTCATTAATAAGTTATAATAAATTACACAATAAATATTAAAACTGAGAAAACAAAAGTAAATTCAAAGTTTTAACACATTTAAAGAAATAGCAGATGATTTAACAATCGGTTTTTAAACGTTTTCAATGATTTTCAATGATTTTATGTGTTGTCTGTCATTTCATGTACATCGTTCACGCCAATGAGTTGTCAAATCAACCCCTCATCACATTTTGAAAAAAAAATACACCCTCATTCACCAAAATAATTCTTTGAAACAAGCCGATATAGATTTCACTGATGTTCTTATTAAGAATGCATTTTTTAAAAATGTTCCTAAAAATTGGATTATTTTTATTTTTCAGTTGAAGTGAAAGCAACTGAAAAGTTAAAAGTACATATCCTCTCCTTTTCTGAGGAGCTACATAATCAGAGTCGAGAGACAAATTATCAAGTTTTAGGAAAATATTTGTCGCGAAAATTGTTCTACTGTGTGCTTTAGAAAAGTAGTTTCAAGACTGCATACGGCACGCGTGTTTGATACCCCTGGCTAATAATAAATTCCTCTCTGAATTCCGTATTCTTAATAAATAAGCCAACGGTGACGATTGAATTAATATCAGATCATTCTTTTTAATGAATTGGACAGCCAAGAGCATTTTTTTCTTTTTATGCATTACTCCTGAATTTACTTATTTTATTTTATTCTATTTTTTTTTTACAGAAATTCAACATTTTTTCCAAAGGAAGGTAGCATTTCCTCTTTATCTCTCCTCATTTGGAATTAAACACGAATTTTTCTTGACAGACAAATTGATTTTGCTATAGGGCAGGTATATTTTCTCATTGATTCCTTTTCTTGCGGACATTCATACAAAACGTCCTCGTGGTTCATAATATATTTCAAAATACGTCTCCAGTTCCTAAGGCTTACCCCAAAAGGCACACCTATCTTCTAGGTTAAAAATAATAAAGTTTATATTGTGTGGAAATATTTTGCTGCTAGTTGAACGCTGCTAGTTGAACGCCCAGAATCGAGATAATGTGCATCAGTGAGTCATGAAGGATAAGTAGTTGTTGATGCCATAGATCCATTCTTGCGCGTACTCTGATACTTACCGCCAGGCCATATTGAATCGGTATTTTCTGTTAGTTGCTTGCGATAAGCAACCTATTTATAACTTGGCGGCTTGGCTTCCAGATCACGCCTTTTATTTTTTTTTAATAAAAAGCCAACGTGTTTTTTCAGAACGTATTTTCACAAAACATGTCATCGACAATAAATATCAATCACAGAGGAGACGGACAGGAATTTATTTAGCAATTGTAAGTAGTCAGCTCAGCCATCAGGTATAGTCTGAAGGATTGGAGATTGATTAAATGATTTTAGAGGCGTGTCAACTCGTGCACACGGCACAACTCAAGGAACTCGACTATAGTCGCACACGGCAGTGAAATGGATAACCCCTAAAAAGTTAATCTTTAATGTTAGACGTTCAAAAACATACGTATTCATACTGGTTTTAATCCGTTGCATTAGTGTACTTAGTGCTAAGGGATATATTTAGTCAAGTCTCCACTCACTAAGGTCCTATATTAGCATTAGTATGTCCGTTATATACTAACACTAAACACAACGGAACGAGAGACAATATAAACGCATTTGTACATTCAAGAACATTTAACGTTTTATATATATAATATTTATACCTATATCTATTTTAAGAAAGAATACACAAACGTGTCCCAACAACTAGTAATATACACATATTATTCCACGTAGCATGCGGAAAGGGGACAAAAATGAAAAAAAAAAAGAAGTTTACTCGATGAGGAAAAATAAAGTAGCCACAAATCTTTACTGTTGCCTGACATGGTCCGAAGCAACACCTCTTCTGATTAAAGAAAATAGGCAAAAGAAATCGAGAATAGGTTTCTGACTGTCACGTGATACCCCACGAGGCCCCAAACGGAAATACCTATCCTCTGAGATAATTATTTATTGTCCTGCTAAAATAGCATCACCTATATATCTTCTTTGTGTCGGTCGCAATAGTTTAAGTAAGAAATTCAAAAACTAACAAATATTCATTATACTTCACGGCAAAGAATTAAAGATGACACAAGTCATTAAAGATTTTACATTCACAATCTTGTACAAAATGAGATTAGGTTCTTAAAAAAAAATTGATTAATTTTACCAACAGTAAGAGTCATCTCTTTATATTTTTCAATCAAATGATTGAAAAATATAAAGTGATGACTCTTACTGTCGGTAAAATTAATCAAATTTTTTATGAAAATAAAATCCTTTCTCCTCTGTTTTCTGTTCGAGTCCCTTTTTCAAAATTTTTCGTTTGGGAATGTACATTTTTAACTAGTCATGGCCAACATGATTTCTGTTTCTTGTCAATAAAAAGAAAAAGAGTGAAATATTAAGAAAACTGAACACATGCTTCATGAATTATGACAGCAGTGGAAGACCCCAAAAGACATTTGGTGATAGGAAGCCAGTTACTTCCCTTGCTTTTTTCATGAAGTGATTTGTGAGAATAAAAACGTCATGAAAAATAGGCAGTAACGAATTCATATCTTCTACTGCGTGTAAGTGTTTTATGAAAAGATGAAACCAAAATCTCGTGACAACTCAATACTTTAGGTGTCATTTGGTAATCTCTCTTAACATCGTTTGAATTAATCTATCAGACTCACACGACTATAAATGATTGAGTAAGAGTTATTAACGACGTAATTTGCTTCAATAAACCCGGCCACTATCACCGCACCGGAAAAAAACAAAACTACATTCTACATTAAATTTTGTTATGTTTTGACCAAGCAGTTTATCCCCTGCCTTTGTTTTTGCAAAATCTAAAAATGGCTTTTTCAAAATTCACATTTCTCAGTTTCGTTTTGATATAAAATTTGAATAACTTTTCCTCTTCTCAACGTTTACCCAATATTCGATCACTTAGTCTTGATATGTAGTGTCAACAGTGACGAGTTTGAAGCATTTAAAACCTATTTTTCATCTTGTAAACTACTGAGTTATAATTATTACTTATGAATGCTCCTATTCCCACGATCTAAAGCAAATTTATGTCATGAAACACCCGCGTACATTGTAACACTTTATATGTATAGCCAAATGACATTGTGTGTGTGTGTGTGTATATATATATATATACATATATATCATCAAGTCGTATTTATAGCATGGATTCCATTGAATCTCTCTCGCTATCCTTCCCTATCGGCTATCGCTCTTCTTAGGTCTTTTAGACGGCATCCAGTGTTCGCACAGATCACATAAATATAAGTCCCTGGTGGTCGGCCAACACTGATGTGTTCATGTGTGGGAGTCAACTGGTGAACGTCACTTTTGAGTTATTCCTTGCTTCTCCAGCTGTGCCCAACATGTTTTGTTCATCTTATTTGTATAGTCTGTGAGATGAGAGATAATTGGCCATACAGAAGCTGTTGTGATGGGTGCTGCTTCCAGGATTTGTTCAAAACAGCATGCAGCATCTTTCTGTAGTTCTCATCCAGTTTTTTCTCGAGGCGCTTCGTTAATGTTTTGGTAGTGCAGCCATACAATAGTACTTATACAGCTACAGCCTTGAAGAAGTCTCGTTTTATTTTATATGAGAGATTGAATTTCTATATGGTCCATAACTTGTCGATAGCAAACCATATTTTTCCTATGCGTATATTGAGATGTTGCGACCGAAGTGTGAAATGGTTTATTTATTTCAGAAGCAGACCGTTTAGTGTGGAGATGGTACTATCTGGTTTAAGACATGTGTGCATGTGTGTGTGTGTGCGTGTGTGCGTGAGGATGTGCTGAAAAGTTGAAGAAGGGAATAATTCAGTGTCCTGGAACATACATGCTATTTTTTCGCTCTTAGCGAATTTTTCATACCTGTTTAAATTGGTGGCTTCCACAGGAGTCTCCTCAGATCTCCAGAACTCTTCTAAGTATTCTAGCTGTTCTAAACGATGCTTTAACATGGATTGTCTCGATTCTTTCTCTGATTTCCAGTTTTTCCAATCTTTTTTTTCAAGCTTGTTTTCAGCGCACCAACCAAAACTGGTTTTAGTTCTCTGGTAAGGTCCAGTCCTCCAGTCCCTGTACCAATCTTTTGGTGACTGTACCGAGCACACCAATTATCATTGGTATCACCGTCACTTTCATGTTCCATAGTTTTTTTTTTCTCTAGCAAGGTCAAGGTACTTATCTCTCTTCGCTTTCCTTCAGTTTTACCCTGTGGTCGGTCGGAACGGCAAAGTCTGCTATTCGACAGGTTCTCATTTTTTTATTAACTATCACTAGGTTTGGTCGTCTTGCCGAGACTAAATGGTCGGTTTTTATCTCGAAATCTCAAAGAATTTGTGAGTCTTATTTTCTAAGACAGATTCTGGGATGTGGATAGATCATTTGTTCGAATAATTTAATTCAAACTTTTTTACAATTCCCAGTGAATCACTTTCCCTACACAGTCATGACAAGTCTTACACTCTCTTTGCGCTAATTTATTGCATTCGCTTATTATGTGATTAATCGTTTCGTCTCTGTCACTACATAATCTACATGTGGTATTTTATTGTGTCTTGTCTATTCTTGCTTTGACACAGTCCTTATGGCGTTGTTTTGAGTTGCTATCTGAAGAGATTCAGTCACTTTCTTAAGGTTTACCTTTCATAAGTTTCCCTTTCTTAAGTTTTCTGTCGTTTGAAATGTCCTTAGATTTGTTTTTCTTCCCATTTTTGTTTTCTGGTTATTTTTGTTCTGTATACGCTTGTGTTGTCTGTATTGTTTTTGGTCGCTGTAATCAGTCTTCTTCCGCGCTTTTTTATGTAGTCTTCAAGTCGTTTTATCAATGCATCGACGCTATCTTGAATTCTGGCGAGTCCTGTTCTTCCTTTTCTTGACACATACAGTCTGTCTGTGTCATATCTGGGATGCAATATTGTGGGTTTGTTCTCTGGTCCATTTGTTGAAGTTCTCTCGTCTACTTCAAGAATGGTCCCGAGTATATTAGACAACTTAAGTGCTTATCCCTTTAGATGAGATTTCTGCTATATAGTTTTGTTTCTCGGTTTCTTTACCTGTCCTTCAAGTCTAATTTCCTATCCAGTTTTTTTTCTGTCCAGGTTCCAATTTTATCACAGACTAGTTCTGCATGAACTAGCTCGTTTAGTTCAGTGATGTTTCCTGTTGAGATATTTGTAAATAATTTGTTTAATTTTTCGTTTTTTACCTCAACTCGTTCCCAATCTTTGTTTCTACGAGTTGGTACCATAGTCTTCTTTTCAGTCATGATTTTCTTTATTAACTCTACATTTATTTTGTCTTCTTGCGTTAACATTTGCTTTGTGGTGTTGGGTCTGTGGCATTTTGGTTATCAGAATTTTGCTTATCGTTTCAGTTAGGGGGCTCGCTCTTGTTTTTCAATATTGATTGCTTTGCTTCGAGTCAGGGGACCTTGTTGATAATGTCCACTACTTATTTGTCCACATATTTCTAGCATCTCGAGGTCAAAACCCAATTTTAAAAAGATATCTAAATAGCTTGGTTAACAAGCCTCTGGCTCGTATTAAATCTCGCGAAATTTTCCGCAAATTTCAATCATTCTTTTTTATACACTCTTTGTGCAGGATTGCTTTTAATATAACAGTGAAGTACATTCTTCTTCGGTCAATTTTTCCGTTTGTGTTTTAAGTTATTATTTTGGTCATTTTTTGTGTACCTGAAATTAGAATAGCCAACATTTGCAGGATACCGTTGGTTCCCTACTTTCTAGCCGAACTGTCTGGCATTCGTGTTGGACGGGGCACAGTCCATCTAAGGCAGCCACGTGACCAAAAGGCCTCCGGTTTCGGCTGGGCTACCTTCGAGGGGCGATCTGCATCATTGACACCTTTGTATAGCACTGGACCTCGTTGTTCAGTTTTAAGATATAACCAGGCATCTGTGCATGGACATATGTTTGGGTCCATGTCCAGCTAAGCTCATCAGGACCACATTGCACTAAGTGGGCCGATGACCAACACAGTAAAGCAGGGCTCGTGCCGACCTTCCCCTCCCTTAATCCCCGCTATAATCTGACTTTGTGTCAAGTCCTTTCTGATGGGAGGAAGAGACAAATAATTGCCATTGGTTCCCCATATTGGCTATCATCAGATGCTATCTGGTATTCTTCAGAACAGCTTATTTCAGCGGACAAAAAAGATACACCATTATATTTTAGTTCTAGCTAGGGGAGCGGTCAACTTCTTCGTTTTTTCTTTTTTTCCCCAGTTTCTCACCATCTCCCACACTATTATTATTATACGCCTTGCGAATTCCTCACTCCTAGCTTTAACTGGTGGTTTTTGACTGGAGTCTGAATGACAGTAAGACCCCTTATATCTCCTGGACTTTTCTTAGTATTCTGATTGACTTCAGCATTGATGTCTGGATGGTCTCAATTCTTCCTATGATCTGTTTACTCATTATCTTTTCCAGTTTCTTGAAAAAAACTAAATCAAGATAAATAAAATAAACGATGTTTCACTAATTTAGCCAGGTCGAATTACCGCCCGTGACAGAACAGCAGTGTTTATTTCACACTTCTGTGTCCGTCGCTCTGATCTTCGGTTCTAGAAAAGACTGTCAATGTAATCCCACGGGACCATCTTTGAGGCTTTTACTTCAGGATCTCGTCCACAGTGTCCTAATAGACATAGCCGACATTCTCTGATCCTTGCAATTCTGAGAGGTTTCGATACGAGCATTCGTTTGTTATTTATTGCTGCCATTTTACATTGAGGGTTACACACACACGCGCTCGCGCATGCGTGCGCATATATATATATAAAATGAACACAAGAATTGACACAAACTTTGGTAAACAATTTATTCAAATGAATTTGTGAATATTTTGTTCCTAGAATTCCCTCAGAACCAGATTACTGATATTGCATTCTCGGAAGCACTGAAGACAGTATCAAATTCTGTAAGATTAGCCTGAGCTGTGGATCATGCCGAGGTAACAAAATCTTTATTCAACACTTCTCTGTCAATCACTGGCACGTTCAGTTCCAGAACAGATTACAAACAAATATCCTGCCTTAAAGTGTCAATATATGTGACATGACATATACCACAGGATGAAAAGTATTCATTTTTCTTGTGTTGTTACAAGTATAAGAGTCAAGAGCTAAATGTCAAGAGCTAAATGTACTATCTTTATGTAGCAACCATAAAGACCCTTTTCTGTTAGTTTTTTAAGTGTCCAGGTATCACTATCATGCAAAAGCACTGATTCAACAGTGAATAAGAACAGCCTTTCTTCCTCTTGGTCGTCTTGACATCCAGATTTTCAATTTTTTATGGCACGTTGTGTTCTTATTTTGATATCGGTATCAGAGTTGGTCACCCAACCTACAAGTTATGTATTTATTGAACTCCTATGCGCGATCCGAATGCAACACAAGGCCAATTTTAAAGGGGAGTTTATCAGGTTTGAATTCAGAGTTTTCCTTCTCCAAAACCAGTTGCAATACCAATGTTAAAGAACTCAGTCTGCCCAACTGTTTAGTGCGAAAAGAATTGGATTCATATCATTCCCAAGGATACTAGCACTATGTAAAATGCAAACATTCTAGTCCAGGATTTGAACACGAGTCACCGATTCCATTGACTACTATGATAATTGTTACACTACGAGTACTTCATATCGATTCCATATAAACAAAACTACCTCGACTATCTTTTAAATTTAGAATAAGTGTGGCGTTGTATTGTAGTTTCTCGAAGCATCTTGAAAAACATTTACGAAGACGAAGAGACAGACTTTTCTCCATATCAAGAAGGGAAAACAGACATGTGATTACAAAAAAAATTCATTCAAGTTTATTTTGAACTTGTAAAGTTCTTCAAACAGGAAAGAAGTATATTAAAGAGTTTTTCGACTTTTTTCATCTTGTTCTTTTTTTTTCATCTTTGGCTGTTTCTACATTGTCGGTGGTGCTAGTTCTTTTTCAGTCTGTTCTTCCGCTGTTCTCGTTTCTTTTTTTCCTTCTGTTTTTCCTCTTCTCTCTTTAATGAAACAACGGCCAACGGTCACTTACACCATTTTTTTCTCTCATGGCCATTTCTTCTTCGATCGTCTAGTGACTTCTACCATAATTTCGGCTTGAAATCACGTTATGTCGTCGTGAGTGGTCACAGCAACCAAATAAAAAGTGTGTGCAAAGAAATGACTATTATCAAATAGAAATAATTACTTGAAACTATATAATCATCTTGCATATCAATAGGTGTTACATTATGCAAAATACAAGTTATTTCAAATACGAAAATTCAATTTTCCGAATGCCAATAAAGAGAGTAGAAGTGACTGTTATAAAATAATGAAAAAACTTGGAGAGTAGAGATTAAAGTTTTTATACTGAAGTGGTGGTCGTCGTCGTCGTCATTAGAGAAAGGATGCTTTCATAAGCCGTAAATAGGTTCTCTTGCGTTTTCCAGATGACAAGAAGTTTGAGGAGATTCATGAAATATGACTTTAGTGTTTTATTATGGCGTTATCGATTCTGATTTGAAGACTTTAAAGAAATTTTAAGATTTGAAGGAATTGGTAATTAACAGAAAAGGAAATGAGACGGAAAGAGACTATTTGGTACAAATTAATAATACATAAAAGACTTGTCCATCCGAGTAACCTTTCTAAATCGAGTAAAGAAAAGTTTTAAAATAGACAGCCGTGCAGAATTATGAGATTAACCTATTATGACTAGATTTAGTCATTCCTAATATGCCGAGTCAATTAGGAAGAAAATGAGTTACAAAATTTCTTTCCAACGTTTATTCTCTCAAAATTCTATTGGATGTAATAGTTTAGAATCAAGATGACTGGTTGATTGAAGAAATAGCTAACATGAGAAATTTTCTAGTCTGCTTCATGATTTGAATGAGATGATGATGATTATTGGATGTGGAAGGTCTTTCGATGGTCTGGAGAAGTAAACAAAACCTGGGGTAGTATTTTTTAGAAATGGTCGTTGCTATTTTTTTGTTTGATTGTTTTTAGATGATTGTTGGTGTTGTTGATTTTTCTCGCCATGATTCTGTACCAAACTTGGAGATCTGACTTAGATTAATATTATCATTTTTTAGGTGAGATCTGTTTTTCACCCTTTATGTGTTCATCTCACTGTAAAAGTTTTTTGTCTCACGCCTACCCTTATGTTAACTAATCGTTACAAGAGACAGATCTCTCTTCCACCCTGCCTCTATCTCTCTCACTCTCTCCTTTCTCTCTGTCTCTCTGTCTCCGTCTCTGTCTGTCTCTGTCTGTCTGTCTCTCTCTCTATATATATAATTGCATTTACATCCTCTCTCTCACGATTAAGTATCAAGCTGTTAAGTCTTTCATTCTCAACCTGTGTCGAAACTCCGCATTTTATCGATCACCTGGCCTAAAAAAAAAAAAAAATTGAAAATTAAAAAATAAATGAAAAACGCTTAGAAATCTAATTTTAGTTTTAAATTTTTTGTTATTACTACTCCTCTAAGTCTGGAAAATTATAGAATTAAATATTCGAAATATTTATTCATTTTTAGGGGTTTTCGAATGAATCCTAAGTACTTTTTTCCTTCAAACCTAAAATCACATTTAAAACTCACATTATATATAAATGTATATATATATATATATATATATATGTACATATATATATGTAAATATGATTAATGATTATGCATGTCACAAATCTACATATGACTACTGTGAAGGTAATGGACGCAACGTACATGGGCATGCGAAGCGCGTACGAACGTGTCTGGCTTGTAGAGCGGAACGCCGAAACAGATATGGCTGTCTCAAGCATATTTGACGATGGGAGATCTCGAACCAGCGAGAGGTAAATTGCACGTATGCAAATTATTGCGAGATCTCGCGAACATAAAATACGCACGGTGACGGCTGGAAACGATTCTTTCTGAGTGCGTCGACCGACGAACGCGTTGTTACAACTTGGAGAAGGAAGGAAAGAAGGATGGAGAGAAACGGAAGGAGAGAGAGAGAGAGAGAGAGAAAGAAAGAAAAGCGCAGGAGAAAGAGGGACAGAAGCGCTCGAGTCACTACGCCCTGAAACGGACTTGCGAAATCCATCGCAGCCTACCGACACACAGAATTGGGATTCGGTCATTGTCTCTAGTGTGTGGTGTACGTTGAAGAAACAGGAGTTTGTGAAAGGAAATCCAAGAATCGATTTCACGTTGTCATTTACGTCCGCTCGTGACAACATTAACTACAACTACTAACAGTTTCACGTTTCCACAATCACCAAGCAATTTTACACGATCATTTCTACAAATGGGATGAGGATTTCATGCTACACATAAAGCATGGATTATGCAACAAAACCGTTTATATAACAAGATATCCGAAGAGAAATCTATTGAACAACAGTCATAACCCTTGGAAACCTGGGTGCCTCGACACCACTCTCGTGGGTTCTTTTTCTTTTTCTTGACTGAAAAATAACGGAGAATGTAAAATGTAATTTATTTAATAACCTGATTGCATGTATTGTTGCCTGGCTACAGCGATTCCTCGACCAGAATTCAGGCCGCCAGGATATCAGTAGCGACACAAATACTGGATTCCTGGGTTTTAAATGTTAATAAAGATAAATTCGAAAACATACATTTTGGATTGTGATTAAAAAGTTTCAAATTCCTTAAATTCTGACGTTAAATTTTGGATTTGACTTGATATTTTTATCATTAGAGTTACGCTGGCGTCATAACAAATATAATGGAAACCAATTTTCATGTGTCAGTATTTTGTTTCGTTAACTTCCCTCTCCTTCCTTTCTCTCTCTTTCAATACTCTGGTCAAACTCCAGAGAAATGGTTTCGTAACATAGCATATAAGGCTTCCGTGTTATTTTCTAAGCTTAGGTGAGTTGTATCACAAAGACAAAAGTATAGAGCATCCATCTAGAATCGAACTTACTGTTTATGGTGCTAGCCGAATTCCCTTGTCATTAGAGCACATAAGGCAACCACAAATGTGTGTAAAATATTTGAAATCATTAGGACTTTCTTTCGGATAAGATTTTTAAAAATAAGTGTATTGTAACATAATCACCTTCATTAGTTATATCTAATTGTCTTATTGTTAGATTTTGATTTACTCCAATTTAAAAGTTTGTTTCATGTGAGAACTATATACAAAAGACAAGAACAAAGTCGATGTGGGGGAAACTTCACAGAAATAAAAAGTGAATAAGAAAACCAAACTGGCCAAATCAGTTGACATTTTCCTAAATCTGGACTCAGGTGACAAAACATTTGTTATCTGTCATCTCTGTGTATTATGATATTGTGCCTTAAGAGTGAAACTGTCATTTTTGCTTTAAAATGTCTATTTTTTTTAGTTTAAATTGCATATAAACAGCTGAAGTTCAAAAAGGCATTGGTGGTTTTCACCAAACAGAAAAAGTCTAATCTAGATATTCATAGGCTTAAAATTCTGAGGATCACCAGATCCCATTATCAACAATACTGAGAATTAGGCATAGATTTCAAGTGACATGTCCTCTGTGTGTGTGTGTGTGTGTGTGTGTGTGTGTGTGTGTGTGTGTGTGTGAGAGAGAGAGGTCTGCTCTCTAATTATCCATTTGAATATCACGACCATTTTTTACACGCTCGTTATGTCTGTTATGAATATGCGATCAGACACTTTTGCGTATTGCTACTTATTCGACATTGAGACACCTTTAAGGGATTTGGTGTGCGATGAAGTGTCATTTTTTTTAACATCACATTTTCTTATGCAAATAGCAACATTCAACGTTAGAACCTTAAATAGAATAGGACAACAACCGGACCTGACTGCATCGGCCATAGAACATAACATAATATGCATTCAAGAACACAGATGCACACATAGCGAGGATATCAAATATCACGATACTGGCAATGGATGGACGCTAGCCCCTGCATCTGCATAGAAAAACTCTATCAATGACACGATAGAAGGTGTAGGTATGTTTATAGGACCCTGAGCCCTAAAATCACTAAAAAGCATTGAGAAAATACAACCTAGGATGATGGTAACTACTTTAAATGGCAACCCCAGCACAACAATCATTTGCCACAGCCCTATCAACGTTAGTGAAGAAACTGACCTCATTGTCTTCTGGGATGAGTTATCCTCCCTTGTTCGTAGCATCACGAAACACAACGTTCTAGTCATTGGTGGAGACATGAATGCCCAAATTGGTAAAAACTTAAACCATAAATTCAGCTTACACAACTCGTCAAACAGAAATAGGCAACATCTAACAGATTTCACGCTAGAAAATAGATTAACATGCCTCAATACAAATTTTCAGAAAAGGTAGGGAAAACTATGGACCTACTCATACGCAAATAATATTAAAGCACTGATAGACTACGTCTTTATAAACAAGAAATAGAATAACAGCGCATTGAATTGCCAGGCATACTCCTCATTCGAAGGTGTGTCCTCCGATCACCGAATTATCACGGCAAAACTACGAGGGAATACGACCCGAACAACCACTGTACACTATGATTGGTCCCTGTTTGATAACAGGGATATTAGAGATAAATATGCTTTAACACTTAGAAACAAATTCGATGCACTACAAGAGAAGACAGAAACACATACTCGAATGACGAGTATGAGAATTTCGTCAATGCCCACTTAGAAGCGGCAGCAGAATGCATACCAACTAAACAAAGAGCTAAACCTAGAGTCCTATGGGAGACATTAGCGGTTAGAAAAAAGCATTCAGACGTGAAAACTGCTTCCAAATGCAATAAGAAGAACCCAACCAATATCAATGCCCTGAAACTTAAAAAGGTACAAAATGAATTAGCTAACATATACCTAAAAGAACAAACAGAATGCATACAAAATCAGATTAATAAAATTAGTGACTCGGTTGAAGATAGACAATCTAGAATAGCATAGCAAGCGGTAAATGAAGTAAGCAGAAGGAAGAGCACTGCAAAAGCTAAACTGAAAGCTACCAACCAACAAGAATGAATACAACTATGGAAACAACATTTTGAGAATTTATTTGGAAATCTTCCGAAAGTTACACATAAACCAATTGCGAGAATTGTAAGTAAACAATTAGACATCAAACTAGGACTGTTTACGCAAGAACGACTCGACTCAGTACTAAGAAAAATTAAAAATAGAAAAGCAGCAGGGGTTGATGAAATACCCCCAGAAGTATGGAAGACCAGGCAATTTGACGACTTACTATTCGGACACTGTAATGCCGTATATAATCAAAACCCAATAGACAGATGGACGAAGGGATGCATCCCTGCTTCCCAAAAGGGGCAACCTCGGATTTGCCAAGAACTACCGGGGTATAACCCTTACATCAATAACGGCCAAGATATACAATGCTCTACTTCGCAACTGCATAGAACCTAAAATTGAGAAGATATTTAGGGAGAACCAAAATGGCTTTCGAAGGAATAGATCCACAACATCACAAATTTTGACTATCCGCCGAATTCTAGAAGGTGTACGTGCAAAAAACCTAGAGGCAACAGTATTATTTGTCGACTTCACCAAGGCCTTCGACTCCATACACAGAAGAAAGATGGAGCAAATACTACTCGCCCACGGCCAACCCAAAGGGAACCGTCGCTGTCATAACGATGCTATTAATAATTAGAAACACAAAAGTAAAGGTCTGTTCCCCAGATGGAGACACAGACTACTTCGATATTATAGCAGGTGTGCTGCAAGGAGACACATTAGCTCCAGACCTCTTTATCATCTGTCTAGACTACATGCTTAGAACATTTATTGATAAAATGAAAGAAAACGATGTCAAGGAAAGAAGCAGAAGGTAACCCGCACAAACAATTACGGACGCAGACTACGCCGATGACATAGCGCTTCTGGTAAATGCCCCCGCCCAAGCCGAAACCCTGCTTCATAGTCTGGAAAGAGCAGCAGCAGGTATAGTCCTCCATGTCAATGCACACAAGACAGAATATATGTGCTTTAATCAAACAGGCGACATCTCTACACTTAACGGTAGCTCGCTGAAACTAGTAGACAAGTTCACCTACCTAGGAAGCAGTGTCTTATTAACCGAGACAGACATCAACACGCGACTAGCAAAGGCATGGACAGCTGTCGATAGACTATCGGTCATATGGAAGTCAGACCTGACCGATAAAGGGAAACGCAGTTTTTTCCAAACAGCGATTGTGTCGATCCTCCTGTATGGATACACTTCATGGACACTAAGTAAACGTATGGAGAAAAAGCTTGACGGCTACTACACAAAAATGCTGCGAGCAATATTGAACAAGTCCTGGAAGCAGCACCCCACAAAGCAACAGATGTACGGCTACTTACCCCCCCCCCCATCACGAAAACTATCCAAGTTAGATGAACTAGGCATGCAGAACACTGCTGGAGAAGTAGGGACGTACTTTAGTGGACCCTTTCACATGGACGAGCAAAGGCAGGACGTCCTGCTAGAACCTACATACAACAGCTCTGTGCAGATACAGGATGTAGCCTTGAAGACCAGCCGGAGGCGATGGACGATAGAGAGGGGTTGCGAGAAAGGATTAGCGATATCCATGCTGATGGCGCAACCTGATGATGATGATGATGAAACATCGCATCATCCAGACTTTCTACAGTTTGTTTGGTTGTATTTTATAGCATATCAAATTTTGAAGGTTATTTAATACCAAATCCTGTTTATAAATTCACACACACATACACACACTTACATACGCACACACACACACACACACACATGATTTGTAAGCGAACAATTTTTTGGTAACATTCTTAAACGTGCCAGAGATCATTTGTTTGCACACAGATAAATGGCTTCAAATATAGTGAATAGTTTTGATTGACCCATAGATAGGACCCTAACTCCGTATCAAAGTGAACCTAGGAGTAATGCTACCGTCGCAAATTTTCCTTCTTTGTCGTTATCAAAATTTACTTTCACTATCAGAATTCTTTCTAAATTGCAATGAAGACATTTTGAAATTTACACGCTAATCATTCATTGGCTTCTGAAAAATTTTCTCATTTTTCGTATTTGAAACCATACAATCATTTGAGACTTTCTAGCTGTACATTGATCAAGGTACTTATTTTGTAAAGTTAGTGACCTGATATTTGATCCGTACTGATGTCGTTCTGTTGTTGCAGATTTTTGCCAAGTTGGATAAATTGTTACAGCGAGAAAGCAGCCTCATCTCATGGTTATTCGAAGATATTCTTTTTATCTTAGCCAAGCTTTGTGAATAACAATATTAGGTATATTGCAAGATGTAATGGTAAACGAGCTAGACTAATAGTACATACAAAGCGAGTTCAATTTTCACGAGGTGCTCATAATTCTGATCTTGCATTCCAAATAAGCATCAGAGTGTAATAGCAAGCTAGTTTCACAAATTAATTACATGCCTTGGATATGACACTAAACTGCACTCGATGGTGTGGCTTCAGTTCTGGAAGACGGTGAGTGGAAATTCCCTCTTAGCGTTGGAAATGGAATCGGCAACCCAAATTCAAATCCTGGACAAAACAGTTTGCATTTTTTGTGTTGATGCCTTTGGGAAAAAGATGAATCTATCCCTTCTCTCTCCAGCTATGGATAAATAGTAGTGTAGACTGGGTTCATTAATCTTAGTTAAGCAACTAGTCCAGGAGAAGGAAAAACGTCAATTCAAACTAGTTTTACCCCGCTTAAAAATTGACCTTGTGTCACATTCTGCTCATTGCAGATGAATTGGGTAAATACATACTTCAATAAATTGGCTCTTAAAATACTGATAATGCAACTGATTATGATGTATTTACATGTTTAAAATGATTTATTCATACATTGGCTTTTAAATTATTGATATTGCAATGGGTATAAAACGATTGTGAATGCAGGTTTTTGTATCATATATAACTGGCGATTATTATTGTTAAACAACGTCGGTAAAAACTGATCCAACGATGGTTGAGATGCTATAAAACCAACTAAATTAATTACAACTGAGTAGTGAGTTCTACCCTAAGTATCCCATACTTGTAGGTCTGGTTCAAATCGAAGTTTCAATTGTTTTTATCAAAGAGACGCATTACTTAGTTTAAGGGTGAGTGAATTTGGCTTGCAGACTATTGTTGGTTGGTCTCTGAAGTTAATTATTGCTGTGTTTGATTCTTACTAAGTTCCCCATAATTGAGGTCAAATCCAAGCTTTGCTGAGTATTTTTTAAGTGGAGCCTCATGTCATGAAATGCAGAAGATTATAACCGGGGAGTTAGATTCTCAAAGTATACTCCTTACCACTAAGCTAAATTTAGAAGTTACACAGCTTTGCTTTGAGAACCTATTGTTCCTAAGTGGTTACCCATCTAATTACTGAACGGATTCATAGCTATTTAACTGCAATTGGTGCTTTAAGCGTGACTTGACCGTAAATCACATCTAAGTTAAGCTTAGTATGTAACCACGGAAATATTTTTGACAAATGAAATATATCAAGCAATCGATACTTAGCAAATATGTATGCAAATGTCATCCGGGAATCTGCTCACTGTAGACACCAAAACTTTTCGTGAAATTCACACTCACTTCCCTCAACTGCAAATTCTATAACTCAAAATTGGTTCCTTTTTGAATTGATATTATTGCATTATCTATATATCTGCAATTCACACATGCATCGGCAGTGACTCTGCCGACGACGTAAGCCAATTCTAAATCAACCAAGTTGATTTAGAAACTCAATAGAAGCACTTGCACGCATGCGCTCAAGCAATTCTTTGTTGGTAAATACCATCATCATACAAAAACGAAGAACATCTGTCGATTAATCTTGATCCAGTAATATACTTTGCTGAGGGAATATTATTGTTGTTACCACATATACACTTGTATCAGGTTGGAAAACTAAACTTCCAGGCAACTTTTTTATAAGGTCATTGATCTATACACAAATAATAGTTTTATTTGTGGGCTAATTTTACTATTCTTTGGTAATTTAATGCTGATGTCAGTTTTTTTTTTTTGGCTTTTTGCAAGCAATTATATGGTTTCAGGTAACAAATGATGATAATCATTTGTAAACAAATATAGCTTTTGTTAGGTTTTACGGCATAAGGTTATTTTATGCCGAATCAGGATTTGTGTTTTGTATATATTTTCATAGTCTATTCTATAATCTTGATTTCTTTTAAAAATCTACGATTTTGTTGAATTTTAGTTAGAAGTGTTATGTTAAGTTTCTTGCATTAAAATATTTTTAAAATACATTACAGAAGGATGTGTGTTACTGTGATTATTGTGCTACACATGCATTTTGGTTGTTTCTCGTGCGTTTTTGTAAATACATGAGTCAGCCATGTATAAGCTACGTGTAAGTTGGATTAAGACTACCCCTTCCTTTTGGTTTTTAAGTTCTGGTTCCCGTTTTCTCAGGATGCGCTTTATTTGAAAGTTTGTTTTGTGAATTGCTTTTCCATAATCGACTCCATTTCTATCTGATGTACTCATTGATCACAACTTTTATATCGTTGTTGGGTATTTGTGGTTTTGAGGTTGTGGTCAATAGTCAGTTGCTTCATTCGAATTCTAAACGTTTTGGGTAGGTGAGCCATGAATTTGTTTAAATCGTTTTCCTCGATTGTGTTATCGGGTGGAATGTAGAGCGAGCATACATTAATTTCTCTGTGCGCGGTTGCTTTCATAGCTATTGTTTGCGTTTTAGTATTTAGATTTATTTTGCTTTGAGGTATGCTATTTTTGATAAGGATGGAAACATCTCAGGATGCTCTAAGACTAGTATTGTGTATATGGTTGAATAGTTCGTAGCTTTTAAGTTTTAGAGTGTTATCTTTGAAGAAAGCATCTTGGAGGCATATTATAGCAGGATTTAGGTTATTCAGTTGCAGAAATAGGTAATTGTAATTTGGTTTTAATACTGTATATTTCATTAGATTGTTTCTCATGGGGGAGGATCTTTTTTCTTTGTTTTGGTTTTTGTAGAGTTTGGAATCTCTTCTGTTCTTATTTGTTCCAGTTGGTTGAATCTGTTTTTAGTTTCATTTTTTTTTGTTTTGTGAGCGATTGTTGTATATCATTCTAGTATTTTTCTTTTGTTTCTTTTATTGGAGATCTTGTTTTATAGTGAGCCTCATTTACGGAAATATCTTCCACGGAAGATATTGTTCTAGAGTTTAGCGTTCTTTCAGGGTTGATGGAGAACGGAAATATTTGTTCTGTAGAAGGTTCTTTATTTAATGGATTTGGGGCTTTAGAGAGAGATTCCTGTTAGTAGGAGATAATGCTACATCTTTTTTGTACTTTCTTTAATATCAATTCTGATGATATCTTTTTTGAAGTATTCAAACGAGGCTTTTATTTATTTAATGAAGCTTTCCCAGTTACTCAGTTCCAGTAGAATTAGTTTTTTCAACCATTCGTTCGTATTTGTTCTGGGCGTGTGGAGTATAGAATAGGTAGTGGTCTTAGACCGTGCTACCATCTTCCATGCTTTATGGTACGGAATGTTATTTTTATTGCCAGGATTTGTCTAGTTTCCAACTCGCACAAGATCTTGTGGGAAAATTCATGGAGAAATTCACAGGTTCATATTGACCACATTTTCTACACACTTCTCATCCTCTATAATCCTCTTCGTGGAAGTCGTATTTATGGTGGATTGATCCACCCTCTCCATATTATAGACTATTTTGATTCTTTCTGATATTTTTGGTATATCAAATGAAATTATGCATGTATTATTCTCTATTATTTTCTTCTGTTTTTTTTTATTGACAATCTTTTTATTTCTATTTCCTCTTGTTTTTTTTTGTATCTTTCTATTTTCTCGATCGTACACCATGAGAATTCTTTACTTATCAAAAAGCCCTGACTTATGTTTAGAGATTTGTTAGGGTTTAGATTGGAATCTTATGGAATTTTTTAGTTGAAAGTCGACCTGTTTTTTTCTTTTGTACATCTTTGAGTAGAGTTGAGTTTTTTGATTTTTTTTATCAAATGTGGGGGTTTTAATTGTCTGATATAACTTTTCAATTATGAAGGCTGATAAGCTTGTAATAGGCGAGCTGTTGGCAGATTCAATGATTATGAAGCTGGAAAAAATGTTTCGTTTCATTATCTGAAGAATCTGACTTTAAGAGGTTACGTTGAGGTTTTTTGTTTTAATTTGTCAAATGTATTATTTGTTTTTTCGCTAGTCGTGTGATTCACCACCCACTATAGAGTCCAACTTTTGTTGGGAATTTACCGAAGGGGAAACCCATTCCCCTTGGTTGAAACGGGGAAACACTACCAGTATACTTCAGTCAGGAGTAAGATTTCGAGCACTGACCAATTTCAGGTTTTCAGTAGACAATACTAAATACAAAGTCTTATACTCTTAACGCAATTGACTCTCAGCCACTGCCAACGACCTCTTTTAAAATAAAAATAGGGTTGTGTATTTGCCATAATAGCAATTGAAGAAGACGGTCGGGAAATTGTATTAAGTGCAAGGGTTTAACATGACCAGGCGATTGACTTCCGATAGTCCGTCTGGCCCAGTAAAGGACAAAGTGGTATGTTGCAAGTCACTTCGCCACTCGGACGCCGGGCTAGGATGAGGGTTAGGCAACAGGATCCCGTCCTGAAGCATTTCGGGTAACCACCTACGGTCAATAGGAAGTTTCGTTGCAGGGGAAAGGTATTATCCCTTTGCAGACCTGCAATCGGTGTATTCTACAGCCTCAGCCGACAGGGCAGAATTATAGCTTTAATATTAATAATTTATACAAAATTATACTGTTTCAAGTAATTATTCATCTTTTACAGAACCAATTACATTTTGTAACTGTTTGTGTGAATTTTGACAACAATGATTGTAAAATAGACACTGCCAAGAAAAAATGAAATAAGTTGATGAGATTTTTAATATTTGCTTTTTAGTCTCATTGTATCTAATAACGAACATTTAAGTATTTTGCTGTTCCTTCTAACAAATAACGTAACTTATATCACTGGGACAAAATGATCCACAGTCTCATCGGCTTGCCAACTTCCTCCACATTTGCTTTTCTAAAAAGAAGGTGGCTGCCTGTGTTAGTCGAAATTGCAGAAAACACATTCAGATTTGTTTGATTTGGCCATTTTTTATCAACTCTTTAGGGGTTATTTAATGTCGAAATTCCTAAATGTAATAACTATATTTTCAAAGTTCCATCGTATTTTTTCTTTTGAATTGAACTTTTTATTTACCTATAATTATTTGTTTGCCCACAGTTATATTTTAATCCTAATTAATCCAAGTAATTTTCCATAAAGTTTTCAAGTGTTCTTGTGACATGTTAATCATGTATACACAATTATGATTTGAAGTAACGATAATCATTTATTTTCTATGTTTTCAAATAATAATAATAATAATAATAATCTCAAGTTAACAATTATAGTTTCAAATAACTATTTTTAATACGATTGATTTGAACTGAGTTATATAGTTTCAAACATTCCTATCAGACACAAAAAAATTTCAAACTGATCTATTTGACCCATAGATAGAACCCAAACAGGTAGAACCACACCCAGTCGGAGTGGATATGGGAGCTCCATAACTAGAGCCCCACCACCAAATACCGTTCAGTGTCAATTAAGTCGATAATATTGCATGGTCATCTTTACCAGTGATTGTTGTCAGAGCTCCACACAAGCTGTGATGGCGTGTGTGATACCTAGCTTTCAACCAGAGCCAAGCAGACCCCAAACATAGTGAACGTCAATGAGATGGTGGCTCTCAGGATCGGGCGCTGACAGCTCATTTTCACACTTTGTATCTAACAGTAATTGATTGCTGGAACTTAATGGATTTGAACTGCCTCTTTTAATATAATTGTTGAATATATGTAATTCCAGTTTCCGGTTAAAATGCAGGCATTTTCCACTTTGACCACCTAAGTGCTAAAGACATTAAAAATACCTTCTGGTCCCTTAACCTATGAACTCACTAGCACCAATGACTTCAGTTTATGATAGAAAATTTTGAAATCCTTTCATTCTATTTTATTATTTAGCCTTTAAAGTTCCTTACTTCCCAACTTGTTTTGCCATCAGCAAATACTATTATACATATACGTGCACATACATACACGGTACACTTATATACATACTCAAACAGATGCATTCTTACCTATATGCATATGCATTACCGTGCATAAATAAATTGATCTCGAGACCGAAGAGCGTATAGTGCTTGACACGAATTTTCGATAAAATTCTAGGATTTTTCAACACTATATATTAGCTTTAGCCAAAAAAACCAAAAAAAAAAAAAACCCAAAAAACAAAAACGAAAAAACAAACCCCAAAACAAAACAAATAAACATAACAAAACAAAGCAAAAAAAAAACAAACAAAAAACAAAACAATATATATCAGATTAGAACAAAAATTTATTAATCAAAATAATAACCATGAGTATCAAAACATTATTACTAACAATAAACGAGCCTATTTATTCCAAGAGCATGGAAATTTGGAATCCTGTGCGGGTTTCTTGACGACGAAACTTTTGATTTTCGTTCAGTTAGTACGACACACTTTTACGAATTTTTATTTTTATTTTTCAATATGTTACAAAGGTAAAACACTGCCCAATCGACAGAGATTAGAATATGTCAACTGTTTCTCCTGCAGGTTTCCTGAGTATGACACTAAACTGCATCTGGTGGCAAGGCTCTATTTCTGAAGCTTTAGGTGAGTATAGAGTTACCCCTTCATCATCATTACTCCCTAGACTACTCTGATCTGAATGGATGAAACTATCGGGGTCAAATATATATATTTAGAACTTATTGGTATTGGATTGAAATACTTGAAACTATATAACTGCGTGCAAACAAATGATAATTATTTAACTGGAATTGTTACTTGAAACCTACCTGGTATTGTCAACAGTTTTGTATAACTTTACTCTGACTGAATCAACACTTACTCATCATTATTAGTTTAAAGGAATTTATCATAAACGACAGAGATCCAAGTCTCGGTTTGGTTTCTTTGTTTAATTGCATATCAACCTTCGTGGTTCATTCAATGCCAAATCCATCCTTCTAGAAGGGCAGTAGTAATACTATTTAACCCATAGCTGAAGGATAAAGGGGTTCATACCTTTCTCAAAGGTTTAGTCAAAAAGTGAACGTAATAGCGTAACCGGAATTTGAACTAGCTTATTTCGATGTGGCAGTCCAGCACATTAATCACTATACTAAATGGTACTCTCCAAATCCACTAAAACCCTTTTAATGAATCTTAGAATACGCTGACAGTATTCTTTGCCTCCACCCCTCCAAAAGAGGTATTCTGAGCATCATACTAAACTGCATCTGGTTGTAACAAAACCTGATGGTCTGAGGAGTTGCCATTAATCCCAAGTCTACTCTGATTCGTGGTGTAGTACTTGTTATGGTTATGGTCCTATCTTTCGATAAAAAATATCGGTTTCATAATTTTTGGATTGGATTGGAATGTGAAAACAAAGCAATATAATTGTTTTTACATTATTAGTATTAGACTGGAATACTTGAAACCATATAAGTATGTGTAAATAAATGATTATCTTTATTAAGCAGGAATAGTTATTGGAAGACATATAATCGTGTGTAAATTATTAGTTTTTGATAGGATCACTTGTGTTCATGTTATTTGCATCAAATTTGTTGATATGCCAATAAATGAATAAACTAAACAGAGTTTTGACTTCTTATCCGATGTATTTGAATACTTCAGTGACTGTAGATTACTTTTCTGAGTAAATTGATGCAGTAACAATATCTATCGATCTCTTGTATCATTGCTTTCATGCATCTGAGTTAACTTGTTTATATTTATATTCAAATGCGTACGGTGAAAATTGATCTAGATAAACTGACGGTCTCTGAAATAGTTCTAATTGGGAATCCTCATTTTCTCCAGTATTTATTTCCTTCTTTCTGACGGTGGACAAAGGGTTTTATAAACGTTGATATACAGTTTTGTATGAAATTTTCATGCAATTTGGTGAAAAATCTGTAGCAGAGAGGTTTGCTGTACTTGTCCTCAATGAAACTACTATTGCATCATCCATTATTTGAACTTTCATGATTCTAATTTGCTTACGTGCAGAGTATAGTTTTTATAAAGCGCATCTTGTAGCTAAGGGGTTAATAATCATAAGAGTATGACATTAGTAAGGATTAGTTTGCTAGTCTTATTATACTTCACCAGGAAAAAATCATGGAATTAGCACACTTGTTTTTTGTTTTTTATTTAGCATTAAATAAACTGATAACAAATAAGACGCACAACATTTTTGTCTAAAAGCCGAACATTCAGGTTTCATAAAATATTCTTTAAACAAACCAGATTGAATTATTTAAATTAATGGTATAATTTTTTCCAAGACATGCAAACGAAAATATCAATAGATTCCTCGATCCTGAATGTATATCCTGTCGCCAGAGCATTGATTACGTTGATTGCATTCCCTGCAGAGGGTTAAGATCCACTCCACAAAAAAGGTATCCTGAGTATCGCACTAAACTTCATCCGGCGGCGAGGCTCTAGTTCTGAACCTCTGGAATGTGTAGAGTTTCCACTTCGCTGCTATTACCCCCAGATCAACTGATTCGAAGTGTTTGTTCCTATTAGGTTACTACCAATAGGACAAATATATCTGTTTGAGACAATAAAAAGTTTACCCATTCAAAATGATAATAAAGATACATTTTTGTGTCGTATATATTTGATCATAATTGTTAAACTGACTTTGGCATTAAATAACCCAACATGGGTTGACATGTAAAACCAAGCAGCAAACCAACCAATTGACTCCAAAACCAAAGGTCGATTTATACACGAGTGAATATGGTATTTAAAGTGAGAGATTGGAAGTGATAAGGCTTATAAATGTTAAGAATTTGGGTGTGAAATTTTTAGATCGAAGCAGACCCCATTCAGCTAGATCGGAAAATGCGACCTAGTCGATAGCCGCAGTAACAGGTAGAATATTTAAATTGCATAAATGCATCAAGCGAAACTACTCAATCGCCTCCGAATGCAATTCAGTTTCTATTCGACATGCGAAATTCGATTAGGCAATCAGTTGGTCCGACTTAATCAATAACTCAAACATCTTCTCCCTCTGTAACTTCTCAGATCTGTACCACTGTTATTTTCTTAGCCGAGCCGTTTGGCACGAGGTCACAAGTATATTTATTTATCCAACTCCTCCACCACAAACAGAATGAGACACAATATCATTTTTAAAGTGGAGTACCGGTTACTTGGGTACATAGCTTTCCTTCTTCTTTAGCGGTTGCCTAAAGTTGACTAAAGATCCAAGTCTACCCTATTATTTACCCATAGCTGGGAAATGGGAGAAGAGATAAATTCATGTCTTTTCGTTAGCGCGAAAGGAAACGTAAACGGCCAGGATTTGAACTCGGCTCGCTGAGCCCATTTCCAAGGTTACTAGTATAGAGCACAGAGTGAGAATCGAACCCACGAACAATAATCTGTTAGCCTAGTTAACAAACCATTCTTCACCTATTTTTAAAATGCCAAGAAAGTGTCTTGTGTTCGTATATTTTTATTGTTCAGTGATGTTTTGTATGTATAGCTCCTTTGTTTTCAAGTGCTTTCTGCGTATTACTAGAATTCTCATTACATATATATTGGATACCGGCGCATTGGACTTGTGTGTGGCGCATTCGCTAATGGCTCGGTAGACCAGGGTTCAATCCGAGGTCGAGTCACACTCAAAAAATAGTACTTATACCTCCTTGCTAAAAACTCACCATTATAAGGCACGTATCAAGGGTTAAGTAGAGCAATCCAGAGAAAGAAGTAGCGCCCTCTCATACACTTCGGGGTAGTAGCTATTGAAAATGGAGTCTTCAGGTGTCCCACTTTATTTTTTTAACACACACACACACACACACACACACACATATATATATATATATAATGAGAATGTTAGCAATATATAGATAGTCTAACAAATAACCCCCATATCTATGCTAATCAGAATTTCCTATCCTTGCTTTCTAGTGTGTGTGTGTGTGTGTGTGTGAGAGAGAGAGAGAGAGAGAGAGAGAGAGAGAGAGAAGAATATTCTGAGCAATCACTATTTCGTTTTTAGCTACAAACTCAAACGCCTAATATTAATTAGGTGTTTGTCAACATGTGAACAATACACCTTCTATTTTTCATTCTGCCCATACATTGTTTTAATATGTATATATTCGATTTACGAGGAACACCTAATGTATTTAATTTGTGTTTATGTAAAAATTATTCTTACTGCTAATTATAACTTTCATTTTGTTATATCTCGTCACGTTATTCTTTCTTCGTTTAATCGTACGAGAGTGGGTCTTAGCGGGAAATGATGTTCTCAACACGTTACTTTTCATTCAATGACCCAAGAACCCCAGTGTTCAGAGTATGGCACTAAATTGTGTCCGGTGGGGAGGCTCCAATTCTGAAGCTCAGGGGATTGTGGAGTATTCCTTCATTGCCATAACTCTCAGGTCTATTTGGAGTTGTATATTTTGGGGTCCCATCAACAGGCCAAACAGATCAATTAAAACTATTGCCCGCACATTATTTGTGTTAGGTAGGAATATTTGAAATAAACTGCGTGAAAACAGATTATTATTAGTTCGAAATAGTCACTTTAGACCATAAAATCGTGTATATATTATTAGTATAAGAAATACGTAAAACCATACAACTATGTGTACATTATTTGTATAAGAAATATTTGATGACATAGAATTATGGACAAACAAATGATTATAGACGACTTAAGATAAAGGTCTTTTAAAAATGCAATAGAATGTCGAAAATAAAGTTATGATCACAATTAGTCATTTACAAATAAATCCAATTATAGCATTAAATAACCCAGAAGGAATTGATATGCCGTTAAACAAATAAATAAAACCAAATCCCAGTCCCTTATCTTGGTAAAATGTGTTTGATAGACTTGTACACGTGTCTAAATTTGCTTCAATTAAAATTCAATTATTTATATAATTATCTTAATTGATTATAATTATTTTTATTTAATTATAATAATTTCAATAGTTATTTTTTAAGATAAAAAATCTGAGTTTTTTACGACACACACTCAACACGGGACCGTGTAATAATGTAGCTGTTAACAAGCATATCTTCCATACTTAGTTATTCTAAAAATTGAGAAATTCACCTATCTTTCCACATCAAAAGGTTAGTATCTGTTCACTTCCTTTAGCCGGTTAAAAAGCAGCAAAAATACGAAGATAGCCTGGTTTTGGAGATTTAAACCCAGCAGCAGCACTCTCCTCAGTGAACTAAAGAGAGAAGTTGGGGCTCGTTCGACGAATATGTGACACTAATCATAGAGGCGGGGTCTGTTTTGGGATTTGACCATACGTATACACATAGGCCCCATTTTTAAGTTGATCATGAGTCGGATACTAGAACCGAGGGGACATCGTTAATTATTAAACATTTCTCCAGTCTCTAATCAATTCTTTTTCTTTGATAAAATATTGAATATTTCGTGTCACAAAGACAAGTGACTTATAAATAAAGCCTTGCGACCAATTTCATCAGTTCTGATGCAGTACTTTTTCTTCCGCCATTCTTCCAGTGTTTTAGCAGGCAGCAAGGCTTTTCACAGCCTCGAATGAATCGAAAAGCAAAATTTACTCAGCATCAAAGACATTTCTTTAAGTGTCGCAAACATCCTTATTCCATAACATTAATAATATCCCCTGAATGTGATTCTTCTAAATTTGTTTGTGCTGAGATGAATTGGTATTTATTTCTTTTCTGTCTTTGATGTCTTCGTCGATTGTGTCCATGTAAGGACAAATGTTTTCGTCAACATGTTTGTGCAATTTTATTGATAAAAAAAGGATAGAAAAACAAAAAAGCGCGTTAACGTGTGTTTTACAATATAATGCTTATAAGTCGCTAAGGATCCAAACAACTTTTTCTTTGTTTATCAGGTAGCAAAGATTGCTTTTACTAAACCGGCTAGGAAAATATGAAAAAGTCGATTAATTTTGTTGTTGGTGTTTGTATTTCTAGATAAGAAACGAATAACTGCAAGGAAACGATATTCACAAATGATTCTTTCCTTGAAGTGCAATGCATTAGTAAATAGCACTACAATTATGTCTGCCATCAAATGGAGTGCCTTTGTAAATTCACATTTATAGTTCATCTAGTAAATGAAATGATGGTCCATTCGGTCAATCAAAATGATTTTCAATCTACAGAGAGTGTTCTCTTAGGCATTTTAAAAAATTATTGTTGTTATATTTTGACCTTCGACCCAGCCCCAAAAATGCTATTCCTAGGTAATACGCCTGAAGGAAGTGACACATTCCAACGGCCAGTAATCGAAAGAGATCGCGTGGGCGGATTAAGGCTTATGATATGGGAAAAGGTGAAGGTCCCATTCTGCCATTAAAGTCATGCACCGGAAGAGAGTAACCTCTGAACTGCATGACAGTTATTTCCGCTTGATGACGATTAAACATTCGATTTCAAAGATCCAGTAGGCGATCGTGTGGGCGTTGAGTTATTATTTAACTCAGTTGAGTTTGGGGTGCCAAAGCAGTTGCCAGCAGACTTCCAGACAGTAGAGACCAGATGTGGTAGGGAAGGCCACACCCGACCGAGGGGGCACTCGGAAAACCCCCGAAGCAGTTGCCAGCAGACTCCCAGAGGGTTAGAGACGAGATGCTGTAGGGAAGGCCACACCCGACCGAGGGGGACCTCGGAAACCCCCGATGCAGTTGCCAGTATAATTCCAGACAGTAGAGACCAGATGTGGTAAGGGAAGGCCACACCCGACCGAGGGGGCCCTCGGAAAGCCCCGATGGAGTGGACCCCAACATCAGGAGAACAAGACACAACGTGACGGTCATAACAGTGGGGTCAAAATATGAAGTTTATGTTCGGTCTCCAGCATCCTCTCACATGCTAACCTTTCGCAAACCTTGCAATAAAGTGAGAGGTGAATATGTTGTAAAGAAGCTTCCTGCGTTTTCCTTCACGTGTCTTCCTTCATGCGTCTTTATCATGCGTCCTTCATTCCTGCGTCTGTCTTTGATATTGTGTCGTTGTGATGCTGAATGATGATGTAGATGACTATATAACATTGTTACTCGGATTAATGAATCAGAAAATGAAGACAACGCGAAAAAGAAATATAAAAAAAGAAGAAAAGACTCCCGCTGAAAGATTGTGTCTTGAAGCAAAAAAAAAAAAAAATCAATGACCGATTTCAGAAGGTTATCCTTTCCTCTAGGTTACAACTCATCATTGGACTTAAAGAGATAAGGTGGGGATCAGCCTTTAATGCTGACGGAACTGTGCAATTTTTCCAAACTCACTCGCACATGTGAAGAGCTCAATGTTCAGCTTAGCCTTGTGTCAGAATCCACCCTCGTGAGAAGGTGCATAAATATCGACTTAGAATAAAACATCTTTCTCGTCAAAGCGTAGTTGTTAAAATCATCAGGGCTTACTTCGCTTTCCCTCAAAGAATTATAACTCTAAACTGCATCTAGTTGTGTGACTCCAGTTCAGGATGACTGAAGAGTGTGGAGTACCTCTTTATTGCCATTACTTCCAGATTCACTTTCAGTTTTGGAGTGGAAGTATCTATTACCCATCTATGGATCAAATACGTCTGTTTGAAGAATATTAGGTACTAATGCATGAAATTACACAGCTGTGTTCAAATTGTTCGTATTAAAGAGGAATACTTTAAACTATAATACGGTGCCCAAAAAATCTCTTAAATAACAACTGAAAAATGAAAAGATAAACGTACAATGTACGCGATTATATGATTGTTATATAATTAAGGAATGATTTTTATATTAATCATTTTTCGTTAATTATATTCTATTGTTTAGCTTGTTATTGCTTTGAACTACTTGGTGTCTCTTTGTGCATAGTCAGATGGTGCAGTCTTACACCCGCGCGAAAAGGATATGACAATCATCATCTGTCATAATAAATCCCCAGACAGGAAATGGAGCTGAACAGCTGTTGAATTGAATTGAAAGTGTGAATGACGTCATGCCCGGAAGAGATGTCCTGAGAAATTGAGGATTTTGAAAAGACAGTTGAGGTCAACCGTTGAAAGTAGCGGTTGAGTTTTTCGGATCTGATCTGATCAGATCAGATTTTTTGGGTCTCGACCAGCAAAGGTGAACTGAAATCTTAAACATCACAAGATGCACCGCGCGTGAGGGTGGTTAGCATAGTACGGTTAGCATAGGTTTTTCAGAATTGTGTCTCTCTCCTCGTGTCGCCAAGGACTGAATGTAGTAAGAAATTAACTCGTTCGTACCGCCTGTATTTGTATTGCTGTTGTTATTGATATCTTTATGAGATAATAAAAATAATCTCTCTATATAAAATAACCTTAAACAGGTTGACATGCTGTTAAAATCAATCAACCAGTTATAATTTATGAAGACTATATAGATTTTTCAAGATTATCGTCTGGTGCTATTGCAGGAATGGATATTATTGATTTGCCTTGGAGACTTAACAGTTAGGACTTTGACTTCGATACTTTCAACAATTGAATTAATTTAGGTGCTTGGCGGAACAACTGATGGAGATTATTAGGATACATTTGTCGTTCGGTGAAGAGACAATCCACTTCCATCACGGAGAAGGGCAGCTTAAATTCTTCTATCGTGGCACAATCACTTGTGTTAAAGAAAAGAATCTTTTGACAAGTTCAAAAATATTTATGACTTCTTTGTCTGTCTCGTAATTTCTGGTGACGGTATCACTTTTGTCGGAATCATATTTCTTCAACTCATTACAGATTCAATTCTTCCAGGTGAGCCAACTTCAAACTCCAATGCATCTTTCTGAGTGAATTTTTTTTATTCACTATACATATATATAATGACCTTCATTGACTTGCCTTTCGTCATCGTAGACATATTCACATTTTTAACTTCCTCATGTCAACAAATCTGCACTGACTGAATTTACAGACAGTTAATACAATGACGAGCCTTATGTCTTCTACGTTACAGTTGTCATTTTTTGACATTCGGCTGAAATCTTTAAAAAAAAACTCATGAAGTTAAGGATAATAATTGAATATTACTAATATCTCATGTCATTTTGCTTTTACAGATATTCGCGTAAAGATCAACCATTAAGTTCAATGTCAAGTAACGTCCTATTTATATTATAACTAATTGCAAATAAATAAATAAATCAGAGGAGTACACTATAATTAGTATTTAATAGTTATATCCCTTGAGAAATCCTTACAGCCAGGTTGATCGCGATGCAGAGCCCTTTTTTTATTATTATCGACAAAAAAACAAAAACAAAAACAAACTATTGAATTTGTGAAAAGCATTCCTATAAACCAAAATCTTTAAGAGATTCAGAAAATTGTATTAACAAGTACAGCAAAGATTTCGTCATAATTAGTTTTCATGTAGAACCTTTTAAAGTTCTTTTTAAAAATATCACTCATATATCCTTATGCTATCGCAGTACTATTATTCAACTTCCGTCACTGGTTAAAAAAAGAACTTTTATCCCGTAACTTAGTTTGGTTGTAGGGGAACGACTCATGTAGTGTTTGTTGGGCAGGAATTGCCTGGTCTGGTTTAAATTTAGAATTTTCTTTTCCTAGATCGGTTGCTATACAAGAATTAAATAGCCCAGTCTGGCCTACTATTTACCCATAACTAGAGGGAGAATAACAGGATTTATACTTTTCCCGAAGGTATTAGTGGAATGGGAAATGCAAATACCCTTTTTCAAGTTTTGAACTAGAGTTACCGAATCCACTTCCTACAACATGAACCGTTACCCTACGAGCGCCACCAAGTAACCTGGTTAGTAATGTGAAAATGCTAAGATCAAAATATAATTATTTTACTCCTTGTGAAAATTTTCACACAAGTGTTAGCTAGTTGCCTTTCACTGGAGTCTCCTGTGGTTTCCAGAACTCTTCTGAGTATTCTAACCCATCTTAACAATACTGTGGTTTTGATGGTCTCTATTCTTTCTCTGGTTTCTAGTTCCTCAAGTCTTTTTTCTAAGTTTCTGGGAACCGTTTCATGTGCACCTACTACAATTGATGTCACAGTTCTACAGTTTTTTAAAATTCTTTGGTAAAGTCCAAATATTTGTTCATTTTTTCGCTTTCTTTCATTTTCACTCTGTGATCCGTCGAGAAGGTAAAATATTGAGGTGGCAAGTTCTTTTTTGTTCTTCATGAGTTTTTCACTCTAGCTAAAACTGATAATTTTCACTGAAGTCTCAGTAACAGCAAATCTCGAATATCCAAATATTCTAATTGATCATAACAATGCCGTGGTGTAGATAATCTCAATTCTCCAGTTCCCTCAGTCTCTTCATCTGGTTCTTGGGGACTGTTCCAAGGGCTCCAACTGCAATTGGTATAGCCCTCAATTTCATGTTCCACAACTTCTGCTCTTTGGCAAGGTACAAGTATTTGTCCCGCTTTTCGCTTTCAGTCTCATTCATTCTATGGTTAGCTGGAACGGCAAAATCCACTAAATGACGAGTTCTTCTGGTTAATTAACACGATGTTTGTTTTTCTGGCTGGAATTGATGGTCCATTTGTACCTCAAAATTCCTAAGCAGTTTATATGTCTCTTTTTCTAGACCTTTTCTGGTTTTTGCAAATACCATTTGTCAGTAAGGTCAAAATTCATTCCCTTTCACATTTACCAATGGGTTACCTACCATATCCAGCCGCTTCTAATAGCAAAATAAAAATGTCATCGTCTAGGGACTCTTGCGTGGGCTTAAAACCAAGAAGAGATAAGCAGATCAATTTTCAAGAAAGAGAAATATGGAGAAAAAATTGCTGTCACAATTTAACCTTTTTTTCTGATAACTAAATTCATTTCCCAAAATCTGAACAGAATCGATAGGTGAATATTGAAAGCTCATTTCTACTTAATCACGATTTCACGAGGAAATTGTGGTTGTGAGGAATTGGATTTGCAACCCTTTTCTAGTCGGTGAAAAGACGAGCTACACATCTATATTATTATTATTTGTATGGTTGTTGTTAACATTATTATTATTATTATTATTATTATTATTATTATTATTATTATTTTACTCCTTGGGAGTTTCTCACATCAGCGTTAGCCAATGGTCTTTCACAGGAGTTTGAGTAACAAGTCTCCAAAGGCTCCAAGACTCTTCTCAATATACTGACTGATCTCAATAATGCTATAGTTTGGATTGTCTCCACTCGACGTCTAATTTCCAAGTCCTCTCGTCCTTTTACCGAACCTTTGGTGACTGTACCAAGAGCACCAACGACAACCGTTTCTTTCATGTCCCACAGTTTTTTCAATTCTTTGGCGAAGTCAAGGTACTTATCCTTCTTTTCGTTTTCTTTCAATTTTACTCTGTGGTCAGTCAGGTCAGCAAAGTCCACAATTCTCTTTTTTTGTTGTTGATTATAATAAGGTCTGGTTGTTTGACCGACATTTAGTGATCGTTTGTATCTCAAAACCCCTGGGGAGTTTGTGCGTCTCATTCTCCAGGTCAGATGTTCGTATGGTCAAATTTCAATTTCTTGCACAGTTCCCGGTAGATCCCCCTTCCGACCCAGTCGTGTCTTATACTCTTTTTGTGCTAGTTTGCTACTTTCGCTTATTATGCGATGGATCGTTTCCTCTCTATTATCACACAACCTATATCTGCTATTTTGTTGCGTCTTATCTGTTCTTGCTTTGATATAGTTGGTCCTTATTGCATTGTTTTGAGCTGCTATTAAAAGAGATTTAGTTTCACTCACATGATTTCCCTTTCTTAGCCACGTCCAAATTTTCTAGTGAGATACGTCACTTGATAGTCGCTTAAAACGTCCGTAGAGTTGTTTTTTTTTTTTTTTTTCATTTTTGTTTTCTAGTTATTTCCGTTCTTTGTGTCGTCCGTACTGTTTCTGGTGTCTCTGATCAGTCTTCCTCTGCGCTTTTCAATGCGTCAACATTGTCTTCAATGCCGGCGAGTCCCCTTCCTCCCTCTTTTCTTGATATATATAGTCTGTCAACGTCATCTCTGGGATGCTAGGCATTATGCATGGTCATAAGTTTTCTTGTTCTCTGGTCCATTAGTTTGAGTTCTTCTCTGGTTTACTTCAAGAATTGTACCAAGTATCTTACGAGAGGAACAGCCTAGGTATTTATCTCTTTTATAAGGTTCCTGCTTTATAGTTTTGTCTCAAGTAGATTTCTGGTTCTCCTGAGATACTCTTTTTTAATTTTTTCTCTCATTTCCACTTGTTTGGTGGTGTCAGCTTACAGTATTCCCAAGCATTTGTAGGTTTCCTTTTCTCCGAGTGTTCTGATTTTCCCTTGATTTGGTAGTTCGATTTCTTCTGTTATGTGTCGTTTCCCGTTTTTCATTGCTAACATGGCTCATTTGTCTATGCCAAATTCAATCCTTATATCTTGACTGTATATTCTAACTGTCTGTATTATGGTTTCCAATTCTTTTTTGTTTTTGGCAAAAAGTTTGATGTTGTCCATGGACATTAAGTGGTTGATCTTTTCTTGCGATTTACTGAGTGTGTTTCCGGTTGTGCATTTCCTGAGAATGTCATTGAGTGGCATCATCAATATTACAAATAGTAATGGTGATAGTGCATCATCCCCTTGGAATATGCCTCTGTAGATCTTTACTTCTGCTAAGCTTTTCCCTCCTGCTGTCAATTCCACTTTCTAGGTTTCCATGGTTTTCTCGATGAACTTCATGGCTTCGTCAGGAATTTTATACATTTTTAGACAGTGTTCTATCTAGCTCTGGGGGACCGTATCGTAAGCCTTTTTATAGTTAATCCAGGCCATAGCTAGATTTTTCCATTTCGTTTTACTCTCGTTGAGGATGTGTTGATCTATATACAGTAGTTCTCCTGTGCCTCAGGTCTTCTTGCAGCATCCTTTCTGTTCCTCGGGGAAGAGTTCACGGTTTATCAGTGATCTCCCTAATTTGTGCTGTTAGTATTTTCCACATCATCGGTAGGCACCTTATGGGTCTGTAATTATTTGGGGGAGGTTCCTTTGAGGGGGTCTTTCTGGATCAATGTGGTCTTTCCGTTGGTCATCCATTCGAGTAACTCAGTTTTCTGTATGCATTTATTCATTTCGGTAGCCAGTCTGTCGTGGACGAAGGTGATTATTATTATCATAGTCCTTGAGAGATTTTTTGCACCAGTTCTAACTGATTTTTTTTTTACTGAAATCTGCGTGACAGCAAGTCTCCTCAGATCTTCAGGACACTTCTGAGTATTCTAGCTAGTTTTGACAGTGATATGGTCTGGATGGATTTGATTCTTTCTCTGATCTTCATTTCACTCAGCCTCTTTTCCAGATCCTTGAAAGTTGTCCCAAGAGCTCTAATTACGATTGGCATCACTGTCACCCTCATGTTCATTTCTTTTACAAGATCCAAGTATTTGATTATATATTCGCTTTCTTTTATTTTCACTTTATGGTCTGCCTGAATGGTAAAATCCATCTTACGAGAAGTTCTTTTCTTCTTGTAAATTAAAACTTTCTTATCTTTGGGCCGAGATTGAAAGATACATTTGTATATGAAAATAGGGAATTTTAGGATTTTATTTTTCTTGAAAATTTTCTGATTTGCACATATGGCATTTGTCACTATGACCATACTTTAGTCTATTGCATAATTCTCAGTGAACCACTTTTCCCAACTCGTTATGTCTGCTCTTATATTCTTTTGTCTTTGCTTCATTCGCTTATAAAATGTTTCATCCCCGGCATCACATATCCTAGATATTCTCCTGGGTATTATTTATTTTAACTTTGATATAATTAGTCATGGCATTATTTCATAATACTATCAATAGAGCTTCAGTTTTTCTCTTTAGGTTTACTCATCGTAGGCTTGCAAAACAATTTCCTTAGTTTGTCACTCGAAGTATCCATATAGTTGTTTTCTTTCAATTTTTGTTTTGTAGATTAAAAAACAATTGTTCTTTATTTTTCTTTTAATCATTTCTGTTAATGTTGTGACTGATTATGGTAATCAGATATTTTTTGCTTTTTTTTTTTTATATATTATTCAAATCCATGAATTGTATCTCCGCAATCCTTAATGCTGACGAGTCCTCTTCCTGCAGCTTTTGTTGCCATATAGCGTTTATCTATGTTATCGCTTAGGAGTAATGTATATTCTATCTATAATAGGACTTTTTTTTCTTCTGGTGATATCATTTGACCTCTAGTCAAGTGATATCAAGTCTTCAAACATGATATAATATTATTACTTTTTTTTTCTGGCGAGTTTTTCACATCTGCTCAAAATCGTTTTTCACTCAAGTTTGAATGACAACAACTCCCCTCGGGTCTCTAGGACTCTTCTAAGTATTCTTGCTGGTTTTAACAGTGCAGTTGTTAGGATGGTTTTTATTCTTCCTCTGATCTTCAATTCCTCCAGTCGCCTTTCCAAGCCATTTGGGACCGTTCCAAGCGCAGTAACTACAATTGGTATCACCGTCACCCTCACATTTCACAGCTTCTTCAGTTTTCTGGAAAGATCCAATTAAAAGCTAGACAGGAACTACATAAGGATGTTACGAGCTGTTTTGCACAAATCTTGAACAAATCTTGGAACCAGTACCCTAAAAAGCAGCAGATCTACAGCTATTTACATTCCATTACACAAACCATCCAAGAAAGATTAACAAGACATGTTAGGTACTGTTGCAGAATTAAGGATGTTCTCCAAAGGACTCCGACACATGGATAAACCAGTGTTGGCCAATCAGCAAAAACTTACATTAGCCAACCTTTTGAGGACACTGGATATAATCTAAAGGACAAGGTCCAATGGGAACGAATGGCTAGAGAGAGTCAGGAGAACTGTCAACACGACCTTCTTCTTCTTCTTCTTCTTATTATTATTATTATTATTATTATTATTATTTACTCCTTTTTCACATCAGTGTTAGCTGATGGTTTTTCACAGGAGTTTGAGTGACAGCAAGTCTCCTCAAGTCTCCAGGACTCGTCACAGGATTCTGGCCATTCTCAGCAATGCTGTCATTCGGATAGTCTTTACCCGTCCGCCAACTTCCAAGTCCTACAGGTCTTTTAATAATCCTTTATTTATTGTGCAAAAAGCACCAACCACAATTGGTACAATCGTCACTTTCATGTTCCACAGCTTTTTCAATTCTCTAGCAAGGTCGGGGTACTTATCCTTCTTTTCTCATTCCTTCAGATTTATTCTGTGGTCCGCCGGGACAGCAAAGTCGACAATTTTGCAAATTCTCTTTTTTTTTTGTTGAGGGCGATGAACGATAGGGAGGAGTGGCGAGAGAGGGTCAGGGATATCCGTGCTGCCAGCACGATATGATGATGATGATTATAAGGTCTGGTCTTCTGGCCAGGATTTGGTGATACGTTTGTATGTTAAAGTCCCATAGGAGTTTATGAGTGTCATTTTCTAGGACAGGTGCTGGGTTGTGCATATACCATTTGTTAGTATGGTCAAATTTAGATTTCTTGCACATTTCCCAGTGGATCACTTTCACACCCAGTCGTGTCTCGCCTTATACTCCTTTTGTGCTAATTTGCTGCATTCACTTATTATGTGATTGATCGTTTCGTCTCTGTCACCGCATAGCCTACATTTACTGTTTTGTTGCGTCTTATCTATTGTCGCTTTGATATGATTGGTTCTTATTGCGTTGTTCTGTGCTGCTATTAGGAGAGATTTCATTTCTCTCTTCAGGGTTTCCTTTTCTTAGCCAGGTCCAGGTTTTCTCGTGTGAGATGTTTATTAGTCGTTTAAAGCGGCCATAGAGTTGTTTTTTCCCATTTTTGTTTCCTAGTTGTTGTCATTCTTTCGTCTATCGTGTTGTCCGTATCGTTTCTGATGGCTGTAATCAGTCCTCGTTCGAGTTTTTCAATGTCGTCTTCGAGCCGTTGTATCGGTGCGTCAACGCTGTCTTCGATGCTGGTAAGTCCTCTTCCCCGCCTCTTTTCTTGATACATATAGTCTGTCAACGTCGTCTCTGGGATGTAATGCCTTATGCATGGTCATTAGTTTTCTTGTTCTTTGATCCATTTGTCTAAGTTCATCTCTGGTCCTCTTGAGAAAGGGTCCCGGATATCTAACGAGGGGCACAGCCCAAGTATTTATTCCTTTGATGAGGTTTCTGCTGGAGAGTTTTGTCTCAAGTAGTTTTCGCGTTCTCCTGAGATATTCTTTTTGGGTCGTGTCTTTCATTTGCTCTTGTTTGATGGTGTCAGATACCCAAGTATTTTTAGGTCTCATTTTCTCCGAGCGTTCAAATTTTGTCGTGATTTGGTTGTTCCATTCCGTCAGTCATATGTTGTTTGCCACTTTTCATGATGAGCATGGCACATTTTTCTATGCCAAATTTCATTCGTATGTCCTGACTGTATATTCTAACGGCGTGTATGAGAGTTTCCAGTTCTGTTTCATTTTTTGCAAATAGTTAAATGTCATCCATGTACATTAGGTGATTTATCTTCTCTTGCTATCTGCAAAGTTTGTATCCGGCTATGCATTTGCTGAGTATGTGGTTAAGTGGCATCATGGCTATTATTATTAGTAAGGGTGATATATCCTAGGAAAATGCCTCTTTGGATCTTTGTTTCAGCTAAGCTTCTTCCTCCTGCTGTCAGCTCCACTCTCCAGGTTTGCATGGTCTTTTCGATGAAGTTTATGACTTCATGTGATATTTTGTACATTTTGAGGCAGTGTATTATCCAGCTTTATGGAACCATATCATATGCCTTTTTGTAGTCAATCCAGGCCATAGCTAGATTTTTCCGTCTTGTCTTGCTCTCATTTAGGATGTGTTGATCTATGTAAAATAATTCTGCTGTGCCTCTGGATCCTTTGCAGCATCCTTTCTGTTTGTCAGGGAACAATCCGCGGCTTGTTAGCGAGTAGTAAATCTTTTCCCTTATTTGTGCTTGTTAGTATTTTCCACATCATTGGGAGGCAGGTTATCGGTCTGTAATTGTTTGGAGCAGTTGTTTTGCTTGGGTCCTGTTGGATTAATGTAGTCTTTCCTTTGGTCATCCAATTATTATTATTATTATTATTATTATTATAAATTAATTATTACATTTTTTTGCTTTAGTATTGATTTTTTCGTTGTGTCTTGTCTGTCAAATCCAAGCTACATGTTTATCTCGTAATTCGCTGCTGATTCTGCCACGATAAAATGATTTCTTTCAAGTCGTTTATTGGACTCAATCCAAACATTTCCGATAAAAATGATCAATTACTACTGCAACAAATCACTTTGATATTTTCTGGAATCAAATCAATAAGTCGTAGTTGTGGCCCGAAGTTTTTCGTTTGATTGAATATTTTTTAATTTTATCATCGAAAGCAATAATTTAATTTTTTTTCTTTTTACAATAATTTTTCTGAATGAAGAAAACGATGATTGCATGTCTTTTGAAAGAATTCTAGAGTTCTAACTTTCCGTTAACAATAGAAAAGGTTTTTGATCTTGCTTTAGAACATTGCTTGTTTGACAGATCATTGTTAGTTCTCTCATCATTTGGTGCCTCATCATTTCGCAATGAAACCCAACTCCAGTAAATACATAAAGATGTTTGCTAGGATTTATCTACATTTCAGATATCTAGTAAGCTAATGTTTACACTTATGTGTAGACAATCAGTACTCATCCTTTGTCAAATGAGTGAGAAGGCCTTTATTTTATCAAATACGGCTGTATACTATAAGTACTTGTCTAACTCCATAACAATGTAATATTAAGTCTAAATACACTGGGATTTTCAATCTGATGCTTAATAACTTTGGGTCTGAAATTGCCCTTCAATCCGCTCATTAAAATTTATCATGTGAGATATCTATGAAATGGTAATCAGAGTGGTTTCCTTTTATCTATTTATTTGCAATTTACCATTTGCTAATATTAGGGTCGGCTGAAAAATTCATTGGCGAAATGAGAACAAATGAGATTCAGTTTTCAACACTGTCCCGCTTATGGTTCACACACTTCTTCCTTCGGTGTTGTAGTGCTTAGATTCCATTTGAAAAAGTCATCAAAAGCAGGGTTTTACCTCATCATATGAACTTTGCAGTTTATAAACTTTTCAGCTTATGAACTTTCTATCTCTCCTACTTGTAAATAAAAGACAATGTGACTCCTCACGTACACACACACGTACACACGCACACACGTACACACACACGTACACACACACGCATATATATATGTATGTATATATGTACTTATAATTAAAATAAAAATATTACTCTAAAATCGTTTTAAATCAATAAAATACAGTCCTCTATGCATAAAAATATAAACCGATATCACAATATTTCAATTTTTAGAATAAAATAAAACAGAGTAAAATATCACAACTATGAGTTTCACGTGGTTGATTTTCAGATGAGTTATATATTACATATTAACATATATTTATTCAGTCGAATTTAACGGACTTCAACAATGGCATTACAAGCTTACCTGAGGATCGGCGAGGTGAAACTCAAAGTTGTCAATTTTTTTACCCTGCTTTATTTTCATTTTATAATTGAGGGATTGTTTTAATAACTAAGTATGTCACTTATACTAAGTTAAAACTTAAAGTTTAAAAACGTAAAGTTTAAAAACGTAAACATAAAATTTTTTATGACCCACTGGAGTGTCTTCTTTCTTAGAATACCTGGTCAAATCTGTGAGAGGAGCACAGATAACAATCGACAAAATTCATCTCTAAGAGTGGCGTCTCTTGATGAGAAAAAAACAAAACAATACACAAAACTGCCACTGAAAGATTTATACGACTCTTTGCCGTGTTATCAGCGCGACTTGATGATATATATATATATATATATATATATATATATATATATATATATATGTGTGTGTGTGTGTGTGTGTGTGTGTGTGTGTATGTGTGTGTTACTTTAAAATAGGTTTTAAAGCTAAAACCCTATAATGTCAGTTTAGCATGATGTAGTAAATGAAACAGTGTTCAGTACAATAAATATCGTAGAGCAACAACAATATGAAAATTAAAAATATTTGTGTATCAAATATGATTTCGTATTTTAAAAACCTTCAATGTCTATTCCATGTATACATCTAAAGATTATCTGTGATTCTACTATATTATTCTCCTTAATATATGGTCATTAGGAAACTGTTCGTTTACATTTAGGGGATTTTATGCTAGGTTCTAAATATCTATACACACACACACACACACACACACACACACACACACACACACACACACACACACACACACACACACACATTTATATAAGATTACTTTAAAATATGTATTGTTACCATTCGTTCAAAAATTATACTTGCAGCTGTAACAGTAGTAAATAGAGCTCGATACAAAAATATTGTAGGGCTGTAGAATACACCGACTGCTTCTCTGCAGAGAGGTAAAACTCCCCCTTCAGTTGTCCTGGATATGACACTAAACAATCTGATGGTGAGGTTCCGGTAATGCTGGAGCTTTGAGAAAAATCATCGCCATCGCTCCCAGGTCCACTGTGGCCCGGAGCAGTAGCATCTGATAGGGTCCTATCAATGGGTCAAATAGAACTAAATTGTGTACTTGTGCAAAACTGAATTGTTTGAAATGGGACAGTTTTTGACATTGAAACTGTACTTAGGCCAAACTAAATTGTTTGAATTAGAACTGCTTGTCAAAACTGAATAGCTCGAAATAGAAATGTTTTTGACGATTAAACTGTGCACTCATGCTACACTAAATTGTTTGAAATAGAACTGACCTTTTTTCATAAAAATGGATTTGGCATTAAATATCCTACTAAGGTAGATATGCCACAAAATCCAAACAACCAACCAACACAACAAAAATATGGTAGAGCCAATACAAGAGCGTTAAAAAGAACAAAAACCAACCACTCACAATTTTATGCTTAACAATCTTCTGATAATCAAATAAATGTTAATGAAAACAGGGTCTCACCATAAACAGATAAGAAATTGCTTAATTATGGTAACAGGAAGCATTATGTTATGAACATTTCTGGTGACGTCTCAGTAGAATTTTATATTTATGCTAATTTTGATAATTAAAATTCTATAATCAATAATGAACAGACTGTCATTTGAAAATTTTAGACCTATGTCAGAAAATTTATCATCTAGGAAGTAGACAGATTTTTATAACTCTTTATAATAATAATAGTAATAATGTATTAAAGGGAGTCTTACATTATAGTTGGGTCTGTAGATAATGAAACTTTTAAAGTAAGATATATCTAAATATATGTAACGTTTAAAATTAGTTTAAACTATTTTCATTTATTACAAGACAAAACAGAAGATCAATTTTTATCTTTACTTAATTTCACCTCTATATATTTCACTTTGCGCTAATGCCCTCGGAAAGGTATGAACCCATCTGTTTCTTCCACTAACTTTGGATTAGTAGTAGTTTGGAATAGGTTATTTTCCAGAAGGAAAACTGTAAATTCAATCAGCTTTTCTCTACTTAAAAAATGGTGATCTTGTGTCACATTCTGCTCGTGGCGGAGGGGTTGGGTCCATGAATTCTAAATTTTACCTTTGATATTCAGAAGTATTGCAGGCATGTGCATTTGATACTCAATAATTGAGTTAACTCGGTTTTGATAGTGTGAATTCTCCACATTTTATTTTTTCTGTCCAATAGATAGAATTTGTGAGAACTCATTTGCATGTAATTAGCATGATACATCAGCGACTTGTGGGGCGAATTTCAATCGCAACAACAACACAAGACGGCAATTTTTCAAATTTCTACTTATATATTTCTGATTCTAGCGGCAAATTTGAAGGTTTTGACGTTGAAAACATAATTCCATTATGATGTTAAGTTTAGTGGTTATTTGTTTGTTGTTGTTTTATTCGTCTAAGGTTATTTTATGCCAAGAGGTTCGGGATTCGTGTATATAGGTTCATATATACATTTTTGTGAAGTTATTTCTGAAGAGTTCTTTTTCTCTCAGTCTTATCTAATACGAATAAATTCTAAACAGATCTACCTGATCTAAAAACGAGACCCAAACAAGTACTATCACTGCGGGTCAAAATATAACGGGGAGTAATAGCGATGGAGGAGTACTCCACACTCCTAAAATCTCTAAAACTGGAACCTCACCATGAGATGCAGTTTAGGGTTATACCCCATGACACCCCTTTTTGTGGAGGTCTTACCTTTCAGAAAGGGATACAGTCTGCTTATTTTAAGCTTCACCGACAGGGCTCAGTGGTTATTTGTGCAATGGCATGAAAATGTTCAAGTAAACCAAGGTGTTGTATAACATGATGAAGGAATGAACTCTTTCTTTACAAAAATATAACTCTTTCTTTTTTTATTTCTCAAAAGTCCGAAATTCAATAAGTATATGAGAAAAACTGAAGGAGGACTGCTATATTGACCCTTTCCTAACTCCCGTTGTGATTCCATATTCAAGGCCGTACACCTTTGCTTCCTTAACGAGTAGTACTCAACCGGAGGCCGCTAGGGCCGCGTCTTCCCCACTGGCTACTCGCTGGTAGTTATTCGAACCTCTTGACTGCCCGACCGACTGACCGTGACTCTTGTGACTGGCCGTGCTACGTGGGCACCTGAGTATATGTAATTTCATAACGCCTACGAATTCCGGTTGTCTTTTTGGTTGTCAACCTACGTGATTAGCTTACACCCACGGATCGCTTGTTTACACTGCTGGAACACCCTGTCCCATAGATCCCTGATTGACGGCTCAGTCTAAGGTCAATATGCAAGACAACGTATATCTGTATATAATAGTGAATATGGATAGAAAAAAAAACACGTTTATTTCTTTTGTATATAACTTGGGTATGTTAATTTCAACTAATTTTAAATCAATTCAGTATCTGCATGTTCTTGTGCAAAAATTTAATCAATACAGTGATGGTTAAACAAGAAAAATGAAGAGCAAAGTAAAAGTCTTTGATGTCTTGTACGTACAAAGTAATTACAAAATTAAATATGACTTACTTAATTGCAAAATTAAATATGATTTACTAATCTCAGAATGACACCATTTCTTACGTCATAGATTCAGAAATAGGATGTGAGTCGACATTAAACTTTAAACCGTCAAAAACATTAAAATCTTATTAAAACTATATAATCTTAATCTCAGAAGAAAAAACAAAAAAAATCTGATTTTTGCTCAAATTAACAAAAACCACTGAAAATTGTTTCAAAGTTAATATTATTCGTCTTGCGGTAGTTCGTATTCTCGGGAGATTAACACAATTTGCAATAATGTCATGCGAGATCGAGATATAAACACCCACAGAAAGAAGTGTCCTCTTGTTGACTCATGAAAATAGATAGATATTAATTTTGCACATGTACTCGTGTGAAAGTCGATCACATGTATGGGTTAATCTTGAATCATTTTTATAAAATTCATTTTTAGAGCAAATTTATGTTCTAACAATTATCAAAATTCGACCTATACACAAGTATATTCGGTTTATACGTTCCGATTGGTAAATGTCTTTAATTAAATCAATATATATATATATATATATATATATACATATATATATATATTATCTAGCCTGCATATTTTAATCATTTAGATTCTTGATCTAATAGAGATATTTATGAAATGCAAATTAGGACAACCTCACTCCTTCCAAAGTAGAAACATCAATTTGATTAACTGCTGTTTTAGCGGAAGCCAGTTACTCCACCGGTCATCAAGTATCTAAAATAAATCTGAATGAAAAGAAGATGGTGAGTTTATGTCAACCAAAATTGGAAATTATTTTCCAATCTCATTTTTTCTTCTAAATTCTTAACTATTAATCTTACTATCAATTGAGGAACACCATATGCTGCAATATTGTGGAATATTTTGGCTACATTCACTCCTTTTGGTCAGTTGTATTAATGAATTAGCGATTCATTTCTCTTTTTGCTGATTGGATTCCAGTAGAGTAAATTCGGCTTTGCAAACGGACCATAATGTCTGAATAATTAATACAGTTCAATCTCTCCGGGAAATCGATTTTCATCAATAGTTTCACAATCCAATCTCATTAAAAGCTTCCAGACTCCTTAAGTGATTAATTGTACTCTTGTCGACGGAGCAATTAGATTCTTTTAAGTAATTGATATTAGTGAGAAAATCGACATTTGGCAAAAATCGACAAACGTGGCGGAAAACACGACTAAACAGAGGAGACCATGTCTTACTTTGACGTTAATTTACATAAACGAGAAAAATGACAGATCAGCAGATAAGATCAATACGTGAGATCAACGTACTTTGGAATAATCTGTAATACCCGGATGTTGACGTATTTCAGAATAACTTTCAACGCCTTAATTTCTTAATCTTGTTTTTATGACTGTGACCTATACACAAGCACAGTCGGTAAGTTCGGAACGGTAAAAAAATTTAATTAAATCTTTATATCACTAAATAATGAGTCACCTTGTTTCAATGAATTCGACCTATTCACAAGTATAGATATGTTCGGAACGATGTAAGTTTTTTTATATTACTAAAATAATTAATCATCTTGTTTCATACTGTTAAGATAAATAAATTCTTCAACAGAAATAAAATTCCTGTAATCTATATTGCTATGTCAAAATTTTTGCGCTTGTCTGTGTATCTGTCCAAATATCATAACCGAATGCAAAATTTCAAGGACCTGATTTTTTCCATGGGTATTAAGTTGACCGTCTGGCTTCAAAGAATTTAAGGTTGACCGCCTAAGTTATTGTAGATCAGCAAATGGCAAAATATATAAATTTGGGCTGTTTTAGTTTGTGCTGATTCAGGTTTGTGCAAATTCAAATTTGTGCAGACCCAAGTTTGTACACGTCAGCGTGGCCAACTTGAGTTGCGCTAGTTCTAGCATTTCGTGCTAGTTTGCTGCATTCACTGTGATTAATGCTTGCTATTTTCCTGAATTTTATCAATTTTTGCTTTGACATAGGTCTTATTGGCTTAGTGATAGAGTGTTCGCCTAATGGCCCGGGAGACGGGGTTCAATTCCAGGTCGAGTCATACCAAAGACTCAAAAAGTGGTACTTGATACCTTCTTGCTTAATACTCAGCATTATAAGGTACGTTTCAAGGGTAAAGTGGGGCAATCCAGGGAAAGGAGTAGCGCCCTCAACCTACACCTCGGTGTAGTAGCTATTGAAAAGGGAGCTTTCGGGTAGCCCTCGACTACGGTCGTCAACTTTACTTTTTACTTATTAGATATTCCGTTTCTCTCTTCAAGTTCCCACTTCGTGACCATGTGCAGGTCATCTTATGTGCCACATCCCTAGTTTGTTACTTAAACTATTGTAACGGTGCATGAATATTTATCTTATGACGAGAGTTTATTTTATGCACATGTGAAGTCGGGGCAGTCTGGCACTTGACCCCTTCGCAAAATAAGCCTTAGTCAAGACTCCTGTTTCGGACATAAGGTAACTGGAAAATAATGTGGGGGGTTAATTTGGGGCTAGACTCATACAGACGCTGGCAAGGGGATTTCCAATTTCATATTCACATATCCCACCAATATGAGAATAAATGAAAGCGATACGAAGCTGAAAAAGATATGTGCAAAAGAAGGCAACTCGATCGATTAACAACATAACCAATAGATTTCAACACAAAGGGAGCATTTAAAATGAAGCAAAATTTTAACAAGTGAGGACCAAACAAATAATTATGAGATTTAAGAAACAATTACTTTCTATTTTCTTTCTTTCTTTTTAAGGTGCCGGCTATATTAAACCAGCAGTCTTAAACACAAATGTCTCTCTTTCTTCTTTATTTTTCTTTTCTTTCTTTCTTTTCTTTTAAGCTATCGGCTTTGTTAAGCCAGGTAGGCAGTGTTAAACACAAATATATCTCTTTCTTCTTTTTTTCTTTCTTTCTTCTTTCTTTCTTTTCTTTTCTTTATACTTTTCTTTCTTTTACTTGAGAAAGAGTCTAAGTCCACTCGTTCATTTACGGTGGACGAAACAAATCTTTTCAGTCTCTTTCTTTCCTTTTCTGAAGATATATATAATTCCCAACATTTAGGAAGGGTAGAAGGAAAAACAGTTTTAAGTTATACTTATATTTTCGAAGGGTTTACTTCTTAGGTTCCTTTCTTTTCTCTAGAATCTGGCAGAAGGCACCTTTTGCTATCTTCTGTCCAAAGATTCTGTTCTATGCTTTTTACGGGGCATTCTCCCGGAGCGGCTGTAAACCGGCGTCTTTATCCGTCGACTTCTGTCTTCAAAACTAAAGATCCCCTTCCAAATTTCCTCTGACGAAAAGGCACTATTTTTGGCGCGAAGGGCTCTGGCCAATCATTTGGCTCCTTCGTCCTCTATGTCACCCGGTCATGCCCTTTCATTCGGGCTACTACAATAACCGACATTCCCTTCTCTATTCAACCAATTAGGTCATGGGGTGCGAGTAATTTGATTTTAGTTCATATCTCCCTTTTATCTTGGGTCTTGTTTGTTCAAACACAGAGGGTAGGGGAATTTTCCTCTCTTTTCCTCTCTCGGAGGCATACCACGTCACACTATCTATATTGTTTACCCCATTCTTTTTCATACTTTTAATGTATGTTGTCTTGCTGTTAGTGCTATTAAGTGGCTACTGTAATCAACCTCTCTTTGCTTTTGTTTATATATTATTCAATTTTTTGTATTGTTCTATCCACACAATCCTTTATACTGACGTGTCCTCTTTCTCCCTCTTTTCTTATCTCATAGAGTCTATCAATGCCATCTCTTGTGTGTAAGGCCTTGGACATCATAATCAATTTCCTTATTCTAATGTCCATATTTTTTATTTCCTCTCTTGTTCAATTTAAGAAGGATCTCACAAGTTTATTATATTTCGGCTGCAGAGTATGCAAGTTTTTCGTTCTTCAAAGGTTCTTTTTTTCTTTTCTTTTTGTTATTTTTTTCAATCTCAGTTTGCTTGATGGTATCTGCTTCTAACATTCCCAGATATTTATAGTTTTCATTTTCAAGATTTCTGATTTTTTCAGTATCTCTGATTTTTTCAAGATTTCTGATTTTTTTCGGGATGAAGCAGTTCTTTCAGTTTTTTTTCTCGTTTGCCATTTTTCATTATTTGCATTTTTCAATCACAAACTCCATTCCATATCTTGTCAGAAGATTCTAATAGTTTGTATTGCAACTATTATCAATACAAATAATTTACACATATAGTGATATAAAAGATCTATATACGGTAACTGTAAGAAACAAGTTTGATACTCTTCAGGAGATATCTGAGAGACATACTTCGAATAACAAATATGAAAACTTTGTTACCACCCATATAGAAGTAAAAGCCGAGTGCATACCAACCAAGCCAAAAAGTGAATATTGAGTTCTATAAGAGTCCATGGCAGTTTAAAAAACGAGGTAACGCGAAAAAATATCCTTACTTAATAAAAAGAAACCCACCAACGTGCAGAAACTCAAGAAAATCTTGAGAGAACGAACAAATACATACCAAAAGCCACAATTAGAATATATCTAAGACCAAATAGATAAAATCAGAAACTCAGTAGAAAGTAGTCACGAATAGCATGGCAGACAATAAATAAAGTGAATGGAAAGAAGAGCACCTCGAAAGCAAAGCTAAAAGCTGAAAGCCAAGAAGAAAGACTTTACAAATGGAAAGGACATTTCCAGAATATACTTAGAAACTCTACTTGAGAAGTATGGAAGCGAGATACCACTTCGATTAACAAGGCTGTGTATAAACAATAGAGAAACGGACAAAATATTCATACTCCCCTTCTCCTAAAAAAGTAGCGTCGAAATCGCAAAGAATTACAAAGGTATAACTCTTACGGCAATAACTGCTAAGATGTTTATCAATCGTATCTGAACCGGAATCAAGAAAATTCTAAGCAAAAATCAAAATGGCTTTCGAAGAAATTGTTCCACCACCTTCACAAATTCTGACAATCCGTTTAATCACCGAAGGAGTATGCGTAACAAATCTCTAGGCAACATTTTTGTTCGTAGACATTCAGTTTGGTTCACAGAGTAAATATGGAGCAAACGCTAGTTACATATAGTCTTCTTAAAGAAACTGTCACTGCTATAATGATGCTTTATAAAAGCACGAAAATCAAAGTTTCGCTCACTTGATGAAGATACTGGCCATATTTATTTATACTCAACTACGCAATTTTGCGCTTCTTGCAAATACATTAGTCAAGATAGAAAACCGGATGCATAGAGCAAGCATGAGGATGTATTGGCCTCAGTGTGAATGCAAATAAATGAAAACTCATGAGTTTTAAACCAGCCGGAGACGACTCTATTCAAAGTGGCAAACCACTAAAATTGTTAAACCAGTTCATATACCTCAGTTGCAGGATCTTATCTACTGAAAGCAGCGTCAAAATACGTTCAGTAAAGACGTGGAATATCTATTGACAATTGGTTGATCATTGGAAATCGGATTTAATCGATAGAATAAAACAGGATTTCTTCCCAGCAGTAATAGTGTCTATACTACTATATGGATACTAACGAAACAGAGAAAAGGCTACTTGAGAACTGCACAAGAATGCTACGCGCCATCTTGGGCAAATCCTGGAAGCAAGACTCCACAAAACAGCAACTCTTCGGTCACTATCCTCCCATCATACAAACCATCCAAGTAGATGAACAGGACTGCTGGAGAAGTAAGGACGAACTCATAAGCGACGTTCTCTTATGGACTCCTACACATGGACACGCCCATGTCGGCTGACATCGGCTCAGTTCGGACACAAGATGCAACCTAGAGGATCGACCAGGAGCGATGGATGATAGGGATGAATGGTGAGAGAGAGAGTCAGGGTACTCCTTGCTGTTAGCATGACTTGATGATAATTATGATGATTATGAAGATATATCTAATACCAAACTGTATTGAAACAAAATAAACTTGTCAGCAGTGCTTAGAATATGTTGACTGTTTCCCCTGAAGAGGGGTAATATTCCCGCAAAAAAGGAGTGGTCTGTATCTGATAGTGAGGCTCCAGTTCTGGAGATCTTCTAAGTGTGGAGTCCCCCTTCATTGCCCATACACCCAAAGTCCACTCTGACCTAGCGTGGTAGTACCTGTTAGGTTCCCATCTAAAAATCCAATATATCTGTTTAAAGATTATTCGGATTCGATAGGACCACGTACAAAAAACCCTCCTATAAAACAAAAATGTAAATATGAACGTACAATGAACGCGATTCCCAAACCTCTAAGCCCCGAATAACCATAGACAGGTTGATATGCCGTTAAAATCAATCAATCAATAAACAAATCAGTCACGGTGCTAAGAATTCGGCTATTGTTGCATATTGTACAGCTTTAGAAATTCGAGAATAGTGGCATCTGACACTAAAAACTGTAATATCTAATAAGAAGGCATTTCTATCGATAAGTTAATCTTTATTTTATCGGGATTTATGTTCCAATATTCGACCATTTGGTATGAGTGGAACAAATGAAGTTAAGAATTTGATAAAAGAATCCGAAGAAGCCATCAACGAAAAAGAACGTGACAACAGCATCAATATTCCACTATTTTCTGTACCGAGAGCGACAATTCGGCGAGATTGATTTTTCGACGTTAACCTTTGTTGGATTATTTAATGCCGAAGTCAGCCTTTTTTCAAGCGATTATATGACTTCAAGTATCTAATAATCTTTGTTAACAATAATCTTCAAGTAATTATTAATAATTCATACACAATAATAAATTTTCTAGTCACTATTTCTATCTAATAATATTTCTATTTAATAATAACTATTTGTTCGCAAATACATGGTTTCTAGAAATATTTATTCAACCCATCCCTCCGCCATGGTAATGATGTGGCACAAGGTCAATCTTTAGGTGGAGTAAAGCTGATTTAAATTCAGTTTTCTTTCTCTTATACTAGTTACTTAATTATTGCTAAAGAATACAACCTGCTCAATAGCTAGGGTGGTGGTGGGAACAGATGAATTCATGCCTTTTCCACGAGCATAAGCAAGAAGGGCAACGCAAACTGCCTCGTACAGGATTTGAACTCAGCTCACCGATCACATTTTCTTGTAACGATAACCATTACATTAAGCATACTGTCTATATAGTTTCAAGTATTCTCATCTCATTCAAACTATTTTCAAACAGATATATTTGACCTCTAGATGGACTCTTAATAGATATTACGACTATTGATCAGAGTGGACCCGGAAGTAATGGCAAGTATGACAGTAAAGTACAACTGATGCAGGTTAGTGTCGTACTCAAGATACCCCTTTTTGCGGGGAGGTGATCTTACCCTTTTGTCGGGGATACAATTAGAATATTCTTGGCACCGATAATTCATTTGGGAAGATATTTCATGCATAAAAATTTTAATCTATGCAAATGTGTACAATTTCTGCGCTGAGATTTTTCGGTCGAATCCCAAACATAAAAAATGAAGTGTGAAGTATACTTCACCAGCTTTCAAAATGTGCAGTATTTAATCAGATCAAATCTCGCCTCACTTGATTCGACGAACTGGAGAGATAATTAACAAAATTTGTTCCCTTTTCTTACTTTAATGAGCGTATGTCATTCACTCATTATATGCTTCATTTTTTATCGTCTGAAATGGGAATGACACTAGGTGGCGCGTGACTTCTCGGAAACGTCCGGGGTTAATTAATCTAAAATTTAGATTAAGTTTTATTTGAATTAGGCAAAGAAGAGAGGGTCTCGCCATCATGATACCATGATTATACTTGTTATCTGTACCTGAGATTTTTAAAGTATATTCATCATCGATACAGCTCATCCTATAAAATAATCAAAAATAGAAATTATCAGCTTGATTTATTAATATAATTGTTTTTAAGAAACAAATTAAGCAAATTTGATGAACCCCATACGCATATCTGAACAACTTGGGGCGTACTTGCTGGGTGTGCAAGGTTAGTGCTGCTTACCATTAATAATAGAAAATATATGGAGAATATTTAAATCAATTCAATAATCATAGATCATCATGAGAAACTAATTTTTCCGTGGCAGTCGTTCTGAGATAGTATTTCGGCTAATTGTATCATATAGCACTGGGCAGTGTGGTATTTGGACAGTGACAAAAACAAAGACCGAAAGCTAAGTGACATCTCTGGTCAGAAGTTGTTGGCATAAATTAGTAGAATGAATAATTTTATTAAGGAAAAAAATGGAAATATTTTATATCTATTGATCCCACTTGAAATTTCTATAAAATATCATTTGGATAAGTATATTCTGGGTGTTCTAAATAAATGCAGTACACCAATAAAGACAATTCATAAAAATATTAAGTCCCCTCAATATAATCGCACATAATGGGGAATTCATTTTCAGTACTCTGTTATTAAATATTTAGGCATTTGTTCTGCCCAACGTTCAGCCAGTTTCGATGTGGATTGCGAAATATTGAGAGAAGTGAGCGACAACCCACCAGAACATCACCTGTGTTTATTTCATGATTAGAAAATGTATATTTTTCACCCAAATCTTCCTCTCCCAGTGTTATATTTTGACCTTCGACCCGGCCCAAAAATACTATTCCAAGGTAATACACCGGAAGGAAGTGACACATTCCAACGGCCAGTAATCGAAAGAGATCGCGTGGGCGGATTAAGGCTTATGATATGGGACAAGGTGAAGGTGCCATTACAGTCATGCACCGGAAGAGAGTAACCTCTGAACTGCATGACAGTTATTTCCGCTTGATGACGATTAAACATCCGATTCAAAGATCCAGTAGGCGATCGTGTGGGCGTGGGGTTATTATTTAACTCAGTTGAGTTTGGGTCCCAGAGCAGTTGCCAGCAGAATTCCAGACAGCTAGAGACCAGATGTGGTAGGGAAGGCCACACCCGACCGAGGGGGCCCTCGGAAAACCCCCGATGGAGTGGACCCCAAGGCCTCTGGTTGAACATCAGGAGAACAATAAAGACACAACGTGACGGTCATAACAGTGGGGTCAAAATATGAAGTTTATGTTCGGTCTCCGGCATCCTCTCACATGCAATCCTTCAACAACCCTTTCGAACCCTTGCAATAAAGTGAGAGGTGAATATTTTTCTAAAGAAGTCTTCTTGCGTCCTTTCTTCGTGCGTCTGTCGTTTGTCATGCGTCTGTTATCATTGCGTCGGTATGTATCCAGTATATGTATGTATGCAACACCAGCAGGATGTGATACAAGGTAACTTTTTAAGCAGAGTACTTTGAATGAATAGTTTGAATTTAGAGTTTTCCTTCAACTAGACAGGTTGTCTTTCTAAGACGAGATAAACTAGTCTGCTCTACTATTTATCAATAATTGGCTGAGGTAGATAGATTAATTCATTTCCCAAGGTCATTAGGGCGAAGTCAAACAACTTCGTTCTGGATTTGAACTATGATGATAACTGTTACGATATATATACATATATATGTGTGTGTGTGTGTATGTGTGTGTGTGTGTGTGTGTGTGTGTACGAAAGGAGGCGAAATAGTTGTGTTGGAGAGAGAGAGAGAGAGAGAGAGAGGGGGAATTAGATAGCCAGGAAACTGCTAGAATACATCTTCAGAGTTTTACTTCTTCGCACTGCCTCCGTGTAGCTGGTACAAGGCCGACTTAAAACATTTAATCATCTTTGTTTCTTCGTGTTCCTTTCATGGGAGACAGATACAGGGTCGCCTCTCAGTCCGGGGCCAACCCCTTCCCTGGGCCAACGCCCAGACGGCGTGAGGTCTGGTCTCTTTCCTCTCACTGCTCTGTGTCAACTCTGATGACTGCTGACTGATTGTTTTGACTGCTGGCTGACGGCTTGAAGTTAAAAACCTCCGTCGTTGTATATTTTTGGGACGCCCACGCCCACGCCCTACACAATTCACGTGGCATTTTCGCTGTCTTTAGAAAAACCAAAGACAGCTAACGTTGAAAGATGTTGAAATGGAAAGCATTTTAGATCGACAATTCAAGTGTGCTGCTAATGGCGATCCAGTAAGAAACATTTTTATTTTAGTGTGTTTACTTTTTCTTTGATACTAAAAGGCTGGAACCTGTTCGGCAGACCACATCTCTCTCTCTCTCTCTCCATATATATATATATATATATATATATATATATATATAATATCAACTGATTTCCATACTAAAATAAAGTGTTAATCTTTGTGCCAAAATAGGCTCGAGAAGCTGTAATTTTTGTATTTTTGCAGTTCTAGCTTAATCGGTGATAATGTGTTCTCATAAGAATTTTGAGATTTCGCTGACGATAATGTTTGAATTGCCATGCAAAATTTGAAGGATCAAAATTCAAAATAATTCAAGAAATCTTTTCCGTCTTAGATTGTTATAAATACATTTTTAACCAATTACAATCATAGATAAGTCATGGGAATAAGCAATGACATAAATCCCTTATTTAAAAGGATTTGCCTTCAGTAGATTAATAAATTCATTGAGTAAATCTACTCGACACATTCGATTTTTTTTTAAGTGAAAATCTAACATTAGGTTCTTTCAAGAACGCATTTAATCTCAACATCTCTTATCTTACATTGAACTAAATATTTTTATTTACATATACATGCTTATAAACCCATTTCAGTCTTCGCTTGCTGATGAATTTTTAGCTGCATCGGCTTACATATTAACATTTAAATATGCTTTCGCTCCAATCGCAACATACTCACACAAAGATCTTTTACATACACAAAACATATAAACTAGATTTTGAAGGTGAAAACTGCTACATTGAATGCATGAACTTTTCTTTCTTGAAATGTTGATATTGGAGAATATTTATGTTGTATCTAATATTATCTTTTCTTAAAAGGAAAGACTTTGTAACTTATGTTTTTCAACAAACTTTTCTCTCGAGTTAATGAAATAGAATTTATCAAGTTTGTAGATTAGTGTTTTATTCAATCATTTATACACTTTTCTGATATATATATATATATATATATATATATATATATATATATATATATATATAGAGAGAGAGAGAGAGAACATTACACTTGAATTAAGAGGAAACTGAGCTGAATCTAAATTTAACATGACAACTTATTACTTACTGTTCGTCTCTGAGTCTGTGGGCGTATGAGGTTGAGGAACCAGAAATTGTTTCGATGGCTGACAGATGAAGATGAGCAATATCATGGAAATGTCAATACTTCACTGTAAGTTGTGTTTAGCTGTTTATTCTTTCAGTGGAGCCCTGATCTCCGATAATATTAATCCTAATCATTTCAAACGATTTGCCTGATATTGATATTAAATTCCAAGAATTGTACGATGCGCTGCGTCCATTTAACTACTCAAACGACATTTTGTTCCTTATTTCAGCTTCATGGTAGCTTTACAAAACGTTTTCTTTAAAGAGAATAACAAGCATTGGTTTATAGTTGGCGTTTATGTTTCCAGCTGATGACATCTCGAAAGGCTGACAAAATTTAATATCACATTTTTCTTGTTCAAAATCGTGAAAACAATAATTGGTACAATGTAATTAATCGAGTCTCTTTGGGTATGTGATGATTGTTTGCAAATAATGCTTGACATCATATTAGGTATTCTCTTTCTAAAACTCAATATTTATTCAGTGGCGTTATATCTATGTATGAATATATATAATAAACCAACTCCAGTTTAGAATGATGTGGTTGATCGAGTTTTATGGCATAACAATCCTTATAGGTTATTTAATGCCATATCTTATATATATATATATATATATATATATATATATATATATAATTTGTAGACGAATAGTTTGTAGGTAACATTTTAAACAAGTCAGAGCTCATTTGTTTGCACACAGTTACATGGTTTCAAGTATTACTATTTAACACTAATAATTCTATTCAACACTGTTCGTTCACTTGCTCTCAGTAAAATGGTTCCTAGTATTGCTATGCAATACCAATAATTAAATTTTTGTATACAGTTAAGCGGTCTCAAGCATTCCTATCAAACACGAATAATTCTGTTTGGTATTTAATCATCTGTTTGCACACAATCAAACTGCTTTAAGTATTGCTAACACCAATGGTTTTATTTCCACACTGTTAAATGGTTTCAAGTATTGATATAACACTAACAATTTAGTTTAACATCAGTCATTTGTTTTCACACTGTTAAATGGTTAAATAGTTCTATTTGACCAATAAATGGGACCCTAAAATGTACTACCACTCCGGATCAGATTGGATCTGGGAATAAGGACAATGAAGGGGTAATGCACATTCCCCAGAGCTCCAGGACTAGAATCTCAGCATCAAATGGTTTAGTGTCGTATCCAGGACACTCGTTGTAAGGGGGCATCGGTGTATTTTACAGCCCCGGGCAACTGGGCCGCCAGTTTAGAATGAGATGCATCGCGTGATGTAATGGTAAGTAAGGTAATCATTGAGTGGTCTATACCTCTGGGTTTGTGCTGAACTAAGCTTAGAAAACTACTATGAAATTTAGAATAATTTTTAAAAAGCAATTTAATTTTAAATGAGAGAATGGTTAAACCATAAATAATCACTGCGACCTTAGAAACGAATTTAAAATTTTCACACACAAATTTTAAATAATTACAACGAACATATTTAAAGACCAATTTTAAATATTCAAAAAGAAGATATTTACATGATGTAATAAGAATTAAGATATGACCGATAAGTACAGCTGACGAAAAAAATCAAAGGAATCCTTGCTGCCAGTACGCCTTGATGATGATGATGATGATGATAATGATGAATATCAATGATAAACTCAAGTCTTCGGCACTAGTATCATTTTAAAAATATTCTGTTCTGGGAGGCGGGGTCCACGCAGGAAAATCGGTTTTCTTTTCCGGAAGTCTACCCACCCCCACCCATATATTCAAAAAAGCAATTAGGAGTTATGTTGTATATCGACCTTTGACCGAGCCGTCAATCAGAGATTTCTCTGAAGAGGACGCTTCTATGTAAATAACCGGAAGCAATCACGTGGTTGATCGGAAATCGTCGGCGTGATGAAGTGATATATGCAGGTGATACGTGAGGGTCGAGGGCAGTTGGAGTCAGTGTGAGTCTCGACTCAGTGCCAGCTTGCAGACATGAAGGGTCGATATAGCAGTCTGTCTTTGTCTCCGACCGTCCGTCCGTCTCTCGCACACCACAAGTTTGACTCCAAGAAGAATAAAAGTACCTATACATTTTCATATTGTTATAGTCATTCCTCCATCCATGTATATTCCTTCATCGTGGTATACAGCAGTTAGAACAGAATTCCCTAAACTTTTTACAGCATCGATCCCATCATGGAATCCTTGACTCAGATGCCAAGGTTTTCTACGCATCATCAGCCATTTCATCAATACATTTTTGCACTGGGTTCAATCTCCACTGTGCTTGATGCTGCTGTAAGTGAAAGAATTGTCACTGATGCCTTTGTGTAACTGTAGTATATGCACTATGTTGGATAGTTAGCAATATATGTATCAGCAAGTTGTTCTTTATTTATCTTTAGTTCTTATACGAACGTCAGATTCTGACCACCAAAATTCAATTGACTTCGACATTTATCTGACACACTTCAATCCCCCAGCCAGAGAGAACATCGACGAATTTTGTGACCCCTGAGTTTGAAAGACAAGTAGTGGTGCAGAGTTGTAATGGTTGGGTTCGCTCAATGTCCACTATAGTTGGTCAAAAGCAGAAAATAGATAAGTTGTGGCCCGCAGCAATTATGGTTGGGCTTCTGGGACGAGCTGAGGACACTCTATTGCCCACAATAGTTGTTCATTAGATAATTTACGGTCCACAGTAGAGGTGTTTGGGCTGCTGAAACGAGCTGAGGTCACTCCATTGCCAACTATAGTTGTTCATCAGATGATTTACGGCCCACAGTAGTGGTAGTTGGGCTGGTCGTTTGACTGGGTCTACCCCAATCGTCTACGAACTTATTAAATCAGAGAAACTAGAGTTAGAATCAGCGTGATGCGTTAAGTATTACACGCATCGCCCGATTGTTGGATCGAGAGAAATTCATATCAATAAAGATCGCTATATCATTTTTTTCTCGGATTCGCTTTTTTTCTTTTTTTCTTTGTGAAGCTGACATATGGCTTTGTACCAAACCCAAGCCGATATATCCCCTTATGGAAACGAACACAACTTTGGGGTGAGGGGTGAAATACAACTGCTACCCAACGAGACTGGGGAGGCCGTGTGACAATAATTAATATTTTAGAATGGACTCTGACCATTGCTTTTTTTTTTCACATACATTCCACTTTGCTTTCGTTCAAGTGACTGGATTCATAAAATTATTCTAATACTTCACGATTTCATGTTTTATACTGTAGCAGGTGAATTAATGGTAAACATTAATTAATGGTATATATTGTACCAAAACATTTACTGTAGAAAAATTTTGCGTCTCTCTGCGACACATGATGCGGCTTTAGATCAATATTTAAAAGCAAGACATCCCCAGAAATCATTCATAATTGTTAGAAATAATTTTATCTCCTTTTAAGTTTTCTTGCTTTTTATCGCAATATACTCGAGTTGTTATTTCTTCGGCAGCGGGCAACAACGTATATCAAAGACAATTATATAGTATACATTACCGATAAGGCTTGAACTCACGTCTCTTTTTGCTCTCGAAAACATAATTATCAGTGCTAGCAATTTCACCAATTAAGGTACGGGAACAATTGGTATCGCAGAGGCCTGAATCACATCCTAGATTTTGTTTCTGATCTGTCAGTTCCATATTTTGTAATTGTTTTTACACACTAGTTTTGTTAGAAGAATATTTAATTCAGTTTAATTTCTATTTGTAAATAAAATATTTTTATATTATTTTACTCCTTTAAGAGTTTTTCACACCAGCATTAGCTGATGTTTTCTCACAAGAGTTTGAGTGACAGCAAGTCTCCTAAAATCTCATAGACTCTTCTCAGTATTCTGGTCGATCTTAATAATGGTGTAGTTAGGATGGTCTCTACTTGTCCTCTTATTTCCAAGTCTTCCAGTCCCTTGCTCCAAGTGTATCAATTACAATTGATACCACCGTCAATTTTCATGTTCCGTAGTTTTTAGTTATGTAACAAGGTCTAGATATTTATCACTGTTTTCGCTTTTTTAATTTCCACTCTGTGGTCCTCCGGGACGACAAAGGCCACTATTCGGCAGTTCTCTTTTTTTTTTTTTTTTTGTTCTTGTTGACTAGGTCTACGTCTGCCCGATATTAAGTGATCCGTTTGTATCTCAAAATCACAGAGAAGTTTGTCCATTTCATTTTCCAGAACGGATTCTGGATTGTGCATATACCTCTTATTTGTATGATCAAATAAAAAAATTTTGCACAACTCCCAGTGGATTACATTCCCCACCCAGTCAGGTCAAGTCTTACATTCTTTTTGCGCTAATTTGCTGCATTAATGGTTTCGTTTTTATCACCACATAACTTATATTTGATCTTTTTCTGTGTCTTGTCTATTTTTGCTTTCACGTAGTTTGTTTTTACAGCGTTGTTTTGTGCTGCTATTTAAAGAAATTCAGTTTCTTTCTTTAGGGTTTCCTTTCTTGGCCATGTACAAGTCTTCCCGTGTGAGATTTCTCTTGTTTATCGCTTGAAATGTCCATATAATTGCTTTTCTTCCCATTTTTTTTCAGGTTATAGTTGCTCTATTGATCCTTGGGTTGTTTCTGTTCGGTGTAAGCAGTCTTGCTTTGCGTTTTTATGTAGTCTTCGAGTCGTCTTATTGATGAGTTGATATGGCAAGTCCTCTTCTTTCTTCTTTTCTTGACACATATAGTCTGTCTACGTCATCTCTGGGATGTAAGGCCTTATACATCGCCATAAGTTTTCTTGTTCTCTGGCCCATTTGTTGAAGTTCTTCTCTCGTCCACTTTAAGAATGGTCTCGAGTATTTTGCGAAGATAACAGCCCAGGTGTTTATCCCTCTGATGGGATGTCTGCTATATAGTTTAGTTTCGAGTAGTTTTCTCATTCTCCTGATGTATTCTTTAAAAAAGATTTTCTTTCAACTTTTGCTTTCGACATTCCCAAGTACTTTAAGTTTACCCCCTCTCATAGCGTTCTGAATTTTCTTGATTAGGTAGTTCTATTCCTTCCATCATTTGCCATTTTCCGCTTTTTATTATTAGCATGGCAAATTTTTCTATGCCATATTCTATCCCTATATCGTCATTGTATATCCTTACTGCCTGTATTAGGATTTCCAATTCTTTTGCATTTTTTGCAAACTGCTTAATGTCATCCATATACATTAGCCGGTTGATTTTTTCTGGCGATTTATGAAGTTTGTATCTTCCTATGCATTTCCTCAGTATGTGACCCAGTGGCATCATCGCTAATACAAATAGCAGTGGTGATAACGCATCTCCCTGGAGGACCCTCTCTAAATTTTTTCTCAGTTAAGCTTTTTCCTGCAACTGTCATTTCCACTCTCCAGTATTCCATGGTATTCTCGATAAACTTGATGATTTTATCGGATATCTTGCACAGTTTAAGACAGTCAATTATCTAGTTTTGCGGGACCATATTATATGCCTTTCTGAAGTCAATCCACGCCATAGCAAGATTTTTCCGTCTCGTTTTGCTCTCCTTGAGAATGAGTTGAACAGTATATAGTAGCTCTCATGTTCCTCTGGTTCCCTTGTGACATACTTTTCTGTTTCAGAGAACTGTCCACGGCTTATTAGCAAATAGTAAATCTCCTCCCTTATTTGTGTTGTTAGTATTTTCCTCATCATCATTAGGCACGTTATGGGCCTGTAGTTGTTGGGGGTGGTTCCTTTTTTGGGTCTTTTTTGGATCAGGGTGGTCTTTATTTTGGTAATCCATTCCGGTATATCTGTTTCTTGTAAGCATCTATTCATTTCGATAGTCAGTCTGTTATGGATCGAAGTAATTTTTTAAACCAGAATCCGTGTATGCCATCATGCTCAGGCATTCGCCTTTTGGTACTTTTTTGAGTGCTGATCTGAGAGAATCGAGGTGTATTTTTGCTTTAGGACCTTTTTCGAGTCCTTCTAACTCATTTTGCATGTTGTTTATCAATTCGGCCTTTCTGTTTTGTTCCCATTTTTTGCTCCAAAATTGTTTTGTTTCCTCGTCATCCAGTTGCTGGTATCTTTTTGTGCAGTATCCCCTTACTTTTGTTTCATTGTTTTGGAAATTCCTGTTTTGTCTGTATTGTTTAATACTGTCTCGATATATTTTTAGCCTTCCTTCTTTCGCCAATACCTTCTGATTTATTTCTTCGAGTTGTATTGTTTGTTTGTGTTGCTTTTCTCTTTTCGTCCCAACACATTCCTCTGTTTTATCATTTTTTCTTGCTGTCGTAGATTTCTTATCTGTGTTTCCAGTCTAATTTCCCATCCAGGTTTTGAGTTTCTATTCACGGATTTTTTCACAGACTAATTTCGCTCCTGCGTAGATTAGTTCGTTTAATTCCGTGATGTTGTTCGTTGAGATATGTGCTAATAATTTGTTTATCTTTTTTCCAGTTCCTGCCTTGACTGTTTTTCAGTCTTGTTTTTTTAGGGATGGTAGTCTACTTTTCGGACATAATTATTTTAAAAATCTCTATATTCATTTTTTCTTCTTAAGTTAGTTTTGTTCAGTGTGGTTTGGGTGTGTGGTGCTTCGATTACAATTACTTTGCGTTTCAGTTCGGTTATAGGATTCTTGCTTTCAGCATCTAGTGTGTCAATTAGGGTATTATTGATTTTATTCCCTATTTATTTTTCGGTGTATTTCTGAAAAAAACAACTTTTTTATTATCATCCTAACCTGGTCAGCGCGTCTTTGGCTCATTTTCTGAAATCTAGCTCATTCTTCCCAGATTTCTATCATTCTTTTTGTGAAGGGTTGCTTTCCACATTTCTATCATTCTCTTTGTGTAGGGTTACTCCTAAAATAATTGTGAAGTAAAAGTTTGTTGTCTTCCCTAGTCCATTTTCTATGTTATTGTCTCTGGTTTGTATTTCCTGACATCTTCCCAAGCGATTTTCAGCATCTTTGGTCATTTTCAAGGATATAATTAAAAATTTATTTTTCTTAAAAATCCAAGGAAACTTATGTTTTTAATGTTTGTGATGAGTGTAGAGAAATTTCGAGCATTTACACTTTTCTTTTGTGTTCTGTAATGTAAAAGTTTTTCTATTTGAATCTTTGCCAGTCCATGTTGTGGTCATAGAACCGATTTATTTATTTACTAAATAAGTAATAATAAGGATGTGACGCATGGTCAATTTTTAAGTGGAGTATTGCTGGTTTGAATTCAGTTTTTCTTCTCTTAGACTTGTTGCCTAACCAAGGCTAAAGAACCCCGTCCGCCCAACAATTTACCCATTGCTGGAGAGAGAGAGAGAGAGAGAGAGAGAGAGAGAGAGAGAGAGAGAGAGAGAGAGAGAGAGAGCAGATAAATTTATGCCTTATTCAAAGGCGAAGTATTCAATTTGAATTCGGTTCACCGATTTCATTTTCTTAAGAATTCTTGTAAGGTGACAGAACAATAAATAAATTAAAGAATTGCTAAAAAGAACTTGGTTTGTGTTTTTTAAATTATATATATATATATATATATATGAAGGAGAGGGAATTAAAAAGCGAAGTGCTTGGTTGGTAACAACATTTTTCAATCATTTGCTAATATGTTAGAAATATAGAACTGGCAAATCGAAATCAAATTCTTGACGAGGAGCCTTGATTTCTCTCTCTCTCTCTCTCTCTCTCTCTCTCTCTCTCTCCCCCTCTCTCTCTCTCTCTCTCTGCGTATGTTTTAGTTCCCGCTCCACACCGTCTACTGTTCTTAGGAAATAATTAATTTCTTAGGAACTCTAATAATTATACTCCAAAAGCAATCATTTGTTTGCACTCAGTTAAATTGTTTAAAACATTGTTATTTAATATTTTTAATTCGCTTTAATACCAAACATTTTTAAATATTGCTATTTAACTTTAGTAATTCTATTTATCAAGTATTCCTATCAAATACAAATTGTACATAGATGTAAGTTTTTAAAAATGTAATGATAATAATCCCTAACAAAAGATTGAACAGTTCTATTTGACACGTATATGGGATCCTTACAGCTACGAACACTCCTGGGTCAGAGTGGACCTGAGTAACGGTACTCAGCATTCTCCAAGCTCCAAGACTGACGCCTTATCATCAAATGTATTTTAATGTCATACCCATTACACTAAACGATTTTGAATATTGCTATGTAATACTTGTAATTCTATATAATATTAATCATTTCTTTCCACACAGATAAATGGTTTCAAGTATTGATATTTAAGCACAATTGACTTTCAGCCACCGCCTTCTTGCACATTCAGGATAAAATGAGGTTGAGTACTGGTTTGCTACGTAAGCAATTTGAAGAATACGTTTGGACAATCATATAGGTCCTTGGGCTTGACCTAAGAAATCGAATGATAGGATTGGGCCTCTCTGACCGCCCGTCTAGCCCAGTTAGAGCCTAAGTGACTACTTCGTTTCAAGTGAATCACAATAATCAGTTGTTAACATTAATAGTTTCAACTAATTATTTTTGGCATTTATAATTTATATGGTTTCAAATGACCGCCTGTGTAACCATTTGTTTGCGCACACTCATGATTTCAAGCATTCCTATCTAAGGATTTTACAAGAAATCTATTTGACTCGTAGATAGGACCCTAACTGTGTTTTTCAAAAATTTAGCATTGAGGACCGTGAAACATGACCAAAATAAAAGAAATTCTTCTTGCGTCATATTCTGGTTTTAATTCACAAAATCAAATGCTTAGAAGCATATTCTCAGTTCAAATACTTATGAGAATCGTTATATACGTGGTGCATTCAATAAATTTCCAGCCTTTTTTTTGTACAGGCATTTAAAATTGTTTTGGACTCTTGAAAATTCAGTATGTTATTGCTATACATCTTATCAGATGACGGACCAATTTTTATGATTTCAGGTTCAAATGAACAGCTACAACAGCAATTGGAATACACCCTACTAAAGCCTGATTGTCACAGCTGGTGAATTTCAAAAAATGCAATCTGGACGTGAGGACACTTTAGAAGAACGATATTCAATAAAATTCTGTTTAAACTTGGAAAAAATGCCGCCACAGAAACGTATGGAATGCCTGAGACTGCTTTTGGAGCATCTTGCATGAACCGAGCATCAGTTTCTGAGTGGCATACGAGATTCAAGGAAGTTAGGGAGTCTGTGAGGGATGATGAGAGGTGTGGGAGGAGTAAAGAAGTCAATACAACCAGAGTTGATTGGTAAAAGAGTTACAGTTAGGGTTAGGGTTACTATGTTGTGGTTTTAAGGGAGTTCAGGAAGAGATTGAGTCGGAGGAGGCCAGCACTCTTCAAATCGGGTCAGTGGCCTTTCCACCAGGACAATGCACCAGTCCACAACTCCATCCTTGTCACAGACTATTTGACCAAGATGGGCATCAAAACAGTTCCTCAGCCTCCCTTTAGTCCATACCTTGCTCCCTGTGACTTTTGGTTATTCCCTAAGCTCAGAGGCTGTCGTTATGAGACAATTGAGGAGATGAAAGAGGCTGTGACGAAGGTCATTGACACGCTCATTCAAGAGGACTTCCATAAGGCCTCCCAGAAGTTATTGGAACGGTACAACAAATGCATTGCAGCCGGAGTAGCTTACTTCGAAGGGGACTAGAGTTTCATGTGTGTACTATCAATAAAAGTGCCCCTACGAAAAAAGTCTGGAAACTTATTTAATGATCCTCGTATATATATATTTATTTATATATATATATATATGTGTGTGTGTGTGTGTGTGTGTGTGTGTGTGTGTGTGTGTGTGTGTGTGTGTGTGTGTGTGTGTGTGTGTGTGTATCAACACCCATTACTCTCCAGATTACGAAAATAATCCTAATGGTCTTATAAATTTTCTCTGCCTACACAGACTAGGACGATATTCTATAATCAACGAGGCTTCTCATATGGCTAAGTGTGCTTTGTTTCTAGACAATTAATTATCTATTTGTGATGCACAAAGAATTTATTCAAATATCTTCAGGTTTAGAACAGCCGTCAGTTTATACAAACTCTCAACAATGTCATTTAGTTGTGGGGCAAATTGACTTTTCTTCAGTCCTGCCTAAGTAACCATGTTTTTCCAAGCAATATTTTCCGACGTATCTCAAAGAGATAAAGTACCGTATTTCTTATAATGTTGAACGTGCTTTTCTGACAGACGAAATTTTATATTACTCCGACGTATTAAAGGTGCTAATATAGATGGGTGTGAGGTTATATTTGAACTATTCTTTCGTTTTATGATTAAATCCGTTTCTCTAAATATTTATCTATCAGTGATAATATTATTAACAAGATTCTTTCAAAAAATTTCTTGAATTTTCTTGAAATTTGGTTCGAAGATCTTATCAGATGTGCATATATCAAATTTTTCTTATAGCTTATCAGAGAGTGATAAATTAGTTCTCTTTGTGGGGAGATAAAAATTTTGAGTTGCTCTTCTCACAAATGAGTAAGCATCTTCCAATATCTATTGATAATTTACAATATCTTAAAGGCATCTAAATGACCACTCTCAGATATTTGTGAATTACCCCATTGATTCAAAATGTTTCCCATGACAAAATAACTATTCGAAACAACCAAACGGCTGAAAAACAAAATTGATGTTTATCTGACAAGACCGGATAAAGGAGCAATTACTCTAGATCATATCTCAAAATTCCACAAACTAGGTGATCTGTCTTGTGACGATACCCTAAAAATGGAAGTTAAAACTCAGAAACCGCTTCTATCACACAAAAGAAAATTCCTTTCTAAGAGAATTCGTCCTGTTAATTCATAACGACTCAGGATGTATGGATTACGTAAAGTCCACAAACCCATTATCCCACTCGGACTCATTTTGTCAATTTTTGGGTCAGTACAACATGTGTTGGCAAAATATATTGTCGAAATTCTGGGTCCAGTGTTACGATTCTGTTCTGGTTATTATGTTCCCGACTCCTGATTGCATCAATAATCCGTCAACTTCCTCGTGTAAACACTGAGTTTCTTCTATCGTTTGATATATTCTTCTTGTTTACCAACATCCCCTTCGATAAGACTATAAGTATTTGTGCCGATTATTTATATCGGAGTCATATAAAATCTTCACCGTTCCCAGAAAATATTTTCATTGAAATGACGATCTCTGTTAGTTTTAAAAACATGATGTATAAGGAAGTTGACAGAATATCTATGGGGAGTCCTATGGGACCAGCTATGGCCAATATTTTTGTAGGGTTTTTAGAACAACTTTTTAATAAGGTTCCTAAACTATACTGTTATGTTCGTTATGTGGATGATACTTTTGCCTGTTTCTGTTCTCGTAAAGAGACATTGAAATTTTTATCATTATTTAAACAATCTCCACCCCTCTTTGTCATTTAGAAGGGAATAACAATATGTTACCTTTTTTGACGAGTTCATTGAGAAGGGCCATTCTTTCTTTGTAACTAGTGTATATCGAAAGCCAAGTTTCACAGGGTTATACATTAGTTGGAATTCCTTCACCTGTGAATCTAGGAGGATTAACCTTGTTAAGTGCCTCACACACCGGGCACTGATGACTTGTTCGGACAGTAGGACTTAAGCAGGATTTAAAGAAATCATTCAAAGTTTTTTTTGAAGAATGGGTATCTGGAGGATGTTATTTTAAGTAATAGTTCGATGATATCTAAATTTAACACCAGAAAAATGTAAGGTTCTCCTAAATGTCCGGTATACGTGAATTTCCCATGGATTGGACCGGCCAGTCAGGTATTCACTGACAAAATTTCTCCGTCGGACACGCCTTGTTTTTACGCTGTTAAAGTGAGGACAATCTTCACATCTAAAACCGTCTTCTTGTCTTCCAAATGGATATCCCACCGATACTTTAACAAAGTAATGTGGTGTATAGGTTTAGATGTCAGTGCGATGCTGATTATATAATCATATAGAGACTGGGTGTACGTGCTGAACAGCTTGTACCTTGTGGTATACGCGGCGACCTAATCCTTCAACATCCGGTTTGCTTTCGCAATTACCGGAGTTCGTCATTTATTGTCATCTGCGAGATTCCAATTCCATTCATGGCTACTCAGACAATTGTTTCTCTGTCGTATACAAAGATCGAAGCAAAATACGCTCAGCCATATTAGAGGGCTTGGTGATTACAGATTATCACCCGAGCCAGTGTAGGCAGAAAAAATTTCATAAGACCATCAAAATTATTTGTGGATTCCGAAGAGAAGAGGATGTTTTTGTGTTGTCTCTCCTTTCCAGGTTTTTACTTATCGTTTCACTTTTTATAGTTTTATAGTTTTAGTGATTTGATACATTTACTGGTTGTATCTATTGAAAATGCACCAGTTGAAAGGGTCCTTGCTAGGTTTTAGTCGTGTTTATATATATATATATATATAACCTAGCTATATATATTGTGAAGTGTGTATATTCAAGCACATGTGTATTTGTATGTATATGTATTTATATGTGTGAGTGTACAAATATGAATGTGAATCTTCTTATCAAACAACGAAACAAAGAAACACCAAGGTGATAATTCATTGAATTATAGAAAAGTTCCAATTATTTTTGGATTTCTTTGAATTCGACTCACTCTGAATTTAAAGTTGGCAAGGGTAGAATAGGGAGTTTGCTGTAAGTAGGTTATTCACTTAAAGTGCCGTTCAGCACGACCCCGGAACCCATAAAATCATTCTTCCGTTGTAAATTGGACTGTAAATTGTTTACTCCCTTAATATGAGGCACCAAGAAGAATTTTGCAATAACCAGCTAGCCTGTCTCGCTAACCATACAAGGTGCCCTTGATTTACTAAGCTCAGTTTAATTGTTACTAAATGTCAGAAATGTGCAACATTGAACTCACTCACAACGGTCTGCTAGCCTAGCTTACGAACATGCAAGGCATCCAAGATTTGATGTTTAACTTAGTTTGGTACAAGGCCAGATATGTGGAGTACTTAGTTATCATCGAATACGCCTGGTGGCGTAGATTGCTAACCGTTACATCGCGGAAGAACCCAAGATGTCGGTTAATTGCGACCGGAGAATTACGACCATAACTATAGAATAACGATTTTAATGCATTCTAACTCAGGAATTGTGTTGATTGTGCGTTTATATTTACATTTTTTGTATAGTTGTTTTTTAAGAGCTTTTTTAAAAAGAGTTTTAAGATATCATCAGATAATCCTATCTAATACGATTAATTTGCAAATAGATCTATTTGACTCATTGATGGGACCCTAACAGGTATTACCACTGTGGTTCAAGTGGACCTGGGATTAATGGTAACTCTACACTCCTCAGAACATCAGATGCAGTTTAGTGTCATTACCCAGGATACTTATTCATCTGAAGAGGATACAGTCAACGTATTTTAAGCCCAAACAAGAAGTTAGTCTGGGGGTCGCGATGAAAAGGCAATGAAAATAAGAAAAAAATTAGCCAGAAATTAATGACCAATTCAGTGGAATTCGTCAGTCAGTACTCAATTTCTCATCACTAATCTCTGCTTCTTTTTCCTGCCTTGTTGGATGGGGATGTAAATAGGCTCACTGCACCTCTGCAAAGGAGTAGACCCCCCACCAAAGAGACTACCTGTTTGCTGTGGGTGGTAATTCATAATGCTTTAGGATGGAATCCTAATGGCTAAGTAGTCCTTAACTCAACAACCGAATGGTCAAGTGACTTGCAGTACTTCACTTCGTCTCTTATCGTCCCAACCGTATTCTTCAAACAAGTATTCGACCCTATTTTAACTGCGTTCAATATTCTTTGACTAAGAAAGAGTTTATGAAACAACCTGGAAATACAGGATCATTCGAAATGTACAGAAAACTCCAGGTTTGCATTGGATCTACTCATACTAAAAAAAGATGAGGGTGTTCCATAAGGAAGCATACTGTCAGTGACCTTGTTTAACATTAGAATAAATTACATCACAAAATAATTCTCAAAAGTTATAAAAAGACCCCTGTTTGTGGATGATTTCATAATATTTTATCGCTCTAATAATATTCACACCATTGTAAGAAACTGTGACAATGCATAAACAGAATAAATAAATGGGCAGCAAAGAATGGGTTCAAGAATTCCAAAGGTAAAACATAATGCGTGAATTTCTGAAAAAAACAAAAAACAAAAAAAAAACAAAAAAACTACACAATGATCCAAAACTGCTACTGGAATAGACAGAGATTCTTGCAATGGATCAGTTCAAATACTTGGGAATTATTTTTGACTAGAAACTGTCATTTTTCCGACATTTAGAATACTTAAAAATAAAATGTAATAAAATATTTCGACCTCTGCTTGTAGTAGCCCACACAAATTGGGAAAAAATCGTAGAACACTGCTGAAATTATTCAGGACACAAATTCGATCTAAAAAGAAACTTCTGTACCAATCATCAAGAAAGTCACATCTGAAAATTTTCACAACAACTAATCAAGAAGGTTTAAAATTAGTAAACAAAGCTCTTCCAAATTTAAGACGCGATAAACCGGCCCTACAGTATCATATAAAAATTCAAAATCATGCCCCAGTAATACTGCACACAATAACGCATTTAATCCAAAATACTGTGACTTCTTCCAACAAAAAGAGAAAGATATAAGAACCTTTAGATTGTCGGTGAAATTCATCAGCAAAGAAACAGAGATATCCCTATCGAAATCTATTATACAACCATATCAGACACACCTCCGTGGATCATAAAGATACCTGACATCAACTTAAACGTCAACAAATATCAGAAAACAGCAACATACCATCTTAAATTAACTTGAATTATCATTCAAATCAGATTCATTTTCAAATAACAAAGAGATAGTACCATATTAGATTCCAAGCCGGATAGGAATTATGGAAAATGAAATAGCAGATTTAGCCACAAAATCAGCCCTAACCTTGAAAAAATGTCAAGATTCCATAAATGGACTTAAAAAAGGGAATAAACAATTATATGCAATAAGAATAGCAAAAATGCAAGAACAATAATACAAACAATAAACTTGGCTCCATCAAACCGATCCTAGGAGAATGGAAAAAAGTTCAAGAAGAATAAGGAAAGAGGGAGTAACACCATCTCTACAAATACCTAACCTAGTCATACTTACTTAAGGGAGATGAACCAACGTGCTAATTAGGTCAAATCGCACTCACAGCAAAATACATCTTGACGGAATGTATACACTTAGTTCTTGTAAGATATAAATATCAGAAAGAAAATATTATAAAGAAACTATAGGAAAATGTTGAAATCAACCAAATAATCACCTCCCTCAAAGCTGTATATATATATATATATATACACAAAGCAAATCAATTTACTAAGCATGCGTCTATAAAGAAAAGTCATCAACAAATCTTTTTCTCGTACCCGAGTAATTTCTTGATAAAAAATATCTAGCAACAAATTATTCGTTTATAAATCCTACAAACAAAATAGATTTGGCATTAAATAACCTACAGAGGTTGAAATGCCATTAAAGCAAATAACCAAACCAAACCTAAGCATTCCTTTTTGAATGATTTTCATGAATTAATCCTCCCTCCCTCTCTCTCTCTCTCTCTCTCTCTCTCTCTCTCTTTTATCTTTGTCAGATTTGCCATGGACCTAACTACAGCATGGATCGGGACAGAAGCTACAGAAGTCACCGTTCATGTGACCAAGCGCCCTTCAGCCAACGATTTGGTGCTGTACAACGTGACTACTTCATTGGAGACAAATTCGGTCTTTCAGGGGGCTCCGACTGTAATGGCACTGGTCACATCCGCTCTTTCTTTCCTGGGAGCTTGGCTCATCCTTTACACCTTTCTCACTATCGTCGAAGTTCGAACCACCGGACGCAAAATCTTGGTCTACCTGAGTTTCACTGACTGTTTTCTCTCCATGGGTAACATCATTGGTGGGGTGGCACTGATTTACCACGATGAGGATCCCTTAAAAAGTGGTTATGTCTGCTTTATGGCTGCAGTGTTAGTTGTTTTTACTTCTGCGTGTGGAGCACTCTGGACAGCAGCTCTTGGAGTATATATCTACGTTTGTCTAGTGTGGAAATTCCTGACTTTAGCAAATAAAATGGTTTGGATTTTCCATTTCCTCTGTTGGGGCATCCCTGGTAAGTAAAACATTTTTCTTTTTCTTTTTTCTTTTTTTTTTTAGATATAATTTATGAGTAATTCTTCATGTAAATTTTTTTAAAAACTTTAAATAAAAAAAATGATAACGTTTTGCGATTAATAATCATAGGCCCTAGTTATAAGTTTTATTCTTGCTAATTGATAAGTTTTGTTTAGTCTAATCATAGGAATTTGGTTGCTTGAAATACCTGCTGTTACAAAGTTTTCACTTATCTAAATACTAAAGTAGATAATCACTACTTAACTTTGGTAATCTTGCAGAAACCGGTACTTTAAGCATGATTTGCCCATAAGTTTTCTTGTCTTCTTGAGGCAATTTTAAAGTTTTGCACTTTAACATGGTCACCGTCTTATGTCGTTCTTTCAACTAGATTCTTTAAATCCATTGCGTATTTGGAAGAGGAATTGCTAACGTTAAGGATCGCGTTAATGTAAGAATTGAAGGACTCGAGGAATACATTAAAAGGAGCAAGGAAAGACTAATTGTAGCAGGCAGTAACATTAACGACTACATAAGGACAAAAAATAGAAAACAGAAATGTGAAGAAAAAAACATGTATGTAAACACAATGTGGGGAAATTGCATACGAGAAGACTTAGACAAGACAAAGAAGTGGAAATCTCAATAGAGATTGTGAATATATTCTAATAGTAGCACCAGATAATGTCAAATTGTATTAAAGCGAAAATATACAACAGAATAACAAGTGTAGCAAATGTGGGGACAGAAATGAAATGGTTAATCCCATGATAAGTGAATACAACAAAAAAAAGTGCAAGACTAGGCACGACTGAGGGGTAAATGTGATCCACTGGTAATTGTGTAAGACATTAAAATTTAACCGTACAAACAAACCAGAATCCCTCCAAGAGCATGAAACGCATAAAATTGTCCGAGAATTTGAGGATATAAACGGATAGCCTAATTCTGGCCAAAAGACTACACGTAGTTTTAAATAATAATAAAAAAATGATATTGTCGAGTGGATTTTGCTGTTGCAGCTGACCACAGAGTGAAAATAAAAGAAAGCGATAAGATTGACAAATACTTGGGTCTTCCCAGAGAGCTGAAAAACTGAGGAACATGAGGGTCACGGTGATACCAATTGTAGTGGGTGCACTTGTAACAGTTTTCAAAGGCTCAGGAAAAAGACTGAGGGAAGTATCAAATCCATACACACCATAGCATTATTAATTTCAGCTAGAAGACATAAAAGAATCCTAAAGACCTCAGAAGACTCGCTGTCACTAAAAATCCAGTGAAAACCAACTAACGTTGGTGTGAAAAAGATTGAAATAATAATAATAATAATAATAATAATAATAATAATAATAATAATAATAATAAGCGAACGCAGCAAATTAGCCCAGAAAGAGTATAAGACTTGACACGACGGGTGGATAATGTGATCCACTGAGAATTGTGCAAGAAATTTAAATTTGACCATACTAACAAATGGTATATGCCCAACCCAACATATTTCCTGGAAAATGACTCACACAAACTCCTCTGGGATTTTAACATACAAATGGATCACTTAGTCTCGGCCAGACAACCTGACCTTATAATAATCAACAAAGAAATTGAACTTGCAAAATTGTGGACTTTGCTGTTCCGGCTGACCACGGAATAAATTTGAAAGAAAGTGAAAAGAAGGATAAATAACTCAACTTTACTAGGGAATTGAAGAAACTGTGGAACATGAAAGTGATGTTTATACCAATTGTCGTTGGTGCTCTTGGTACAGTCACCAAAGAATTAATAAAGGGACTGGTGGACTTGGACATGAGAGGACGAGTGGAGACTATCCAAACTACAGCATTATCAGCCAGAATACTGAGAAGAGTCATGGAGACTTGAGGCGACTCGCTGTCACTCAAACTCCAGTGAAAGACCATTAGCTAACGCTGATGTGAAAAATTCTCACGTAGTAGTAAAATAGTTATAATAATAATAATAATAATAATAATAATAATAATCGAAGAAATGAAGCAAAATATAATCAAAGAACTCGCTTAGGTAACTAATTCTGATATGAAAGACAAAACACATGAAAAAATAATGACAGAAATAGCCAACTTCTGATAAAAGTGGCAAACTATGTCAAAGAAGATCTACAAGATTTTAAACCATATCTTAAGCTTTTAAATGAAATGATATATGTCACTGAATAGTAACCATAGCACATAATCAAAATAGCTTTAAGAAACCCAATTGGAAATTGCAGATACAAAAAGAAATAGAGGAATACAGAGACAAACATCCATATTTGGTGAAAACTAGGAAAGCAAGAAAAATTAAAAGGAAATATAAGATAACATCGATTGATAGCATCCTGGTAATAAAAGAAAAGAGGCAAAAAATCCAACAAAAAGCTCAGCGTATACAAAGATATGAAAAACGAACAGAATTCTTTAGATACAACAAAATATTACCAGACGACACAAAAAAATTCTATCGAAAAATAGGAAAAGATTGGTTTATATCATATCAACCATTATATGTTACTTAATGCCAAATTCTTTTAATACATATAATAACATTCTGCTCACAACAAGCCTGAGCTCATTGTTTTGTTTCTCTTAGTTTCAAACAATTCAGTTTAGCATAAGTACAGTTTTTTGTTTACACATAGTTAAATGTAAAAACAGTTCTATTTCAAACAACCCAGTTTGCGTAAGTACATTATTTGACCCATAGATAAGACCCTATCAGGTGCTACCACTCCGGGACAGAGTGAACCTAAGAGTGATGGCAATGAATAGGTACTCCGCATTCCCCCAAACTCCAGAAATATTGAAGCCTCACCATCAGATTGTTTAGTGTCATATCCAGAACACTTGATGAGGGAGTCTTACCCCTCAGCAGAGATGCAGTCACTGTCTTCTGTAGCCCCAGCTGACTGCGACAAAATAGGAAAAAGACACTAAAGAAAACCTCCACTATTGAAGGATTGAAATCATGTGAGAGTAATAAATGAAGCCATAAGAAGTCATATAGTAAAAAAAAACAAGGTGGATTGAAAATACAAAAGACACTTCTAAAAATAATGAACCACAAAAATATGAGGATATTACAGAATGCATGACCCTATAGCAGATATAGAAGTCAAGTGAGAAGATGGTGGAAAAGGATAAATCTAACTTGAAAAACAAAACAAACACTATACGTTTAAAAATACTTAGACACTTTTACAGATTGGATGCTAAAGTTGGTAAACACTCACGAGAAGCAAAAAAATATTCAATAAGTAAAGAAAGTAATAAATTTGGTAAAAAACTCAACTTCATACCAAAAGAAATAAGTATAAAAGATAAAGCAAAAGATAAATCCAAGATATAAAGAAAGAAGCAAAAACACAAAAACTAACTCAAAGAACGCTTGGGAAAAACCCCTACATGTATGATATATATAAAGAATTAGAAATGCTGATAAGGATTTATCAATAGCTGAAAAGTAATGGACGGCAAGCGGAGAAGAGGGGTTAATAATAGCAGCACTGGACCAGTGCCTACCAACCAGAAACTCTCAAGCAAACATTATTAAAAATGGATAAAACCTAATTTGTAGATTGTGTAAATAAAAAAACTGAATCAAATGACCACTTAGTGTCAGGTTGGCCAATCTTAACACCGATAGAATATAAAGAAAAACATAATAAAATAGGATATTGTAAATTATACAAACAAAATAGAATATTGGATTATGAAAAATCGTATAAACACCAACTAGAAACAACTATTGAAGCATAAGGAACTACTGATAGAAAAATAAAGACTGTTGACTAGATATCGTGGTTAAGGACTATAAAAGAAAAACATACCTTTTAAATGATATGTCAGTGCCAACAGATATTTACATTACAGTTAAAGAGCCTAAAACAAAACTTGGAAATAAAAATAGAGTAAATGTAGTAACTTAAAACTACAACCGTGCCTGTAATAGTGAGGGCACAGGGAATGATCAAGAAAGGGATAGATAAACACTCTGGCAGTCCCAGCCTATTGACAAATACAAAAGATTGTACTTTGTAGAGCTGTTCGTCTCCTTATGACTGTACTATTAATGTAACTGAAAAATATCACTAGACAAGTCCGTGCCAATTCTTGATACTTTTTTTATTAGAAGTCTCGCTACATTTCCATTAGCAGATGTTGGTAAAACATAAAATTGCACAACTGCATCATCATCCATAACCACGAGTCATTCAGCTTAGTGTGACTTTTTCTTGTTCCCTAAACTGAAAATTCGTTCCACGAGTAAGATTTAATTGTATACACGTTGAGAACATTAAAAGAAATACGATAGCACATCCTCGTACATCAAAAGAGGAGTTTCAGAGTCACTGCGATTAAAGAAAAACCCGCGGAAATAAGTTAGTTGACTACCAAAGAGATATTTCATTCATTCTTAATTGCTGGATCGGTAAATACAACTTCGGTTTCGATACTTTTTGAACACATCTCGCATTCTCGTTTAAGATAAGAACAGCTGCGAAAAGAAAGCGTCTTTTCAAAAAAAAAACAAAAAAAAAAAACAATTGCATGAAATAATTTTCACACAAGAGTCAACTAAAAACTTGGTTTCCAAAATCTCTCTATTTTGGCTGAGAATCTAACAACTGTTTAGTTGTTATGAATTCTGATTAAAGGTCAGCTTTCTTTTTTTCTTCGAACGTCTTGCTTTAAGATTTATGGCCCGGACATTATTTTTGTTGTCAGAACAATCTGAATACCGTAGACTGAAAATAAATCGCAAACATTCAAAGCTTTTATTATCATGGTAAACACGAATAAAAATCCATGATGTAGGGAAGAATTTGACAAATAGCAAATGTTTGAGTCATCTCCCTTTACTGACAGCAAAATAACGACTTGCATTATAGTCTGGCTATATATAATAACTCAGCTACAATCACTGTTTGAACATAGATACTATAAAATGATTTAATAATTTTTTTTCTTGAAAATTTATTCATGATTTCCTTAAGATAGAGGAAGCATAAAGGAAAAGGAAAGAAGAAAATTCCTGATAGGTGAAAAAAACCCTCACATCAAAGATAAGTGAAGCTGAAATAATTCGAAATATAATTTTTCGGGTGTCTTATATAATTTTTAGTGTGTGACTGCTTTTTGCATCCCTTTGGAGTAAGATAATAATGTCAAGCTCTTGAAAAATACACAAATAAGATAGATGAAAATAAACCTTTGTGATATTATGCTTGTCACGGTACCTTATTGTGGCCTTGCTTTCCGAGTAGTTGGTTTATCAACTCCCTCTGTGCCCACGTTGTGTTTGAAAGATCAACAGATGGGGGATGACACTATCTATCCGGAACTCCTTCTGACGGTCGGGGAGGTTCGTTGGGGCAAGTTGCCTGGGTGTTGGCAACTCAAAGACAAGGAAAACTCCTTTAACAATCAACAATCATTTATTGAAACACAATGGTGTAACAATAATATATACTCTGTATTTATAGAGAGAAATAGTCGTTTTTGTTGAGTTTGAGAGGCAGACAATTGATGTATTTGGCTGGTGCAGTTTTTCTAGGTTATTCAATTTTTCAGAGAGTGAGGCGTTTGCTGAAGAGGCTTCAGTTCTTGGAGAGATTTCTTTTCTTATTCTCTTGTTTTCGATATGGAATTGGATCTCTTCTCTCATCTAACCCTAAAAACATCGATTTTCATTGAGGATTCCCATAGGAACAGATATTCCTGATTGGCTAACCAGTCACCGATCATTTCGTATAGTTTTAGTACTTTTTGCTTGGTCAGCTAATTAAATGCGCTGATCTACGTCTGTGGGAAGAGTATCCCTTCCACGTATCAGATTTTAATTGGCCGTCCAATCAAACAACAATATAGCGGTTTGCTTAATCGAAGCCCACACCTTGTGCGGGAGCATCTCTTTTCACTTTAACCAAAACAAAATTCAAAGATCTGATCTTTTAACCATAACAGGTGGGCAAGAAATGTCATGATTTAAATTGGGTCAACACACTGACAAACCCTAAAGCTTGTTTACCTTGAGTTTTGATAATCTTAAAGTTCGGTTAGTACTGACCTTTAAAATTAACTTTTCAATCTCTTTCAAAGTTATAAGTTTTTTTAATGTTATAAAAATAAAAAATTACATTTTCCAAAATAAAAAAATATCATATTCTCCATAAGTTTTTAGCAGCATGACAAACTCAAATTGCAGAAAGTCTAAAAATAGAACAGAAATTACAGATAGCCAGGAGTAAATTTTGGAGGGCAACTATTGTAACCTAACAAAAGGTGACTGAGTGAGAAATAACCAAAACAGAGGTTGGAAAGGAAATGGAAATCTTTATAACATTAACAAAACACAACACTTGCCATCAGTGTTAAGAAGGTAACTGCTGCTAGAGGTGACTACTTAGTATATTTTCACTATTTATGGCGAGTACGGCGCAAGGTCTTTTAAAGGTGGGTCCTGGCGTATGGCCTTAGCTCAGAAAAGTCCGGTGGCTCCAAAAATGCCTCAGGTTCTGTCGGCATTCCCCTAAAAAGGGGCGCTTCAGACGCCTGGCAATAAACCTAACCCCTCCGAGGAGGGTTACAGCCTATGGGATGCCCCCTTGAAGCTCGAGGAGGATCGTCTGCGTGATGTAAATGCCGGGCTTCCTCGGCACCCACGTCTGACAGCCTCGACCGAGTCAAACACCACCGCAGAAGGCAGTTAGGATATGTTCACCCTCTTATAATAGTGGCCAAGGTATATATGAGGAATGAGACATACACGTTAATGTTCATGGGTAGGGTACATAAAAGCAACTAAACTTACGCTGATGTAATAATAATAATAATAATAATAAAGTGATTAAAATTTGGTCCCGCTGACAAATATATGCACAAACCAGGATATCTCCTAGAAAATGAATTGCATAAAATTCTCAGTGAATTCAAGATACAAACGGATCACACAGTACTAGTGGGAAAAACAAGAAAAAGAAATTGTCATCTAGTCGTCTTTGTTGTTCCAGGGTGAAAACAAAAGAATGTGGAAAGATAGAAAAATATTTGGATCTGGAAAGAGAGCTGAAAAAGCAGTGGAGCACGAAGATGACGGTGATAACCAATGTAGCTAAAGTTCTTATAATACTTCCGAAAAACCTGGGAAACAGACTAGGGAAACTGGAGATCAGAGGAATAATCAAGACCATACAGACTACAGCACTGCTAAAATCAACTTTAAGAGTCTTGGATATTTTGTTGTCACTCATTGAAAAACTACTCGTTAAAACTTGCGCAAAAACACGCAAGGAATTATAAATTCTATCAACAATTGGGAGGGAGTGACACGAAAACATACCAACAACCGGATACAAAAGAAACCAAGCGATTTTGGACTAAAATATGGGAATCAAAGAAACATAACGAAAATGCTGAATGGATAAACAATATTACAAGAGAGCTAAACGGACTTGAAGAAGGCCCCAAAATGGAAATACACGTCGACTTGCTCAAAAAAACACTAAAAAGAATATCAAACTGGAAAGCGCCAGGGCCATGATGGAATACATGGCTTCTCTTTCAAGAAATTCACCTCCATTCACGACAGACTAGCACTAGAAATGAACAGATGCTTACAAGACACGCAAGTACCAGAATGGATTACCAAAGGAAAGACTACATTAATCCAAAAGGAACTGCCCCAAACAATTACAGACCCATAACCTGCCTACCAATTATGTGGAAAATACTAACAGCACAAATAAGGCAAAAGATCTACTATTAGCTAACAAGCCGCGGATTATTTCCTGACGAACAGAAAGGATTCCGCAAAGGATCCTGAGGCACAGCAGAGTTATTCTACATAGATCAACACATCCTAAATGAGAGCAAGACAAGACGAAAAAACCTAGCTACGGCCTGGATTGACTACAAAAAGGCATATGACATGGTCCCACAAAGCTGGATTCTACACTGTCTCAAAATGTACAAAATATCACATGATGTCATAAAATTCATCGAACAGACCATGAAAACCTGGAGAGTGGAGCTGACAGCAAGAGGAAGAAGCATAGCTGAAACAAAGATCCAAAGAGGCATTTTCCAAGGAGATCCACTATCGCCCTTACTATTCATAATAGCCATGATGCCACTGAACCACGTACTTAGAAAATGCACAGCCGGATACAAACTCAGCAGATCGCAAGAGAAGATCAACAACCTAATGTACATGGATGACATTAAATTATTCGCAAAAAATGAAAAAGAACTGGAAACTCTCATACACGCCGTTAGAATATACAGTCAGGACATAGGAATGGAATTTGGCATCGGAAAGTGTGCCATGTTCATCATGAAAAGTGGCAAACGACATATGACTGACGAAATGGAACTACCAAATCACGACTGAATTAGAACGCTCGAAGAAAATGAAACCTACAAATACTTGGGTATCTTGGAGGCTGACACCATCAAACAAGGGAAAATGAAAGACACGACCCAAAAAGAATATCTCAGGAGAACGCGAAAACTACTCGAGCCAAAACTCTCCATCAGAAACCTCATCAAAGGAATAAATACTTGTGCTGTGCCACTAATCAGATATTCGGGACCCTTTCTCAAGTGGACCCGAGAGGAACTTAAACAAATGGACCAAAGAACAAGAAAACTAATGACCATGCATAAGGTATTACACCACAGAGACGACGTTGACAGACTATATGTATCTAGAAAAGAGGGAGGAAGAGGACTTGCCCGCATCGAAGACACCGTTGACGCATCCATACAACGGCTCGAAGACTACATTGAAAAACACGAACGAGGACTAATTACAACCATCAGAAACCATACGGACAACACGATAGACAAAAGAATGACAACAACTAGGAAACAAAAATGGGAAGGAAAACAACTCTATGGCCACTTTAAACGTCTAATAAACAACATATCACACGAGAAAACCTGGACCTTGCTAAGAAAAGGAAACCTTAAGAGAGAAACGGAATCCCTCCTAATAGCAGCACAGGACAATGCCATAAGAACCAATCATATCAAAGCGATAATAGATAAGACGCAACAAAACAGTAAATGTATGCTATGCGGTGACAGAGACGAAACGATCAATCACATAATAAGCGAATGCAGCAAATTAGCACAGAAGGAGTACAAGGCGAGACACGGCTGAGTCAGCAAGGTGATCCACAGGGAAATGTGCAGGAAATTTCAATTCGACCATACAAACAAATGGTATATGCACAACCCGGCACCTGTCCTAGAAAATGACTCGCATAAACTCCTATGGGACTCTAACATACAAACGGATCACTTAATCCCGGCCAGAAGACCAGACCTCATAATAATTAACAAAAAAATGAGAATCTGCAAAATTGTCGACTTTGCTGTCCTGGCGGACCACAGAATAAATCTGAAGGATAAGTACCTCGACCTTGCTAGAGAAATAAAAAAGCTGTGAAAAATGAAAGTAACGATTGTGCCAATTGTGATTGGTGCGTTAGGCACAGTAACTAAAGGATTGTTAAAAGGCCTGGAAGACATGGAAATTGGCGGACGGGTGGAGACTATCCAAACGACAGCAATGCTGAGGACGGCCAGAATACTGAAACGTGTCCTGGAGACTTGACGAGACTTGCTGTCACTCAAACTCCAGTGAAAAACCATCAGCTAACACTGATGTGAAAAACTCTAAAGGAGTAAATAATAATAATAATAATAATGTCACCTTCCAGTATCCCAAAGTATTTGTAAGTTTCCTTTTCTTCGAGCCTTCTAAATTTGTCTCGATTTGGTAGTTTCATTCCGTCCGTAAAGTGTCATTTTACGCTTTTCATTATGCATGGTGCATTTTTCTTTGCAAAATTCGATCCCTATGTTCTGACAGTATATTCTCACTGCGTCAATTAGACTTTCCTATTCTTTTTCATTTTTTGTAAACAGTCTGATGTTATCCATGTACATTAGGTGATTGATCTTTTCCTGCGACTTTGTAGGTTTGTATCCAGCGGTGCATTTTCTGAGTATGTAGTTTCATGGCATCATCGCAATTATAAATAGTAATGTTGATAGCGCATCACCTTGAAATATTCCTCTTGCGATTTTCGTTTCAGCTAAGCTTTTCCGTCCTGCTGTTAATTATACTGTCCTGATTTTCATGGTTTTCTCGATAAATCTTATGACTTCATCTGATATTTTGTACATTTTTTGGCAGTTTATTATCCATCTTTGTGGGACCATATCATCTACCTTTTTGTAGTCAATCCAGGCCGTAGCTAGGTTTTTGCGTCTCGTCTTGCTCTCGTTGAGGACGTGCTGATATATGTAGAGTAGTTCTATCATGCCTCTGGATCCTTCGCAGCATCCTTTCTGTTCATCAGGGAACAATCCCTTATTTGTGCTGTTAGTATTTTCCACATCCTCGGTAAGCATGTTAATCGTCTGTTATTGTTTGGGGTGATTCCTTTAAGAGGTCTCGTTTAAAATCTGAACACCTGACACATACCTGACCTAGTTTTCTTAAGTAAGAGAACTCTTAAGCGGGTCACACATAAGACAAAAAACAAACATGATGGCTAGATTAACTTCATCAGTAGTCTCCACACTTGTAGATGAGTAGCAGTAGTTTCCTGACTCAGCTGTTTGATCCAGGCTGTTGACCGGTGGGGTTCATCCGCCCAGCATCTGGTGAAGTATGCCGTTGGCCCAGCGATGATTTCATCCGCCATCATACTCATCTACCATGCTGCTTCCCATGGTTTCTGATAGTAAAAAAAGAACAACTTTTCTTTTCTGCTTTGACTTTCTATTTTTACTATTTTTTAGTCAACAGTTCTGTTATTTTTCAATTCACCGGATAGTTGTCATATGTAGTTGCGCTAATTAAGTCAGTCGGCTAGTGGGAATTTATTATTGGAAGGATCATTTCTATCTGGTTACTTTTACTCCGTCAAATGATAAACACAGAGAAAACATGTGTCTTAATACCAACAATTTAAATGAGAGTGAAGTTACCTTCTGGTTGCTTATATTGTATTGTATTGCAGGAACGTCCATTTCTATCGACTGTTTCTCGCGTTGAGTTTAATTTGCATGCCATGTGTGCGAATCTTCTTTCTTTTCCCACAAACATTTTTTTTACTTGACCAGACAAGGAGGATTCCAATTGAACAGTTTCTACTATTAGACTGACAACTGCTAATAATAATAGTAAACAAGTAGAGATGAAAGAAAAAATTAAGGGTAACTCAGGAGGACCAGAAAGCTACTCGAGAAAAAAAAAAACTATATAACAGAAACCTTGTCAAAAGAATAAATACCTCGGTTGTTTTCCTAGTAAGATATTCGGAACCATTCTTGAAGTGGACCTGAGAAGAACTTGAACAAATGGACCAAAGAACAAGAAAACCAATGACCATGCATAAGAGATGACGTTGATAGACTATATGTATCAAGAAAAGAAAGTGTAAGAGGACTTGCTAGCATTGAAAACAGCGTTGATGCATCAATACAACGACTTGAAGAATTAATAGAAAAGTATGGAGAAAGACTGATTACAGCCACTGGAAACAATACTGAAAACACGACGACCAACTGAACGATAATAACTAGAAACCAAAAATAGGAAGAAAAACAACTCTATGAACGTATTAAGCGATTAATAAGTAACATCACACACGAAAAAACGTGAAAGTTGCTAAGAAAGTGAAACCTTATGAGCGAAACTGAATCTCTCCAAATAACAGTACAAAACAACGCCATAAGAACCAATCATATCAAAGCAAGAATAGATAAAACGCTACAAAACAGCAGATGTAGGTTATGTAGTGACAGAGACGAAACGATCAATCACATAATAAGCGAATGCAGCAAATTAGCACAGAAGGAGTACAAGGCGAGACACGACTGGGTCGGCAAGGGGATCCACAGGGAAATGTGCAGGAAATTTCAATTCGACCATACCAACAAATGGTATATGCACAACCCAACAGCTGTCCTGGAGAATGAGACGCACAAACTCCTCTTGGATTTTAGCGTAAAAGATCACCTAATCTCAGCAAGACGACCAGTCTTATAATAATCAACAACAACAAAAAAAGAGTACTTGTAAAATTGTGGACTTTGCTACCTCTGCTGATCACTGAGTAAAATTGAAAGAAAGTGAAAAGAAGGATAAATAACCCGACTTGGAACATGAAAGTGACGTTTATACGAATTATAATTGGTGCTCTTGGTACATTCACCGAAGGATTATTAAAATGACTGGAGGTCTTAGAAATAAGGGGATGAGTGGAGACCATCCTAACTACTGCATTATTGAGATCGGCCAGAATACCGAGAAGAGTCCTGGAGACTTGGGGAGACTTGGGGAGACTTGCTGTCCTTCAAATTTGAGTGAAAGACCATCAGCAAATGCTGATGTGAAAAACTCTCAAGAAGTAAAATATTAATAATAATTATGATTCGCCACAGAACTAAGAAAACTATGAAACATAAGAGTAAGGGTGATTCCTATTGTAATTGGTGCGCTTGGAACGGTCTACAAATGCTTTGAAAGAGGGCTGGAAGAGTTGTAAATCGGAGGATGAAACGAGACCTTTCAAAGTACAGCACTGTTAATATCCGCTAGAATACTGAGAAGAGTCATGGAAACCTGAACAGACTCTCCGTCACTCAGATTCTAATGAAAAACTACAAGCTAATTCTTGTGTGAAAAACTCACAAGAAACCTAAAAATAACAATGATATTGAGAAGAGTTCTGGAAACATGAGGAGAATTGTTTTCCTTCAGACTCCCTTGAAAGACCATCAGCTAACGCTGGAGTGAAAACTCGCATAGAGTAATATAATAAAGAATTTGTAAACTTCATCACCAGAGCTTATGAAAGCTAGAGAGTAGAACTATCTGTTGGAGAACAAACCATAGCAAAGGTAAAAATCCAAAGAGGCATCTTCCAATGAGACTTCGCTCTTGCCATTACTGTTTGCAATGATTATGCCAAGGAGGTTACAAATTTACAAAGTCACATGATAAGATAAACCACCTAATGTACATGGATCATATTAAGATTTTTGCTAAGAATGAAAAAGAATTAACAAGTTTAATAGAAATTATTAGAATCTTCAGCCAAGATATTGGAATGGAATTAGAATTGAAAATTTGCCATGCTTATGAAAAAAAAAAAAGGAAAAAAAAAACAAAAACAAAAACAAAACAATAGAAGCAATAAAACTGCCCAATCAGGAAAACATCAGAAGACTGGGAGAAAAAGAAAACTTCAAATATCTGGAATAATTAAAAGAGGCCACAAACAAGCTGAGATGAAAGAAAAAGTAAGAAATGAGTGCCTCAGAAGAACAAGAAAAACCAAATTCTGCACCAGAAATCTAATCAAATGAATAACTATCTGGGCTGTCTCTCTTTTAAGATACTCTGGATCCTTCTTAAAATGAACAAAAAAATACTGACAATAGAATAAGGAAAATGATGACTACGCACAAGGCCTTACATTCAGTGGATAGACTAAATGTGACAAGAAAAGAAGGATGAAGAAATCTCGCCAACATGAAAGAGTGTGTATATAGAGCAATACGAGGACTTGAAGAATATTCAAGATATATACAAGCGCAAATAGAGTCTGAAGAAAACATATAACACGACAACAAAATAATGTTTAGAAATACAATACTTTAAACGACAAACGACTTGAACATGTTTTCGAACGGGAAACTTTGAGAAAAACTAAATTTCTAATAATAGCAGCACAAAATACTGTCAAAAGACAGTATCAAATGAAAATTTTCTAATACATAAGAGAATATTGCAAGTGTAGACTAGGATAAAGATGGAAGAATTAATTACATAATAAGCGAATGCAACAAACTGGCACAAAAGAAATACTAAAAAATTCATGACTGAGGAAAAGTTGATCTAGAAATTGCGCAAGAAACCGAAATTTCATCATACTACCAAATGGTACACGCAAAAACTAGCTATCCTTGAAAATGAAACATTTAAACATAAACGGATTACTCAGTCCCGGCAAGAAAGCAGACATAGCTTTAATTAACGAAAGTTAATAGAAGGAAATTGTAATATTGTGAATTTTAGTCAGCGAACTCACCACAGTGAAAGTGAAAGAAAACGTAAAGCTGGAACAATACCTGTGTCTTGTCAGAGAGTTGAAAAAGCCGTGGAACATGAAGGTGACAGTGATATCAATCATAGTTGAGGCCCTTGGAGAATCTGAAGCCTCGATGTATTGGAGAAAGAACGGAGACCATCCAGATCACAACAATTCTAAAATCAGCTTAGATACTTAGAAGAGTTTGGGAGAATTGAAGAGACTTGCTGTCACAGAGAGAAAATCCACCAGTTTGAGCTGGTGGGAAAAACTCATAGGGAGTAAGATAATTAGGGAAAATAAATCAGTTGGAAATAAACAAATATTAGACACATTTTGCTATTAAGGGTGACCATATGAATATGATGAACCAACTCCTCCCATCGGAAAAGTGATAGTGACGCAGATGAATGTAGCTGTAAAACGTTACCCCCTCTCGCCCCCACACACGTTAACTTTCTTCTAACCATGTCACTTCTTACGCCGGCCGGTGATCAACTAGTGGTTCGAGGGGGTAACGCACATTTCTTTACCTACACAAGAATACGATCGAGGGAACGGAGAAAATAGAAGGACAAACGAACAAACACGAACAAGCTTGGGGTTAACCAAGAGCAGAGGAAGGTATTGCAATACTATATGCATGTGCAGACTATCGCTAGCGTGGGTTACTAGCGAAAATTCCACAATGCTACTGGAATCAGACTCATCTTGACTCACTCTCGCTGGACCCTATCCCATGCTGCCTCGCCTCTCTGCTCCGGTGTCTGGTGTTGACTGCCCCTCCATGGATCCACGCCAACCTCTCTGTTCGCCTCTCTCTGTCCAGCCGCCAACTGCCTCTCTCTTGGGTCGCGTCGTCAACTCTCATTCGCGTCCCCTTACCACTTCCTGATACGGCGAGATTTCATGTCCAAGAATCCTTTGTCTGGTTTCGCGCCAAAACAGACTCGTCTGCTTTGGCGGCCTACTTACATAGTGCTACATACCTTCCTCTCTCACCCTTGTCATTTATTCTCAATAAATTACAACACAATTTAACAACAAGCAAAAAAAACAAGAACATTTACAGGAAGTAGCAACCGAACTTACAAAATTTTAAAAGGGGTTCGGTCGTCCCCTAAAAAAAATAAATAAATAATATAACAACACCATATCATCATACACATAAAAAAAAAAAAAAAATTTAAAAATAAAAAAATATTGCTGGATTCAGCTCTTCCACCTTGCTTTCCTGTGAACAATTCTGGGGTCTCCTGACTCATCCCTATTCTTCATTTCAATAGGACTTTTCGATTCACCTCCAACATTATTCAATTTTCTTTCAATTCGCCCCGCCCCCACCCAACAAAACACAGGGGAATTTTAACCACCCCTACCCAACGATTTTAAGAGGACTTTTCCATTCACCTCCAACGTTATTCAATTTTCGAACATTTCACCCCATTCTCCAACCCATCAGAACACAGGGGAATTTTAACCACCCCTACCCAACAATTCAGGAGTATTTTTGGACTTGTCTCCCCCCTTTCCTTACGACGTGGGAGCATCAGTAATCTCCGCAGTTCGATCGGTGCCGTAACAGGAATAATGTTCCAGAAAGCACTGTGGAATTCACCTCCCAACGTGGGGGCCTTCACTGCCCCCTGCAACAAACAAAACAAGTCTCTCAGAGTTACTGAAAGTTCACTGTAACTGATTGCCAGCCATCAATCCCCATGGATTTTCAAAAGATAAGAAAAAACAAGCAATTGACACCATCTCCCAAATCGTCCAGCCATGACCAGCCAGGGGGGAGGAGCAACCGGACACCGCCCCGCGCCCAGGCATCGTCTTCCCAACCCATCGTCAACCGTTTCCTCGGTACCATGTTCATCAATTCTATGTCAATCAGGCCACTCGCTTTCCCAAATCATTATTTGTATAACTTACTACCCCTCGATACCAGTCCCCGTGCACCCCCCCCCCCCCCAGGGGAACACGATCAGACGAAGTGAAGAAGTCCCAAGAGCAGTTAAACTTACAAAAAATAAACCCAGAAAATCCATGAAGGTAAAAAAAAATAAAAATAAAAAAATAAAAAATAAATAAACAAATAACAATAAACAACAAAGCAAATGACACGGTAAGCCCAGTCCCCCAAAACCAACAAAAAACAAGGCAAAGTATAACAAAAAAAAAACAAACAAAAAAAAACAAAGGATAGCAAAAAAAAAAATCCACACAAATTAAACAACAAAAAAAAATTAATAATAAACAATTCACAGACAAAAAAAAATAAAAATAAAATAAAATAACTACAATTGACAAATATATAAAAATAAAATTGTTCTGAAGGAATCTGTCACGCATCCACCTTCTAACCCTTGTCTCTCTTCCCTTGAGATCTCTGCCCACTTCCACCATTTCTCTTTGCGTCTTTCTTTCCTTCTCTCCTGTCCACTTGAATTCTTCCCTCTACCGGGGGTGGTGTGGGAGGGGATAGCGTTTGCTTCCAACCGTTTTTTTTTTAAATCCACAAAAAACAAACACCTTCTTTTCTTCCTAAAATCCAAAGTTTACTTTTTTTTTTTTTTAACTGAGACAGGCATGGATGCAGTGACAAAAATTCCCTAGCAATATTTCTTTCTTTCTACTTTTCGTTCTCTCTTTTTCTTTCTTTCTTTTTTTTTCTTTCTTTTTCATGACTTTATCTGTTCTTCCTTCTCTTTCTTTGTTCAACTTTTCCGACATTTTTTTTTTTTTTTTTCATTTTTTTTTTTTTTTTTATATTTTCCATTTTTTTAAAAATTGTTTTTGCGGTAGAAGCTTTCCTCCACCTTCTACCCTCTGCACTCGGAACGACCCGACTTTGACCAGTCGATTTTAACCTAGCTTCGAAATCTCACTTTCTCTCTAATTTTTCGTTTCATCTTCCCTTTCTCTGGGGTTTTGAAATACCACAATTTTTTTTTTTTTTTTCTTTTAGTGAACCTTGCAGCAAAAATTATTATTTTTTTTTTTTTTTTATCGGTGACTTATCACCTTTCCAGCATTAAAAAAAAAAAATTACTATAAAACTTCCCAGAACTGACTAACTTTCTTTCTTAAGCCACTGGTCCAAACACTTAAGTATAAAAATTACTATGTGAAACTGCTACGAAGAAGGAAAAAAAAAGCATTTGAATTCTACCGGTCAAGTTAAGTGTGAAAAGCGGGTAGGGGAAGAAGAAGACCTTCCCTTACCTTCTAACAAAAATACAACAAAAATTATCAGCAGTTAAGGGGTTAAACATACACACACACACACACAAACGAAATAGATTACTTGTTTTTTTCTTTCTACATCTTAAAATTTCCTTAATCTAACAAATCTTTTTTTTTGTTCTTATATTCGAGTGCAGTGGGGGAGGGGGGAATGTGTATTCCTACCTTTGTAGATTTCTTTCTTTTCCATCTCTTTCTTTCCCTGTTTCTCTCGTCTTCTTTTTCCTTTCTCTGTCTCGCCTTGTTGCGGGTCCCAGTGGCATTCTCTTTCCTTTCCTTTTCCGTTCGTCTGTCAGTCTCTAAACTCCCCGCTCCCTGATCAATTCCAATTTTTTTTCATCAGGTTTTTTTTTTCCTCTGGTCAACGGCACCATTTGTAAAACGTTACACCCTCACCCCCACCACATTATCTCAGTATTCTAACCATTCCACTTCTTAGCCGGCCGGTGATTCGAGGGGGTAACGCACATATCTTTACCTACACAAGAATACGATCGAGGGAACGGAAAAAATAGAAGGACAAACGAACAAACACGAACAAACTTGGGGTTAACCAAGAGCAGAGGAAGGTATGCAACACTACATGCATGTGCATTCCTGATAGCATATATGGACTAACGCTAGCGTGGGTTACTAGCGAAAATTCCACAATGCTACTGGAATCAGACTCATCTTGACTCACTTTCGCTGGACCCTATCCCATGCTGCCTCGCCTCTCTGCTCCGGTGTCTGGTGTTGACTGCCCCTCCATGGATCCACGCCAACCTCTCTGTTCGCCTCTCTCTGTCCAGCCGCCAACTGCCTCTCTCTTGGGTCGCGTCGTCAACTCTCATTCGCGTCCCCTTACCACTTCCGGATACGGCGAGATTTCATGTCCAAGAATCCTTTGTCTGGTTTCGCGCCAAAAATGACTCGTCTGCTTTGGTGGCCTACTTACATAGTGCTACATAGCCATGGATTATAAATAAAAATAATGTGAATGTTAAAGTTATCATTTTACTAAAAACCTTCAATAAAAAAAGTTGTAAAATCTTCTTCCGTTTTTTCTTTTGTTCATCCATTTCGAGTTTATACTTCCATAGCGAGGGACATGAGTTTAGATAAAAAGAAAAATCCATTAGTGAAGGGGCCATAACAGTCGAGTTTGTTCTTTTTTTTCTTTCTTGGGTCAAAATTGCCATATGGAACCCTGCACAAATGGATGAGTACACCTTAGTCATCTGACACGCAACAATAAAGTTTTCATTGTGGGTTCCAATTCAAATCGCTTACAGTGAAAAAATAAAAAACTGAAACGGCAATTTCTTTTCTGAAAAACGAAAAATAGAAGAGTTTTCATTTTGTGAAAGGGGTGGAAAATGCCACAGGTAAAGTTCTGTTAGAACGGTTGATAGTGGAGAAGATGTTTTAGTAGAGTCCCTACTCACTAAGGACTTTTACTTGCATTAGTATATCTATGGCAGTACACCCGCCCTCACTAAACACTGAGGTGATTCCGCTTTTAATGCGCTGACTGGTTATGTCTTCAGATGACACGACAAATCCATTATCTGACCACATTATGTTTTTGATCTAGACAGCAGATCAATCGCTAATCGGAGTCGCCAGTCGATGAGTTGACGGATGAGCCCACACAATTAAGAAAGAAAAAAGTCGACACCAAAAAACAGAGAACAGAACACTATAATAATATTTAGTTTAAAAAGTGTCTTTAAAATGGTGCATGTATTCACCCATCCCACAGGTTGGGAGTATATAGTCTGAGACCAAGTCCACAAATTAACAGTCTGTCAATTTCTTAGCATTCGAAGTCAGGTACAAGGCCTCTCAATTTATCGTATGAATTAAAAATTTTATATTCTCGCTTTCTATAGTCTGGCAATCTCAAATGGTAGGTTGTTTGCCTTTCTCAGTCTTTAGCTTCCAGTTTCTCTCATTTCCTTGATAGTCCAGTACAAGGTGATTTCAACCAGCGTATTATTTAACAAGTGTCGTATTATGTTAGGTTTTCTTTGCTTCTATACCCTGGGCAGTTTGAAAAAAGGTCAAAACTCAGTATCGTGGAGACGGTTTGTCGGTTCGCTCTCTCTCTCTCTCTCTCTCTCTCTCTCTCTCTCCCTGGGGAGGGACGAAACGCTTTGCTTTTATATCTGAGCAGTGGTGGGGGGAGTATTAATATTAATAGTATCAATTTTCTCCTAATGTGGATTTCGATAATTAATACCGTCTCCTCGGCTTGCTGTACCTCTCACTCAAAGGTGTTCTTCCCCAATTCGGATTAATACTAATTTTATTCTTGCGGGATATGACGTCAGTAAATGTTTAAATCGTAACAGTAAAAAATAAAACTAAAATTTTCCATATTTTGAATTAAAAAAAAGAAGCTTTTTTCGATTTCTCGTTTCTGAGTAGCCACCTGGGTGATTGATCGCCCCTGGCCTCGCGCTGAACTTGCTTTTCGGATTTTAACAATTTGCCTACTTCAAAAGAATACATTTTTTCCTTTCTCATCAAATAATACCCTTTGACGATTTTTTTAAAAATCCATTTCCGTTAATTTTCACTGTAGTAATGTACAACTGCATTCTAAAATCCAATCCAGTTTCTTTTTTTCCTTGTTAATAAATTTATTCGACTATATCTCGGACTTATGGGTTTACATATCCATCATATACCAAGAAAAGACTTGAATAACCTCAATCACACATAGAAGAACATTTAACATTTAATATATTCAGTATTCTTCGAATGTAATTAGTTATGCAAAATATAAACAAATAAATAAAAACAACAAGAAGGACGACAACATTAAATCATATTATAAACATGGAACACAAATTTCTTTCATTTTTTAAGAGATTAGTGTTAGCTATATACAGACAAGAAAGAAGAAAATCGTTCTATTTACTTGAAGATATTGAAAGAAAATGCTAATCTCACACAAAGTAACGTAAAAAACATTGACTTCCCAAAATATATGGCAGTTGCCATTGAAAATGTCAAATGTAAAGTTAGAAAAATATCTTTTACTTACGCTAGTGACATTTGTTCCAAAACTCTAGTTGTAAGGAAAAATATAAAGAAAAAAATGCCGATTTGCTTGAAATGACTTACCTCACCTTCTTAGGTAAAACGTGTCATCTTATGGAACGTAAGTGTTCACAGCTTGCTGCAAGTTAACTTCCTTTAATTCATCAAATGATTCAACAATAATTGAAAGCTGAATCTCAGTCTATTTTTTGAAGGAATCCATTTAAAGGATGCCAAAAAAATAAAAGAAAATTAACGACTTGCTCGAATAACAACGGTTACACAAAATAGTGTGAAATCTACAAGGTGCTGGGAACATTTGTAGGATATATCAATCTATCCACGTTTAAGGACGTATGCAACATGTCCGATACATGCTCAAGGAGTTTTAGATTTTATGAGTGCCGTGGCTATTGAAGTCAACCGAGTGTTCCTGGAACCCATTTCGAGTCACCTTGCTGAAACAAACAATTGTCTCAGTACAATGCTTTACGTTCGCCATATGGCGAACATAAAGCAGTGCAAATAGTCCAACACAAGATCTGTGCATGTCACACTTATCAATATACTCCAGTTTCAGAAGTGTTTATGATGAAATTCAACAGAAAAGGTATCCCACTAAGACAAGATGACAAGTTCGAATAATGGTGGTTACACAACATGACATGAAATCTACGAGGCACTAGAAATGTTGCTTGAATATATCTATCTACGTCTTTTGATGGGTGGTTCATAATTGAGTTGTATTTCTTGAGCTGTCAATTCTGTTGTAGTTATGGAGAACTTCAAGAAAAAATATCTCCCACTATGACAAGATGGTCACCAGCTTGCACAATATCCTGCTGACAAGCTGGATCCATAGCCTCTTGCAGTTTCTTTCACACACAAATTCGACTGTCAGTAGAAATAGGTACACAACCTTAAAAACAAAACAAAAAAACCCTTCTCATTACTATAAAAACACTCTCTATGAACGAGTTTTTGGCCAAAAAAGAATATTCCTGAGGTCCTTTGATATGTTTTGTGCGATGCGATAAATTTGACTGTCAGAAAGATGAGATATAAACCAACAGGCAGTCGGTATGATCTATCGATCGATCGATCGATAGAAACCAAATTCAATCCATATATAGATAAATAGATAATAACCACGTTATATATATATATATATATATATATATATATATATATATATATATATCTTTTTATGTGTATATATATATATATATAAAAGAAAGATATAAACAAAGAAGATAGATAGATAGATAGATAGATAGATAGATAGGAATAAATTAGATAGATATGAAAAAATAGGTGTATATATATATATATATATTGAGAGAGAGAGAGAGAGAGAGAGGGAGAGAGGGGGTGTTTCCCGATTACTATATTCCTGAATTTTTCTTATCTGATTTTTCTAACAGATTTCTTATTTAATTATCAATTTTGATTTTATCTTTAATTTTCATAAAAATTTAGTTATTTCCATTCTAATAAAATCGATTTTTTGTTGATATAATTAGTATTGAGTTGGTACAAAAATCATTGTGGAAATGCAGTATATCTAAGTTTTGACTAAAAATGTATTAGTCGAAATAAGCCTCAATAGAAGCAACAGTAAAATAGTTAGGCCTGGGTAATAAGCCCGGTGCCAGAGTTTTCTCCTGCCGTCAACATCATGATAAGTAACCCGACGAAATAATCCGAAAAAATAAGTCCTTTTTGTGAAGTGTCATACGCCTCCTCCCACCAGGATCAACCCGAACAGTAAATAAAGAAATGGCAAGTGTATTCTTTTTGCTTCTTTCACTTTCCTTTATAGAAGTGACCCGAGGCTTGTGCAATTTCGACCTGAACCCAGTGGCTGATAAATCTTTTGGAAACAATCACATAGGGAGAGGAGAGATACTTCAACTTGCCGGCGAGACTGAGCAAGCCGCAACGAAGGCTGCTACATTTGCACTTTAAAGTGGTATATTATATAAACATAGTTAAATAATATTCTAAAAATACCCATTAAAGGATAAGATAAGAAAAATATAAGTGATTTTTGGTCCGCCCAATAAAATATTCAGTGAATTTTTTTATTCAACAATTCCTGTAAAAAATTTTCTCCCAGAATTTCCCATTTCCCGCTTGATACTTGAATGGTAATTTCTGAATTTAGTCTTTGCAGCGTTGTTGACAGGTAATTTTTTTGCTATTTCATGTCTGTTTGAGATTAAACACATTTTCATTGTCATCTGAAGCATAATCTATAAAGCTTCATCTGTTTTTCTTTGTTTCCAAAAATGACAACTTCAGACACTAAGCAACAATTCCAAATATTCGCCAAAGCGTTATATCTTCAGTTTAGGAATATTTTTCTTGCGTCGAGTTCAAAGACGATTTGGTCTTTCAGTTCTTGGTTGTCGTTTTATTCTCTCGCACAAGTGTTTCTGACAAGTTAATATATTCCGGACATTATTCCCTTGTCATTTTCGTTGCTTTTCAAAACCTATGTAGACTTTTGGAAAATTATTTCGCCGGTTGACTCTCAAGTTCATATTATTTCCACGGTCTTTTTTTCTTTCTTGAAAAAATAGCATTAAAAACTTAAGGGATTTTCCACTTATATTATTGATTGTGTATAATCACCTAGTGGCTATATAATGGTTTACAAGCTCGGCTAGAAGACCATTAACAGTGAATTCGACCCTCAAAGGTATCCCATATTTCTGCTCTTTTGCCATACCTAGCTTAGTAAATGATTTCAGTATTTTTGGTGCGTTGGTACCTCGCCTGAATGTAGTGATTGGTAAGCTCGTCTCGCAGATCAATAACTTGTAACTTCGATCCTCAGTAGGTACCTCCTCATACTTTCAGGTTTGGGTCAAATTAGCGATTTGTGTGATTTAATGCTTCGGAAGCTAGGCTTACCAGTTCGATCTTCACTCAGTGAGACTCTAAGCTTCGTAAATGAGTGCAGTGATCTTGGTTTATGTGCACTTCTTTGTGGAGAAATAGTAGGCAAGCTCGTCTTGCAAGTCAGTTGCTGTTGAATTCCTCACTCAGTGCCCTGTATTTCTTCCCTTTTGCAAAATTTAAGCTACACTTAGTTTTAAGAGCACTTAACGTGGTACTGTGGCTAGTGAGGCAAACAGACCGTTGTTAGAGAGTTTGATTCTCATTCGATTTCCCATACTTCTGATCTTGTTCTAACTTTAGTAAATAATTATAGCATTTTTTGTATTGTGTGAGTATAACACAAACCTTTGCATAAAATTAAAATCCCATTTCAGTTTTTTTCATAACTACGATGATTGTTTTTTCAAGCCATTTCACGCCTTATACACCTGTCGGTTTAGAGATCAAGAATTGAATAGCAGGTTTAAAAATTACATTCAGTGGTCACAAACATTAACTGTGGCTACAACACTTGCTATTATTACACAAAAGAGATTTCGCAATCATATTTTTCCCATTATCTGATGAAATTATAATTCATCTGCAAAAAAATTCACGGGGTGTGGAGTTCTTTAAGTATTTTAAGAAATTTGTCATATCAATTTAAACATAAGGGCGGTTTCGGTTGGTTAAGGTTTAAGGTCCAAACTTGTCCCCTGCAGGTCACTAACTGACTGTCTAACCCTTTTAGAAATCCCCAACTTTCGCGTCACCATTTCTCGTATCTACCGCAAAAGTTCTCTTTGTTGTCGGTCTCTAGTTTCATTGGATGTGTTGATTCCTTGTTTGAAATTTTTAGATATTTTGACGCCTTCAAAGTTTTGAGTCATTATACTGTTTCATATCCAATCCACGAAGCTGGAACAATGAACTTAGATTGACAATTTTATTTTCTTGAAAAGAGAAAAATCAATTTCTAATCACTTAACGACTTTTAAAACTAAGACTAAGTGAAACACAAGGTTGTAATTAAGTTAACCGAATTCAATTTACGTTTTTTTTCTGAAGCGAAATAACGGGCTTGTTAATTTATTTGCAAATTAATTATACGAATAAAAATAACAAAATTTTAAAATCTTTTGTTTGCGCAACGTTTTGAGTTTTGTTTTCATTTATTTTATGGTAAAAACTGTAAATTTTTAATAAAATATTTTCCCATTGCCGAAAAGTCAGATGACTGTTGGTTGGTTGGTTGATTGGTTTGATAGCATATCAACATTGTAGGTTATTTAATTCCTAATTCTGTTTTTGCGTATATTAAACCTTATATTTCTTAACGAATGATTTAGAGATAACATTAAAAAAAGAAAAAAACAAGCGCTCATTGAAATGGTTTCAAGTATTTCTATCAACACTAACAATTCAATTTAGCATCAGCTATTTGTTTGCAGACTGTTAAACGATTATTGTTCATGATTTTGTTTGGTTAAATGTCATATCAAATATTGTTGGTTGTTTAATGCCAAATCCTGTTTAGACTTATATATTGAATACTTATGCTTTGTAAACATTTTGCTAATAACATTTTTAAACAAACTCATATTTCTTCAGTTAAAATGATTGTTTGCACAGTTAAATAGTTTCGAGAATTGCTATGTGACAGTAACAATTTAACATCAGTTATTTATTTGCATTCATTTGAATAGATATGTATGATATGTAAGAGATTAACATTTAAGAAAGGAGAGTAAGCTTATCTATTTGTTCACTGTGAAATGATTTCAGGTATAGTAATTGTTTATTATCATGTCTAGATTAAGCCTGGCAACTATGCAGTTTGTGTCACTATTAATACTTTCTATACTATAGGTTTTTTGCAGGGGTTTTGTCGATCCCTGAGTATTGCACTGTTTATTCATTCTTATAGGTGACTTTGTTCTTGATGTTGAGGGGGGGGGGCTGTGCAGTATTTGGTTGAAGGTAGTTTGAATGCGCTTCCTGGTCTTTTATTGTTCACTTTGGTGTTCATTTACGTTTTCCCAGCTTGGCCAATGGGAGTTTGTAGTTTGGGTTTTTAAGCTGTCTCGGCTTTTTGGGAGAAATTTGTTCACCTGTTTTTGACGGTTTTTGGTGGACAAGATTGGTGACTTATGCCAGAACTGTTTTGTTGGAGGAGGTTTTGCGCTTTTAGGAGGAGTATTTTGTGTTGGACTGGTAGATCCTGTGTGTTTTTGCTTGGACGACCTCATTGGATTTCTCTTTATTCTTAACCTGTTGAGTTGGTGCTCGGTAAAATTCGGTCCAGTGTAGTTTTTAAGGTGCTCCTGAAATTTTGGCCAATCATTCACTCGCATCTGGATCAATTTCTCCACAAGTATTCGATATTTCTAGTCTTGATTGATTGTATCCGCCCTTCTTACAACAGAGGCGGAGCTGTTTTCTCCCATGTAGGCCCCTACTATTTTTCTTGCTTCCTGGCAGGACACGTTCCTCTTGTGTTTCACCTCAAGTATTTCTTTTTCTTTTTTTGTAAACATCATAAGATCTTGCATAAGCCGGATGATCTTGTCGGTAGTTTGCACATCTAATTTCTTTCAAGCAATCTTCCTCTATATGATCCGGGTCCTTTTCACCGAATTTCGCACATGTCTGTCGTCCACTACAGACTTTCCCGTGGTGTCCACATTTTTGGCATTTGAAGCACCTCAGTGGTGCTGTTGTAGAGCCGTAATACGAATATGTGAAATATACGGATACGTAAAATGTTCATATGCATAGGAATCCTGAAACACTGACGACTCTCTTTGTTCAGGTACGAAACGTTTATTAACTTTTTTTGACTTTTAGTTTTTCGACACGAGGAGAGAGAGAGACACAATTCTTACTATGCTGACTGTTCTAACATCGCCCTTTAGTCAACTCCCCAGCTGAACTCTTGGCCCAGAGTTAGAATCTCAATTCAACGACCCAACAAACGCGCGGCGCATCCTGTAGACCACAACTTGACTGGCCTCGCCCAGGCTCAAAAATCTCAACTAACTGCTTTTTTAAACTCACCAAGAATCCCTGCCATCGCTTCCGGGCACGACATCATTCGCACCGCAGTCTCATTTCCTATCTGAGTTTTTTATTATTGTCACATCCTACGCGCGCGAGCGTGAACTGTACTCAATGTGTGCACCTGCACGTGCACTAAGCCAAATAGTTCTAAGCCTAACCAAACCGAATGATAAGATATAACCAACGAAAAAGGATAAGATAAAAAAAATCCTTCCGCAATTATATAACAGTGCTGGGACGTACTGCTCAACTCTCTTAAGACAATAGCCTATCTTTAGCTCCTTGAGAGTATGGGGCTTGTTAAATGTCTGAGAATGTAAATAGTTGTCTGGATTCGTTCTTCGTCTTTTCTAATGGCGATTCTTCTTATGTTTGTAACTCGGACCATTGGCCTTATGAGTAGAGTGTTGGCCAAATGGTCCGGGAGGCCAGGGTTCAATCCCAGGTCGAGTCATTCCAAAGACTCAAAAAGTTGTACTTGATGCCGCCTTGTTTAACACTCAGCATTATAAGGTAAGGGTAAAGTGAAACAATCCAGAGAATGGAGTAGCGCCCTTCCCTACACCTCGGTGTAGTAGCTATTGAAAAGGGACCCTTCATGTCACCCTCGACTAAGTTCGCCAACTAACTCCTTTGGAAGTGTTGAGTTTTTCATCCGGGTAGGCTCTCCCTTTCGTCGTATTTTCATTTTTGATATTTTCTACCTGCATCCAGCCGTCCACCACGACAAGCAAGTTTCTGTTCCTGGTTTTCCTTAAGCTGTTTGGAGTGGTCCTTGTTGAAATAACTTTTTTCTATGAGAAAAGAGGCGAATTTAGCTCGGTAGTCCTCCTTCAGAGATTCAATGACAATGAATCTGAAGAAGTTGCTGCCTCATTCTCCGAGTCTGATTCTTACTGGTTTCGTTTTTTTTTTCTTTTTTGTTTAAAGACACCATAAGTGCTGTTTATTTTTCGCTGATCCTGTGCTCAACCATCCACCACGAAGTCCATCTTGAGCTGGGAATATGCCTAGGGGAAAATCCATCCCATTTTCCTTAGTTGAGATGGGGATACATGACCAGTATACTCGAGTTTGGAGTAGGGTTTCGAGCTGTCGAGAATTTCAGGTTTTCAGCACTGGTCAAATTTCCATTCTCTCAATGCAATTGACTTTCTAGATAAGGTTGGGAATTTGCTGCAAGTGCAGATTGAAAAGTACGGTCGGGATAAAACATATAGGTGCTAGGGCTTCACATGATCAGCCGATTGATCGGATCAGGCCTGTCCAACAGTATATCGAGCCCAGTAAGAGCCAAAGTGGCGTGTTGTTAGTAACTTGACCACTCTGTCGCCGGGCCAAGTACTGCTCAACTACCAGGATCCGGTCCTTAAGCATCACGGGTCGCCAGCCACGACCAACAGGTGGCATCGTTGGGGGAGGGCCTTACTCTTCTGCAGAGGTGTAATCAGTGTATTTTACAGCCCCAGCTGACCGGGCGGAAAAGTCAAATTAATTCCATATTTGGTTTGGTGTGGTTTGGTTTTATGGCATATGGCATTGTTGGTTATTTATTTATTATTTATTAGTTTAAGACGCAACCTCCATCGTAGCAACTACCCAGAGAGCATAATATCTGCTCTAAAAAACCTGGATAGGACGATAAAAAACGATACCCGCAAACTTACGATAGTATGTCTGCTCTGTGTCAAAGGCCAAAAGACATGTAGTCCATATGACATCAGGACAGTATTCACAAGTGACCCAACTCTCCGGAGGTATCACTTCTGTGTCAAGCTCCCAACAGAATTCAACATGACCAAGAACTGTGTGTACTCTATTCCTTGCAGTTGTGGTAAAGTATGCAAAGGCGAGACATGCCGCCCACAAAGGCTAGATGAACATCGAAAAGCAGTAGTACGAGATGAAATTGAAAATTCAGGTAAAGTGGACCATATAGGGAAGGAAAAGGGAAACCATCTGCCCTTATGGGATGAAGTTGAAATAATTGATTGAGAACTTTGGAGAATTAGACGTCTTAAGGAATTAGGAAATATGTTGGACTACAGTGACCTACTTAGTAGACCATAAATAGAGATGAATACAATATAGGAACCAATAATCAAAAAGGTTAAATAAAAAAAAATCGTAATATGAGCTCAGGTAAAAAAAATTATACATTATAGTAGTTGTAATTTATTAAGCGCTTTGCTCACATGTGGCACCAGGCCATATGAATAGGATACCCAATGAGAATCGATTTCACTCGTGAAAGTTTGCTAGTCTAGCTTGCTAACCATAACATCACCCGAGGTGCCCCATACATTATAGTAGTAATTCATAGTGATGTAAGAACATTAAGTTTATAAGTTCCAAAAATTCACTCTGAATTGTCCAGCAAGACAAATAGCGTAAAGGCTATAAATGTTGGTTTCTTACGCTTCTAAGCGACTATCATTCGGAGGTTGCATGTTCAATCCTGACTGCAGGGGAGTAACAATTCAGGAATACTTAACACTTGTACCCGGTTATAGTTAACGGAATCAGAGCAAGCAACCTCCGCGAGTTAAATAAAGGACGTGGTTCGAAGTTCTGTGTAGGCTCCCGAGTTCGACAGAAATCACCTGACGGGGGACATATTGGCGGAAAGGTTGTCAATATAAAGATGAAGACAATAGTCCGAAAACCCTGAATGATAAAAAGTTTGATGCGTTCGTTGCCTTGGGCTAGTATCGCCTGATATTGGTGTTCTCCAATATTATTTTGTATTGAACCCATTGAATCTGCGGTGTCGTCAGTTTCTATTTCTTCAGGTTCATTACTCGAGGTATATGGTTTATGTTGTATATTGGGTGAAATAGGATAATAATCTGTGTCGATCACCAGGTCGCTGAGGCAGGACACCAGAACCTGCAGAGCTATCATGTTTCTAGCCTTGGGTGGATCTTACGAAAGAAGTAACTATTACATAGAGTTACTTGATTTCTTCCATTAATCTACACACGATATTGTTGGTCACCGATTGTTTTCATGACCCTCCCTGTTTTCATACACCGATTTGAAAAGAATTGCTAATTTGTAATTTCCGAAGTGGGTGACATTATTCATTATAAAAGTGCTTATTCCGTATGTGCCTTTTCATCATTGCCGCCTCTCACTTAATTTACTCCACTGTTTACGTATCTGGCATTTGTCTGGGAGAACAGGGAGATAGTCTTTGATAACACGACCGTATAACATGAGGTCACATAAGGAGACATGCCAAGTTCCTGGACAGGAGTTTTGTGTTGGGTCAACAAAGCATGTGCTGCACGATCATGATACAGATGACTACAGTCGTCTGTGTTCTCTGCAAGTATATGCTCAGCTGTTTTGACAGACAGTTATGCCCGGTTATTTCTTTCGTATTCCCTAATTTTTGAGGAACGAGTCGTATTCTTAAGAATCAAAAGGTGCTATCCCGTCGGAAGAAAATTCTTGAGGTGCGAATTTCTAAGATGTCAAATACTACCCTGATCTTCCCAGATGACATTAAGGTCACTGTCATCTAACCATTGTACCGATCTGCATATATAATTTAATTTCTACCGCATAGGTCGAAAAAGTTTGTTAGTTTAGTTTGGTTTGGTTTGGTTTCTTTGTTTAATGGCATATCAACTTTCGTGGGCTATTTTATGCCAAATCCATCCATGTAGAAAAACAGCTGTGGTTTATTTAACCCATTGTTTAGGAGATGAGAGGTTTCATAGTTTTCCCGTGAGTGAACGAAAGTGAACGTAATAGCGTGACTGGAGTTCAAACACGCTTACTTTGAGGCCAGAGTCCAGTACTTTAAGCTCTATACCACTACGGAGACACTCTCTTACAGTTTTTTTACACTCTGGTGCACAGAATATAGCGAGTCGAGTACTTCCAAACGAAGTTGTCCGAGTGTAAGGATTTATTCTCTTTGATCGGTACTCCTTTGACACGCATGAGTCAAAGCCGAGAGATTACCGACGAGAAGTCATGGCGAGATTTGGGGAAGTTAACTTGTATATATTCTGCCAGAGTCCAGCATTCTTCCTCAACGGCTGCTGCAGCAACTCTCCATTCCCATATGATAGCCCTCAATCTGGGGTCATGTGAACATGAATGCAGCCTTGATTGCACTGTCTATTTGTTCAATTACAACAGTTGTGGTTGTCTTGTAGAATGACCATATACTCATCTGTATAGACGATATCTGGGGGCGTTCTATCGAGTTCGCTGATGGCATACTGAGAAGTTCAGTCGGCTGCGGCATTGAGTTTCCTAGGATATCTTTACATACCCCATTCAGTGATAAATGTGGTGGCGTCTTGTGCCATGCATCCAAAAGTGTTTTCTTAGTATGAGGCAGTACGATAGAAACTTGGTTAAATGATGACACGGTATGATGGATTTCACTGGTGGGGGCAGCGTTCAGTTTTTGTATGTCTACCGTCCGTCTAGGATAGCTTTCTTTTTTTAGATGCAACAACCATACTTGAACACCATCTCGTAGGTGTGCCCGCAGGCACCAGCTCAATTATACCCAGCTATCACGTTGCATTAGTAGTTCTGGCTGACCACAGCCTTTTGTAATGGAACAGTCAACTGTGAACGAGCAAAATTTACCTTGACTTTGTAGCTTTGCTAAAAATGAGATATTGTCTCGTCTTCTGCTTTACTTGTAGAATGAAAGGTCTGTCAGTAAATTTCTATTCCACAACGAATCAGATATGTGACAAAAGCCTTTCTTCGGTAGCCGAATTTAAGGTTTCATCTCCTATAAGGTTAAAAAGAACCCCGTTGACTTAAGGCGAGCACGTCGTTCTAAATTCGTTGCGCATTCCGACTGAGTCCGTAAACTTGCACATCTCCCTATACCGGTTCTAAGCGTCAAGGAATGGTGTCCAACCGTTGTCGGTTGCGTTGGGTTCAATGACAGGATGGTCTGAGTTTTTGTGTTAAACATCTGCATCGTGTAAGAGATTCCATCCCTCCGAAAGATGTAATTCTATCATCTGCTGCATTAAATTGAGGTGCAGATGCCAGCTCTTATTTTCTTATTCACCAGATCTTCTCTGCAGTGCCATGTAAAATAACCACAATGACAATGGTAGTAATCATCCCGAGTTACTTTATTCCGGCATCAAACGCAAAATCAAGTACTCGGCTGTTTTCATAACATTTCTGCCACTAAAAGTCCCCCATCATATAATGGAACCTTCAATTTCTACTCTTCAGAAGAGATTTCTTTAAAGACCAAAATAAACGGCAATCTGAAGAGTTAATACGGCCACACAAGCTGAAAGAAAATTTTGCCTGGTCACCAACAGATGAAATAAATAGAAAGAAAGAAAGAAAGAAAGAAAGAAAGAAAAATATATTTGTTGAATAGAGTAGATGAGTAAAAACTTCACCGTCAAGCTATAAAAAATCTGCCTGGTCACCAAAGTAAATAAACAAGAATCAAATTTACTTGAATAGAATCAAATACAGAAATTTACATGAAAATAGCCATGTATAGAAATTCATTTTATAGTAATCAAACATTGTCATTCGAACAATTAAATTTATAATACAATAATAAAGCATTTTTAAAGAAAATAAAGGGACAGTAAACATTTCTGACCCGCAAATCATGCGAAAAGAATGGAAAATTCATTGCCCCTAGGATGGCAAGAGAATCTCTTTAAAACAGCTACCCAAACTCTTGAGGCTTATTCCTTAGGTCAGGGTGTCATGAATCTATCGGGAGGAGTTCAGAAGCTATTTGAGGGCCTAGGGCGTCGGATATTTCAACTAAAACAGGACCAAAAATCTGATGTACTCAGAATAATAATCAAGAATCTGTAACATTTAATATAACTGGTTCGCATCTTTCTCTCTCTCTCTCTCTCTCTATATATATATATATATATAGGTGTGTGTGTGTGTGTGTGTGTGTGTGTGTATAGGTGTAGGTATTAGCGTTATGTGAAATACATACAGCCTTGTCCAGGATTTGAAATCAGTTCACCATGTCTATTTCCTACGATAATAACCCTTACTCTACAAGCACCACCAACATATATATATATATATATATATATATATATATATATTGTTACAAGACTGGACCCTGGGTGTGGTCAAATTCATATTTCCTCAAATCTCTCTCTGTCTCTCTCTCTCTTGAACAAGCGGATATAGACAAGAAGCGTGTCAAGGTTGTGTGCGGGTCGATTGGCAGTTGCCAAAGCAGCCGAAACGATTTTATTTTTAATTGTAATAAGCAGGCAAACAGCTCCGTGGCAACAAACGATCGTTATAAAGGCTGAATGTTGATTGGTTCATTCTCTCGTACGATGCGAATCGGCGGGAAATCCGAGACCACAAAGGAGAGAATTATTGCAAGTTCAGTTGGCTGAAAATCGTCTTCGGAAAAAGACGTGCCTGTTATTTGGCGAATAATGTAAGCTAACACCACAAGCTGATTCATGTGGGGAGCTTACGAAAACAGTCAGAAAGATATAAGAAATTTTGACCCTTTTGACTGTGAAAATAGAATCTGAATGAAACAAACGTATTGAAGGAAGAAATCCTGAGACGTTAGAATCAGATCACGAGAAAGGATGAATATGATCCGTTAAACCAGAATTGAATGTTTGCGAAAATTTGAAAGAACAAATATGCGTTTGATGATAAGCCTAGAAGATATACGAAGAAAGGAAAAGGAAAAATCTGCTCCAGCCATACATTGCTACACTTGCAATTGATGAACGGAAAATGCGAGAATATGAAGAACAAAGACAACGAGAAAGCCGTCCACAGTAACCTATTTCCTTCTCAATGAGAAATGCGACAAGTTATAAAATAAAGAATAACAAGATAAGCGAGCAAAAGAAAAAAAAAGAAAGAAAGAAAAAGGATTTTGAAAGAAAGAACTTTGCGCCGAAAAGAATTAATCGACTGAGAAACAGCGATATCAAAAAAAAAAAAAAAAAAAAGTAAAGAAAAGGAAAGAGAGACATAAATTGTAAGTATAAGAAAAAAAGGAAAAAAAGAGAAACTTTTTTTTCTTTTCACTTCGTCCGTAGAATGCACATAAACTTTTTAAAAAATTTCGTCGCACACATCTTTCCAGACAAAAATTATGTGAATTAGTTGTTGAGATATAAACATTTTGTTCTATTATGCTAAGTCAGTTTTATTTCCACTTACTTGCATTTTTTTGCTTTTTTTTTTTTGTGTGTGTGTGTGGATTATTAAAAAAGGACCTTGTACTTTTAATCGAGCGTTTTGTGGTATCTTCATTTTGGTCGCTCGAAAGTTCTGTGTTGCAACTTACCTTGTTCGCTTGTGGTAGAGTGACATCCCATAAGATTGTCTGACCCGAATCCACTCAGCGTTGTCCGGACAGTAGATATAAATATAAGGGTTGTAACTTAATACTTGTCACCCTTGCCGGGGGTGAGCCCCAGTCGGAGAGATTTCGTGACAAAATATTTATATATATAAAATCGATATATATATATAAAATTAAGCTCCCCAACAAGTTGAGCACTCTCGCTATATAAAACGGAACACATCAACCTTGCATATTCTCTAAAGAATATACCAATACCAACCCATTCGACATACAAACTGCAACTCACTGAAAAGATAGAAAGCTTAATAAAAAGAATGAGATGGAAAGCCCATTTCTACCTCAAGGGTATAAACAACCAGCACAACTAAATCTAAAATCAAGAAAATGCTCTCCAATATGCAAGGATATGCAACATGAATAACTTTAAGCAGATTAAGGGTGTGAGAGCCTTACTTTTTAATAGTGATTCCTTTAAAAGGAAAATAACTTCTGCCATCGAATTAATGTCGGCAAAAACATTTATAAATAAGATTTGTTTTAAAAAAACAAGAAAATGTTATTAATAAATGGTTGACAGAAGTTGATATAATTAACACAACAATAAGTGAAGCTTGCGAAAAAGCCGATATTGATTTTTAAAAAAAAGCGGTATGTTGGAAGACGAACAGTTAGAGGCGGAATTCGCTTGCAACATATTTGAAAGGCTCACGGGACTGGAAGAGAATATTTCTAGTTCTAATACCGAGGCCGTCCCAGTGCAAAACCCACAAGTGCCACTCGCAGCTTCGTGCGTTTCAGCCCCGAAGTTGCAGTGTGTTAAATTCAATGGAATACGAGCCGATAAATTTGAGTTTAGAAATTTCCTGGTTCAATTTGAAAACTGTGGACACTGTACGCTCGAGGAAAGCCAAACTGTCGCTTTTTTAAAGTTTTTTTTAACTAGCTACGCGTCTCAGTTAGTGTCTCATCTTTCGTTAGAAGATGAAAACTTTGAAGTGGCCTTTGATTTATTGAAAAAGGGATTTTTGGGTATTCCTTTCATTACTGACGAAATTTTTAAACAGCTGCTGGGCAGTAGCCCTAAATATGACCCAAAGTTTGTCAATATAAAAAGTTTTTTGTCAGAAATTAAAGCTGAATTAAAAACCTCGTATAATTTGGATTTTTTTGAAGAGAACACTCCAGGTTATGAATTACTCAGCTATATAATTTTTTCAAAATTACCACCAACTCTTCAAAAAGAATTAATCCGGAAGATTAACAGTAACTGCCCAAAAATCAATCATATTTTTGATAGTTACAACGAGGTTATAAAAACCTTAATTAAAACAGGTTTTAAAAAAAATTAAATTCCCTACAAACTAATTTTAAGTCGCGGGAAGGGAATTATAATAAGAACAACAATGCAAAGAAAAACGTTCCAACACTGGAAAACTTTGCAACAAAATCTAACCAAATTACTAGACATTGTAGATTTTGTAGCATCAACGGGCACACCATGAACCATTGTTCAAAATACTCCTCCCTTTAATCGAGACGTTCTAGGTGTAGGGAGATGGGCTTGTGCCTTTTCTGCACAAGTACTAGCCATAGAACTGAAGACTGCTTTGGCAAAGCAAACAAATTACCTCGAAAATGTGCAATTTGCAAATCCCGAGGCCATGTTACCCTCCTTTGTGATAAAGCAGAAGAGAGTGTAAACAGTTCAACTGCTTCCACGCATGTGTGTACCAACACTGGCACTCAAGAGCAGCCCTATATTTAACCAATAGTGGCAATTACTGTTTCTAAAGGGAAGCGAAAATACAAATTGAACTGCCTTTTTGATACAGGCAGTCAAAGAACTTATTTCTCTGCACAAGTTATGGAAAAATTAGGGTGTTATAAATCCTTCCTCTCTCGAGTAGAATATGTCGTAAAAACCTTTTTAGGGTCTAAAACAAAAAATTTAAACCAAGTTGTAGTGGGGATTGAAGTAAATAAGGGTAATTTCTTGCCCCTACCTGTTCTTATCGATGATGAATTCGATATGAACTTAAGATTTGATAACTTCAAATCTATAAAGAATAATTTACTCAACTTGAATTATAAAATTTTTTCTGCACGAGAAAAATGATATTTGTGTACATGGTCTTTTAGGCATCGATGCGATTCAATTCATGAAGAACATGAAAATGGTGGACTGCATGAAGGGCTCTGCTTGGGAGTTTTCTACAGGCATTTCCCCGTTAGGCAACTGCCAACATTTTTTATATGAAAATCAAAGTACCCCTAAAAAGGTACAGAGTACAGATTTTCAACGTAATTATCATGCCATAGTGTCTAAATTTTCTACATGCTCAGACACTAGGGTAAATTTTGTAATGAACCTGATAAAGAGTTACCCTGATCCTTTTGCTGAAATTTTTGTCGAAAATCAAGTAGAAAGGAATTTAGAGAAAATGTTTGATTTAGATTCTCTGGGTATATCTTCGGAAGATGAAGCTATTTGTGACTATGATCAACTTGAAAAATCCATTGAATTCAGAGATAATGCTTATCACGTTAAACTTCCCTGGCATAAGGACAAAATAAAGTCTGTGCCTTCCAATCACAGAGTTGCTCTTTCTGTTTTAAACAGAGTAGTTAACAAGCTCGAGCAACAAAAATTACTCAATGATTATGTTGAGGTATTCCATCAGCAGGAGCGGGAAGGTATCATTGAACGTTTTGAGGTAGCATCTGAGGATTTTTCAAAACATATTTGACTACCTCATAGGCCTGTTTTTAAGATGGATAAGCAAACTACCACAAAGATTAGACCCGTTTTCAACTGCTCCCTGAAGACTAATGGGAATTATTCTTTAAATGAAGCAGCTTACCCAGGCATAAATTTGATGGGAGATATGTTAGACTTGTTGTTGCTATTTAGATCTAATAAATATGTTATGCTAGCTGATATTCGTAAGGCTTTCCTTATGATTAAAATCGGTTCTATCGAGGACCGTAACAGATTTTGTTTTTTTTATGAAGGAAGAGAATAGGCTGGTTTGTTTTAGATATACCACACTTATTTTTGGATTTAACGCCAACCCCTTCATTTTGAATTTTATAATAAAGCACCATGCACGTATGTTTCCGGGTGATAACTGCACTGACAGGTTAAAGAAAAATTTCTATGTGGATAACCTAATTAAAACCGGTAACACTGTTGAAATGTTATCAGACCTATACACAACGGCTAATTATCGGATGGAAAAGGGTCATTTTAACCTTAGATCGTGGAATACGAATTGTGAAGAACTTAAAACTTTAATGATAAAAGATCAGAAATTCGTAGAATATGGTTGTCAAATCGAAAAGGTTTTAGGGTATAAATATTCCACACAAGAAGGCACACTTCAGATTTCAGAGTCACCTATTGACCAGTCTGTTAACACTAAAAGAGGTATATTGGCCCAAACTGCAAGGGTTTTCGACCCACTATCTCTATGTTTACCTGTTACTATCAGGGGCAAAATGCTCTTGAGAGATTTATGGTCTCAAAAATTAGACTGGGATGATATTGTGTCGAAAGAATTTCAGAATTTATGGTCTGCCTTATCGTGTCATCTTGCCAAACTGGATTCATTGCAGTTTTCTAGATTTGTAATTAGTGAAGACGGCCTCGCTGATTTTTATATATTTTGCGATGCCTCTAAAGGGGCTTATGGTTTTTCAGTTTATAGCGTGCAAAATAGCGAGTCCCACCTGTTATTTTCTAAAGGTAAGGTGGCTCCTATGAAGCCTAAAAGCTTACCTACGCTTGAATTGTTGGCTGTGTTTTTGGCTATTAAGTGTTTACTGCCTCTGTTGAAAGCTTATCCCGAATTAAGATCAGAGATATAGTCATATCAGTGGATGCACAGGTTGTGTTGTCATGGCTTTTGTCTGACAACATGAAAACCAAAAATCAGTTTGTAAGAAACAGACTAAAAGACATAAAACAAATGTTTGAGGAACTGAAAAAAATACATCTTCATCTGTAAAATTCAAATATGTTCCTACTGACCAAAACCCTGCCGACTTGCTCACAAGAGGAGTAACCTTTGGAAAATTTCAACAGAGTCTAAGACGTTGGACCTTAGGACCTGAATGGCTCAGTAAAAATCCCATAGAATGGCCATCAAGTGAACTTCATTGCCTAAGCTCAAAAAATAAATCCATTGTACAGTCTACTTTATTAAATTACACCTCAACCAGTGATACCCTTTGATAAATATTCGGATGTTACTACCAATATATTTAAAATCCGAAATAAACTAAAACATGTGGATCTGGATCCTAGTAGTTGTGCTAAAATTTATTTACTTAAGATAATGCAACAACAAAGCTTTCCTACAGAACTTGCTTACCTTCAATCTCCGCAAGGTAAAGAAGTACCTGAATCATTAAAAAACTTAAACTTATTCCTAGATGAAAGGGGGATAATTAGGACTTAAGGTAGAATAGGAAAAATCACTACTTATGATTATGAAGTTATTAATCCTGTCTTATTGGCTAAGGATCATAATTTGACTGAACTTATGATTGTGGAATATCACAAAAGATGTAAACATCTGGGAATTCAGTCAACCTTAAAGAAAATCCGCCTTTCAGGATTTTGGATACCCAGGGCGAGACAATCTGTCAAAAAAGTAATTTCAAGGTGCGTCTTGTGCCAAAAATTGATGTTGCAAAATCAAAAATCTCCAATGATGTACCAGATACTAAGGGTGCATCTGTTCCAATAAAACAACGTCCTAAAAGGACTAAAAATTTGAAAAACAAAAACTCTCCCAATAATCCTTATGCATACTATTAAATTCAGTTTGTTTGAAACTTATGGTCTTCACATACCTTTGCTTATGGGATACATATTGCTAAACAAAGAAAACAAAGTGTTAATGATATCGAACTTTATGATTGAAGGGATGAATTTTTTATAGTTCTATTAGTGCACCAAAATGAGAATTTCTTTAGAGAGAAAAATAAATACTACATAACCTTCTCTCAAACTTTGGAGTTCTTTGTTGAAAACAAATCTTCATCCCTTCTACATTCTAATTTTTGCCTTAAAAAAATAGATAAAAAATTCAACCTTTCCTGTGAACTTTCATCATTGGCTATTTTTGCCTTCAAAAAAATAAAAAAATTCAACCTTTCCTGTTGAACTTTCATCATTGGCTATTTTTGCCTTCAAAAAAATAAAAAAATCAACCTTTCCTGGGAACTTTTATCATTGGCTATTTTTCATCATTAGCTATTTTTGCCTTCAAAAGAATAAAACAAAATTCAACCTTTCTGGGAACTTTCTTTGGCTATTTTTGCCTTAAAATTAAGTTTGTACAAACTTTCAATTTTGGCTATTTCTACCTTAAAAACAAAACAACATGCAGCTGTGTGAAAAAATTGTTGCAATGATTTCTTATTGCAATTTTGTTTTGGGGGAGAATATTGAAATTATTTATGGAGTCGCTAACTAGGTGCCCAGTGATTGGATAAAAAACAGCCAATCACGGGCTACCTTTTTTTTAGATTTTCTCCAAACCCCTATGAGAGCGTTTCCTACGAACGCCCTTCCTCTTTTGCTTGTGTGATTCCTCAGAATCAAGACGTGCCTGCCTGTTCTCTCAGTCTTCTAGACGCCAATACATGCTTGTGAGGATTTTTCCAGCAACTGAAGCACAAGAAACACGGCTCTATTTTCTTCAACCCAACCAAAAGGACACAGGAAATATAAACTATTAAAAGGACGCCTTTTACGGAAAAGTTTCCCGCAAACCAACTGTTTGCAAGGACAATATTTTCTTTCCTCTCTTTCTATGTAAATATATGTTTTTTATAACATTTTAAATCGTGTTGCATTTCTTTCTTCTTGCCGACGTCGCAATATTGTTACCATATAAAGTTGGGAAAATCCCAATAACATAGACCACAAAATAAACTCCATAGTTGAGCAACCAGCCTTCATAACAATCAAAGACCACAAACCAAACTTCACTACTAATCCTACATCGTACCTTCAAAATCTGAAATAGGAAAAATCAGTAAGCACATTCTAGATAATATAAACACACAACTCACAAACAAACTACAACTTAACCAATGGAAGAACACCAAAGCCGTCACCAACTATACCCAACAAGAACAACGCAGCCTTCATCCAATTCGATATCACAGACTTCTACCCCTCCATCATCGAACACACACTTGACAGAGCATGTACCCGTCTCACACAATGATATCAGAATCATCAAGCACTGCCGCAAATCGCTCCTCTTCTATGACGGCAAACCATGGATTAAAAAACTTAACCATCTATTCGACGTAACTATGGGTAGCTTTGATGGCGCGAAGGTGTGCGAGCTCGTCGGTGCTCTAATCCTATTCCAACTTTCAAGGATAATCAGCAACCCCGACATGGGATTGTACAGAGACGACGGACTTATCATCATTATAAAGCCAAATGGACCCAAACTAGATAACTATAGAAAGAGAATATCTAACGCCCTGAAACTGCTGGGATTTAAATCCACTATACACACAAACCTAAAAACAGTAAATTTCTTAGACATAACACTGAACTTAACTAATTGCACATACGAACCCTACAAAAAAGATAACGACACATCAATCTACATACACACATCTTCAAACCACCCACCCTCAATTACAAAACAAATCCCAAAATCCATTAGCCGTAGACTATCCAGCAACTCCTTCAGCATCAACATTTTTAACAAACACAAACACTTATACGACAATGCATTAAAACACCGTGGTTACAAGCAAGAATTAAAATTCACCCCCCCAAGTCAATTCTAAACACAGAAGTAGAAACATTATCTGGTTTAACCCACCTTATAACAAATGTATACCTTCCAATATAGGTAGAGACTTCCTAAATCTAATCTCTAAACACTTCTCCAATAATAGCCTCCTAGTCAAAATCTTCAATAAAACCAGCATCAAGATCAGCTACAGTTGCACAAACAACATGGCACAAAATAAAAAAACACAACAAAAAAATCTCATCCACCAACAGTACACCACGACCCTACAACCAATGCAATTGTAGGGTCAAAAGCATATGCCCCCTACCAAATAAACACCATATATAAAACCACAGTAAAAACAAACAACTCCGTCAAACACTACATCGGTGCAACGGAGGGCACCATAAAACAAAGAATCCACAACCATAATCTTTCTTTTAAATACAGAAACTACGCATCCAACACCTCCTTATCCTCGTACATATGGCAACTAAAAGACACAAACATCTCTCCCACAATCACCTGGGAGATACTAAAACAAGCACCTGCCTACAACAAAACATCCAAAAATCCCTTCTTTGTCTCCACGAAAAATTAGCCATCATCACATATCCATCACAAAACACCCTCCTGAATAAAAAATCTGAAATCCTCTCACGCAACCCATCTAACACCTCGTGCTCGTATTTAATGAACCCCCCCCCAAAAAAAACCCTAAAACACTGTAAGTACCATTTTCCTCCTCCTACCACCACACAATACACCCACACGCCTCAACCATTTTAACTTTTAAGTTTTTACGAGCATTAAAATAGACTTCAACGCTCCACATTCACCTTACCCACCAAATTCACACTAAACTTTTCTACAAGAGTATATGTACCAACCATCAACAAATAATATGGCTATTAAAAAACAACCCCAACCTTCAAACCCGCTATCTAATCAATTTCTTTCATTTTCAATGACGACACGCTACCCCTAAATTATAATCATCTTCGTACACAAATACATTATCTATTATTTGAACCCTTTGATTTCATTTCATTTTATTTCATTGCACACACACCACCTATAAGACCCACAATATATAATATTTACGCAATATTTCATTCATTTATTATTAGCATTACAACAATTTATTACGCACATATTAACCCACTTAATATTATTTACTCCTTTCTATTTTATTGCATACATACCACCTATAAGATCCATAGTATACAATTCTTACGCTATATCCCATTTAGTTATTATTATTATTATTATTATTATTATACAACCCCCCCCGTATATATTACACCAACATATTTACGACACAATATAACCTTACTTATACCCATTGTAACTCTAGCCCACCATACACGTTTACAAATCAGATTCTCACTCATTCCCTACAACTTGTAGCGATGATAATTTGTCCACTGTCAACGAAACAAATGTATACACATTCGCTACCCAAACCGCTATAACCAACGCCTGGCCTGACTTAACTTAAAAACATGCATCCACACGCTCACACATACACCCACACTCATATACACACACATACTTACAACCACACACAAACGAAATCTTAACGGGTTTTTGTCTGTATTTTGTCGAATTTTCGATTTTGTCTGTATTTTGTCGCATTTTCGATTTTCAATTTCATTCCATCTTCTTAACTTCCGGACGAATGTTATAAACTTCAAGAAACCTAAGGTTGCAGAACAATATTTTCCACGGATTAAATATATATATATAATATATATTTATTTATTATCATTATATATATATATATATATATATATATATATATATATATATATATATATATATATATTTCTAATAATGTATCTAAGAATTTTCTGTTGACACATTTACCTCGGGAAAATGTTTTAGCCGAGGAAATGTTTTAGCTGGGGAAATTATAGAACATATTTTGTGGTTCATTACGTTAGTGTTAATCTGAAACAGCTTAGCCAATCAATTTGTCAATGTAAAAAGATATTTTCGCTTCATTACCTCAGAGTTGAAATGCGAAATAATTGTCAGTTTACTTTGGTACAAAATGTCTATTTATTTCTAAAACAATAGATTGATGGAGAGATATTAAGAGACTTTGATAGAGAAAGATAATTTCAACAAATATTTGTGCACCCAAATACTTGTGAATCAAAACATAAATGGATGAAGAACAATTAGGTGGTTTTAAGTTTAGCATGATTCGTTACTCTTGGCATCTCTGCTGACTTTCCCGTGACTTCCTCAGTCACGCATGGAGATACATAGTTATCATGAATAAAATTTCGACTAATCGTGTTAAAACAAATTATGATGATCGGTGATAGTTTAACACATAAAACTTGCAACACTTCCCTGACAAAAAGACAAAATATTGGCTTTTAAATGTCAAAACAAGCAACAACTAAATTTTCAGCTTGCGTTGGGTGACTGTGAGAAATTTCAATTCACACAAAGTGTGACTCGGAAAGAAAGCAAAAAAAAAAAAAAATCAACAGTAGAATGTTTCTAAATGAGCCATGATAAAATTCAAAAAGAAAAAAAAAAAAGAAAGAAAGAAAACTGATAAAGAAAAATGAAGCTATTCAAGATGAGTGACTCAGTCTAAAAAGAACACTTTACAACTCTCGAGGGAAATCTGCTGCGCAACAGGAAATGCAGACGTAAATCTAACAGACTTCGCTTTGTCATACGCAAACACCAAATGGCAAGTAGAACGTAAATGATGCAACAAATTTTTAAGTGAAGAAGTCTTTCGAAATCTCTGATCTTAAGAAGACTTGAACATCAAATCAGAATCTGATAAAAAAAAAAAAAAGTCAAAGACACTTTAGCCACTAAAGCTTTTTGATTTATTTATTAAACATTAACTTAATTCAAGTTCAAAATCTCGTCCGATTGGCTAGGTGTAACAAAATATGATTGACCTAACACACCAAATTGAAAACAAGTTAACCAGGACTTGATCCTATTTACCTAACCCCTCCGCTCGGGCAGGATATGACACAAGGTCAATTTTTTAAGCGGAGTTTAGCAGGTTTGAATTCAGAGTTATCCTTCTGTTGCCTCACCAAGGCTGAAGAACCTAGTCTGCCCTACTATTTACCCATAGCTGGAGGGAGAATAATTGGATTCATACCTTTCCCAATGGTATTAGTGCTATGTGAAATGCAATCAGTCTTGTCTAGGAATTGAACTCGGATCACCGTGTTAACCAGAACTTGATGAGGTCACTAGACTCAATTAACCTTAAAAGTGGTTGCGAGAATTGGCTCGACGATGCTGTCACGCACGTTGGTAGTAGAGGTTCGGTGTTGCAGGAACCCCAATGAAAGCAGCTGGATGTTTTTATTCTCTCTGTGTCTCTGTCTGTCTGTCTCTGGTGGCTGGGGACGCAATTGGTTGTATATACGGAGAGGAATTGAATAATCCAAAGTCACGTGAAGAGCTGGTTCCTACTTGAATGAAAAATATAGTCTGCACATTGTATCCGTTATCCATTTCCATATACTTCCAGGGTCTCATAAACTGAACAGAGATAATAAAACAACAAAGGTCCTAACGCTTGAGGCGAATTATGTTTTTGTGTTTCTCCTTCTCCCCCATCAGGTGACCCACCATCACCGACACAGTAATTGTCGGTAACTATCCTACAGTAATCAGTATGTAGCGGAGAATGGGCTCATTTATATTCTTTTAAGTCAAAGTAGGAATTTCTTGAAAATTCTTGATTGCTCCAGAAAATTCAAGAAAGTTTTTTTTAATTCTCGATTTGCTTTTCAGCACTGAATCTATTAGGGATATTCAGAAAGATATGTAGATTTGAAAGGTTCATGACCCGAGTCACAAAATCAAAGTTTGAAGAGAAAATAGATATTTTCCATTTACTTTAGGTTTAAGAAATTGTGAATTAACACTTTCTAACTATGATCGAGTAAAGGTAAACATTTTGTTTCGTAATGTTTTTAACATAGTAACAAGACTTCCTATCATATATTTGAAATTTTTAGGTTTACGATATGCAAGATATCCGGTTTTAGAAATGTATTAAGGATTTCCAAGCAATTTTTAATAATCTGAGCTGGGAGTGGGTAGTATTTTTGAATGACGTTAAATAAAGAAAGCAAATTAAAATCTCTCAAATGCTCAAATCTCCCCTTCTAGGGTAAACAAATAATGCCTCTCTCAACGCCAGTCATCTTTAGCTAATAAGGTTATAATAAAAAGGGATAGCGATGCTGTGTTTTTTTCTCGCAAAACTTCAGAATGTGACGTCCTGTCGGCGTGACTTCGAACACGCTGACTATATCCTCGGGCGAAGAGTAAGATTCCACCACAAATGGTGTCCTGGACATGACATTAAACTGCATCTGGTGATCAGGCACCTATTCCGAAGCTTTGGTAGTGTCAAGTACAATGGTACTGTAGGAAAAAAAACTCTTAAGAAACAACTACACAAAAATGTAAATGTGAACGTACAATGAACACAATTCCCTAACCTCAAGACGTAAAATAACCCTTTGACTGGTTTGCACGCTTTTAAAATCAATTAATCAATCAATCGGTATCCCGTACTTTTGAAGACACACTTGATGGTTCTGTATAAATGAAAGATAATTCTATGAAAAGATTTTTTTCCGAAAGTTTTGTAATTTAAGAAAAAAGAAAAGACGGAAATATAAATGTGTTTGACCACAAAGAGCAGCTGCAAAGAATTAGGGGGAAAATGGCTGTTTTTTCTTTTGCTATTTTTTTTTTTTTTTTACACACAATCGATTGCTGCAGTGAAGTCCCCTCCTGGTTTTCTGCTGCTATCGATTCGTATTGTTTCAAACTGAAGGCCTTGTTAAAACATTTTGATTACTCAATGAATCCTCAGAATAATTTTCCAGTTTGAATTTCTTCATCAGCTTTTAGAAATGGAGAAAAGAATGAAACAAACCGAAACGGGCCACACTGTCCTAGATTATTTTCCTAGCTCGTTCAAGATGAAGCTGTCAAAGGTTTGCATTGACTACTAAATAACGTCCAAAGGTCTAAAAAGAATGAGACAATGACTGTCATTAAGTTGAGATTTTGGAACAAAGCTGAAGAAAAGATCCTTTAAAACCCGGCAGCGTTCGTTCAATTCTAAAACTTCTTTTCTTTTCTATTTTAAGGTTCTACCACTTCATATTAGATTGGAGAATTAATTTTATTGTTAGCTTGTAAGCTTAGGGCCAATAGCATCTGTTCAAACTATTTTCCCAACTTCATTAATTTCTTACTTGATTGCTTGTAGAAAAAAATTTCTATTCGTAGGGTTTCTTTATCGGATAACCCCAAGGTATTTTCATGGAACGATCAATTTAACTCACTTTGGTGACAATTACTATCCTTCATTTTTCTCTGTCCTCGTCATACTTATCATTTATATCCAGTTGACCTCTTGACCGTTTCCAACACTCCAGTTTTACTTTGTAAAGAGTATTGTTTGGATTGCAATTCTTAACAATATAAGTTTTCCAACGAAGTTTTTGAAAACAATTTTGTCAATTCCCTGCAGACAAAATCACATCTCAAAATTTGATTTAAATTTGCGCATTATCCGTTCTTCAATTGACAAAAATATTTTTGCCGATTCAGAGAGAAGTAATGATATCGACTCCATTTTAGAACAATAGCTCGATTCCGAGTCAAATAAGGTTTGATACCAAAGAGATCTGAGGGAAGTCCCTGTGGTTAACGTGTTGGACTACGGCCAGTCAAATTGTTACGTTCACTTTCAGACTAATGCCTTTGGAAAAGATATGAACCCCCTAATCACCCCCAGCTAGGGGTTAAGTAGTATCACTACTGCTATTTTACAAGGATAGCTTTGACATTAAATAACCTACGAAGATTAATATGCCATTTAATAAAGAAACCAAACCAAAAAGCTGTGTCAGATTTAGAACACTGAGGGTTTCCAAACACATTTAGTACATTTCTATAGACGATATTTTCCTATTATTTTTGTTTCTTGTTTTCACCAAGTAGTAATAAGAGACGAAATAGTTGTCTGAACTTCTGAAATGATGCATTATCGTTATTTATTACATGGAAGAGATTTACAGACAGACAGACAGACAAACTGAAACAGAGATAGAGAGATTTTGCTTGGAGGAACTTAACTTTACACGATTGGGATTTAACGTTACATGTGGCACCACACACACACACACACACACACACACACATACATACATACATATATATATATATATATATATATATATATATAGTAGAAATATAATTTGTTTTTATTAAAATCATTTTTTCTTTGAATATGTATATATTCTATCAAAATCACGAATTCTGTAAATTTAACTTCGTTAGTCAAAAGCTGCTATAGCTTCTTTCAGCTATCACGGTGCTTCTTCAAACTCTTAAATATTGCTTATTTGTTTTTGTTTATATTTTTTTGTTTTCCTGGATAAATCTGAGCAAATTCATTGCAAGTTTATTTTTTCTCGTAATTAAAATATTTTAATCTCACATCGTTGAAGAAAAAATGGAGTTTTTGTTGTCAAAGAAAACCGGAATCCAAATTTTTATTCTTTAAAGAATCGTCAAAAAACACGTCCTTTTTGCAAAGACAGCAGAATTCTTTAGAATCGTAGAATTATTTATTAACGTTTGCTGAAAAAAAAAGATTCCTTTTTAATCGGGCAAACAACTTATCTTGAGATCTGATTACGTTAGAAAGTATCGTTTTCTTTAAAGATGCAGCAAAATCAAATTGTTCGGAAATTACTATATATATATATATATGTGTGTGTGTGTGTGTGTGTGTTTTGTGTGATATATAGGTGTGTTCATGTGTATGTGTGTGTAGGTGTGATTGTGTTTATGTGTATGTATATAGGGTGGAGCAGAACTAAATGCCGGATATATTAATTCTGCCCCACCCTTTATATGCATAGTATGTGGAGGATGCATGAACTTGAGCATGGGAATATTTGCAAAAAGATTATAAGGATATGCTTGTGTGTGTGAATGTGTGTGTTTGTGCGAGATAAACAAAGTTACATATGATCAGACTGAGATAAAAATGTACTAAAAGATAGATAGATAGATAGATAGATAGATAGATTCAGACCTTAGTAATGGTCTAGCTCTTTCGTAAGAAAAGAAAAAAATATTTATATAATTAGTATTCTCTCACCGCTGACATTATTCTTGTCTAGTGAGCCGATATATTCAGTTTTGAGATTCTCCTCAAACTGACTGATCAGTTGCGGTGGGTTGGGCATCTTAACAAGATGGAGGGTGTTAGACTACACAAGCAGCTGTTTCAAGGAGAGTTGCAACACGGTAGACGTTCAATATATAAACTTAAGAAACGTTTTATGGATGTTGTCAAAAATAACCCCAGAGTACTCAGTATAGACACTGAAGACTGGAAGCTGGTGACGGGAAATCGATTAACTTGAAAGAAAGTGATCTACAAAAGCTCTAAAGAAATTAAAGCACTGAGAATCGAACATTTCAGGATGAAACGAGCACTCCAGAAGCAGTACTTGACCTCGGTCCCTGTCACTGTCATTATTGTAATATCTGTAGTAGGGTCTGTTTTCTAAAACCTGACTTGCTAGTCATATGAGATCACATGAGAGCAAACTCTCAGCGACTCACTTTCAGCAGCAAACAATAGCGAACTCATGTCAATTCAGTGACAAATATGTGGGTCTGTTGCTGAGTTGAGAGGACATATGAGAGTTTATAGGGCCAATGTCCAAAGAAAAAAGACAGCTAACATATTTGTCACTAACAGTGGCAGTCACTAATGGCAGTCACTATATACATATGCACAAAGGAATAATAATGTATTGGAAGTGGGTTTTTTTTAACCAATTTTGACTAAATTGAGGGAATTTATTTTGAAAAAAAGTATAAAAGATACAGCCTTTTTCCAACAATTGATATAATTTGATAATCGATTTGATTCTGGCTTAACTTGTATAAAAAAATCTTTTCGACATTAACATCATATTGAAGCCGTCAAGCGTGGAAAAATTTTACGCGGTTTTCATAAAACTGACACATTTTAAAACCAATTATCACCCCTGAAGACGGTATTTTTGTTTCATTTGTGAAAAGTGAATTATTTGAGCGTTTAAAAATCACCAGGAACTTGTTTTTATCGCTTTCCTGAGAAAATTGCAGTTAAAGTTAGAACTGAAATTTTAAATAATGAAACGTTAGAACCGAAATTTAAAGCAATGAAGATTAACTTGAAGACTGGGCGATTCCTGGGCTCGTGAAGTTCAATTATAATTGTTAACAGATGGAATTATGTTATAGGGTAGGTAGATTAAAAGACAAATCACAAACATTTGCACATTGTGGACCACACCCAAAATAGCCAAAAACTTGAGAAATCGTAAAAAGATTTAAATATCATAATTTTGCCAACTAGTTCAAAGTTGGCAAAATTATGATATTTAAATCTTTTTTAAATTGACTTAATTTTAAATCTTCTTTAAATTGACTTAATTTTACTTGTGAATGTTGGAATGTTAACAAAAAACGTGGGTTCCAAAGAGGAAGTTCATAGATTGTCAAGGGGTGGGTCTAAACTTTGGTGTATTCGAAGAGAAAGATTATCCAAAATGTATCTAAGTCACAAAGCATGATAAATTAGGTTGACGTGCATATATGGGAGCTGTTTTATACATTTAATTGATGTTAACAGCCTGATATATCACAAATTAGGTAATGGATATTTGTTTTGACAAAAAAACTTGAAGTTGTGCATGAAATTAGAAGGGTATAGGACTATACGTGATCGTACGAGTGCAGTTATTATACAAGTGCAGTAAGTGTGCGAGTGCAGTGAGTGTACATGTGTAGTAATGAGTGAAATGAGAGTATGAAGGCGATGATGCGTAGTGATTGTAAGAACAAAGTAATTGTATGATGTTGTCATACAATTGAAGCATGTGAGTGTAGTGAGTGCACAAGTACAGTAGGTGTGATTTTAAAGGCGAGTGGCGTGATTTAATGAATGTTCGAATGCAGTGATCAAACAGATGCAGTAAATGTGTTAGTGCTATGAGAATGCGCGAGCAATGGGTGTGCGAGTACAATAAATGTGCAAGTGCAGTGAGTGTAAAAGTACTGTGATTTTACTGGTGACATGAGTGTCAGTGGAGGTATGTTGTCATAGAAAACAGGACACCCATTGAAAGAGGACCACGTAACACAACCCTTGCTATTTTAAGGCTGATAGACTATCGAATTAGCTCACTCACGAGTTTAAGTTCAGTAATGCGGGTTTTAAATCTTACCAAAATGTTTAATCAGCTTTGCTAAGTCTAGTACAAGGCCAAATAAGATTACGTAATTATTTACCAAGATTTGCTTAGTTTTGACTCAATCTTAGTATTGCTGTCTAATAATTTTTAAACATATCTATTTGACTCTTAGCTTGAACTCTAACGAGTACGATGACTCCAGGTCAGAATGAATCTGGGAGTAATGGTAATGAAGTAGTACCCCACATTTTTTCAGATCTCCAGAACTCGAGCGTATATATATATATATATATATATATATATATAACGGAAACAATGTAAGATTCTTTTTAGATCTACTTTTTAGATCTTTTTAGATATATTCAACGGCTTATTTCTCACCAGAAACCGTTAAAGGATAGTGAATTGAGAGACAGTTGAGCTTAGGAAAAATAAATCTTTAAAATTGGATAACCCAATATTATTCCAATAGCTTTTCTATGAAACTAACTTATTTGGAATAGAATATGAGTTTTATTTTTTTTTGTTGAAGCCAAGTAACTTCGATTAAAACAAGGCGACTGTAATCTCGAAAACATGACCTGATAAAGTTCGCTAATTCAATCCTCACGTTTATTTCTCCCAAAATGAACTCGGAATATGCACAATTATTCGAAATATCTTTGCTCTTGAAACAATTAATCACATATTAAGCGAATATAGCAAACTAGTGCAAAACTGGGTGAGGAAAGATGATCCATTGGCAATTGTGAAATTTCAACATACTACCAAATGGTACTTGCACAAACCAAAATCTATCCAGAATGAGACACAAAATTCTCAGGTATCTTGAGTTACAAAAAGATCACCTAATCCCGACCAGAAGATGAGCTCAAGAGATAATGAAAAACAAAACGACTTTAGCGAACTACAAAGTTAAAATCGAAGAAAAGGAAAAGAGAAACAAGTGCTTGGATCATGCCAGAGGACTAAGAAAGCAGTGGAACATGAAAGTGGCGGTGGTAACAATTGCAAGAGGTGTACTTGAAACGGTCCTCACAGTCTTGAAAAGGTGACTGGAAGAATTGAAAATCGGAGGACGAATCGAGACCATCCAGATTTGTTGTCACTTAGACACCAGTGAAAAACCACCCGTCAAAGCTGGTGTAAAAACCTGCGAAAAGTATACCTTTATATATATATATATATATATATATATATATATATATATAAAGGTATATCATATATCCCACACATATATATATATATATATATGGGATCTCCTCATTAAAAAGAAACACAGAAAAATTCGATTAGAACATGTACATCTAAAAATTTTAGAAAGACTACTTTCCTATTTCCCTTCCTAAGTCAAGTGACTGGAACTTCTATGACAAAAAGTCATTAAGCAAAAAGTGTCAGACAAGGAATATCAGTGAAACGGTGAGAAAATATCGAGCATTGTCGAGTACCACGAAATGGATTTAACAACGAAACGATAGTATCAGTTATAAGCCCATCTAAACGGCTTAAGAAAGAAACGAATAAAGATTTAAATCCGGCAGGTTTAGAAAAAAGGTGACTGTTTGACTAAGTTAAAACTTAGTAAGTTTAAAACTGTAGGGTTTTAATTTTTTGTGGCTCGCTTAAGTGTCCTCTTTCTTGTAAGAATACCAGGTCACATATGGGACAAGGGCACAGATATTAATCGAACTCTGGGTCTGGTAGAGCTGCATAATACTACCAATGAAAAATCACAAATCCAAATCCAAATCAACGTGGGACTCAGATAACAAACCTGAGTGTCATGATCAGTAGATGCCCCAATGGGAGACCTGAATGTGATCCTGCGAATGTTGGCTGTTCTAATATCAGGTATACGAACAACGACTAAAGCAACTACTCATCTCAGAGACACCAATGAAAAAATAGACTAGAAACCACAACAGAAATGTACTTCACTGTTATTTTAAGAGGAATACTACACTAAGAGGATATAGAAAAAGAATGACAGAGATTTCGGCAGAATCTGCTAGATTTAATGTAGCAAGCCAAATACTTTAATTATGTTGGAAAAAGATTGGTTTCCTGACCTTGAGATATTAGAAATATATGGAGAAGTAAATAGTGAAAAATATGAACAAGATCCTCCAACCCGAATCGAAACACTAAATATTGAAAAGCAGAAGTTCTCTAACCGAACTAAAATGCAAAATAGTGAAAACCGAAACCACCACACATCCCAGCGCCACAAAAGAAATGATAACACAAGAAGATAAAATGAATGTAGAGTTAAAAAAGAAAATCATGGCTGAAAAAACTACAGGAACCAAGATAAGAAAAAGGTTAGCCGGAAACCGAAAAGGTAAACAATTTTTTAATATATATCTCAACAGGTAACATTACTGAACTAAACGAGCTGATTTATGCCAGAGCAAAACAGATCAGCTATAAAATCGGTATTCCCCAAAGAATCTGAACAAAAATTCAAAACCTGGATGGAAATTAGGTTAAAGGGCAAATGAAGACACTGGGACAAGTGAATATGCTGAGGAAAGGATGAAAAGACCAAATCCATTCATCAGACAATTCTGACAATATAACTTGAAGAGATTAATCAAAAGAAGTGAGGCTCAGAAGATATCGTGACAAAATCAAGCAATATAAACAAAACAGGACATTAAAAAATAAGGAAAGAAAATTCAATCAATTTGTTGGGGCAGAATTAACGATGACAAACCAACGACCAGATGCAAAGAAAGTAAACAATCTTGGATTAACATATCAAATGGATAAATAACACTGAAAAAAATTACAAGGGCTCGAAGAAGGATCTGAGGCAGACATAGATCTGAAATCTCTCTGAGTAACACTCAAAAAAGTATCGAATTGGAAAACACATAGCCATAATGGCAAACGTGGATTCTGGTGTTAAAAAATTCACTGTCATCCATTACAGACTGGATCTTAAACTAGAAACAAGAATACTCAAATGAATGACGTCGGGGAAAACTACCCTGATCCAGAAAGACCTGCCAAAGGAACCACACCCAGCAACTATAGACCGATAACAACTCTACCTATGATGCGGATAATCCTAACAGCACAAATTAGTGAGGAAAAATATTGCTCGCTACTAAGCTGTAAAATGTTTCCAAAAGAATAGAATGAATACCAGCGAGAGAACAAGAGGAACAAGTAACTTACTGAACATTGATCTGCACATCATCTAGGAGAGAAAAGCGAGGCTGAAAATGTTGCCAATGGCATGAATAAACTACAAAAAAGCAGATGATATGTTTCCGTAAATCTGAATAATAGATTGTCTAAAAACGTACACGAGATCCGACAAAGTCATGAAATTCATCTTTGAGGCTATGAAAAACCGGAAAGAGGAATTACTTTCATCGAATGTCTCCGAAATAGTTCGACTACCTTTTTGTTTAGACCAATGTAGAATATATATATATATATATATATATATATATATATATATATATATATATATATATATATGTGTGTGTGTGTGTGTGTGTGTGTGTGTGTCTGTGTGTGACAAAAAGAGCCTCGTATCGGATTTGAACTCAGCTTGTCGGATCCATTTCATTAAGACGATAACCGTTTTACGCTTCCTAATGCTCTCCAGCTATAGATAAATAGTAAAAAAGACAATGATTAGATTTTGGTAAGGCAGCCAAGAGAGAAGGAAAAACTCTAAATTCAAAAACTGAGATGTGTTGTTCGGGAAAATCTGTGACACACTAGTACACCACTCTTCAGTTATCAGCTTATCGAAAAAAATGTTGTTGGTTGTACACAGGTTTCCGCCTCTTAAAATAAACCACCTAAAATATCCCATCTTTAACTGAACAGTTCAGCCCTTATCCGTCAACATCGAACGGAGAGTTCATCCGATAGATTGATACATCGATACACATGGAACCAACAGCTGATGATTGCCTAGGCAAGAAATTTACAGTCACTAAGCCTATTAAATCTGTGTCTACTTAGATCTACATATGTTCTGTCATTGAAATTGAGCTGTAACACAGTTACCGTGATGGTTAATTTTATTACCTGGTTTGGTTGGGCCGCGGGTTTTTCAGTTAGCTGTTAAGTTAGTTAAAATCTTTGAGCGGTATTGTAAGTCAAATTGGAAAATTTAAGCGAGTACATAAGGGTCAACACAGGAAGGCCAAAATGTAAACAAAATGAACTCATATCTTGTTTGTGTCAGATTTGATTGGAGAAATGAAAACAGTGAATTTGTGACACGTGAGAGATGATGCAATAATTTAGCAATATGAAATCACCCCCGCCGATATCCTGAATTTAGATATATAAAAATTAAGGAATTTGGAAAAAGTTATCAGTCAGTCGGTTAGTTGTCAGTTAGCAGTTTTTGTTCAGAGAGTTCGGTCGAGCTGGGTCGAGGAGCGTGTCTCTTTGTGTCTATTCATAGACCCTTACAGATTCTCTCTCTCTCTCTCTCTCTCTCTGTATGCAGTCTGAACATGAACAATAAATGATTGTTAATTGTTGACGAAGAGTTCTTCTTGTTTTTGAGTTGCCAACATTCAGGCAACATTGTTCCAACGGATCACCCCGACCGTCAGAAGAATTTCCGGATGGATTATGTCATTTCTTCCCGGTGAATCTTTCAAACACAGCGTGGACACAGACAGGGGTGATAAACAAACTATCTGGAAACACATCTGGTACCAGACCAAGCGATAGTGTTAAAATTGGTGCCGGATCAAGCTATGGTACTATATTTGGTACCGTGTCCAAGATAAGGATCCAAACGGTGCAAACTGTAGTATGATAGAGCACTCTTTCGTTATATATATGTATATGTATATTTCGGCCTTTCCCGTATTCTTGTTGGTTTTCCTTCGCTCCACTTTACACGGCACGTAATCGGAACTTGTTGAGTAACGCTGGGATTAAGTGTTAAAAGTTTGGGGCAATAACAATGAATGGCTATGAATTCAATTAGACGAAAACCGACTGGTTTTGTGGCAATTTAATAGTTTGGCGAGGTAAATGCAGAGTGTGGTTAGAAATTCGACATCAACGTCCCAAAACTCGGAGGCAGGTAAAACTCTATGACATGCGATTTATGACTGATTTTGATCGGCCAAAACCTTCATCTTATTTTGAAATGCCAGACAAAGAAAACCTGTATGGATGGCAATAGTACGTAATCGACCATGTCCCTTTACCTTCGAGATGGAAAAAATTTAGCATGTCTCATTAAAAGATCTTATCTCGCCCAGTTTTGGTGGTCATGAGTGTATTCTATAAAAATATTTATAACGTCTACTAAAAGAAGAAAATTCCTTTAATTAGAGGATGAAAAGAGTCTCATGACATCGTGATTTAACGTCTCACCCTTTGATAAAAAAGGAAACAGTAACATACTTATCCCCTTTTCTATCTCTATAATCTCTTTTGGTAATCCTTAGAAAGATATGTCAGTAGTGCTGCTTTGCTCAAAGAAACCCAAATCCCGTCCGAGTGCACACATCATGTTATATATATATATATATATATATATGTGTGTGTGTGTGTGTGTGTGTGTTGGTTATATTAGCATGCTTTTATCCCTTATCCGAAGGTTTCTTAACAAAATTGAACTATGTATTAGACAATAATTTTAGTCGAGGGTTCCGAAACAAATAAAATGTGCACTGATTTATTTTTCGGCTTGTCATCAACTCGATCGCAGATTTTCAACATACGGTGTTTTCCAAACATTAGTGATGCGAATGAAGCTTCATGCCATGTAACACAAAACAATAACAAAAACTAAAAAATGTCAAGCACAAAAATCTTAATCAAAATACGAGGTGTTTGGAAGGAATATTAATTAAGAAATGTTGCTTCCTCATCGGTATAAACAAAAAACAAAACAAAAAAACAACACACACACACACAATTACATTCAATTAACAAGATATCTCATTGCCTAGAAATAATACAAAAGGAAGGAATACGGATGTGTATGTAGATTTGTCCTGGTCGTACGTAAGTACATGGGAACTTTGTAGGAGATATGGAATTTTATGAGAGACATATTTGAAAAAAATTCCTTAGTTTTGGGTTTGTAGTTGTACTTAAGTATATTCCCAGTTGACGTAGTAACATAGTGAAAGCTGCAACTACCTCCTCGAGTAAATGTGCAGGCTCCTATAAGAAAAGGAATCACCTCGTTTCTCAAACCGCACTGAAGCGATAGTGACAATACATTTATTTTTAGCCATGACAACCGGAATATGCACAAAATACGGATTTTTTGTCAGTTTATCAATGGCCATGGAATGTTTAACTCCCAATAGGCTTGTGACATTCAAAAGAGTTTCTTATAAGCGCTTTTGATGCAGTTTGAAAATTGATTTCATGGTGCATCTACACATCTGGTAGGTTATTTTCTTCTATCTCTTCTGGCATCTGAAATCAACGAGCTTTGCGAAAAAAATGCATGTGTGTGAAGTCATCCCTTCATTACCAGATCCACTTAGACGCGGAGTGGTAGTACTTGTTAGGGTATAATCCTTGGTTTAAATAGATCTCTTTTAAAATTACTAGTATTAAATAAGAATACTTGAAACCATATAAGTGTGTAAAAATATTTTTATTCAGAATAGTTATTTGAAGCTAATTGTTTACAAATGATTATCATTTGTTTCTAAAAATCATAAAACTGGTTGTAAAAGACTGACTTCGGCATTAAAATAGCTCAAGGGAGTTGACTTATAAAAATAATTGAACCGAACCGATCCATTCTGTCTGTCTGTTTGTCTCTGTCGCTATCTATCAATCTTATCAGAACAGAAGACAACTATTCCTGGGAGACCTGAATAACACACAAAACCTAAGAAATCAATAAATATTGACTATAGAGATTAACATCATTACTTGATTAATAGAAAATTTCATAATTTTTTTAGAGGTCACTGATGTTCATAAAGTACTTAGTGTTATAATTATATATTCATTTATATCAAACACGTATTTCACTTTCAAATATTTAAAATAACAAATATTTCCGTCATAAATATTGTATGTAATCTATTTGTTGTCCTTGTTTGTTTTAAAAAATCCAAAATCCATGTTCGCAGACCCACTAATTTAATGTAGTTTTATCTCCTTTGCATAGAAATGGATATCATTTTTGCGGGAATGTTTTACATTTTAAGAAAAATTAAGTTTACAAGTGGAAACAAGTGAAAAAGCTGTTAACGCTTAAAGATGATAGAAAATCTTTAACGTGAGACCTACATTTCACAGAAAACGTATAAAAGTAGAATGTGGTGTTGATACATGATGTAATTGACTGAACGTATCAGTAAATATCATGGGAAAAGAAATATGAAAAGCAATCGGTTAATGGAAAGAAACGAGAACAAAAGACAGAGATAGGGTTTGCTACAGGAAAGCACACGAAGGCATGAATCTATCTGTCCCCCCATCTAAGAATAAATAAGGTAGACTTGGTTTTTTAGCCTTGGTTTTAAAAAATCTGAATTCAGACTCTGCTTAAAAATTGATCTTGCGTCACACCTTGACCGATTTACGCATATATCTTTGGAAAACATTTTAATAGCATTAGTTTAGGCTGTCATAAATGCTCATAGGAAAAAATATTGCTTGTTATTTATTGCCTTAACATTGTCAAACACCTTTAGTTTTGAATTGCAGCAGTCAAAATATACCAGAACCAAATTTTTTTGTTGTATGTATTTTTTGTGTAAAAGCAAAACAACTCGTTGAAATCAATTAGAAATACACTACTGCACATAAATTTGTACTGCCACACCAAAATTGAAAATAAAGATATAAAGTTAGTTTTCATCTAAACAAATAATACAAGGATTTTATTATTTATAAAACATTCAATCCAAATGAATATATTTACAGTATCAAAACTATGTAATCAAAAATAAGGGTATGTAACTATACAAAAATTGGTACACACCTTAAATATATTAATACAATTTCATTTTTGCTTACAGAGTTGTTCATGCTGAAGAGATTAGTTATAAATAATGCGTAATAATAACAATTTTGCTGGTATAATGTTCCGATTGCAATACAGAAATCATTTGATTGATTGATTTTAACCACTTATCAACCCATCTGGAGGTTTTTCATGCCCAAAAGTTAGGACATTGTAAACATTTTACGTTTATATTTATATTTTTGAGAAGATTTTTATTTTTATTTTTTCTTTATTATAATTTATAGTAGTTGTTGTTGTATAAGTATTACTATTATTTGTATACGGTTACATGATATCAAATATTCCCATCGAATACAGATAATATTCAAACAGACTAATTTGCCCAATAGATGAAAGCCTAACTGGTACTACCATTCAGAGTGAGTGAGGAATGTATGAAGATGTACTTCCTACTCCCCAGAACTCTAGAATAAGATCCTGATCATCAGATGCACTTTTTGAGGAGGGATCTTTTCCATATGCAGGGAATATAGTCAGTGTATTCTAACCACAGATGAAGGAATTAAATTAACTTTAACTGGATATTTTTCTGTTGCTTTCAGGCTCCTTGACCATTGCTGCCATCAGCCAAAATGTGATCGGTTGTGAGTTGTGTACCGGAAAGTTGACCTCTTACCCTACATGGTGGTGGATCGTTCACAAGAACAAAATGGAATGGATTTACCTGAGCGAGCGAGGATGGGACATGCTTTGTTCAGCTCTAATTATTCTTCTTTTCTTAATGGTATCGATCAGCCGACGACGACAGGTAAGACAATTATTGCGACATTCATAATTATAAAACGTCTATGTTTCGGATACAACCTTATTAATAGAATACACTAAAAGAGCGTTTTCGGCGTGCTTAATACGCTGTCAAATCCTATTCTAATTTGTGCTCAGTCGCTGGAGCTTAGGGAAATGAGGAGCACCCCTTCATTGCCATCACTCCCAGATCCACTCTGACCCGGAGTGATAAAACCTGATAGGGTCCTATCTATAGGTCAAATAGAACTAAACTGCGTATTTATGCTAAACTGAATTACTTGAAATAGAACTGTTTTGACATTTAAACTGCATACTTACGCTAACTGAATTGTTTGAAGTAGAACCGTTTGACTAAACTGAATAGCTTGAAATAGAAATGGTTTGGACAATTAAACTGTGTACTCATGATAAACTGAATTGTTTGTAAAAGAACTGATTATTTGTATAGAAATGGGTTTGGTGTTAAATAACCTACAAAGGTTGATACGCCATAAAACCCAAACAACCAACCAACCTATTCTAATTTATATCAAAAATATACTTTACGTCTACCGTTAGAAATATGATGAAATTATTCGAGTGATTCAGTAGCTGCCTCGCGTTTAGAAATATCAAAAACTCGCCATTTTCTTGTTCTTATTCAATACTTCCTAAATACTAAAATAATCAAAGGTAAATTTAACAATTTCTTTCCTTGTATTAAACAAAACTAAGCTTAGTAAATGATATAAAAATTATTCTTCTTCCTTGTCCGCTTGCTATGAATAAAACAATTATAATGAGTGATACTAATTTTTTAATATAAACTGTATCATCCATACATAATGTGACGGCAAATTCTTTAAAATCCCAAAACGGGACTTTAATTTTTGTGCGTGTGAAGACGGGGCAGGTTGGCACTTGATCCCTTATAAAATAAGTCCTCGTTCATAGTTTTTCTCAGGCATATAAGAACTGGCATATTATGTGGGGGATTAATTTATGTCCAGACTGACCGCCGCTGGCAAGGGGTTCCAAATTTCCCACTATACACACACCCACCAAGGCCACTAAACTTCCTCCCTTAGACAATGGAAGATATGGCCCTCTAGGTTGAGACGTAATAATATTAATTAGAGTAGTCGGCAATTCCGGTTTCCCGTGTGATATTTTAAAGGAATTAATAGGACAATTTTAAGCAAGATAACATAAGGCGACGTGAAGCTGGAAAAGAAACATGAAGTAACAAATTCGTAGAAGACAATGCAAATAACAACTTCGACCACGTGGGAACATTAAAATACATGAATCTTTTACTACAATTATATACACCTTCAAAGTGTCAAATATATAATAATTGAACAGTCCATGAACATAAATGTCTTTCTTCTTTTCTTTTCTTTCGTTTTCCTTCAAATTGAGAGAGAGAGAGAGAGAGGGTATACAAAATTTGGTATAACAGTCCCAAGGGTACTTATCTTATTTCTTTGATGGAGTTCCGTGGAGAATCTTTCTTCTTTTACGGGCTAATAGACTTTATGCTATTTTTAATATTGGCTTGAAGAAAATGGCTTCTTCATGTCCGAGATATTCTTTTGTCTTCTTCTACCCGGAGCACTGGCTTTGGTTCTGTCCCCTACGAACCCTGTCCATCAACTAACTTTTCTTACTATCTATTTCCGCTGACGGGAAGGAGTCCCCACTTCCGTTTTAGGGTCCCAGCCAATCGTTTGGCTTCTACCTTCTTCCTTCCGGTGTCAGGCGACCCGAGTGAGGTTACCAAGTACCAACATCTGTTGGTCTCCCCTCTGTGACCTACATTCTTTCTTAACGGTCACTCTCTGATGGCTTGCTACTGTTAATTCAAACATGGGGAATAGTATTAATCTTATTTCTATCTTCTCAGTGGGACATCACGTGACAATAAGTACACCCCTAATAAATTTCTTTATTTAAAAAAGTTAATATTCTTTTCATCCATAGCTTCTCAAACTTTTTACTAGGTGAATCCGTTGTAACTAAATTTATTTTCCATTCACTCCAAAATGAATTAACTGAATAACAAAACATGATTAATTTACCACTTTGATTTTGACAAAATTAATTTACAATTTACATGGGAAGTGAATCAGTGAACGATAAATGTGAATGGACCTTTAATTCTTGAATTATTTTTTAATGAGAAGGATGATCAGGTTGCAGGTTTGGGAGTTCGAACCACAAATCACCACGTTCTATGTTCAAAGTGCTTTGTAAATAATGTAATAGCTAAACCCAGTGTAGGCCTAGCTAGTCACCGTACTTGATATGGGTTTTGTTCAGTGACTACCACATGCGTTCCCGGCTAGTTATTTTATTAACTCCCTCTATGCCCACGTTGTGTTTGAAAGATTCTCAGAAGAGGGATAAAACAATCTATCCAGAACTTCTTCTGATGATTGGGGTGGTCGGTTTGAATAAGTTGCTCGGGTGTAGGTAACTCAAAGACAAGAAAAACTCTGTTAACAATTAACAACTATTCATTGAAACACAATGGCGTAACAATAATATATACAATATATATATACATGGAAATTATATTGCTTTTTGTTGTATTTGAGAGACAGACAGACGGTATTTCTGTATAACTCAATTTTTCAGTGAGTGAGGATTTTGCAGTAGAGGCTTGGTGGGATTTGTTTTCTTATTCTCCTGTCTTCGATATGGTCTTCGGATTCTTCCTTATCGCTAAAAACGTATTTTTTCGAGGATTCCCTGGGAACAAACTTTCTCGATTGGCCAACAAACTATTGATCATTTCGAATTCTACTACTTTTTGATTGGTCAGCCAATCAAATGCACTGATCAACGCTTGAGGGAAGAGTATCCCTTGTATGTATCATATTTTAATTGGTCATCCAATCAAACCACAATATAGGGGTTTTGTTAATTAAGGGTCCCAACCTACACCTTGGAGGAGTATGTCTTTTCACATTAACCAAAACAAAAATAAAAAACAAAAAATAAAAAGTCTGATTAATCAATCCAAAACCCTGATTTAACTTCTTAACCCCAACAGGTGAGGCTAAGTTAGTTCGGGATGTCATGGTTTTTAATGGATCAATGCACCAACAAACCCCAAAATAAGCCTGCTTACTTTTTGTCTTGTCAACTGAAAATACGGTTAGTACTAGTCACTCTTTTGAATTGACTTTTGAATTTTTTCTGATTAAATAAGTCTGTTTTAAATTTTTATAAAAGGAAAAATACATTTTACAAATAAAGAAATTTTCTCCATAATGTTTTAGCAATTGTCATGCCATATTCCACCGTATATGAACTTGGAAAGTTAAAAACTGGCGCAAAGCTTTGTATATTTTTCGATTCTTTTCGTTCACTAGTAATGTCCAATTCCTTTAAATGTGCACATATAATGCGCTTTAAGATCAAAAGTCATTTCAATAAATTCTTTAAGAAAAGTGTATAAATTTGCACTTTCTTTTCACTTAAAACCAAATCCATTCAGGGATTTCCATGTTTGGAAGATTTCGAATTGAACTTTAAAATCTACTTGCAAATTCCTAATAGGTAAACATGTTATCCAAAACGCTTTCTTCTGGTTACTTTATAGAAACCAAATTTGCTAAACTGAAAGTTATGTCGACCCAAAGTAGATTTGTATAAACTAAGTTTAGCCAAGAGATATAAAAGGATTTATACATGCGAACTTGTAAATTTACTTTCTTACGGCTGAAATTTCATTCACCACCAAAAGTCTTTATGGACCATTTTCAGATGCCCTGTTCTAGACCAAAGATATCAGTATTGTATTTTTTCTAGTGGAACAATATACAATAAAAAAATATTATTAGGTACTATTTATAGTTAAAGACTACAGCATTGAAACCAGAAATATGAATACATGGAAATCATGAAATAAATATTCTATTTTCTTTCTTTCTTTCTTTCTTTCTTTCTTTCTTTCTTTCTTTCTCACCCACCCACCCACACACACACACACAAATAAACACTCACACACACACGTATATATATATATATATATATATATATATATATATATATATATATATTATTACAATTGATTCTACGGGTACAGATTTAAAGTGCTATAGAGTTTGACGCAAACTACTTATTATATCCGTTTTTTGTATAATGTTACACTAGAAATAGTGGGAAATACTGCCAACAGTGTACTTATTTATAGGCGATACTGTACCTATATCTAAACATTTATTTGTTTTATTGTTTATCTAGAGAGCTAAGAGCAAATTAATATTTTCTTTTTGTTTACATATCTGTTGGTTACTTGGTTTAAAATGTTTGTATCGAGCAATGACTGAGTTGTACTTATTTATGGGTAATGCTATATACATATATAGAGAGACAGAGAGACAGAGAGAGATACAGACCAACAAACCTGGTTTGGTCGTTGGGGCACTACTCATGTAGCGTGTATTGGGAGCCCATCTCTCTTCAAGTCGTAACAAGGATGGGTTCAAAGTTCATTGGCTGAAAAGTTAATATGATGACATCATATGCTGTTGATGATTTTTTTGACAAATAGGATCGAAAAACTGCAACACCTGGAAGAAGTGTGTGGATCACAAGGAGGTCTATGCTGAAAAATATGCCTCCGATCATTCACGTTCCAAATCTCATCCTATATACCATTTATTGCAATATATTTTGATGGAGCATCTAAAGATATATTACAATTGCTTGCAGTCTTGAGAATTAATTTGCATCTTTGTAAAAGTACATATTTTTTCAAAATATATAAAATCCGTTAACAACACTAATCAGAAATTTTAAAAAATAGTATCGAGGCATTTTTTAAGTTAATTTGAGGGTGCTAATTCTGAAAATAACCTTACTTTTTTTGGTTTGCTACCGTTTTACAGTATAGAAATTCGTCATTTTTGGAAAAAAAACATTTTTTTCATTTGTTTTCTGTGTATATGATATCGACCAATAGCAATATTTTTCAATGTAAAATCGTAGAAACCTCTCAAATCATATTTAAACCAATAAATATTGGTCTGCTATGTGACGAGGAAATATGACACCCTAATACATTCTCCGAGTTGTGGGTGAAAGAGGCCGGCGGCCGAGTATGGTAGCAACATGACTCAACGGACGATAGTAGTAATCAAGAATTATAGAATAGTGGAAGTGAGAGATGCCGTCTCTCCTTCACCCTCTCTATTATTACAAGGTGATATGGGCATGGGAGAACCTCACTCCCTATAAGCCATGTATGTATCAGCGGAGAGGCAGACCTGCGACCACGATTGGTTTTGAGGAAAAAACCACCAAAAGTCAACACGTGGTGAATTTTCAAACTACAGAAATAAGTTAGTTGCCATGTAGTCGTCAGACTATGTGTTTCTGTTTATTCCTCAAAGGATGAAGACGCATGAGGAGTTGCCTTTGTTCGTTGAAAAACCAAGAACATAATTTGAGACATGGAAGAAACCCAAATTCCAAAATAATGCCGCGCAGAGAACACAGAGAAAAGAAAAAGCTTATCCTTTGAATGAACTCAAACTTTGAGGTATGGTAAGCCTCGTTAAACGAATACCCAGAGAAAAGACTTGTCCACGAGGAAAGAGACAATTATTAATCTTGGCCTTATCCGAAATAAGACGTGTATCCTTCTACCAACGTGTTATGGAAACCCAATAATGAAAGAAAAAAAAGAAGAGATTAAACTCCACAAAACTCCAACTAAGTGAACATACAATTTAAGTATATTCAACTTTATCCGGCTGCATTCATACTGAAACGATAAACTTGAGATTTAGAGTACGAGCTCTATCCCGAAGCCTGAAGGAAAGCGACACGTATCTATCACTGACAAACTACATTCTCACCTGCCGCACATTAACAGATATTTTATGGCTGGCTGGTCTGGGGATAAAGATATTTTATGGGGGCTTAGTCCGGGATACGGATATTTTAGTGGAGGCTCTTTCCAAGATACAGAAAGACTTTCACGCTCCTGACTTTTACCTGAATTGTTTTTTTCTTTGTTTCTCTCTTTTATTCAATAAAAGAATATTGTTATTAATCTTGTTGACCCAAACACGGCAGTTCAGAGTCCTTTTTGTTGTGGAAGAATTGTATTTGTCAAAGACCTTGTATTTGAGGGGGAAGCAAGCAAGTTAGTTGTGTTGACTTTTGATAATTCACCTACAACTCGCCTAGTGGCTTTAAAATATGGTTCCGCTTGGGAGTTGGTGATATCCGTGACACTAAATAGCGTTCGGCAGACCACAGCTAACGTCTGTGCCCTGCGTTAACTGAAGGACTTGGCGGCAACGAACAGCACCCTGCAAGCCCGCTGGGCTCATGGTGGCGTAACAGCTAATTGAGAAATACTATTTTTTCAATAACAATAAGACCCTAAGCCTTTAAAAATAACACGATTGTAAGACCAACAAGTATTTTCATCAAATCATTTAATAAACTAACAGCAGAAATAAAACCTTCGTGAATATAAGAACTATGGTAAAAATTTTCTCTTTCTTCATTGTCTGTCATGTTCATTTTTATTTAAGTCTCATTTGATAGTCCAGCAGTAGTCAGCCATTATTCGCTATTCCATTGTTTTAATATCCTGATGGAATCGTTTTCCCTGTTCATCACTCACATCGCCGCATTTATCCCGAAATTTATTCAGATAGCTATGTAAAAAATGAACCTTAATACTCATATAGACTTTTTAAGAGCCCTTCCGCTAGCTCCTTGTAGTTTTTAGCCAAAGAAGTTTTTTTTACCACGTCAACAAACGATGTCCAAGTCATTCATTGAATTAACAAATTCATCATCCTTAATGAGTTTCCAGATGTTATGGGGAAACCATTTTCATGATGTTCATCATGTACAATGGAATATGTGCATTCAATTGGGGTGTCTTTAGTTGGAGTTTCTTTCCAACTGTGGAAAAAGCTCTCAATGTGCTTAGGTTTTCTTCACAAGTGAAGTGACAAAAGTGATGGGATAAATTTAGGAATATCATTTTTTTAAGGTTTCATTTTTCGATGTCACCTTAATCATCAGGTCTACTAAAGTGTATTACTGATAAATTTTATTTGTTAATTTTTAATTTTCTGACTCAAAAACACTTTTTTCTTATAAAAATAGCTTATTTTCAGGTGACTGACATAAACTGCTCGGCCTACCTGAAAATTGATCGGTTTCTATGACCTTTATTAACTAAATTTTGCGGTCGTAAATTAATTTTTTTTCTAAAAATGAGCAATTACAGTACAGCAAAAACGGTGGCTAACCATAAAAAAATCATGTCATTTTCGGAAACAGCACGATCAAATTAGTTTTGTTTCTGTTGTAGCCCCGGAAAGGGACACTAATGAAAATGTAGTCACTGATATTAGGTAAACAGATTATATTGCACAAGAAAGATTTACATAGAAAAGGTAATAAGTCTCGTACTGTTTCGGATAACTCCGGTATTGTTCGGCTGGCAGCGAAATCTCTCAGTACTGGGTAAGGCTCCCACAACACCCCTCCCCCAAGCCTTTTACTTCGTAAAAGTGCTGTCAGTATTTTTTTCTTTTTGGGTCGATCGTCAACAGGGTGGTGAATTTTCTTTTTCTTCCTGACCGAGGTTTTTCAGGTGTTGATTGGGGAGGATCTAAATCGAACATGTTGAAAATAGTGTCTATTGGCTCTTCTTCTGTTTGTTGTACTTCGTTGGAGTCGTTCAAACGGCGTTTCTGTAACTGCTTCTGGTGTCTCTTATGTGTGTATTTGGGTCCTTCTATAATGTACACCATATCACCAATTCTTTTTTTAATTATTCCACGTTCCCAACAGGACGTGTTATTTTGATATTTCTAAAGTAATTTTTTTTCTCCCGGGTTGAACCTTTTTTTAGGCACTAATGTGGTCTTTCGCAGTAGCTTAACTAATCGGTCTAGCTCTTGATTTATTGTTTCGGTCACGGCGAACAGCACGTTTCGTTTCTTTCAAAAATGGGACGTGTATTTTCCTTCAGTTCAAATTTTGCCTAAATTTTAGTACATTTGCCAAGACCAGCTGAAAATACTTCGGGGAAACTACCTTTTAGTTCCATCTTAATTTTTTCAGCTTCGGCTTACTATTTTACTTTTTGGCAAAACGTATTAATTGGTTGATCCCAGAGATTAAATTTCTGAAATTAGTCCGACCCAAACAGATTTCTGTGTTCTTCAGTACGAAGACTTTTAATTTTTTTGTTATACCATTTAGTGATACTGGGATAATTATTTCGCTGTTATCTTCATTATTGGCCTATTTAATTTTCTCCAAATTTGTAAGTTTATTATTGATAGATCGGAGCCTGAGTCAAGCTGAAATCTTACCGACTTATTTAGTACTTTATCTGTTATGTATTTACGAACAACTTTGTCTGACTCGTCCTCGCTTTTTGTTTTGTTTTTAATTATTTTTCTGTTTCTACACTTATGTCCGAATTTATCGCAGTTTTGACATTTTTTGTACGATAGGGACAGTCCTTGGCCCAATGTAATTTTCCACAGCGGTAGCAAGCGCTGGGTGTTTTTATTGGTTGTCACTGGGTTGTTGTTTTTTTTGTTGCCTGTATTGAAATTTAGGGTATTCAAATTTTTTGAGTAATCATGTTTTTTTCTCTCTTTTACCGGAGAGTATGATTGAGATCTATGTTTGACTTTCCTTACGTAAGCAACACCAGACTCCTCGATATTTTTTTAGTCATTTCTGACACTCACTATCCTCTGACAGTCTTCAGCCAGTTTTTGGAGTGTGAGATCGGGTTTGTTCTCTAATTTCGACAAAACTGCGTCTGATTTCCGCGTTCTTTGCCGACACTAGGTTTTGTGCGAATATCAGACATTTGAAGTTATCCGCTGACAATTTGCCTAGTTTAAAATCGTCACAGGTTTTATTGACGACCGAGGCAAACCCTAAATAATCATCACTGTCCCTTTTTGTTAAGTTGAGACATTTCCATCTTTTGTGGAATAGAGACGTTTTGGAGCTGAATAATTCTGACAGTAATTCAACAGTTTCTAAAAAGCCAAGTTCGCAAGTTTTTTTGTTTTTTTTTGGTAAGATATAATCTACGAACTTGTGTTTCACTGTTCCTAGCTTTCGTAGTAGTAGCCGAACTTTTTTAGCATCAGTCCAATCGGCACAGTCGGTAATATAGATATCTTCATATCTTCGGTAATATGCCTCGAAGGTCTTATCTTCATCTGATGCGTAGATAAATGTTTCGACCGCATTCCACACAGCATTTTGACTGAAAACTGCTATACTATCGGTTGGCTGGTTATTACTATGACTTTTAAAAAGTGCTTCTTGTTGTTTTTGTAATTCAAGGAAGAACTGTTGTTGTTTTCCTCGTTTTCTTGTTCCTTTTCCTTATTTCCTTGTAACAACTGAAAAAGTCTTTCTTCGTTTTTTTGTTGAGATTCCATTTGGAACCCCATCATTTGCACAAATATTTTTTTAAGGTCTTCCATTTTCTAGACTTAAAAAAAAATTTCTATTTGAAAAAAATCTTTTTTTCCTCTAAAGGGGGGAAGTTTTTTCCCTTCAGTAAATATCTCCAGAAATCAAGAATAATTACTGTGTGAGTGTGTTTTTTTTGTTCAACACGCCGAATTAAATTTTTCTCTCTGAATGGGGGGGGGGAGAAAGAAAAATATGAACATCACTTTTTGATTACGTGACAATCTACTTAGAGTTTTTTATTTTTAAATATCCGTTATCCGACACACTCCATCGTATGTACAATTTGATATCTTGTAGTTGTTTAAAAAAAATTGTTCGGTTCGTTGTATGCTGGAACTTTGTTGTAGATTCTTTAGCAACTTGTAGTTGGGTATCTCTTTGTTGTTGGGATGTATATTCGCCAGTATGTTGTGCGATTAACTCCTTTTGCTTGTTAGAGAGTCCCTTTTTTCGTTCGAGTTTCTCGTCGTCAGTACGTTGTGCGATTAACCCCTTTTGCTTGTTGGAGAGTCCCTTTTTTCGTTCGAGTTCCTCGTCGCCAGTATGTTGTGGCCCCGAAAAGGGTTACTAATGAAAACGCAGACACGGATATTAGGTAAACAGATTATATTGCTCAAGAAAGATAAAGTTACATAGAAAAGGTAATAAGTCTCGTACTGTTTCGGATAACTCCGGTATTGTTCGGCTGGCAGCGAAATCTCTCAGTACTAATAAAGGCGAAAAGAGTCCATTATGGTGAGATGGGTAAGGCTCCCACAACAGTTTCTAGGCACTAAAAATCGCGCTGACCAGTGTAATCAATAATAATTACAATTTGTTCTTCTATCTGCTTTAATTTGGTCTAAAATCAGTTCGAGTCACGCCACTCAAAATGACTCTCTGTCACCATTTTTCATTATTCTGTTCTAACAACGAAGCGTAGAAAAAAACTTTTATTCACAAGTATTGAGTGTTGAGTTGTTTTTAAGAGTCCTTTTCCCCTACTCATAAGACATAGTGTCTGAGTTTGTTTGGCACTTCCCAAGTGATGTCGGTTGCTGTACAGGGAGACATTGTGGCTGTTACCAGACGGAACTATACGTCGCAAGTGCATAACTGACGAGAGGTTCGATCGTAATTTCATAATGAATTTCACTATAGCTCATTGTAGACTATAAAAACGTATTAAGTATTTCTTATATCTTCATGACATTGTGATTAAAAATGCTTTGTCTGAGACTTCGATAAAAAATGATTTTACCGTCTTTAATGTGTGTTCTCTCAATTTTTTATTCAGAAAAATAACAGATATACCGACGGTCTAGATGATGATGATGATACAACTATTCAGGTGGCCAATCAACAACTGCGTCATATTCCACTCGTCTACGTTTTTTTGCGCATGCTTGGAACAGTACGCCTCTTACTAGCAGTAAATATCACCAATTTTAATGAGGGAACTGTAGCTCCCTGGTTATGTCTTCTGCAGGTGAGCTGTTTGGCTTTTGCTTAATTTCTTTCTTTTGTTATTTTTAATCATTGCCCTATTTGTTTTAGCAGTGATGAAACGAATGCAAATACAGTCTAATTCATTATTCACTTAAAAGCCACCTTCGATGTTCATTATTTACTATTTCGAGTTACATCTTATTCATAAAAACGTATATTATAATTACAAAGAATACGCAGCAGAATTGCAAGACAGTAAATCACATAAGTCAATGCTGCAAACTAATTCAAACGAGACATAAAAACAAGCACGACTGGTTAAAAAAGGTTATCTAGTAGAAATTGTGCAAGAAACTGAAGTTTCACCATACTGTTAGTATGGTGAAATTGGTATATGCCCAAACCAGAATCTGTTCCAGAAAATGAGATGCATAAAATACTCTGGGATCACCAAACCGATCATTCAATACCGGCTAGTAGACTGCTAAAAGATTGTAAGAAAAAAAAAAAACCCTGAAAATTAAGTAATAGTAATAATGATAATAATAATTCCTGACCCCTACCCACCAAAAAAAAAGAAAGAAAATACCCCCCCTAAAAAAAAACCGTAAAAACAGAATTTTCGAATGGAATCTTCTAGAATCAGGTGTCATGTAATTCTAAGAAAAGATATAAAAGTCTGCAAATTTTAGTTACGACCTACGAAATATAAGGACGTATACAAAGACTAAATAAGTCTCCAGGAACACTCGTTGGATAGAGGTTAGTACAAACTTCTCTTTAAAAAAAAAACACTAGATTTTCGATGACTTGTAAAATCTGTTGGTGAAGTTTTGTTATATTTTAACTGATGAGTGTTACTAATCAGCTAAATGTTTTTACCAGGTGAAGTTATCTCGAGCTAACTGAAGAATTGTTTAAATTCACCTCGTCACCCTCCACATTGCCCAACGACTTTCTTAATCGATAGACGTTTTAGCCCAGTATTTCGCCGTAAAATCATCAGTAATCTCATGTGAAAGATTATCACCAGCACATTTAAAACTAGGTTAAGTATAAGATATCACCATTAAGCTGGCATGGAAAAAATCTTTCAAGCAGTCCACACTAGTTGCTTGGTGTCACGTGATAGCCCACGGAGACGATAGAAATAAGATAAATACTATCCTCCCGTTGGAATGAACAGTGGCAACCCGTCAAAAAAGTGACCGTTAAGAAAGAATGTAGTTCACAGAGGGGATATCAACAGATGTTGGTACTTAGTAACCTCAGGTCGCCGGACACCAGGGGGAAGGAAGGAGAAGTCAAATGATTGGCTGGGACCCTAAAACGGAAGTGGCACCTTCTCCCCGTCGGCGAAAAAAACGAGAAGAAAAGGCAGTTATTGGAAAGGGGCTCGTGGCAGACAGACCCATAGCCATTACTCCGGGTGAAGAAGACAAAAACATATCTTGGACACGAGGGACCCAAGTTCTTCAAGCCAGTGTTAAAAATAGCATAAAGTCTATTAGCCCGTGAAAGAAGAAAGATTTTCCAGTGGAACCCCATCGAAAAATAAGATAAGTAACTTTGGGACTATTTCTCCTTTATACCCAAATTTTATATGCCACTCTCTCTCTCAATGTGAAGAAAAACGAAAGTCAAGAAAAGACATTTATGTCCATGGACTGTCCATTTATTATATATTTGACACTTTGAAAGTGTATCTCTTTGTATAGTAAAGGATTAATGTATTTTAATGTCACCACGTGGTCTAAGTTGTTATTTGCATTGTCTTCTACAAATTTGTTACCTCATGCTTCCTTTTCAGCTTCTATTCGCCTTATGTTATCTTGCTTAGAATTGTCCTATTAATTCCTTTAAAATATCACACGGGAAGCCGGAGTTGCCGACTGCTACAATATAATATTATTACGACTAAAACCTATAGGTCCATATCTTCTGTTGTCTAGGGGAGGAAGTTTAGTGGCCTTGGTGGGTGTGTGGATAGTGTGAAATTTGGAACCCCTTGCCAGCGGCGGTCAGTCTAGCCCTAAATTAATCCCTCACGTAATATGCCAGGTCTTATATGCCTGAGAGAAAAACTCTGAACGAGGACTTATTCTATAGGGGATCAAGTGCCAACCTGCCCCGTCTTCACACGTGCGAAAAGTAAAGTCCCGTTTTGGGATTTTAGTCAATTTGCCGTCACACTTGGGAAGTAAAATATTTTTTAAAGTAGGACAACGGACTTTACCAAGTTAAAACTTAGGTTTAGGTGTTCTTCCTGTCTTTTTTTTTGTGTGACCCACTGCTTATGAACAGTCAATATGACTGACCTCGATCCCATCTGTGTCAGGTGCGCGGATCAAAAACAACCCTTGGGTCTGGTATAGCCACAATATACCACCCATGATAAAAATGTCCAATATCAATATTACAAAACGTGGTACCCAGGCAATAGGCTTGGGTGTCATGATCGGCAGGTGCTCTCCTGATAGCCAACATGGGAGACTCGGTGGTCATCCTGCGAATGTTGGCTGCTCTTTTTTTCAGGTACATGAATAACGACATTTGCAACCACAACGATCTGAGACCAAAATGCAAAACATGGACCAGGGAAGACAATCAACTTGCACTACACTTCACAAAGACGGTATAGGAAAAGAATGATAAAGATCTGACAAGAATGTATTAGTTTTCAGATTACAAGCCAAAGGCTTGCCAATCAAGTTAGACATTAATAAAAAAGGATGGTTTTCTGACCTTGAAATACTAGAAGCACACCAGAAAACACAGACGCAAGATAGTACAATTCCAAACACATCAAGTGACGCCAACCAAAAACAACATATCAGAAATGAATTGCCAAGTCTTGAAAATGAATACGCTACAGTACCAAGTAATCCTACAGAAACACTATCACAAGAACAACAGACAAATGTAGAAAACCTAAAAGAATTATGAACAGTGAGAAGACCACCCTTCCATCTTTAAGAAACATAGAACGGAGAACACTTAAAACAGAAGCAAACAAGATAAATAAAATACTACCTTACATATCAACAAATAATATAACTGAGTTAAATGATCTAATCTATGCAGGGGCGAAGTTAGTGTGTGGAAAAATTGGGGTCCTCTCAAAAAGCACGAAGAAACAGTTAAAACCAGGATGGGAAGTTTAACTGGAAACCCAGATAAAAAAATCTACGAAAACATGCCAAAATGGTAAAACAGAAAGATCTTAGAATATGTGGGAAGAGAATGGAAAAGATAACACGAGAAAAAATAACAGTACAACTTGAGGAAATAAACCTTCTTTAGTCTCCCATCTTTCTGGCGAAAGAAGGGAGACTAAAGAGATATCGACAAAGGGTAAAACAATACAGACAAAACAGGACATTCCAAAACAACGCAAGAAAATTCTATCAACAATTGGGAGGGTATGACACAAAAACATACCAACAACCATAGGCCAAAAAACCGAACAATTTTGGACGAAAATATGTCAACCGAAAAAGCATAACGAAAAGGCTGAATGGATAAACGATATGACAAGAGAACTAGAAGAACTCGAGGAAGGCCTCAAAGTGGAAATACACATCAAACTACTCAAAACAACACTAAAAAAGATATCAAACTGGAAAACGCCAGGATATGATGGAATACATGGATTCTGGTTCAACAAATTCACCTCAATTCACGACAGACTAGCATTAGAAATGAACAGATGCCTACAAGATGCACAAGTACCTGACTGGATGACTAAAGGAAAGACCACATTGATCCAAAAGGACCCAAATAACGGAACTGCTCCAAACAATTATAGACCCATAAATTGTTTACCGATGATGTGGAAAATATTAACAGCACTAATAAGGGAAGAGATGTACTACTCGCTAACAAGCCGTGGGTTGTTCCCTGACGAACAGAAAGGATGCCACAACGGATCCAGAGGCACAGCAGAGTTACTCTACATAGATCAACACATCCTAAATGAAAGCAAGAACAGACGGAAAATCTAGCTATGGCCTGGATAGACTACAAAAAGGCGTATGATATGGTTCCGCAAAGCTGGATAATAAACTGTCTTAAAATGTACAAAATATCACACGAAATCATAAACTTCATCGAAATAACCATGAAAAATTGGAGAGTTGAATTAACAGCAGGAGGAAAAAGCTTGGCTGAAACAAAGATCCAAAGAGGGATTTTCCAAGGAGATGCACTGTCACCCCTTCTATTCATAATTGCCAAGATGCCACTAAACTACATACCCAGAAAATGCACGACCAGATACAAACTTAGTAGATCGCAAGAAAAGATCAACCACCTAATGTACATGGATGACATAAAACTATTTACAAAAAATGAAAAAGAACTGGGAACCCTTATACACACAGTTAGAATATACAGTCAAGACATAAAAGCTAATGCATCAGAAGCAGCAAAATACATACAGAAAGAAGCAAAAACACAAAAATTAAATCAATCCAAACGCCAATAGAATATGAAGAAAGACATGATAAAATAAGAGATTATATTCAGTGGAAAATATATAGACACCGAATACCGAAAACTGAAAAATGCTATAAATATCAGCCAGAACCAATAACAGAAACAAGAGAAGCTACTATTCCCAGGGATTTTGCTATTCAAACTGATAGAAAAATCAAGAGCTATAGACCACATATAGTGGTTAGGGACTATAAAAGAAAATCGTGCCTTCTAATTCATATATCATTGCCAACAAATAATAACATATCTCTCGAAAAGTATGAAATAAATAAATACTTGGAAATAGAAATTGAAAAAATGTACCTTAAAACTGCCACCGTACCAGCAGTCTTGGGAGCCGTGAGTGTGATCAAGAAAGGAACATATAAACACATTAACAATATACTTAACGGTTCCAGACTATATGAAATACAAAAAATTGCACATTGTAGAACTGCTCATCTCCTTAGGAGAGTACTATCAATGTAATTAGAAAAGTAACATCCGAAATTATGGATGGAATATAGAATACATATAATAACCACCTTCCTTCAACGTTGATCTTAGGTAAAGATTCAGTGAAGGATTGTAAGAAACTGAAAGCAAAGCTGAAGATTAAATAATGATACTCGTCTAATAACAACACAAAATAAGAACGAATTATGTTAAAGCGAAAATCGATCATGAATTACAGAATAGCAAGTGTAGTTTATGTTGTGATAAAGACGAAATCATTACTCACCTTATAAGTGAATGTTGCAAACTATAAGACAAGACTCGATTGGGTGAGGAAGGGAATTGTGCAAGAAATTGAAATTTGATCATACTACCAACTGTACATACGCAATCCTGAATCCATGCAGGGAAATGAGACATGAAATTCTCTGGTATTTTGAGATACAAACAGATTACCGAACACCGGCTTGAAGACCAGACCAAAGGATAATTAAAGAGTAAAAATCAAAGAAAACGAAGAAAGTGACAGGTACTTAGACGTTGCCAAAGAACTAAAAAAGCTGAGGTTAACGGTGATACCAATTGTAATTGGCGCGGATGGATCGATCCCCAAAGGCTTGGAAAGGGAGCTGGAAGAGTTGGAAATCGGAGGATAAATCGAAACCATCTAAACTACGACATTGTTAAGATAAGCCAGAATACTAAGAAGAATCCTGGAGACCTAATGAGACGCCAGTGAAAGACCACCAGTTAACGCCGGTGTGAAAACTCGAAAAAGAAAAATAAGTTTATCTAAGACAACGTATTTTTAATTCCTGATCCTTGTCACAGGTAACTGGGGCTTTGTTTTTTTCCTCATCTTACTAAGTTAATTTCTATTTCACGTACTACGGATGATTCAATATTCTAATTTAACACATTCTCAGTAATTAGTTTTTCAAATTAGTTTGCTTATAACTTCCCTTGATAAAGACTATATGTCTCTATTCTGCAACCGTCTTCTTATATCGGCAAACTACAACTACTACTACTACTACTACTACTACTAATAATAATAATAATAATAAGAAGAAGAAGAAGAAGAAGAAGAAGAAGAAGAAGAAGAAGAAGACAGATCTTGCCTGAGAGTTGAAAAAGCTGTGTAACATGAAAGTAACGGAAATATTAATTACAGTTAGTTCCACTGGAATGGTCCACAAAGACTGGAAAACAGACTCGGGGAATTGGACATCAGAAGAAGTTAATCGCGTAATAAGCAAATGGCTCAAAAGAGGTGTAAGATTCGGCACGACTGGGTAAAAAAAGTGACCCTCTGGGAATTGTGCAAAAGATTAAAATTTGATCATACGACTAAATGATGTATGCACAAATCAGAACCCGCCTTAGAAAATATGACGCTCAAAATTCTCTGGGACTTGAAGATACAAACGGATCACTTAATCTTGACCACAAGATAATACTTAGTGTTAACAAAAAAAAAAAAAAAAAAGCAAAAAACAAAGTAACTTGTCAACTAGTGGATTTTGCTGTTCCGGCTAACCCCAAAGTGAAAAAAAAAAAGAAAAAAAAAAGAAAAAGAAAACGAAAATATAGACAAATACCTGGATTTTGCCAGAGAGCAAATAAAAAAGCCATGTAACATGAAGGTGACGGTGGATGATGGATGGAACGGTCCTCATCAGTCTGCAAAAGAGATAGGGTGTACTGGGATGCTTGGAAGGGTCATGGAGACCTGAGGAGTCTTAAAAAACACCCGTTGAAACTGATCGGAAAACTCGTTAGAATGTAAAATAATAAATAAGTGAAGCATTTTGTAATTAGCATTTGAGATATTATAATTATTAGTATAAGTATGAGTATGGAAATTGCTTTATTCTCTAAGAGTATTTTATCGCTACTGTGTTAAAAAACTTTACGAAGCGTCATGTTCACTGTCTTGCGGTAGCATTATCATAATACGGATGCAAGGGTACTTTTAGACTTAGCCTTATCTTTGTTGTTTTTGCCATGATGCTTTTGCTGATCAAAATTCCGAACTATCTCAGTTGTCTGATATTTTGGAAGTTTTAAACTGAAATCATCATTTTGTCAAGGAATAGCTAGGGTATGATGTTCTCATCCTGTCACTCAACACGTGATAGGGCGTCTTTTCCCAGAAATCGTAAGTTCAACCCTAAGTCTAGGTAATGCTAACTCAGGCAGAGTGGTACCGCAGATGAATAAATTAGGACCTCTAAGTTCAAAAATCGCTTGGAAGTACGCCAGACTTGAAAGAAAAGAACTTTATAACTCCTTATTTCTCCTCGATGAAAGATTTAGTTGAAAATTTCCTAACACGAGACACCGGACGAAGGTCGAAGAGTAAAGCAGCGAAAATATTTTTACGAAAACGATACAGATAAGGAAAGAATCTCTACATAGAAAAACCTTGTCTAAGAAATTTTGACTGGGACTTACGCATTTCATTGACAGACAGATAGAAATTAGATGTATGTAAAAGTTTCCAGCGAAAAGCTGATTTTAGTTTGGTCTCTAGATTTCAAAAAGTGTTTTTATAAACAATTGCATACGTTACATTTGTCATATATAATAAATATGACTGTCAGTTGTACTTTTAACGTGACTAGGCCGTAAGTCTAATATTCATTTATTAAGCTTGGCCTAGTTGAGGCACCCGGTGAAAATCAAGCTTACTGACGATTGTCTGCTAGTCTAGCTCGATTGATCGGATCCAGCCTATCCAACCGCCTGTCAGATCAAGTAAGGGCCAAAATGGTGAGTTGCAAGTCATTGATCACTCTGTCGCCGGATCAATGTCTGCTCAACCACCAGGATTCTGTTCTAGCGCCTCACGTGTCGCCACCCACGGCTAACAAGTGGTCCCATTGGGAGGGGTCTTATCCCTCTACAGAGGTGCAGTCGGCGTATTCTACAGTGTGGTTACTTAGGTCATCGTTCATGTATATGAAAAAAGAACAGCCAACATTACCAGGATGACAACTGAGTCTCTCATGTTGGCTATCAGGAAGGCACCTGCCGATCATGACACCAAGGCCTACTGTCTGGGTCCTACGTTGCATTATATTTCGTTTCGACATTTTTATCAAGGGTAGTATATTGTGGCAATACCCTGGGGCTGTTTAAAATCTGCGCACCTGACACAGATATGACTAAGCTTTCTTAAATAAGAGAACTCATTAGCAGGTCACAGAACTAAAAAAAATACAAGAAAACACAAACACGATGGCTGGTTTAACCTCATAGACACCATCCTTATAGATGAGTAGCAGTAGTTTCCTGACTGACCGATTAGCTTCTTCCGTCCAACATCAGGTGAAGAACGCCGTTGAGCCATCGTTGGGTTCATCCGCCGTACTTCACATCCACCATGATGCTTCCCATAGCTTCTGAAGATGAACTTGTGGGTGTTAAAGAAAAAAAAAACTTCTTTTATTCCTCAAGTTTTAACTTAGATGAAGTCCAACTATTTGATTTTCCTTTTTAATTTTTTTTCCATCACTTCTAAATTGTTGGCCTCGTCATTTCCATTGCCTTAAAATTTCGATAGTTCTTTATGTGAGATTAAGATGATTCGATTCGCGGGAAATTTTGACTAAACCAATCTTATATACATATAACGCTTAAATTTCAAATAATAATAATAATAATAATAATAATAATAACACCTGCAAAATCTATAAAATTATTACAGCAATCAAAGAAAGAGAAGAGAAATGGTTAAAAAAATAGATTGAAAAAATTTTATGCAAAAAATAAAACGTTTTATGAGGCTACTTATAATCTTTCAGCGAAACCAATTGGTTCCACTCACTAAAGTGAAGGTGCTCTTATTTACTTTTTAATTTTTTTCTTTTTCCTTCTCTTTCTCTCCAAAATCTCAAATCAAAGTAAACTTTGTCCTTCGTCTATTATTATTATTATTATTATTATTATTTGTCTTTCACACCAACTTTAGCTTTCACAAAAGTGACAGCAAGTCTTCTCATGTTTCCAGGACTCTTCTTTGTATTCTGGCCGATCTTAGTAATGCTGTAGTCTGGATGGTCTCTATTTGTTTCTAAGTCTTCTAGTCCCTTTACCAATCTTTTGGGGATTGTTTTGGTCCAACCCAATGTCAATTCTTATTTCACTTTTCTTCATAAAAAAATCCTTCCACAATTTTATGAGAATCCTATATGTTTTTCAAGACATTTTTTGAAGTCCCGAAAGAAATAAAGAAAATAAATACGTTTTTTGTCAGAAATCGTTAAAAATAAATAATAAATAAATAACACCTGATTATGAGAAAGTTGATAACAGGATTCAGAAGTTTTAAACACGCAGGTTATAAAAATGATAAACGTAGCTTCAAAGTTTCATTATTCATACTAAGAAAAAAATTAAAAACTACGGTATTTGCTTGTGTATCAGTCGATGTTATGTATAAGATAATAAATCATTTATTGACTTTTTTTTTTTGAGAAATGAAAAACAAAATGCTGACAACACATTATAATTAATTTCATCTAAAACATATTTCATGAAACTACCATCAACTCCCATGATTGGTTAGCTTGAAGCACCAAAGTAAAATGTTTACCATTTATTATATTGAAGTAAATTTCAGAGACTGCGAATCTAACAAATATTTTCTTGAATACCTTCATTTTTTAAGCCAAGTCAATTTTACAATCTTTGACACCAATCAAAAATGTACATGGAAGTGAGTATCATTGTAAACGAGTGGTTGTCGGGAGCAAATGAATAAGTTATTTACAAAAAAAGTTAGCAGCCAGAATAGAGAGAAGAAAGTTCAAAATCTCATCCTGTTTGCTAAGATATACTTTATGTGTATCCCCGTTAACCAGTCAGGTCACTTGCCGTCCCCAGTCGAACCCCATACAGAATATAAAGAAAAAGTTCATTGTAAACTTCACCAAAGTATCTATGATCAAATATTTTATTCAAGTCAGAAATTAATTTTTCTTCTTTATATCTAAAAAAAACTGTCTTACCTTTTCTGCAGCCCAGTCAGCTAGGGCTATAGAATAAGAGGGATGAGACACCCTCCCCAACGAGTGTCTTGGATATGACACTAAACTGTTTGATGGCGAGGCTCCGTTTCTTGAGCTTTGGGGAATGCGAAGTACCTCTTTACTGCTATTGCTCCAGGTCCACTCTTAGGTCCTACCAATGGGTTCAATAGAACTGTTTGATATTTCATTTGAATGCAAACAAATGACTTTTGCTAAATTGAAGTGTTTGAACTAGAACTGTTTGATCATTTAACTATGTGTTAAATGACTGATGTTTAATTGAATTGTTTGCGATACATACCAATACTTCGAACCATTTAACTGTGTGCAAAAGAATGAACTTAGGTTATCAACAAAATGTGTTTACAAATCATATTTATTTGATATGTATGTATAAAGAAGATTTGGCAATAAGTAACCTACAGTGGTTGATATGCCGTAAAACCAAACCAAACTTATCTTTTCTGTTATCTGTCGGTTTCACATGACTATGGATACGCACCCGGATTTCCAATGTTTCAGGTCTCTTCTCTTGCCAACACTGATGTTGTCAAAAGGAACAGTAAGATGCTATACAACTTAGTCGAAATCAGCGTTGGACCGTTTTAGGGAATCTAGTGCTTGGTTTTGCCACTCCACAGCAGCAAGTTATCTTGTTATGCTGATAGGATAGAGTAAATTCAGAGTCTTCCTTCTATGGAGCGCTTGTCAAAGTTAAAGGACCCAGGATATGCTATTCTGATTATAATGATAATTCTATCGACCATTGCTACTGAGTACTTTATTAAATACAATAATATTTTCGTCTTTTATGAACTAAAGCAAATCTCTAGAAATATCTATTTTGATTTTCAAACACCTTTAAGTAAATAGCCGAAAAGCAAAATGGTTGTACATATTATTGCTACATAGTTTGAAGGCATACTTTGCGCAGCAGTCATCGTCGTAGAAATGGAATCGACAGCTCAAGTTCAAAACTGAACGGGACTGTTTGCGTTACGTCGTGCTAATGCTGGAGAGAGAATAGATAGCTTCATGCCATCTATCTTCTCCTCAGCAATGGGTAAATATGTGACCAGTTAGGCCAGTTAGTTTGTGTATTTCAAAACAGGATATGCACGTGTGTCTTTAGATAAACAAATGACAGCGGAAATGCCAAGTGAAATGCGTAGGAAGAGTGCGTTGGCATCCGAAAAATATATAACGACGGAAGTTTTCAACCCCGGCAATCGGCAGCAGTCAGTTAACAGTCAGCAGAGCGCTAGCTCGAGTTGGGGAACAAATAGCCCCAGGTAAAGAGACAGCCCTCTAACAGCTTCCCGTGAAAGAAACATGAAGAAGAAAGGTTCTCTGAAGATATCATATCCTAGCGGTTCCCTTTCTGTCCGACTCTCTCTCTCTCTTTCTCTCTCTCTCTCTCTCTCTCTCTCTCTCTCTCTCTCTCACTCATGCAACCATTTTGCCACCTTTCATAATAAACAAGAGAGAGTATTTTTATATAAAAGTGTTATTATCTTTCCTTCTGCCGTTATATAACGTTTATTGTTGATTTGATAACGTTACAGTACAAATATTCTGGCAAACTAGGTTCTTTAGTCTTAGGGTTCGGTAATCAGTCTAGGAGAAGGAAAATTATGAGTTCAGCTATTCTCAATTTTAAATTTGACCGTATTTCAAATCCTGCCTGTGGTGGACGAGTTTGGTAAATACATAGGCAGTTTGTTCTTATGAGGGTACCTATTATAGTGCCCTTAAAGGTGCTAACACGGCTGAATAAAAGGAAGAGAAAAAATAATATACTCTGATTACAGGTCCTGGGAGATACATTCAGATCTTTGGCGATTCTTTCATCTGATGCACCAGCAGAAGGAAAGACAGATACTATACTCTTCTCCTAACAGACGTTACGGACAAATGAATAAAGAAATAAAGAAACAAACGGAAAGATCCACCCTGTCTATTTAATAGATAGATGGTTGCTACCGCTCGAAAGAACTTTCACCTTAATCATTTGGAAATGTCGGTTTCAGACTTGACCACAGTAACTGTACAGTTGTTTAACGAGAAATGTCGTTGATTAGCATGTTGTCTGTTATTTATCGATTTTGGTATAAAGTGAATGCTATAAAAAGTGATTAGTAAATTTTGCCAACACTTCCCAACATTTTTTCTCTCTCTCTCTCTCTTTCTCTCTCTCTCTCTCTCTCACACACACACACACACACACACACACACTCCTCGCTGTCTGTCTGTCAGTTTTCATTCTTTCTTGTTTCTGTGCACTTGATTCTTTCAATCTGTCACAAGCACATATATACACAGAGAGAGAGAGAGAGAGAGAGAGAGAGAGAGAGAGAGAGAGAGAGAGAGAGAGAGAGAGGGTGAGTGAGAGAGAGAGAGAGAGAGAGGAAGGAAGGAAGAGGAAAGAGAGGAGAGAAAAAGGGGGCAGTCCCCTGCTCTTTCTATATTCCCTCCTTCATGTTAAATTTCTTTCTTTTCTTCAATATTTATTTATTTATCAATTTAATTTCTGGCAGATACAAGCCTAAATATATCTCATTGCTTCGGTTTATAACAAGCAACAAAATACCCCCTCTATATATATATAGAGAGAGAGAGACAGACAGACAGACAGACAGACAGAGACAGAGACAAAGAGAGAGACAGAGAGACAGAGAAAGCAGCAAAAGTCAGTAAACATTTTTTTGAAATTTTGAATAAAATAGGTGAAGAAATTTTTTAAATTATATTTATTTTGAACTAATTGTGAGATATATTATCCCTAAAGTTCCCTCTATTTTCATCTTCACGGACTGTTCGGAATATTTTTGGATTCAACACAATAATTACTTGTCTAAAATTATTCTTCAGCTTTGGTGGGTGTGGTGGTCAGTTAATATCTGTTCCACAGAAAATTAGTCGGCCATTGGATAGTAGACAAAGTTGTCTCATCTTGCTGAAACCATATATCATTTCTGGGGCCTATCTCTGGATTTAAAAAAAGGTTCAGTTATTTTTCGGTATCGGTCCCCCGTTATTCTTAATGCATTACCATCAAAATCTTTCGTTCTGATACAATTACGCACTCGACTGTTGGTATGCAACTCTCAGATTTTTAAAATTTCAAATTCTATAATTCTGTCAACTGATTAAACCATTTCGGTGAAAATAATTTTCATCGAACATATTTAGTCTGTGGACAAACTCATTTTCCGTTTTTGTTGAAAACAGATATCTAAAGCTATTCATTCTTGAAAGTCAATTGGTTTTAACTCTTGTACCTGATGAATCTTATGGAGGAAAATAAGTAATTCCTTCAAAATTCATTGCCGTGATTAACGGAAAACGCCTAGCTGCCTAGAACATCTTCGAGTTGATATTCCTGGACCTTTTGAAGGACTTTCAAATACACGTTCAATTGTTTCTTCATTTTTTGCTGATCGTGATTTTGAGGACAATTTCTGACATTAAAATATAGGTGATATGCTCTTTGTGTAAGTAAATTGAAATGGGTATTTTCAACATTAAATTGAACAATCCTTGTTCTTTGCTCAGTCGTGTATATCTCCAAAATCTTACTTAAATATGACTCTGGGAGAAAAAAAAAAGAAAATTATGAATAAATTTTCTTTCTTTCTTTTCTTTTTCTTTGAAAACGGTGACTTCTGCGCCTAATATATATATATATATATATATATATATATATATATATATATATATATATATATATATATATATATATCCTCTTAATCACGATATATATCCTTATAGAAATTAAACTAAAAATAAAATCTTTCAGAAAGTAAGATATCCTGGCAAATATTTTTGGTATGATTACCATTGATTTATCTGTATCGTCAATTGCCTTTGTGTTTTTATAGGCAGTATAGTTATTATTGTAAAAAGAAGCAAATCAGTATTAAGATTAACTCAGTAAGAATGTTACAGGAGAGTTGAGGAGGGTGATTTTTTTATATTATAAATGCGAAAACACATATCTGTTTAAGATGTCTCATCATTTAAACCATCTCGCATAGAAGATAAATAGTTGCGTAACACAAACAGCAAGTAACAAACACAGAAAAAAGGAGAATGAACCAAAGAAAGAAGAAATAATATCGATCAAAGAAGAGAGAAGAACTGAATCGGGCAAAGAAAGAAGAGAGAAAAAAGAAAGAACCAACCCCAAAGAAAAAAACAGCGAACACCATCATCAAAGTAAAGTAAAAAGAAAAACTTGACAAGAGAACGAATTTCCCAAAGAAGAAAGGAAAATGACGCTCGAAGAAGAAAAATGTTTAAGTAAATATTTAAAAACAGATATGGAGAAGTCAGAAAAAAGAAGAAAATAAGAAATAAAGGAAAGAGTGAAAGAGAAGAACACACAAGAAGAAAATAGAAAAAAAACTGTAAAGTAAAAAGAAAAGAATAAATAAAAGTAATTATCCTTTTAATTTCTTTGTCACAAAACCAATTTTACCATGTTAATAAATATATTGACGACTTTCTTTTCTATCTATCCCTCAAACACATGCATATACGAGGTGCCTTCAATAAGTTTCCAGACTTTTTGTACAGGCATTTAAAATTGTCAAAGACTCTTGAAAATTCACTGTTATTGCTATACATCTTATGAGATGACTGACCAATTTTTATGATTTCAGCTTCAAATGAACAGCTACAGCAAGAATTCGAATACACCCTACTAAAGCCTGATTGTCACAGCTGGTGAATTTCAAAAATGCAATCTGGACGTGAGGACACTTTAGAAGAACAATATGCAATAAAATTCTGTTTTAAACTTGGGAAAAATGCCACAGAAACGTATGGAATGCTTCAGACTGCTTTTCGACCATCTTGCATGAATCGAGCATCAGTTTTTGAGTGGCATACGAGATTCAAGGAAGGCAGGGAGTCTGTGAGGGATGATGAGAGGTGTGCGAGGAGTAAGAAAGTCACTACAGCAGAGTTGATTGGCCAAATAAAGAATTTCATGGATAAGGACCGTCGTGTGTCTATAGAGACAATAAGTACACAGTTTGATGTCAGTGTGGGAACTGTACACACAATTATTCGCGAGGAACTGAAGATGCGTAAGATTTACGCGAAGTTTGTCCCAACGGTGCTCAGAGAAGATCAGAAAGAAAGACGTTGTATTGACAGCAGGGATATAGCCGAGCTGATCAATTCAGATCCCACAGTTCTTGATGCTCTGGTGACCTACGGTGAAAGCTGGATCTACTGCTATGACCCAGAGACCAAGAGACAGAGTTCCCAGTGGAAGCATGCTGGCTCTCCCAGGCTCAAGAAGTCCAGACGGAGCAAATCCAACCCCAAACTTTTGATAATCCCTTTTTTTGACAGCACTGGCTTGATCTACATGCACTGGGTTCCCACTGGACTGACAGTCAACAAGGAATACTATGTTGAGGTTTTAAGGGAGTTCAGGAAGAAATTCCGTCGGAAGAAGCCAGCACTCTTCAAATCGGGTCAGTGGCATTTCTACCAGGACAATGCACCAGCCCACAACTCTATCCTTGTCACAGACTATTTGACCAAGATGGGCATTAAGACAATTCGTTACCGTCCCTATAGTCCATACCTTGCTCCCTGTGACTTATGCTTATTCCCTAAGCTCAGAGGCTGTCGTTATGAGAAAATTGAGGAGATGAAAGAGGATGTGACGAAGGTCATTGACACGCTCACACAAGAGAACTTTCATAGGGCCTTCCAGAAGTTGTTGGAACGGTACAACAAGTGCATTGCAGCCGGAGGAGATTATTTCGAAGGGGACTAATGTTTCATGTGTGTACTATCAATAAAAGTGCCCATACGAAAAAAGTCTAGAAACTTATTGTGTGCTCCTTATATATATATATATATATATATATATATATATATATATATATATATATATATATATATATATATATATATATTGAATAGTGTATATTTAAGTTATTATTCAAGCAAATTTTGTTTAAGACAATGGAACACTGTTTTTATTTTTTATTTTATTTTTGCAAGACTTCTTGATATTTTTCTAGTGTCGGGATCTAGATGGCAAAGGATGCCGATATTAGAAGTCTTGAAAAATTAAATGAGTCTTGAAAAAATAAAATTAAAAAAATAAAATTGAAAAAATAAAATTAAAAGTAAAAACAGTGTTCCATCGTCTTTAACAAAACTTGCTTGAATATATATATATATAGATATATGTGTGTGTGTGTGTGTGATGGTGTCAGCTAAGCATTTTGCGGACGGATGTGTATTTGTTTCTATTCTACCAGTGGAAGCTCATATTCAGGCATTTTTTTAATGCATCGTTGAATTGAATCAAATGTAAGTATTAGTAATGGGTTAAATTCTATTGTCATCGTTATGTATGTGATACAATACAATATTACTGCAAAGGCTTCCTCTCTTTTCCGATTGAATTTTGTCACGTTGTGTGGTCTCTGATATCCATATGAATAGACAACGCTCTCTCGAGTCATTTAAATGACTCTTATTCGGTTGTTATCAGAAAACGCGACACTTGTGTTCATTACAGAAATGAAGAAAACATCCATCTTATTTGAGGCCTTTGTAAAAATATTTCTTGGAGTTTACTGCACACATATGAATCGTTTGATATTCAAGAGTGTGAGAAGAAAACTTGTTTCACTTGTTTCACGTGTCACGAATCTTTATTCACGAGATTCAATTGCAAGAGCTTCTTGTTTTTATTTCAATAAAGCCGATTGCTTATCTACACTCATGTCTCTCTCCCCTACTCTCACTCTTTTACAACACACACACACACACACACACACACACACACATATATATATATATATCCATATATATACGTGCGCAAATATCCATATATTACTAAAATGATCAGTTTTATATGTAACAATAATCGGCCAAAAATAGTACATCTTAGCGAGATTTTTATTGAAGCAGTAACCGCCCTGTCGGCTGGAGCTGTTGAATATGTCGACTGCACCTCTGCAGAATGGTGACCAGGCCCCACCGAAGCTACCCGTTGGCCGTAGGTCGCGATCCGTAATACTTGAGGACGGGATCCTGATTTCTAGCAACTGACAATAAACACTCCACGTTACTTGCAACGTTCCACCTTGGCCCTTACTTGGGCTAGACGGGCAGCTAGATCAATCGGCTAATCATATCATGCCCTAACACCTATATGATTGCCACAATCTTATTCTTCAAATAGCTCTTGCGGCAAACATGAACCCAACGCTATTTTATCTTCAAGGTACGAGGAGCCGGCAGATGAGCGTTAATTGTCTCGAAATAGCAATACTTAAAAGCATTTAAATGTGTACAAAGAAATGGCTGGTTTAAAAATAATGTTACCTACAGACTATTCACTTACAAATCATATATATATATATATATATTTCTCTAAAGGGTCTGAAGTTGACTGTAAGTGTGAGAGAGTCAGGGAGAAGGACTCTGACGGAAGACTGCTATATTGACTCATAGCATCTTCTTAACCGCGTTGTGCAATATATATAATTCTCTCGTGTTCATTTTTCGAAGCAGTCGAAACTCTGTAGACGTGTGGGAGACAAGACAGGGAAACATAGACTGCTATATTAACCCATTACTTCTTAACCACATTGTGTCATATTCAGGGCCTTACTCAGCACTTCTTTTGGTTCTCGGTAGGGGGAGGGCAGTACCCCACCTCTGAGCACCCACCGGCCGCTGCCCACCTCTGGGTACCCGCCGGTCACTCACTAGCGCTCCCCGGACCTCTTGACCACCCGGCCGTGTATCCGACACTCGACTGCGACTGAACATTACTGCTATTGGTATTTGCATATATAATTTCTCAACGCCAACTTATTATTGGTTGTAACCCCACGTGACCTGCGTCTGGGTATCAACCTGCGTGATCTGCTTACACTCTCGTATAGCTGTTTACACAGCTGGATCATGACGGTTCTGTTAAAAGTCAATATGCAACAATATGGAACAGAAGCAGTTAACTATATTACTGGAACCCCCTTTTCATGATATCGATGTGGTCCAAAGGATGGGTAAAATAATATACAACAAGGCATTTGTACCACCCCAGTAGTTGACAGAATGAAGTTGCAGACAACGTTGAACTACCTTAAAGCCCTTGGGTTGGAATTCAGGGTTTTTCCGTCGTCTCGACCGGTTTGACTAATCCCAAGGCAAGAGAGCTCGGTCTAGCCAGGTATTTCCCTATAGATTGGATGAAGAAGAGAGAGATTTATACTTTTCCAAAGGGCATTATCGCAGAGTGCAAAGCAAATAGCGTCGTACAGGATTTGAATTTTGATCCGTGTTCGTTTTTTAGATCGATAACCGCTACACCAGGTGTACCTCCGTTTTATATCTTTGCTGCTTAAATTGTGAATGGGAAGCGATAGTTACCTTAAATCCAAATTAGATATTCCAATATCACTGGAATATTTTTCCGAACAGCGAAGATCCTTTCGAAAGATTTGTTTACATCTGCAAAAAAAAAAAGCAATAAAGGAAAGAAGCTTTTTGCATTGCCCGAAAGTTTTTCCACCAACCGAGCCATAAAATGCAACAAGAACACACAAGGCAGAAAAACACTCAGCAATTCAAAAGAATTCATCCTGATGATAATTTTACAAGTTGCTGAATCCAGGGATTTTTACCTTTTATAGGAAGTGCACATTGGTGCAGTTACCAGACTTTCACACAATGTAATCATTCAACTGAATATCCATGATTGGAGACTTGAATCACAATTTTTCTAATGATATTGTAATCTTCTTTGATATATCAACCATTTTTGATTATTTTGACTGAAGCCATGCCACTTGAATGCTACGATACCGGGCGGGGCTAACAAAATGAAATCGCTATCATTTTCAATATCGCAATGTAAGGTCTTATAAATTTAGTAGACCTCCCGTTAGGTTCCAATTTTAACAGTGGTCCATGATTATATTGATGCTTCTATTTATAAAGAAGTGTAGGATTCTAATTAGTATCGTAATTATTTTCGTTATAGCGAGAATTTAGAGAATATGGGCACCCATAGTGTAACGGAAGTGCACATAGAAAGTGCAATTGTGCTAATACCTTTGGGAAAGGCATGAATCAGTCTTATCCCTTCTCCAAATTATGGATAAATAGTAGAGTAGGCTTGGTTCTTTAGCAACCAGTCAAAGAGAAGGAAAACTATAAATTCAAACTAGATTTACTCCGCTTAAAAAAAAACAAACTTGCGTCACATCCTGCTTGTAGCGTAGGGGTTGGGTAAATACGAACTTACAGATAAGCCTGTCAACAGGGCTTAGAATACGCTGGTTGCATTCTTTGAGCTCTGAGGGTTGTGGCGCATCTCTCCAATGTCATTACTCTCAGGTCCATTTTGACCCGAAGTGGTAGTAACTGTCAGGATCCCATTTATGAGTCAAATAGATTAGTAAAATAGATCTGAAAATTATTAGTATTGAATAGGAATGTTTAAAACTATGTGAAAATAAAATAATGATGGTTACTTGAAACCATATAATTGTGTATAGATGTTCTCTCTGAGGCTTGTCATCGGTCTGCTATCTATAGTACGTCGCTAGTGTAAATTTTACTACAGATCCTAGGTTTTGATTTTTAAAGCTATTAATAAAAGCTATATTGACAGATTATCTTACAAAAAATTATTTAAGAATTCTTTACAAAGATACATCAGCACTACCTTTTATTAGCATTAAATAAGAACACTTGATATGGTATCGAGTAAGCTTATTTAATTGTAACCGTTTATATACAACAACATTTTTTATCTGTCTTTGAATGGCAAATAAGGGCGTCTCTTTGATACTTATGGAACGTGTAGATTTGGGGGGTTGACGTTTGCTTTAAATTCACTTAATGAATCATCACAACTGATAGACAAATAGTAATTAGGAAGTTATACAATTTAGTTGAAATATTTGATTGAGAAATGGAGAATGGAGCATGAAAAATCCAAAAACGGTTGGATGAAAAAATTCTTGAATCTCATCAAATTATCCAAGCAAAGAAAATATTTTCAAGATATGTTTTTTCTATGAAAAAAGTCAAGGTATTTCCCGATTTGATATCCTTTGGCTCGTATGTGCCGAATTCTTTCTGTGTTTGTCATTTTTCATGGTTTTAACCTTTAAAATTTTTTCTTCGCTTTGGTTTCTACTCACCTCTACCATTCCACTTTTAATAGCATTTAAAAACTTTCAGTATGAATTAGTCCATGTGTGAATTAGTCCATGTGTGAATTAGTCCATTTTCTCCGTTGCTAAATATCGTTTTTTGTTTCGCAAGTTCAAATAAGATTAATCCAACATCAATAATTTTATTTTATTTATTTCATTTCATTCGTTTGTTACTTATTTTACTAACGAGAGTTAAATTTCAGTTGTTTTTAATTTGGTCTTTCAGATAAGTTTAATGTTTGACTGTTAGAAAAATCTACTTTCTCAAACTCTGTTGTCTTGAATTGCTTTCCTTTGTTTTTTAAAGCTACAAAAAAGTTGGATTTGACAGACTATTTCAATAAAAAAATATTTTTCTTTTTCGAGAAAATACATTTTTGTTGAACTGCTATATAAATGCAAAAGAATTAAAATTATACTGAATCGGCAAATACCTAGAAGGAGACTGTGCTCATGTTAAAACTGAGATAGATACATATCTTGGGAGAAAATTATAAGTCTTGGAAGGTTGTAACACACCATTTTCTTAACAGGGTATCAAGAAAAATTCAGGATCAGAAACCTTGGTTTTTACCTTAGTGTGAATATGGCCGCCTACCGTCTCGGCCAGGAACGGATATAAATAACTTTTGATTGGTAGATAGCGAGAAAGATAAAAAGATAAATAGATAAATAGTCGTTTAAGTATTAATCTAAAAATTAATTCCAGAGAAACTATTTCTTTGGGAAAATCATTTTCGTTACTTGAAAAAATATATATTCAACAGAATGGGTAGTGAATGATAGAATTCATATCACTTAACAGCGATCTATTTATGGTCAGCCTTTTTTTTTATCTACACAGTCACTCTTTGGGTTTACGAATCAGTTTTATTGACGTCTGAAGCACAAATAAAAAGAAGCATTTCATGAACTTTTTTTCAATATAACTGTCATTTGGGAAAGATGATATTGATCAGTGATTTAAGAAATTTCAGTCGTTGTTAAATCCATCGCATTGAAAATAACCATCACAGAGACACGTCGATGCGCATACGTATAAAAAACACGGGCATCAAAGTGATGAAACGATAAAAAAAAAATAATAATCATACGCAGACATAGTAGTATTTAAGTGTCATTTCGATGACGAGGTTTCAGTCGGTTGCTTCTCCACCTATCCCCAGGTGTATAACATCTAATAATCCTCTATTTTAGTGTTTTTGTCTTTCTTTCTTTCTTTTTCTTTTATTTCCTTTTTTTAATCCCTACTCCTCACTGGTCAACTTATTCATCCGATAGAAAAAGTTTTATTTTAAGAGAAAATCACAGTATCAGACTGAAAAGGAAGTGAAAAGGTTTTCAAGAAGCTATAAATAGCCAAAGAAGGGCGGAGAACTCACTGTCAAAACAACAAATGGGAACATATATTCTGTAGTGCTCATTGCAATTACTTCAAGATTCACTCTACAGTAAAGATTTCAACTCTGGGTCAAACAGATCTATTTGAAAATTATTAGTATTAGATACGAATACTTGAAAGAATATAATTGTTTGCAAATTATTTGTATGAAGAAAGTTACTTAAAGCTATGATAGTTTATCATAAGTTATTTGAAACCATATAAATACTTTAAATACTCGAACCCATATAACTGTGAATAAACTATTTGCATTAGATAAGAATAATTGAAACCATATAACTGTCAGTTTGTATTAGGAAACTTGAAACCACATAACTTGTACAAACATACAATTACTACAACTACTTTATGCGAGTTTTTCACACGAGTTTTGATTGATAGTTTTTCAGTGAATCCAAGCCAGAACGAGTCATTTTAGATTTTCAAGGATTCTTCTAAATATTCTAACTGATTTTAACAGGAATGTGATCTGGATAGTTGAGATTCTTCCTCCGATCTCCAGTTTCTATAATCTATTTTTCAGACCTTTGGCACCGTTCCAAAGACGTCAACTACAATTAGTTCCACTGTCACTTTCATGTTCCATAACTTTCTCAGCTCTCTGACGAGATCCAAGTACTTTTTTGTTTTCTTTATTTGAAATTGTTTTCGTTTTCTTTATTTGAAAATTTCACCGTTCAGAGTAACGGTAAAATCCTCCAGTTGAGACGTTTTTTCTCCTTGTTAATTCATACCAGCTCTGGTCGTGACCGAGATTCAGTAATCCATTTTTTTTTTTTTCGCAAAGTCTCGTAGTCTTATTTTCTTCAACACCTCTCCCATCTATACATTCCAAGTCTTGTATTCTTTTTGTTCCAGTTTACTACAATCGCTTATGTGATTAGCCGTTTCATCTGCAATTCTCATGTGTATTATCAATTGATTCCCATAGAATTATGTATGAATTGTTGGTATTAAGAATAGTTAATTGAATATTTTGTATTTTTACTAGGTTTTTTTTTTTTTGTGGTTTCAAGTAACTATTTGAAACCATTTAATAATTTGAAAAAAAAAAAAGACTGCAATTGAATTATCCAATGCCGTAAAACCAACCTATCAGCCAACTATTTTGTGGTATACACTTTTCCAAATGTTCTATTTTTCCATTGCGTCCATCAAAGAAAATTTCTGGATCCAATTGTGCACTGTATCTTCGACTTCCGCATCAGAAGAAAAATGTTGTCCTTTTTAACGCGTTTTTCAGTTTTAGGAATAGCTAAAAATCTGCTGGTACCAAATTGTTGCGTTGCAGAGAAGAGGAGAGAGTAACACTTATCTATAAAAAAAATAATCTCTCTTTTTTATTACGAAAACACTTACATACAAAGAGAGAGGGGGAGGGGGAGAGGGAGAGAGAGACGATGTTTTTAGAGAACCTGACTTCTACCTCCACAGGGCCAACTTAAATCAGCTTCGTTTCTTCCTCGCTCTGCCTCTACGTGACTGATACAGGGGCGACTTAAAATATTCAATCATCTTCGTTTCTTCTCCGTTTTGGGATCATACTCGCTTTCGACATGAACGAGTCTTATACATTTAGACTTTTCTCTACCTCCCAGCTTTCTGGGATTGTTCCATGTGCTCCAACCACAATTAGTATCACCGCTCTCGAGCAAAATCTAGATATTTATCTCTCTTTTCATTTTCTTTTATTTTCAGTGTGTTGTCTGCCGGGACAGCAAAGTCCACAATTCGGCCGTTTTTTTTTTGTTGACTATTACTAGGTCTGGTTGTCTGGTCGAGATTAGGTGATTTGTTTATATCTTAAAATCACAGAGAACTTTATACATCTCATACTCCTGGGTGGATTCTGGGTTTTGTATATATTAATGGTAGAATACTCGAATTTAAATTTCTTGCACGACTCCCAGTGGATTACCTTCCCCATCCAGTTGTGTCTAATCTTATACGCTGTTTGCGCTAATTTACTGTATCTACTTATCATATGATTGATCATTTCGTCTCTATCACCACATAATCCACACTTGCTATTTTGTTGCTTCTTATCTATTTTTGCTTTAACGAAGTTTGTTTTTATGGCGTTATTTTGTGCTTCTTATCAATGTATCAACGCTATCTTCAATACTGGCGAAACCTCTTTCTCCTTTTGTTCTTGATATAGAAATAGTCTGTGTATATCATCTCTGGGATGTAAAGCCTAATATATAGTCATATTCTTTTTTGTTTTTTTGGTCCCTCGTCCACTTTAAGAATGGTCCGAAGTATCTTACGAGGGGGACAGCCCAGATGTTTATCCCTTTGACGAGATCTCTGCAATATAGTTTGGTTTCGAGTAGTTTTCTCGTTCTCCTGAGGTAGTGTTTTTTTAATTTTTTCTTTTATCTCTAATTATTTGATGGTGTCCGCTTCCAATATTCCCAAGTATTTGTTTCCTTTTCTCCAAGCCTTCTGAATTTTCCTTAGTTTCCATGTACCGTTTCCCGCTTTTTATTATTAGCATGGCGCATTTTTCTATGCCAAATTCCATCCCTATGTCCTGACTGTATATTCTGACTGCCTTCTTTTTCATTTTCGGCTAACAGTTTGATGTTGTCCAAGATTGATCTTTTCTTGTGATTTTCTAAGTTTATATCCACCTGGGCATTTCCTGAATATGTGGTTGAGTGCCATCATCGCTGTTAGAAATAGTAATGGTGATAGTGCATCCCCTTGGAATATACCTCTCTAGATCTTTGCTTCAGCTAAGCTTTTCCCTCCTGCTATCAATTCCACTCTCCAGGTTTTCGTGGTTTTCTCGATAAAGTTTATAACTATGTCTGATATCTTATACATTTTGAGGCAGTTTATAATTCAGCTTGCAGGACCTTATTATATGCCTTTTTGTAGTCACTCCAGGCCAAAGCTAGATTCTTTTGTTTCATCTTGCTATCGTTGAGGATGTGATGATCAGTGTAGAGTAACTCTCCTGTGCCTCTGGATCCTTTGTGGCATCCTTTCTTTCCTTGGGGAACAATCTGCAGCTTATAAATGAGTCGTAAACGTCTTCCTTTATTTATGCAGTTAGTATTTTCCACATCATAGGTAGGCATGCAATGGATATGTACTTATGGTTGCGTTACTAGGGTCTTTTTGGATCTATGTGGTCTTCCTTTTGGTCATCCATTCTGTTACGTCTGCTTCTTAATAGTAATAATATCTATTTATTTCGATAGCTAGTCTGTCATGGATGGAGGCGAGTTTTTTAACTAGAATCCATGTGTGCCATCATGGCCTGGCGTTTTCCAGTTTGGTATTTTTCATTTTGTTGTTCTGAGTGAATCAATGTGTATTTTAAGCTTCGGTCCGTCTTAGAATCCTTCTAACTCTTTTTCCATGTTGCTTATCCATTCGGCTTTTTTTATATGTTCTCATGGTTGCCATATTTTGCTCTAAAATTGTTTTGCGTCCCTTGCATCAGACTGTTGAGGTATGTTTTCGTGCCCTCTCCCTTACTTGTTGGTAGATTTTTTCTCACTGTTTTCGAATGTCCTATTTTTTCTGCATTGTTTTATCCTGTCTCGATATCTTTTCGGTCTTCTTTCTTTCCTTCTTTAATTTCTGGTTTATTTCCTCAAGTTGTATTGTCATTTTTACTTTTGTTGCCTTTTCTTTTGTCCCAGCATGTTCCAGTGTTTTTCCTTTGTTTTATCATTTTTGCTTGTGGTCGCAGATTTCTTATCTGCGTTTCCAGTCGAATTTCCCATCTAGGTTTTGAGTTTCTGTCCGTGTTTTTGGAGGAACCCCGACCTTTTCACTGACTAATACATTGATTAGTTCATTTAATTCTGTGATGCTTTTCGTTAAGATCTGTGTAAATAATTTGTTTATTTTTCAGTTTCTGCCTAAAGTGATTTCCAGTCGATATCACTTCGTGATAGTAATGTAGTCTTTTCATGCATAATTCTCTTTGAATTTTTTAAAATTCATTTCCGGTTCTGGTGTTAGTGTTTGTTCTGTGTGATTTGGGCGTGTGATGTTTCCATGGTTTGTGTTGGCATTTCTGATTTGTGTGGTTGCTTAGGTCGTCGTTCGTGTACCTGAAAAAGAACAGCTAACATTCGCAGGATGACGACTGCATATTCCATGCGTGGCTATCAGAGGAGCACCTGCCGATCATGTCGCGCAGGTCTGTTGTTTGGTTCCGACGTTGCATTATAATATTTGACATCTTTATCATGGGTAGAATATTGTGGCTTTGCCAGAGCCAGGGGCTGTTTAAAATCTGCGCAGCTGTCAAAGATGAGATCAAGTTTCCTTAAATAAGATAACTCTTCAGCGGGTCACTTGAAAAAATTATATATATACATACACACACACACAAACACTGGTAATCTTATGGTAGAGGAGTTGCAGTAGTTTCCTACCTGAACTATTTGATCCTGGCCGTTGACTTTAGGGTTCTTTCGCCCATTATCAGGTGAAGCGCACCGGTGATCCGTCATTTAGTTTATCTACCTTACTTCACATCCACCATACTGCTTCCTATGGCTTCTGAAATTCATCTTATGGATAACCTACCCACCCTAAGTCTTAACTTAGCTAAAATCCAACTATCTATTATTCCTTTTTTGTTTTTCATTACTTCTAAATTGTCGACTTCGTCATTTTCATTGCCTTACAAATTTGGTTCCTTACTTTCTTTTGATAGTTGTTCACGTGAGATTAAGAAGATTCGATTGACACAGAAAATATTTCAGATATACCCAAACCCCATCAGACTTTTACCAATCATAAATGCATACAACGGTTAAAAATTTTAAAAACTAAAAATAATACCGGCAAAATTAACAATAAGAATTACTACAGCGATCATTTAAAGAAAGGGAGGAGAAAAAGTAAAAAAAAGAAGAAAGAATTTATGCCAAAAATAAAACACTTTATGTGGCTACTTACTTTCAGCGAATCTTGATCAACGTGTAGTTCCAGTTTAATGGAATAAAGCTGGGGGGGGGCTTTTTTCCAGTTTTTCTTTCTCCCAATTTCTTTTTATTTTCAAATTTCAAATCAAAGCAAACTTTGTTCTTCGTCGTCTCAGGTTTCTGACTGGACTCCGGAATCGTAGTAAGCGAGTTCGAACTCCAGTCATGCTATTATGATCACATTTGGACAAATACCATTATCCTCCCAGCTATGGGTTAAATAGCATTATCCTCCCAGCTATGGGTTAAATAGCATCACTGCTGTTCTACAAGAAGGATGGCTTTGGCATTAAATAACCCACTATGGTTGATATGTCATTAAACAAAGAAACCTTAGGTTTCTGATTTACTTTATTTATTTCAAGAATCGCTCACGTGACATTAAGATGATTCGATTCACACAGGAAATATTTCAGAACCCACCTTCGGTCGGATTTTTACTTTTTAAATAAAGACTTTTTAATTTCCAAAATTATTTTCTGCTAAACTATTTCGAAATCACGAAATGTATTTGCTTAAATTTACCGTGGTAAACTCTGACTTACGTGTTACTACTATGAAGGGAGTGGTAAGGGGTTTAGGGGGAATAGTGGAAAAACAGAAGGAAAAAGAAAGAAAGAAAGTCAATTCTTTAGAATAGAAGATGTCTTTCTTAGAATATATATATATATATAACTCCCACCATCCAGTAATTAGATGGTAGGAATCGAACTGTTAGGACAGGTGAACGAATATTTGCTGTGTGGAAGAAAATCGAGTCAGTAGAATTTCTTTAATTTAAAAAAGAACATTGATTTTCCGTTACTCGAAAAATCTCTTAGTGAATTTTTGTATTTTAAATGAAGACTTTTTAATTCCCAAAATTGTTTTCCGCTAAACTATTTCGAAATGACGAAATAGATTTGTTTCAATTCATCGTACTAAATTCTGACTCATCTATGACTTCTCTCAATCGGTTAAAAATACATAACTGATATAGTTTAAAAGCACTAAGAACAATTACCGTCCTCAATACAACCGGAAAGTCATTAGAAGCCTCAATACAACCGGAAAGTCATTAGAAGCCTTATCTTTATTTCAGCTGAGGTATTTCATATTTTAATATTGTCTCAAAATAGGGCAATAAATATAAACCATAGAGATGATACAGGAAAACCTGAAACTAGTTCAGGTTAGTTCAAGAAATAAGGCAAAAATAGTAAGATAATGGATAAAAACTTAGGGTGTGTTGTGTTTTTTTTTGTGACTTGCTGGTCATGAACCGTCACCGTGAATGTTCTCTGTCACATTTGTGTCAGGTGCGCAGATAATAAACAACCCCTGGGTCTGGTATAGCCACAATATACCACCTGTAACAGCAGCAACTGGGGTCAGAAATCAAAGACACGAGTCTCGGACTGGTGAAGTTGTAAATCTTTATTTCCGCACGTGTTCGGCGTAAAATGCGTACATTCTACAAGTATACACTCTTGAACGTATAGACGTTCTCCAACATACAATCTTCAACGTGAAAACTGAAACAAAATAAACGCACTCGTAAATGTTTCAAAAGAGGAAACACGCCACGAAAGTGATAATTTAAATCGTATTAAGAGAATTCACGTGATTACCTCTTTTTGCCTTGCTACTGACCCATGACAAGAGAAACGTCAGTCTCGCATGCCAGTTGATTTGAAAAAGGCTGAATTCGCGCCAGCCGGTGTCCAAGCCGAAAGTCCCTCCCGCACCTTCCACCCGGAAGTGACCGGTGCGGGAGGCAAATTTCAATCTAAAAACTATACCGACCGAAACGTAAACTCTTACATTAACATCACCCATGATAAAAAAATGTTGAATCAAAATATGAACACAACGTGAGACCCTGTTAACAGGCTTGGGTGTCATGATCGGCAGGTGCTCTTCTGATAGCCAACATGGGAGACCCGATAGTCATCCAGCGAATGATGGCTGCTCTTTTTTCAGGTACTCAAATGACGATTTAAGGTCTCAGAAAGACAACCAACTTGCACTACGCTGCTATTTTAGGAGCAACCCAACACTAAGAGGATATTGGAAAAGAACGATAGAGATCTGGCAAGAATGTGCTAGTTTTCGGACAACAAGCCAAAGTCTTACCGGCCAAGTTAGAATAATAGTAAAGAAAGGTTGGTTTTTTGACCTTGAAATACTAAAAATACATCAGAAAATAAATAATGAACAAGATAATAATTCAGTACCAGACACATCAACAATTTACAAACAAAAACAGCCTAACAGAAATGAACCACCGACTTCAGAAAATGGAAACGCTACACAACCAATTAACGCACAACCAAACAACCCAGAACAAACACTATCACAAGAAGAAAAGGTAAACCTAGAAAATTTAAAGAGAATTATGAACAGTGAAAAGACTACCTTACTACCTTATTAAGAAACATAGAATAGAAAACAGTTAAGATAGGCACGAATAAAATAAATCAAGTACTACCTTATATATCAACGAATAATATAAGCGAATTAAATGAACTAATCTATGCAGGGGTGAAATTAGTTTGTGAAAAAATTGGGATCCCCCCAAAAAGCACGAAGGAAAAATCAAAACCAGGATGGGAAATTCGACTGGAAACACAGATAAATAAATCTACGAGAACAGGCCAAAATGATAAAACGAAAGACCCTGGAATGTTTAGGAACAAAAAGGAAAGGGCAACACAAGAAATGATAACAGTACACCTTGAGGAAATAAACCAGAAAGTCCTGGCGAAAGAAGGAAGATTAAAGAGATATCGACAAAGGGTAAAACAATACAGACAAAACAAGTCATTCCAAAACAACGAAAGAAAATTCTACCAACAACTGGGAGGAGATGACACAGAAACATACCAGCAATCGGATGCAAAAGAAACCGAACGATTTTGGACTGAAATATGGCAACCAAAAAAAAAAAAAAAAAAACACAACGAAAAAGCCGAATGGATAAACAACATGACAAGAGAATTAGAAAGGCATGAATCTATCTAGGATCAATAGCAGAGCAGAGTGGGTTCTTTAACCTTAGTTAGTCAACCAGTTTGGGAGAAGAAAAACCTTGAATTCAAAACAGCTGTAGACCTTATGGACACATCCTACCCACGATAGGTTGGCTTGGTAAATACATACATCTAACCGTTTGTCTGTTTCTTACAAATTTGTAAACACCATACGCAAAATAAGTCGTCCTTGGGAAACAATATGATTGATACAACACCAAAGAATGGATGTTCAAATGAGACTAGTACATGGCACAATCATTTTAACTCTTAAATACCGTTGTCGATGACTACAATGTTGTCACATGCATGTTATAGCATAAAATTTACCGGAGGCCTAAATTATTCCGTCGTGATCCACTGCGTTTACAGTTCCACTGGGGGGCAGACGTCTCCTTCTCCCCCAACAACGGAGGTCTATCGGCTGCCGGGTTTGATTGAAATCGTCAGCTCCTCAACAAAAAGAAGCAAAGCAAACCCGAGAATAAAATCCTATGGCTGTTTTTATTGATGACAATTTCTCTCGATCCAACAAAATAACCCTTCAGCATATGTTAAGCTGACCCTAATTCTAGTTTCTTAGATTGGCTCTTCTTGGGATTAATGATAGTGGACGGTGGACGATTTCAACTGTCATTACCCTGAGTCGCCTCTCGTCCATCTAACTCCTGACAGCAACTTTGTATATATGGGATCCTGTCTTCCAGAAAAAGCCACTTTTCCTGCGTAAACCCCCTCCCCAGAATGAAAGTATTTTTGAAAATTGTATCTTTGGCTACTGACCTTTGACCGTATTTGGGCCGATAACTTTTGTTTATTATGTAAATTAAAAGACTAACCCATTCATCCCTTTTTATTTTAACATGTACTAATTCCTGTTGACCCTCTAACTCTCCTGGCTAACGTGCTGCACTGCAACATCGTAGTAATTGAGTTCGAACTCCTGTCGCGATATTTTAGATTGTTAAAATATTTTACATTTTCAACTATTCTAAATCAGGAACTCTTGTCTCAGGATACAAATGATTAATCAATTTTTCAGTTAAATATGTTGCTTATTTGTAGGTCTTTTAAAAAGAATTTAACTATGTAAAGTAAATTTTGATTCCACGTCACTAATTAAAATATGTAGATGTATTTAATTATTTATCACTTTAAAATAATTTAGATGAGAGATGGTTTACTCTTGCACCAGTTCATTATATATATATATATATATATATATAGAGAGAGAGAGAGAGAGAGAGATACAATAGTCGCCCGAGCGTTTGTAGCTGTGCAAAAGGTACAAATGGAGGAGTCTCCGAGGCGTAATGGCTAAAGTGCTGGATTTCTGCTTCGAAATAAGCGAGTTCGAACTCCAGTCATGCTTTCATGTTCCCTTTTGGACCAATACCCTTGGAAAAGGTATGAACACCCTTCCTCCATCTGCTATGAGTTATATAGTATCCCAGCTATTCGAGAAGAATGCCTTTGGTATTCAATAAACCATGAATGTTAATATGCTATTAAACAAAGAAACCAAACCAAAATTCACAAATTCATTTCTTACATTCAACATCCTACATAGAAATAATTCATAGGGATAAAAGTGAATTAGAAAGTAAAAGAAGGTAAAAACAAGCAAACAACAAAGTACTAAACAAAAAATTGAATCTAGAAGGGAGAGATAATAGATTTATGATGGAATAGTGCCCATGAAATAACAAGCATAGAAATAAAATAAGGCAGAGCTAAGAAAATCAAGAGCTTCATGAAAGGAATTGGGAAATACCTTTATCCAACAAAGGAATACAAAGTTACTGAATAATGATGATATTAATAAAGTTGATTGAATTTTATGTATATTGCTTGACCATATATATATATATATAACTGGATGGTGCATTGCAAATCAACCAATCATATGTTTGTATGCTGAGGCAAGTCAAAATTGCGTCAGATTTAGTGGGATGCAACGCCTTAAATTGAGAAGCAGACGAGCAGAGATGGGAAGAAATCCAAAGTCAATCAATAATTAAATCAAGTATGGCCATTGTCTATTCATCTGTGTTTGATTGTATGGACAAACGCGTGCGTGTGTATAAATATGTGTGTGTGTGTGTGTGTGTGTGTGTGTGTTAGCCTAACGCGTTTCCATCGGTTCAAGCATTGACTAAGAACTCTGCTGGGCTTATGAAATGAAACCATGACAACCAGTAGTACTAAAGCGGCAAATATACAAATAAAAAAAACTTTGTCTCGTATGTCACGAGTCTTTTTAAAAAATCTTCTCGTGTGTCTTCCTGAATGACCCTCTCGTTCGTCTTTTTATCTGAATTTTCTTCTTGAACTATATATGTGTTTATATGCAGCACTCTTCATTAATATTTGGACAGACAAGTTGCGTCTGATAGCTTGATTCTTAGAATTTAACTCTCTTAGTAGAAGGATTACACGAGAAGAATCAAATTTTATTATAATGAACGGAATTTATTGGGTATTTTGTCATGTTTTGTGGTTGTAAATGCTAAATATCAGGAAAATGTATTTTGAAAGAACTTGGAAGAATTGCCAAACGAAGGAGTTAATTTTGATTCGTTTGGTTCAATAAGTAGCAAATGCTTGTCCCTTACCCAAATCTTTGTACTTAACTAATCGCAGTAAAGTAAATGACAAGAGTTCCCCGACGTAATGTTAGTCACGCGAAATCTATTTCTAGTGAGTTCGATCATCACTATCTGTTTCATATTAGCGGCATCATGCCAAGATATAAGGTATACTTATTTTTAGACTTGTGTTCAAGTCACACAGAAAATACATGTTCCAGGATTTAAGCAACGATCAGCCTGTTTAGTTCTTAGATTGTTGACCACTTAGGCACAACAGGTACCAAATGAGCGTCCCTGCTCAACACTCTTGATAGTCCCTGTAATCTGAGACAAATAAAAGACAGATTTTGTGCTTGTTTATTCATGAGCAGTACTTTATGAAAACACTGGTAATTAAGTTTGATGTCGGTTGATTGATTGGTTGATTGATTTCAAGGCCATGTCAAACCCTCTAGGTTTATTTTATACCTATAGGTTAGGGTATCGCATTCATTATATGTTCATATTTACATTTTTTGAGCAGTTTCCAAGGTTTTTTAAAACACAGTTCTATTGAGTATGAGTAGTTTTTAAATAGATCTTTTTGACCTGTAGATGGGACTCGAACAGGTACTACCACTCTGGATCAGGGTGGACACCTATAAAGGGGTACTCCATATTCCCCAGATCTGTAAAACTGGAGTTTCACCACTTGATACAGTTTAGTGCAATACTCAAGACAGTCTTGTTTTTGAAGGAAGGGTTCCTACTTCCATGCAGGGTATACAGTAGCATATTCTAAGTCCCGCCGAAAGTAACGGCTAGATGTCGAATCAGATTCTGTTAATAGAATTTATAATATGATTAACGCATCTCTAATGCTGAACTGAACCAAGTGGGTGTAGCATAACTTTTTTGTTAAATCTAGAAAGAATGAATAAATAGAATAAAACAAAGTTGCATTTATTTTGAAATTAGTGATTGGAAAAATCACGATAATTTGAGTTCCAAGAGACAGAGAGAAAGAAAATTGAACTTTTATATGAATATATTTTCTTTCTTTTTAAGCCTTCATGAAATTTTCTATCTTTTTTTTTTTTTAACCAAGGAGAAGAACAAATCAATGTTGTCTCTCGAAAAATACTTTCATGATGATATAAGTTTTTGAAAGTGAGATGCTTGATAAGCCAACATTTTTTTTTTTTTCATGATACAACGTGTGAAAGCACGTGCGATACCCTAGCCTCATCAGCCGCCAACCAGGGTGATAACACAGTTTCGGTAGCTCAAGGCGGTACTGCCACTCCTGGCGCTACCGAGCAGCTTTTGCCACCGGATAGGGTATTTAAAAGAAATATATATCTATGTATACACAAGATCAACTAAAAGCGGACATTACAGTGGATGTTCGTTCATCTTCATTTTGGTGCAGTTTGTGATTTAAAAATGCGTTTACTTAGGGCCGTTCGATGTCATAGCAACCGTTTCTTGATTTTGCGTAATTACACGAGAAAGGTGGTTCCGCGTGTATAACATTCGTGTTGAAATCCTTTCTATATCCGTTATCTAAATAAATAAATTATAATTATATAAATTATATATACATTATATAAAGGATTTTAGCATTTGCAATCTATGAACACCAGTGACCATGTTAAAACCTATATGTATCCTTTTACCTCCCACTTCGCATAAGCGGTCAGTTTTTAAGCGGAGTTTTAACAGGTTTTAATTCAGAGTTTTCCTTCTCCTAGACCGGCTGCCATTCAAAGGTTAAAGATTTCAGTCTATTTGCCCATAACTGGAGGGAGAATAGTAGGATTCATACCTTTCCCAAAGTGTTGTATAACCATGACATAACTATACAAATATACAGATGCAGGGAAATACGAAACGCTGACGATTCTCCGTTGTGCAGGTACGAAACGTTTATTAACTTCTTGACTTTAGTTTTTCGACATGAGGAGAAAAAGACACAATTTTTACTATGCTGACTGTACTATCTGACCCAACAAACGCGCTGCGCATCCCGTAGCCCCCAGCTGGACTGGCCCGGCCCAGAGTCGGATCTCAACTAACGTCTTTTTCAAAGCCCATCGCTTACGGGCATGACGTCATTCACACCCCAGTCCTATTTCCTATCTGGGGTTTTTATTATGACATTTGTGATTGTCATATCCTCTGCGTGCGAGCGTAAACTGTACTCAATGTGTGTGCACCTGCACTGAGAGCCGAATAGTTCAAAGCCCAAACAAACCGAATGATAAAATGTAATTAACGAAAAATGATTAATATAAAAAAATCATTCCTTAATTATATAACATTAGCACTACGTGAAATTCAAGCAGTTTCATACAGGATTTGAACTCGGTTCGTCGTGTCCATTTCCAACGACGATAACCATTACACCACGGGCATCTCCTAAACCTATACGTAATATAGATAAATATTGATTGTTGTAATACAATTAAAAAACCGTCATTTCGAGCTTTAAAAATGACATCAGTTCTCTCTGAAAGTCAGGCATTTAATTAACTTAACGTTTTATTAGCATAGGAAGTAGGTTTTATTTTGCTTAATTGATTGATTTTAACGCCAAGTCTACCCATCTCAGGTTATATTTTACCTATAGTTTTGGGAATCGCGTTCATTGTACGTTTATATTTATGTTTCTTAAGAGTTTTTTTTAACATGCTTATATGATATCGAGTATCTCTTATACAAACAATTTGCACACAATTGTACAGGTTAAGTAACTAATAATAATTCTTTGTAAACAAGTATAGCTTCAAGTAATACAAATGATTTATAGTATGAAATATTTCAATATGAATAATTTTTAAACAGATCTATTTTACTCATAGATGGGACCCTAACAGGTACTACACTCCAGGTCAGAGTGGCAACAAAGGAGTAGTCAACACTCCCCAGATTTCCAGGAACAGGCCTCATCTTCAAATGCAGTAAAGTATTACCCTTTTTAAAGAGGCCTTACCTCTCTGTGGACAATATTCAGTGTATTCTAAGCCCCCGCCGATTGGGCAAATTTTTGCTTTGATCGAATCTGGTGACTTGCTTAACTGCTGTTTTCAGAAGCTACATCAACCATATCTTGTAATACCTAGTCCACTTGACAAGATGTTGAACTTAATCAACTCGTCTTTCTTCTGGTGGCTGGATTGTTTTGAGAACTTATCACTTTGCATCCCGGCACCATTCGCTTACAATGTTACAGTTGCTTTTATAAAGATCCGAGACGCGAACACACTAATTAATATCTTACAGCATCAATACGTTTACAAATGTCTTCTTAGGGTTTCTTTGTTTTATTTTTTTCAATAAGTAGATGAATTTGTTCGTCATGATGTTTTGTATAAGATTTTGTTGCACAATTTTGAAAGCGGGAAGAAAGCAACTGTTTTGCCTTTGCCGGCTCATTGTCTCTCAAATAATGTCCAAATAATGCATTTGGTATTTCCCACTCTCACTTTTGTCTTTATCCTTCCCCGTCTCTCTCTCTCTCTCTCTCTCTCTCTCTCTCTCTCTCTCTCTCTCTCTCTCTCTCTCTCTCCGACTCTGTCTCTGTCTGTCTGTCTGTCTCTCATCAACTTCGCATTATCCATTATCAATTAACCGAGGCCTTTCCAACCGGAGCTGTCTTTACCTTTTTTCTGTGGATGATACAGAGTGTGGAAGGAAATAAACAAAAGTCAACAAAGTTAAATAGTTCCAAGTATTGCTATGTATCTCTAACAATTCAATTAACCATTAGTCGTTTGTTTACATAGTAACTGGACAAACAGTTCTATTTCAATCAATTCAATTTAGCATAAGCCATTTATTTGCTCTCAGTTTAAATGACACGCAGTCCTATTTGACCCATTGATTGGACCCTATCAGGTGCTATTACTCCGGGTCATCAGATTATTTAATGTCATATCCAGGAAACTCATTGGGGGGTACCCTTCTGCTGAGATGCAGTCGGTGTGTTCTACAGCTCCAGCCAACTGGGCCAAAGGCGACAGAGAGAGAGAGAGAAAGAGAGAGAGAAAGAGAGAGAGAGAGAGAGAGTATTTCCCTAAGCAATATTTGTACGTTTTTAGATTCATTATCTCTCTCTCTCTCTCTCTCTCTCTCTCTCTCTCTCTCTCTCTCTCTCTCTCTCTCTCTCTCTCTCTCGCACGCACACACACACACACACACACATACTCAATTTATAAATTTATTGCTCATAAATTGAATATGTTAAGACATGAAACCATACACTTGAAATCATGTGTATAAATTATTTGTATTAGATAAGAATAGTTGAAACCATATAACTCAAATACATTATTATTTTTAAAAAAATAGTTACTTAAAACCATATGATTGTGTATTAATTAGGAAGACTTGAAATCATATAACTGTGAGTAAATTATATATATGAAGAATAGCTACTTGTAATTATAATTGTTTGCAAAGAATTATTAATTCAAGTTACTATATCATTTTCTCACCGGAAATCATATAACTGTACAAATTATCCGATTGTATCATTGTTTATACAGTAACGCGCATGTGCATACAGATTGTTCGGTTTTTTCTTCGGGCGGAGGTTTTTCTAAAGGTTTATCTTGGCCAGTCGGCTGGGGCTGTAGAATACACCAACCGCTTCTCTGCAGAGGGGTAAGACCCCCACCAACGAGTATCCAAGATATGACACAAAACAATCTGATGGTGACGTTCCACTAATACTGGAGCTTTGGGGAATGCGGAACACCCATTTATTGCCATCGCTCCCAGGTCCACTCTGGCCCGGAGTGGTAGCGTCTGATAGAGCCCTACCTCTAGATTAAATAGAATTAAACTGTAGTTTCTTGATTTTACTGGGGGGGGGGTTGCATTTAAACTGCGTATTTATGCTAAGTTGAATTGTTTAAAATAGAACTGTTTTGACATCTAAACTGTGTACTTAAGCTAAAGTGAATTATCTGAAATAAAACTGTTTTGACATTAACTCTGTGTATTACCCAGTCTACAGGGGCTGTAGAATATACCGAAAGCACCTCTGCACAGGGTAAGACCCCCCCCCAGTGAGTGTCCTGGTTATGACACTAAACTATCTGATGGTGAGGCTCCAATGAAGCTTTGGGGAATGCGGAGTACCCCTTCATTGCCATTGCTCCCAGGTCCGCTCTGGCCCGGAATGCTAGTACCTGATAGGGCCCTATGTATGGGTTAAATAGTACGTGATAGGGCCCTATGTATGGGTTAACTGCATGCTTATGCTAAACTGAATTGTTTGAATTAGAACTCTTTGACTAAACTGAATAGCTTGAAATAGAAATGTCTTTGACAGTTAAAGTGTACTTACATTGAAAATGTGTGCTTATGCTAAACTGAATTGTTTGAAATGGAACTATTTTTGACATTGAAACTGTACTTACATTAAACTGAATTATTATATATAGAACTGTTTTGACATTTAACTGTGTGTAAACAAAATTAGCTGAAATAGAATTGTTTGAATAAGCTGAATATTTTGAAATAGAAATGTTTTTGACAATTAAACAGTGAACTTATGCTAAACTGAATTGTTTGAAATAGAACTGACTATTTGCATAAACATGGATTTGGCGTTAAATAACCTACAAAGGTTGATATGCCATAAAACCCAACCAACCAACCAATTTATCTTTTTTACGCATGATTTACATTTTATGGATGTTTCTTTGATAAAACTCCTGACATTTTTTTTTATCAAATCTGTTTTTCTTGTCATCGTCATTTGTTTCGTGAGAATGTGAAGTTTTATTACCATGATTCACAAAAAGAAGGGGAAATTGATTTAAGATTTTATGCTTTTGTTTTGTTTTTTATTTGTTTTCAACAAACCCAGCTTTGGTATAATTACAAATTGTGTAACAGAGCTGTTAGGTCGACTCTTATCACGAATCGTGCTTTCATTGCCAGTAAGTATTATTTAATTTTTGCTGGAAGGCATTATTAGAAAGGAACATATTTAAACGATTAAATTAACATAATACAGGTAATTACTCTTTTCCAGTATCTTTCAAAGTAACGCCTATCTCCTCTCCAAATAACATGCGTTAAGTTATTCTTGTTATGTGATATCCTCGTCAATTATCGAATGCTCAAGATGGCTTGCCATTACAAAGCTAAAGGGATCCAACCAGTCTGCTAGTGTGTGCATTTACTCAACCCCTCCGATGCGAGCAGGATGTGACAGAAGATCATTTTTATGCTGGTTTGAATTCAGAGATTTCCTTCTTCTTGACTAGTTGCCTAACCCAGTCTACCCAACTATTTACCTCTAGCTGGTAGGAGAAGAGATGAATTATGGCCTTTCCCAAGGGAATTAGTCCAAAGTGATGTACAAACAACTTTGTCCAGGATTTGGACTCGAATCGCCGATTCCATCAAAAACATTTCTTTTAGTGCGTTTCTATAAATGCAATAATGTAGATACTCCTATCCAGAATATAAAAACAGGTTTCTTATGATGCCTACTATTGCGTAGAAAACGTAAAAGATGGAAGTAATCCCGAAGATAATACATTTTGAAAATTAAAATTCGACTTAACTCAACATTCTCGCGAGCATTTGTTAAAAGGAAGATAATTAGGAAGTCATCTGTTTCCAAAAGGTCTTTCAAAGAGGTTTGTAATTTTATTCTACTACAGATTATTAGTAAATTGATTCTTCATTTAAAGCAGACATTCATTTAAATCAATGAATGTCTGCTTTAAATGAAGAATCAATTTACTAATAATCTGAGAATAATTTTCAGGAAAATCTTCATTGTTAGAAGATGAAATTCTATTTCAGTATAAATATAGAACTATGGTTCTATATTTATACTGAAATAGAATAGTGATAGTATTTATACTGAAATAAAATAGTGATAGTACCAAATTTCAGAACAAACACAAGTAATGTAGGAACGAAAATAGAACGAAGGAAAACCTTTAACAATATGATAGTCTTGGACTTTAACTAAATTAAAACTTAACGGGAAAGGTTTGAGTTTTATTTGTTGGGGTTGCGGGGGGCGCTTTTTATGTACAGCCGTCATAGCTGTTCTCTGCCACATCTGTGTCAGGTGCGCAGATCATAAACAACCCATGGGCCTGGTATAGCCACACTATACCACCCATGATAAAATGTCAAATCACAATATTACACAACGTGGGACCCTGGAAACAAGCCTGGGTGTCATGATCGGCAGGTACTGAGTAGTTTTTTTTTTGTTTTGTTTTTTACTTTTACCAATTTCGGAGTTGTTTTAAGATCAAACACCAAGTATAATGTTTACACACACACACACACACACACACACACACACACACACACACACACACACACACACACACACACACACACAAACTCTCTCTCTCTCTCTCTCAATCTGTTACAGTCACACACGTTCCTGTATGTATATATCAGTGATTCCATTCAAACAGATATAGGTATAACCTCCAATTTCCAAAGATTCACCCAGAATAGTGAGCTACCCTTACAATGTAGTATATTATAAATTAATCTACATTGTATATATAATTAGAACTGAATGAAAAAATATACATGCGTAATTATGATAAATAAGTCAGTATCGTTTATTGATAGAAACTTTACAAAGTAAATCTGATATTAAATGTCTCCATTAGTTGACATTGAACGCATGAATCAAGTAAATGGTGGAGATGCCGAACCTCACACCGTCTACATCCAATTTTCATTCTCGTTTATAAAAGAAAATAATCCAGAAATGACAGTGACTGTATCCCCTACAGAAAGGTAAGAACCCTAAAAAAAAGGCTGTTTTAGATCCTAGCGCACAGGGAGTATGAAGTAATCTTTTATTAGCATTACTCCCAGGTTCACCATGACTTGGAGTGGTAGTACTCGTTAAGTGTAGTAATTTGTTGAAAATGTCATAGTCTATCTGTCCGAGAAAAACATTGAAATATTACCAAAATCTCATTGTCAATTAAACCCGTGGAAATAACTTCAAATCGAGCTTCCTCGATAATAATAGTTTTCTATTCTTATCCATATATTCTAAAGTAGCGCTCCCAATTTATCTTCGATTAGCCTAAGAAAAGGGTTCCATCGAAAAGATGTCATACTTGGGCATATTTTAGAACATATTCCAAAAATATTACGTGAACCTAGAATCAGACAAAAATGTTTTGTGATCCTACTAAAAGCTAACGTCCTAAAAAGAAAAAAATTAAGTCAGATTTTATTTTTTTCTCCATGAAGACACTCAGTCTGTGGCGTTTTTTCTTTCTTTTTTTTTTGCTATGAATTTATTCATATTAGAATATACTTGTTATGTGACTAAGCGAATTATGCACACCGAGTTCGTAAAAATATGTAGTTTAATATTGCAACCGAGAAGTCTTCTGAGTTCTCCACTAAAAAGTTTAATGCTGAAATGAATATTTATCTTCGTATGTGTTCAGAGCACGTAAAAGTTTTTAGTACTTTTTAAAATTACTTATGGTGGGTCAGACCTAAATTCATTGTTATCATCGTGAAATTTTGGGACTGATACTTTTGGTTCGGCGTGGAGTATCTAACGTCTATCTTCTACATCTGCTAGACTGCTACTGGTCAACACAATGAATTTTGGCGGCAAAATAAGAAAAAGTAATTTTTGGAAATTCTTACACACGTGGGTCTTTTTCTATTTTTAGATTTCGTGAAACACTTGGGTTAGGGACCGTTACAAATTGCATCGTTTATCCATACATAAATATTCTCCCCATTTTGATCAGTAGAACTGTGTTGTTCCATTAAAAAGTAAACTTCGAACCCTTTTTTCATTGGTTTATTCAGCAACAACAACAACAAATCATTTCGATGTATTTACATTTATCACTTGAGTACCCAAAAGAAAACTATACAAATTAGTTGGGATAGCCACAAATAGTGAAGCCATTTTCAACTAGTATTGATTATCAATATTTGATTAAAGAAAAAACATTCTTATAGATATTGTCGATATTTTAAAATTTATTCCGACATCAATTAACCAGTTATTCATTAACAAAAAACTATTCAATCAGATAAAAGGTGTTAGTCAATTCTCATAAAATCTATTTCTTTTAAAATAACTAAAAAAATTCTGATTTAAAAATTATTTTCTTATATTGTATAGAAATAAAACTATTGGGTTTGTATTAACACTGGTAAAATAAAAAGCTATTCGAACATATTTCAATGCCAGATACACACACATTTCCAGAATACATAAAAAATCAAATCATCAATAAAATTTATGATTACTTTTGGGTATTTTTTGTCAAGTCATTTTAATGACAAAAATTTTATGAAAATTAATCTAAACTTTCTTTGTGAATGATTTAGTTTTATTTTTGTTATTTTTGTGTTTCTTTTTCCAATAAGTGTCAATGTTACCTGCTTTAATTTTTAGATAGATGCATTGCCATTGCTACCTCCTTTCAATTCTAATCCCACTATGATTACATACTACTCTATAGGCGAGGCTAAGAATAGACTCACGATATCAATTGCAGAAAGGTAAGACGATCCCCACCCATCTAAAAAATGTGGTTTCCTGCACTAAATTGCATCCGATGATGAGACACCAGTTCTGATGAAAAGTACATTACGACCAATTTCACTCAGGCATGGAGTGATAGTATCTGTTAGGATCCCTCCAATGATTCAAATAGATGTTTTAAAATTATTCATTCACATTCGATAGGACCGAGTGTAAAAAAACTCTCTCGAATCAGCCTCACAGAAAATGTAAATATGAACGCACAATGAACACGATTCCCTGGCCTCTGGGCATAAAATAACCCTAGACAAGATGACAAGCCGTTAAAGTCAATCAATCAATCAATCAATCACAAGGAAGATTTTAATTTTATCTTTTGTCCTTGTCTGACAAGGTGAATATTAGCGAATCATTTACTTTTCTCAGAGAGCAATTAGTATCTTTGCTTGTTCGTATGTTCGTATAATCCATAAGCAAAAGAAATGTAGATAAATATTGTGATGTTAGAAATATTTGTGAAGCTAGCAATTTCTCGTGATGCTTATTTAATTAACAAGAAGAAATACCAGAAATTATTACATAATTGACGTTCTTTCTATTTTCCGTCTATGAATTTGGCCGTCGGTGACATCAACCATCATTAAACGGAACCTAACTACATGTACGTGCACGTGTGTATGCGCGTGCGCGCGCACACACACACACACACACCGAATAGCTTAAAAATACATCTATGTATATACTCTCACACATTAAACCCACATCTATGTATACATTCTCACACATTAAATGCATTTAGTGTCCTTGAAAATAAGTATATATATATATACCAGTGCACTCACACACACATCATTGATAGATAGATAGATATAAAAAAAAATAAGATATAAAGAAATCGGGTGCGATAGATTGGTAGACAATAATTTCTTGATAGTACAATTTCTCTATAACAAATTATGTTGTCCTTCGTTTTCATCGAGAAAAACGTTTCTTTGATTTCTACGATATTCAATCAAACAATGATTTTATTGTTCAGTTGTTTATACAATTTTCTTGTGCAAATTCCAATGCAAACGCTTTTCTCTCACCTTTCTCAAGCGAAGCGTGTTTTCCTGCGTTTCTCTCCAAAAAAGACAATGAGGGTATCACTGTGAGGGTGTCACTGTAATTGGAAAGCTAGTCAAGATCGCCCATTTATGAAACTCGCTGCCTACATCAATGTGTCCCTAGAACAGATAACACTTAGCAGGTGAGGATCCATATTTGACTCGGCTTTATAGCGGAATCTGCTTTATTTTTCCCGACTAATGGTTCACGTATCCCCCCAACACCCTAACTGATTACTCTTGCGTCTCTTTTTCCTGGTATGAAATGATTCGACGAAGGTTAGGAATTCGAAGAAAAAGAAGATAACGTTTTCAATTTAAAAGCGGTTAAATCCCGATTAGAATCGATAACATGAGAAGAAAGGACCAACTGGATGGTATGTAGTGTCAATGAACCCAATCTTATCTCTTTGTAACGGAGCTGCATTGCTAATACAACCGTCATTAAGTGATTTCTGGCAGGGGCTGCCGTGGGTGGAGCAAGACTAACGCAAGCGGGAAACAAAGAACATTACTAAGCCTCAACGTGGATAAAATGATCACGTGAGTGAATTGTTCCCCAATCCAAGACCAACACTTACTGCTCACTCACAATGTTTCCTTGCAAGCCTTCTTTTTTCTATTTTCTCCTTTTCGTTCATTATTTCCCACGTGGTTCTGAATCATTCATGAAAACACAGAAAGTAACAAAATCAACATAACAAGCCTTTGAAACATAAACATCAAAGAACTTCGCCTATTACGATGCCTTCCTGGGGAAAAAGTTCTTTCATGTAAGGTGATTATTCACTTAGCCAATTGGGCTTAATTTCTGACCAATTTCATGGTTAGACTTGAAAGTAGGTGTTTATTCCAGGGACCCAGTTTTGTATGAGTGTTGGAATTTATTTGTGCAATATTACTAGCCCTTCTCATCTTTCTGTGTACTTCATCGTGAGATAATGGTTACTATTTATTAAGCTTATGTAGTGTAGCAGTAGTATGGGATAACCAGCAAGAATTTAACTCAATATCAATACTTTGTTAGCCTAGCCTACTCACCATGGTAAAATGGTCAGCAAGCTAGTCTCGCAGAGCGATTACTACAGAGTAGTGAGTTTGATCGTCACCAGGTGTCACATACTTATGGTCTTGTACTAAATCTAACCACAGTTTATTTTACGGTGTTTCACCTGGTGTAATGGTTAGCGAGTTTGGTGAACAGATAATTCGATTCGATTCTCATTTGGCACCTCATACAATGGCCTTGTGCTAAACTAAAGTAAGCTTAGTAAATGACTACTCCCTTCATCATCCGGGGGATCTCGACATGTTAGTTAGCCAGTCTTGCTAACCAATTAGAACTGATAAGTGAGCCAAATTTAAGTTGTGTCTAATTTTGCGTACTCATTAGCAATGTTGATACTAACTGAGTTCGATCCTAACTATGTGTCCTTAGCCTTTCGCCAAATCTATGCTTAGTTTATATATATATATATATATATATATATATATATATATATATATATATTATCAATTTTAAATATTTTCACAAGAAACAATACTTCTACCATTATCATCCTATTAGCGTTCCAACCACACAAGTCTGTGCAAAACTACAGGCGATTGGACTGAGCACTCAAAGAAATTCATATTTTTCTAGGAAACATTAATATGAAAGCGATATCAACAATTTTTATATATCAAGTATTCCTATCTAATACAAATAATGTGCACACAGTTATATGTTTTCATGTATTCCCATCTCAGACCAATAATTTTCAAGCAATTATATTCTATAAAAAAAAGAATAATACATATATACATTATATACACAAACCAGAATCCGTCCTGGAGAATGATATATACAATTATCTGGGATTTCGAGATACAAAAAGAATTAATTCCGGATAGAAGACCAGACCTAGTGATAATTAACAAAGAAAACCTGTCGTATAGCGGACTTTGCCGTCCCGGCAAACCACAGAATGAAAATCAAAGAAAAGTGAGAGAAGTACTTGGACCTTTGGCAAGGTCCAAGTACTGCTTTCTCTTTTCGATTTCTTTGAACTGAATAACAGCTATGGGACATGAAGATGATGGTGATACCAATTAAGATTGGTGTATTTGAAACGGTCCCCAAAAGAGGCTGGAAGAACTAGAAATTGAAGGACGATTCAAGACTATCCAGACTACAACCTATCCAAACCACAAAATCGGCTTGATCTGAGAAGAGTCCTGGAGACCTAAGAAGACTTGTTGTACCACTGACTTCGGTGAAATGCATTAACATTGTCAGCGAGACAAGTTAGTTAATCATATTCAGACGAGGTGTCTATTATTCAAACCATTTCATCCAATATCTTGCACATCCGGTAATAATAGATGGCTGCGTAATTGTCCTTTTTTTCTTGAGAAAAGAGCCTCCTTCAAATCGGGAAAATAGTTTTATTTGAAAAACAATTGTTCTCTCTTTGTTGAATAAATGAATCAGCTTATCTTTCGACCTGTCTCAAGTGATGAAAAAACAGTTTTTTATTCATGGATTCCAATTAACGAACAATACTCGATACTGAAATCTCTTCGTTTTTTAAGTGTTTCAAAATTTTTTATTATTACTTTTATGTGCATTTGAAAATATTACAAAAAATGATTAACGGTTTCAAATACCACGCAGTCTCTCTCTCTCTCTCTCTCTCTCTCTCTCTCTCATCCCGCCCACACACATACAAACACACATATATATATATAAAGTTTTGTGCCAAAGCGACGTGGAGATAAATAATAATGATAATTATAGACATGAGATGCCATAGATGTAAAATGTAGAATGCATAAGGAGAGCAACGCTATACTATGACAACAAACTTCATTGAAATGAGAGAAGAATATTGACGGTTAGTGAATGTCTTTTTAAGTTTTAGAGCTGAATTATCAAAGTAAGTTCAATACTTATCCTTTAGAATGGTAAATTCAAGTTAGTTACAGGAAGGAGGAAATAAAAGGGAAAATAAACTGCGAATGGCTAATAACAGCAATTGCGTAGAAGGATCACGTGACTAGAACTATCATGAAAAACCAGTAATTTGTAGCGGATAAGGAATATATATTAACGATGCTCTCGGTTTAAACAACGAGAGAATATCAGTAAGTTTACTCAAAGAAATAAAAATAAAACTAACAGTTTTAAAGAATAAAATGAAAATGAAATGTTGAAACTTAGAAAATTTAAGGCGAACTTTTTTCTTTTTGCTATTGCTTCGTTGTTGTGCTTTTTTGTGATCAGCTTAAATGTTCTCTTACCTTTTTAAGATTACCTGGTCGCATCTGTCACAGGACTATATATAGACCACTCGTGTGTCTCGTAAAGTCATGAATATATGACAAATCAACGTGGGTTCCAGACCTGGTTATGAAAGGAAAACTTTAAGAGAGAAACTGTATCTCTTCTAACAACAGCAAAAAAACAACGCCATAAGGAACAATTATGTTAAAGCAAGAATAGATAAGAAGCAATAGTGTAAAAAGAGTCAGCTATGTGATGATTGAGACAAAACGATTGATCACATGATAAGCGAATGCAGCAAACTAGTACAAAGAAAGTACAAAATTAGATACGACTGAGTGGGGAAAGTGATCCGCTTGGAATTGAGAAAGAAATTGAAATTTTACTCTACTGCGAAATGGTATATGCACATCCTGGAGAATGAGAGATACAAACAGATCACCTAATACCAGAAAGGAGACCAAACCAAGTGATTGTTAAACAAAAAACAGAATCTGTCGTATTGTGGACTTAGTCTCATTTTTCGTTGAGAGGCCGACACAGAGTGAAAATTAAAGAAAACGAAAAAAGAGACCAATACTTAGATCTTACCATAGAACCAAAAAGCTATGGAACATGAAGTTGACGGTAATACCAACCGTAAGTGGTTCGCTTGGAAGATCTCCAAATGCTTGATAAGCGGACTGGAAGAGTTGTTAAGATCGGCCAGTGTTATATCGTAGTCCGACAGTAAAAGTTATGAATACACGCAGGAGACAATATTGGAAGTTAATGATATATTTATTTCCCCATCTCATTAACAAAATATATACTGTATATAGTCTTTTCAGACAAGTTCATTATGTCAGTGAAGGGTGTTTTCATCACCACACAACAGCCAAAATATTAAGAAGAGTCCTAGAGACCCGAGGAGACTTGCTTTCACTCAGACCCCAGTGCAAGATCATCAGCGAACGCTTGTGTGAAAAACTTCCCGGGATTATACATATGTATTGTCACAAACAATAATAATATAGACCCAGGATATAGGAATGGAATTTGGCATTGAAAACTGTACCATGATCGTAAAAAAAAACAATGGAAGGAATAGAACGACCTAATCAGATAAACATCAGCTCACTCAAAGAAGAAAATTACGAGTACATGGGAACATCGGAAGATGATACCATCAAATAAACAGAGATGAAAGAAAATGTGAAAAAAATAGTACCTCAGAAAAACAAGAAAACTTCTCGAAACTCCGCAGGAGAAATCTCATCAAAGGAATAAACATTCGCGAGACTGATATATGTATGTGCATCGATCCTGCGAAAAGACATTAATTGTTGTTTGCGCTGGTCGATTGACAGAGGACTGAACAAGTTGACAGAGGCAAGTGGATAAGTTTGAATTAAGTTTTTTGAGCGAATCTTATACAAAAGGTGTAGAAATCGTGGTTGTTGTAACACGTCGGTGTAGTCTCTGTTGGGTGTCGAAAGTCTGTGTTGTGGGAAATCTTAGACCAGCTGTCTATTAGTTTGTGGAGACAGCGTGTCTAAAAAGTGAGTATAGTCCCTGTGCTTGGTGCAGATATTAGTTGTTGCTGTATGGTCAAATTGTAGATGTTGCTGGAAGCGGTTAATGATGCGGACGCATTGGTTGCAAAGCTGGATGATCGATGTCTCGGTTGTGCAGTACTTTGGTTTAACTTGGTTGGGGGTCGAAGTGGCTTTGAAGTGTTGGTGCTAATCAGAGCAGTGAGTCGCTCGTGGACTTAGAAGCTACAGATACTGGTTGCAGAGGCTGTGATCGATGTCCCGGTTTGTTCAATCTTTGGTTAACCGGGGGTGTCGATGTGGCCTCTTGTTCATAACAGAAGTTCACTCATGACTTACGTACGACGTTTTGTTGTCTGACGTCACGGGTGACTTAGGGTTTTTGCTAAACCGAATATTTTTGGTATCGTAGACAGGGGGGCTAAGATGAACAGGTAGCAAGATACTCGAGACAATTCTAAAAATGGTCAAGGGGGGAACTCAGATAAATGGAACAAAGGTCAAGGAAATTGATGAGTATGCTCAAGATCTTACTCCTGGGAGATAACATTGACAGACTGTATATGTCAAGAAGTGGGAAGTGGACTTGACAGTACTGAATAGATGCATCAATACAAGGACTCGAGGAATACATTAAAAAGAGCAAAGAAAGTAACAGCACTGGAGACATAAGGTTAAATAGAACAGCAACAAAAACTAGAAAATTGAAAAAAAAACAATTTTATGAATACTTCAAACGACAAACTGAGAAGATTGCGCATGAGAAGACCTAGACATAGCTAAGAAAAGAGAAATCTCAAGAGCAAACTGAATTTCTTCAAACAACTCCATAAGGATCAATTATATCAATGCGAAGACTGATGATACGCAACCGAATAGCAAATATAGGTTAACGAAAATATAATTAACGAAAGCAGCAAACTAACAGAAAAAGAGTATGACTGGGTATGACTGCGTTTGGAAGGTGATCCACTGGGAATAGTGCAAGAGATTAAAATTTGACCATACTAACAAATATTATTTGAATCCGTCCGAGAAAATGAGACGCATAAAATTTTCTAGGATTTTGAGATACAAACGGATCATCTAATCCCAACCAGAAGGCAAAACCCTGCGCAAATTAACGAGAAAAATGTTCATCTAGTGAATTTTGCCGTTTGAGCGGACCATCTAGAGAAAATGAAAGAAAACAAAAAGATAAACAAATACTTGGACCTTGCCAGAGAACTAAAAAGCTGTGGAACATGAGTGTGACAGTGATAACAGTTGTTATTGCGCTTGGAATGGTCCATGTAGACTTGGAAAAGAGACTGAAGGAACAAGAAATCAGAGGAAGAATCGAGACAATCTATACCATAGCATTATCAAGATAAGTTAGAATACTCCGAAGAGTCCTGGATACCTGAGATTTGTTGTCTCTCAGACCAGTGAATAATCTCCAGATAAAACCGGTGTAAAAACTCCGTAAAGAACAAAATAATAGCGAGGAATCTTTGTCGTGCTCATCCAAGGCATTATCATGTCTCCAAGGGTAATGATAACAATTAAATGTTTGAGAACTTATTTGTTTATTAACCTATATTTGAGAACTTATTTATCTATGTTTGAGAACTTATTTGTCTATTTATTTGGAGTTGATTATAATGTAAATTCTTTAAATAGGATTTGAAATTTAAACGCCGAAGATGACTTTTATATGAGAATTATATAAGAAAATTTTGTTTTAAGATTCTTCTACAATCCAAAACCAATCTTTTAAAGACATTAATGTGATACCTAAAGCCAAAAATTCATAATGTCATTGACAATATCAATCAACATTCTTTTGACATGACAAATACCAGTTTCCGTTTGAAGATTTCGAGGGTTATTTTTGTCTTTATTGTATTGTTTTCTCTTTAAATGTATTGAAATGTATGTAAATAATTACTCTGCGTCTTCAAAATTGTTATTTATCCTTCTTTTGTCTTGCAGGCGTTTGGTGACAACGCACAGGGTTTGGTCAACGTACTAGTTTTCTGCCTCTGCACGAAAAGCGTTCGTCTCAAACTACTAAGGAAGTTTTGTTATCAACGAGGCGGACGTCGAACTCACCTCCGAAACATTAAAAGTCGAAGACTCCCGATTCACGTAACAGAACTTCACTCCAAATACGAGGCAGCTCCCCCTGTGCCTTTTGAGGAGATGATGGGGGCTACGAACCTGAGCATTCTACCAAGCGAAAAGATTCCCATCCTTGACTGTTGAGCGCCTCTACAAATTGACTCGACAAATAAGGCAACTGTTCATTGCCTTTTTTGTAGAGCACTGATGATTTTCTGTTGACCAGAATTAAGATTTCGTTTGTAACGAGAAGCTCTCGCTCCCAAACGACAGTCTACTGAATTCATTTCTATAAACTAAACTCAAACTTTCATTGGAACTTGGATTCAATTCAAGAAATTCACCAAACTTTGATACAAAGAAAAGTATATGTTGCATTTATAGCGTAAGCCATTGCTAATTTTGTACTTGTTTAGAATTGATGCCTGTTCAGGAATGCAAGTAATCTACTCAACAAATAATGACGTCACACAGCGTTGTGTACAATAGGAAAACATACTTTTTGGACTTGAATGAAATCAAAACAGACAACATTATAGAACAAAATAAAAAGATTTATTTTTCAGAAATATAGCAGAGTTTTTCTTTTAGCGAGGAGTTAAAAAAATTCTTTAATGTCACCCCCCACAAAAAACAGACATTATAAGATAAAGCAATTTAAAAAACATAGGATATAAGACTAGTCCTTTATTTTTATTTTATTGTATTTATTAAGTTATTTAGTTTTGTCAGTTTTTTGTGTTTGGAATTGGGAATGAAGATGTGGCTGGGAACATACTATTCTTAGATATCTTTCAAAATACCTTCAAATGCTTCTCGGTGTGTGCGATCATGTTATCTACTCATGAATTCATCCAAATTGGTATTGTAAACATGTGACATCTTGATTAGTTCTATACGTCATTCGCATTCCTGAACAAACACCAGTTCTAAAATTGTACCGTTATTTTTGTCGAATCAAATACTCTTTAAAAGAAGCTCGGCCGGATATATTTTCATTGTGGTTGTGATTTTAGTGCACGTGTTTTGTTTGCAGTTTTATTAGATTCGAGCATAAAACGTTCTTTGTCGATTAATGTCAACTAATTTATAGACTCAACCAAGTATTTAACCAGAAATTCCTACAAAAGCAAATTCGGAAACAAGTACAAAGTCAAATTTATTGGGGGTCTCGTGTCTGTGGATAGTGCTTACAATTGTCCAGATTTATTGGTATTTCTTTTTTGAATATGCTTCAAATATCAAAGATTGTCCTCGATCCCATCTCCTGAAGAGAAATAAGGAGGTACTGTTTGAAGTGATGGAATAACCCTCTAGAGCTGGACTTGAAGTTTTTTGTGAGTAGGGAAGAGTATACAGGCAAGAATTGTAAAGTTAGAATCAATTGTGACGTTACATTTTTATCCTTTGTCAACGTCGATTGTCACATAGCTAAATTTTTTAAAGACGTTTTCATTTCTTTCTCTTTTCTTATTTATTCTGCAAGGATTCCCCCATCAACAAAAAAAGTTTCTAGTTGTCCTTTTACTCATCAGCAGATATAATCTTGTTCATGAGAGAATTTTTTTTAAAAAGACAGAATAAAAGTAACTCTGAAATAATAATATTCAAAACAATGTTTTAAACCAGAATAAGTCATTATACTGTCAGTGCTTCAATTTCAAGATTTCGTGAATAAACATTCAAATTTTAACAAAATTTAACACCCTTCTCCTATTGATCAAATGTTAACAGTGTATGCTCATCGGAGTTACATTAATCTTAGTGCATTTACTTGGTAAATTACAAACGAAATCATTTTTTTTCACTAAGAAATGGCACCAAAGATTTTTAAAGATTTTTAAAAACAAATTCTATTCAACATTTCTAGATATCAAGATTCATTTACACGCACATACGCAAAAAGTAAATATGTATAGATATAGATATAAAGAATTTATTCGTTATATTTACGTGTATGAAGAAACACAGAGAAAAGAATTTGTCCATCAATTCAGACAAACCAGTTTGCGCACAAAACTTGTTTTTATAAAAAAAAAACTGAGCACAAAAATTTCTTGTTTTTTTTTTTTACAACAGACAAACGTGCAACAATCGAAATACTAATTTCGTTTCATATATAAAAAAAACTTTTTGCCTTTTTATCACTTATCACTATTTCTAGTTTTTATATTCAAGTGTTTTTTTTGTTTTTTTTTCAGGTTTGTGTGTCTATTGTGCGTATGTGTTTACTTTTCGAATGCAACAAAAACAGCTTTTATTGAATTCATTGAAGCAAGCAACAATTAAAACAGCAGGACAATCCAGCTCAAACCGGATTTGTATTTAATGAAATCTAATCCTGTATATAATCTCATATAAATCAATATTGAATATAGGTCGACCCTTAATTTTTGGTCATATAAGAAATTTACAGAATTAATTTTTTGAAGTCAAGAGTTGCTCTTTGTCTTTCTCATCACGTTTTAATTTCAACTTTACAAAATGATTATTTATACATTGATAGATACTAATTCTTTTGCTTAAAACTTAAGTCTTCAAAATTCGATCAATACATGAGTATATATTGTAATACAAGAATAACTAGACAAATTAGCACTTATTGATTTGAAAACCTCATTAAACAAAAATTGCCTAAACCTTGTCTTCAAAGTTTGATATATACATGAGTATATATAGTAAGTCAAAAATAACTAATAGCAAAACATTATTAGCATTGATTCACTTGAAAATACCAGGTGGCAAATAAATAAATAAATAAATAAAATAAAACATCCCCTAAGACGATCATAATTCAGACTTAGCCTTATCTTCGGACGTCCTCTTGAATTTGTCACGATTAGACATTCAATAACACTTAGATTCCCCAAATAATTAAAGTGAATAAAAATCAATAGTCTTAATCCCGAAAAAATATTTTAAACGTTTTCAAACTACATTCGACAATTATATGCGTCAACTGTTTGAAGCTCTGAGAGCAAATCCTATAAACAACAGAATGCTTCGCAATATAACTATGTAGAAATTCCTCTTTACTTCTTTTTCAATTTAATTTAAATCTGTCTTAAATAGGCAGCACTTAGAGCGTATAATCATTGTCACATCGATTTGAAAGTCTATTTTCCTAGTTTCAGTCTTTTTTAATAATAATTTTATGGAAGTTATTGTGTGTGTGTGTGTGTGTGTGTGTGTGTGTGTGTGTGTGTGTGTGTGTGTGTGTGTGTGTGTGTGTGTGTGTGTGTGTTTCATCTTCATACGCTTGGTATGTTATTTGGGAATAAAACTTTTTTTTAATGTCTAATTGCTAAAAATAGAAGTTTCTATTCTGAAAAAAGCAAATATCTCAATTTCAGTTGTTGGTCTGTCATGATTTATGTCAAGAATATTTGATACTGTTGATAATTGATATTTAATATTAATATTAGGTTGGTTCAAAAATAATTCAGCTTTTGTTATTCTAATTTTATACGTGTATTTTGGAATAAACTATTATTTAACTATATTCATGCAATATGTCAATAATTGTGAAAATCGAATGCGGTTTCTAGTTTCGCTTACTACGAGAATATTATTATATGACAATATTAGTGGTTGGTTTTAGTCGAAACCGTACAAGCTACGAGTCAGCATCATAAGGGGAAAAAAGCAAAAATGAATACCGAGAATACCCACGTATGGCCCTCTTTATTAATGACAATTTCTCTTTCGGTTTATCCAGGTCGGGTGGTTCTAATGACACATCGCAATATGGATTGGGAAGGCATTGATTTTGCACTATCGTGATACGGACAGCTGATGAAGTTTCTTATCTCATTCTGTCTAACGATCAACTACTAAGTCTCATGTCTATGTTCTTGTGATCAACCACAGTGGAGGAGAGGGAAGTTAGCATTGTCACCCCTGCTCTCGGCTGCAACTCGTCTTTCTATCTTCTGATTGCTTCCTTGAATATACGGGGCCCTGGCTTCCAGAAAAGAAACCCCTTCTCGCGTGGACCTTCCAGAATTAAAGTTTTTCAGTAAATTATAACCTTGTTTACAGACTCTTGACCATACTAACACCAAAGACCTCCGTTTAAAAAGCTAATCTTTTCATTCCCATCGAGGAATCCTTCTCTTTTTATTGATCTCCTAGCTTGTATTGCTACACACATATCTATGTACATATATCCATCCATCCATACATACATACATACATACATATATACATACATATATGCTGCCTATACCACACACACCTGTACATATACGCTTGTAGCCTAACGCATATACATACATATCTGCAACGTTTATACGCATACATATTCATAAATATATATGCTCGCACCGACACGCACTATTGCATCTAAATATGCAAAGGAAAGGCTTAAAGTATTTAGTTCTCTGATTTATGTACGTAGTACTGTTTACATTTTTATTTTAGTTTATTTTGGTTGCTAACATAAAGAAACAAAAAAAATAGTTCTAGTGATTTTCTTCTACGAATTAAAAATGAGACGTAAAGCAGCTGAAACTACTTGCAATATCAATGAATCATTTGGCCAGATGCCTTTAGTAAAAGTAAAGCTCAACATTGGTTCTAAAATGTTCGTAACAAGAACCTTTTGCAACCAATTTCCTGTTTTAGAAATATTGCTTTCTGAGGTCTGATTGACATGTCAACTCGTCAGAGATATTTTATGCTTAGAGACGAAGTAATCACGTTCATTGTACGTTCATATTCAAATTTTTCGTGTAACTTTTTTACACGTTCCTATCTAATATGAATAATTTTTATACAGATTTATTTGTCCCATAGATGTGACCCAAACAAGTAGTACTTCTCCGCTACCGAAGGGGATTTGGGAATAATATGGCAATGAAGGGAAATCTGTCACTCTCAAGTGCTCCAGAAATATAAATTGAAATCAAGATTAAAGAAAAATATTTGTTGAAAATTGATAATCGCAGACAATGTTACAAATCCTTATATGCTACCACTAATAATCCACCTAGTGTACGTAAAGATTACGTCAGTTCTGGAGTTCAGTAATCAAAGAAACACAGAGAAAGGAATTTAAATGGCTAAATTTGATCTTTTGCCAGCTGAAAAGTTCTTTTAGAATCGCATCTTGTACGATTACCAGACATATGGAAGAGACTGAAATTTATTCTTTATTTCTGCATTTCTTTTGTGCAACAAAAAATAACTTCTGCCTAACTTACTCATCTGATCTCTTTTCGACCAACTACCCAAATATCTTGACAACTTTCAACTGGATGACATCTTCACTAACCAAGTAGCAGAATTTATCTGAAGAATTCATCGGTTCGTCGACTCTAGAATTCTGTGCCACTGGAAAAATTAAACCTATTAAGAACTGCGCGTAGATTTTAGTAAATTTCATTTTATAATTTTCTCTATGCTGATTTTATACAGCTTTGAAGTTGATGATTAAAAACTGCATTTATTTTTACACCAACTTCATACAAATTGATATACATTCAGCAGCTATGTGAGGATACGGGATGTTGCCCTGAAGACCTGCCTAGGGCGATGGACGATAGGGAGGAGTGGCGAGAGAGGTTCAGGGATATCCGTGCTACCAGCACGACATGATGATGATGAAGTTTAACTTGATATTGACTAAATTAGATATTGTTTCAATGAAATGATTTTATCCTGAATGAATATTTTAAAACTGCAATGTTTCCACTATATCTGCCAATTGTGACTCATGAAACATTAAATGTTTAAAAAAGTTTAAATACTACCTTTCATGCACAAAAATGTCATGCACCACGGGTACGATGTGACACAGGGACAAATTTTAAGCAGAGTAAACTAGCTTGATTTCAGAGTTTTTGTTGTGGCCCCGGAAAGGGTCACTAATGAAAACACAAACACGAATGTTAGATAATAGATTATATTGCACAAGAAAGATAGAGTTACATAGAAAAGGTAAGAAGTCACGTAATGTTCGGATAACACCAATATTGATCTGCCGTACTAATAACGGTAAGAAGAGTCCATTATGGTAAGATGAGTAAGGCTCCCACAACACCCCTCCCCCAAGCCTTTTACTTCGTAAAAGTGCTGTTAATATTTTTTTTCTTTTTGGGTCATAGTGCGTGAGAAAAAGATCAGATGTTAATGCTTTTTTAATTTGGTCAAATGCTGTTAGACATCCGGGCGTCCATCTCCACTTTTTATCTTTTTTTAGTAGTTCGTTTAGCGGGGCGCGGAGATCGTGCAAATTTTTAATGAAATTTTGGTAGTAGTTTGCAAGTCCAAGGAAGCTCTGTAATGTCGTAACATTATCAGAGGCGGGCATATCCTTGACAGCTGTAGCCTTTCGGGGTCGAGATGTCTCCCGTCTTTGTCAATGATATGTTCCAGATATTTGATTTTGCTCATACAGAAATCACATTTTGCTTCCTTTACCTTGAACCCAAATTCCCGCATTTGTGCAAAAACCTTGTTTAGATGTTCTCTGTGTGGCTCCTTCGTTTTACTACTAATTATAATATCATCAAGATAAGCGAAAGTGAAGTCAAAGCCGCCCAGCATAGTGTCCATCACCTGTTGGAAGATAGCTGGTGCGACTTTTATTCCAAAAACAAGTCTGTCAAATTTGTACAATTTTTGTGTGTGTTAATACAGAGTAGTTTAGAGCTATTTTCTTCTACTGGAATCTGGAGGTAGGCCCCGCTTAAGTCAATTTTTGAAAAGACTTTTCCTCCATTTAATTTATTAAAAACTTCTTCTGGGCTGGGGAGTGGATAGTGGTAATCCTTGAGTGCAGCCTTCAATCCTGTAGAAAAATCTGCGCATACCCCTATTTCCTTAGATTTTTTCTTATATATATCGCTGGGGTAGCCAATTTGCTGAATTCCACTTCCGATAATATGCCCATATTCAATAATCGGTCAGGCTCTTTATTTATTTCTTCAGTCGCGGCGAACGGTACGTTTCGCTTCTTTCTAAAAATGGGCGTGTATTTTCCTTCCGTTCAAATTTTTCCTTAATTTTAGTTCATTTGCCAAGACCAGCTGAAAATACTTCGGGGAAACTAACTTTTAGTTTCATCTTAATTTTTTCAGCTTCGGCTGTAATGCATTCTACTTTTTGGCAAAAAGTATTAATTGGTTGATCACAGAGGTTAAATTTCTGACCCAAACAAATTTTCTGTGTTCTTCAGTACGAAGACTTTAAATTTTTTTGTTATACCATTTAGTGATACTGGGATAATTATTTCGCCTTCAAATTTTATTTTGTCTCCTGTTACTGTTCGCGCCGTCTTGCTTGTTATCTTAATTATTGGCCTATTTAATTTTCTTCAAGTTTGTAAGTTTATTATTGATAAATCAGAGTCAGAGTCTAGCTGAAATCTTACCAACTTATTTAGTACTTTGACTGTTATGTATTTATGAACGACTTTGTCTGACTCGTCCTCGCTTTTTGTATGTTTGACTTAGTTTTTAATTATTTTTCTGTTTCTACACTGTGAGCCCTTATGTCCGAATTTATCGCAGTTTTGATATTTTTTGTACGATAGGGACAGTCCTTGGCTCAATATAATTTCCCACAGTGGTAGCAAGCGCTGGGTGTTTTTTGTTTTTTTTTGGGGGGGGGTTGTCACTAGTCTGCCTTTATTGAAATTTTGGGTAATCATATTTTTTTCTCTCTTTTACCGGAGAGTATAATTGGGATCTATGCTTGACTTTCCTTACGTAAGCAACACCAGACTCGTCGATATTTTTTGAGTCTTTTCTGACACTCACTATCCTCTGACAGTCTTCAGTCAGTTTTTGAAGTGTGAGATCGGGTTCTTTCTCTAATTTCAACAAAACTCTGCGTCTGATTTCCGCGTCTTTTGTCGACACTAGGCCTTGTGCGAATATCAGACATTTGAAGTTATCCGCTGACAATTTGCCTAGTTTAAAATCGTCGCAGTTTTTATTGACGACCGAGGCAAACCCTAAATAATCATCACTGTCCCTTTTTGTTAAGTTTGTTATGTTTTGACCTTTTGGCCCGGCCAAAAATGCCATTCCAAGGTGATGCACCGGAAGGAGGTGACACATTCTAATGGCAGTTATGAGAGGAAATCACGTGGGCGGAAATTGGCTGATGAAATGGGACGAGCTAAAAAATTCCCATGGTACACTCATAGACTAATGCACCGGAAGAGAGTGACCTCTGAACTGCATATGACAGTTATTTCCGCTTGATGACGATTAAACATTCGATTTCAAAGATCGAGTGGGTGTCGAACAATTATATAACTCAGTTGAGTTCGACGAGCCAGATGAGTTGAAGATCGGACGGAGTTGGAGTTCCGGCCAGAGCCAGTTGAGTGGCAGCCAGTTGGAGACGAGGAGTAGTAGGGAAAGCCACACCCGACCGAGGGGGCCCTTGGGAACCCCGATGGAGTTTGGGGTCCAGAGAAGATGCTGATAAGATGCAGTAAAGAAAGACAGCATCCAGCAGAGTGGACCCCAGGGCTCCGGTTGAGCATCAGAAGAACGAGAAAGATGGCCATAACTTGGGGGTCAAAATATTTCAGTTATGTTCGATCTCCAACTCCCTCTCACACGTAAACCCTGAATAACCCTTTCGAACCCTTGCAATAAAGTGAGAGGTAAATATTGTTAAAGAAGTCTTCCTGCGTCTTTGTCACTTCCTGCGTTTGTCTTTATTATTGTGTCGTTATGATGCTGCATGAACATGTAGATGACAATATAACAAGTTGAGATATATCCATCTTGGACGTTTTGGAGCTGAATAATTCTGACAGTAATTTAACTGTTTCTAAAAAGTCAAGTTTGCAAGTTTTTTTGTTTTGTTTTTTTTTCTTTGGTAAGATATAATCTACGAACTTGTGTTCCACAGTTCCCAGCTTTCGTAGAAGAAGCCGGACATTTTTTGCATCTGTCCAATCGGCACAATCGGTAATATAGATATCTTCATATCTTCTGTAATATGCCTCAAAGGTCTTATCCTCATCTGGTGCGTAGATAAATGTTTCGAGTGCGTTCCACACTGCATTTTGAGTGAAAATAGTAGTACTATCTGTTGGCTGGTTATTACTTAGACTTTTAAAAAATGCTTCTTGTTATTTTTGTAATTCAAGGAAGAACCGTTGTTGTTTTTCCTCGTTTTTTAAGATTCTTTCTTCGTTTTCTTTCTGAAATTGAAGGAGTTTTTCCTCATTAAATTTTTCTCTCTGAAGTGGGAAGAAAGAAGAATATGAATATCACTTTTTGATTACGTGACAATCTTACTTACAGATTTCTTTTTAAATATCCGCTATCCGACACACTCCGTCGTTTGTACAATTTGATACCTTGTAGTTGTTTAACAAAACTCTTGTTCGGTTAATAGTATGCTGGAACTTTGTTGTAGATTCTTTAACAACTTGTAGTTGGGTATCTCTTTGTTGTTGCGATGTATCTTCGCCAGTATGTTGTGGCCCCGGAAAGGGTCACTAATGAAAACACAAACACGGATGTTAGATTATATAACACAAGAAAGATAGAGTTACATAGGAAAAGTAAGAAGTCTCGTACTGTTCGGATAACACCGTATTGATCTGCCCTCTGGCAGCGAAATCTTTATAACGGTGAGAAGAGTACATTATGGTAAGATGGGTAAGCCTCCCACAACAGTTTTCTTTTCTCCTAGACCGGTTGCCTACCCAAGGCTAAAGAACCTAGTCTATCCTAATATTTGCCCATAGAAGGAAAAAAGATGGATTTATGTATTTCTCAAGAGCATTAATACGAATCCCAAATTAGAAATCGAGTCACCGATTTCATTCCCAACGGTGATAGCTGCTACGTTAAGCGTGCCTCTATTTACGAAATATAAAAAGTATTATTGGACTAAATTAGTGTTAGATATTGGATCTTGATAAAAGGGAAGAATTTATTTTGTGTTTTGTCATTGCGTAACGTTGCGTTCGGTTGATGAACATGGGGTGACCAGCCGGTGATCAGAGGAAACAAACTGAGGTAATCGTTCAGTGAGGAGAACCAACAATATTCAACAAACTTGTTTATTTTCTCAAAGCTTCTTGGATTGGAAAGGTGGAATCGTAGAAATACCAGTTATTTGTAACTATTGAAGTTATATCTTGTTTACAAGATATAAATCTCTCTCTCTCTCTCTCTCTCTCTCTCTCTCTCTCTCTCTCTCTCTCTCTCTCTCTCTCTCTCTCTTCAGCTCTCATGTCTTCGGACTGGAGCCTAAAGTTCACTTCTTGATTCCTCGATCTCTTGGACGACTCTTCTTCTCAGTTACTATAGTGAGCAAATGTGCCCAACGTTTTTGTTTCTTTTTTTTTTCTGTTATGTGACTTGGTTGACGTGGTTTTTGTTCTTTTCATAGTTAAAATATCCAGACCGTTTGAATAGAATAGTTTGAAATAGAAATGTTTTTGACAATTAAACTGTGTACTCATGCTAAACTGAATTGTTTTAAATGGAACTGATCATTTACATAAAAATGGATTTGGCGTTAAATAACCTATAAAGGTTGATATGCCACAAAACCAAACCAAACTAAACCAAACCTATATATATTGCTGACGTAGACTGGCAACTCGCTTTTCCAACGGAAATAACATCAACTCGCCAGCGTCTAGATCTCGTCATTTGGTCAGTTAATTCAAAAAAAGTTATCATTCCTGAATTAACGATCCCTTTTGAGACCAACATCGACAGGGCGCATCAGCGAAAATTGGAAAGGTAGGAATACCTAAGTAAACAGTGTATTAAGAATGGCTGGTCAACAGACATATTTCCACTTGAGATTGGATGTCGAGGTTTTATTTCGAACGCAACCGCTGCATTTTTAACCAAACTCGGGCTTTCACCAGCAAAGAAGAGCGAATATATAAAAAAGATAAAAAACAAGACTGTTACAGACCGAACGGATGTGGCATTCATACAGATCAAACACCATCCAATAAAGTCTGATAGTATTGTGAGGTACTGCTGGGGTGCCCTGGGCTAGTGGTAATGATGCTTCGGTACCGAAACCATGCCGAAACCCAGGGTCATCATCTGATGAAGACTTTACTGGAAGCAAAACTGCTTTTTCTAGCGGCAGTTCTTGTATATATATATATATATATATATATATATATATATATGATTACTATGTTTAATGTATGCGGTATTTATCTATCCATGCGTATAATTACAATGTTCAAATTTTACGGTAAATGTCAATGTTTGGAATCTAACATATTCATAGGCTTTTATCAATATGACTGTGCGTAATGTGCGTGTGTCCGTATATGTGTGTGTGTTCTGAAAAATAAAATCACGAGACATAATCAACTTAGAAAACTAAAAACATGCTCAATACTCTTTAGGTGGAGCAATAAGATTGATTGATTGATTTTAACGGCACATCAGGAGTTATTCTATGGTTAGAGGTTAGGAAACAACATACATTCTACGTTTATATTTACATTTTTACGATTTTTCTAAAGAGATTTTTGTACTCGGTTATATTACAGACATTCCTATCTAATTCAAATAATTTTTAAACATGTCTATTTGATTCATAACACAGAACCCAATTGTTGTGTACATATGCGAATGTTTCTGCATAAAGTTTTTCAAACAGTCTTAATTCGGTGTCTTACAAAAGAATCGAACTCTTCATGATCGTAAACATTAAGACGTGCTGATTGTACGGATTCCCTTGAATCTCTTGCTATGAGTCCTAATAGGCCATAGCATCCAGTGTCTGCACAAAGCTGATAAATAAAAGTTTTTGATGATCAGCTAACAATAGCGTATCTATGTGTCGGTTCCCTTTGGAAAACGTCTCTTACTTCTCCACAAGTGTCCAGCAAGTCTTATTCGACTTGAGTGGTTTTTAAACAGGATCTAACATCCTCGAGTAGTCCCCATCTAGCTTTTTTCCAAATGTTTCGTCAGATTCCAAGGGGTGCAGCTATACAGTAGTATTGTATTCCCGTTTTCTTTTATCACAGAGATCAGATTTCCATACTGTCAATAACCGATCAATATTGGTCTATGTTTTGCCGATGCGTACGTTAACATTATTCTCAGTTGATAAGATATTGCTACCTGGGTATATGAACGGATCAGCCGGTTTCAGAAACTTGCCATTTACTGAGAATAGCACCATGTTTAAAACACATTAACCCTGTTTTACCTTAGTACACGTAGAGGCTAATGTCTCTTGCTGCTTCCTCCAGACCAAGCAGCAGTTTTAGCTTGAGCAGGTATATTTACTGGAAGCGCTCGGTTATCCCTGTAGTTTGCATCTGTAATAGTTTTCGGGGGGTATCGATTGCTTCTTGTTTTTGTTTGTTTGTTGTTGTTTTTTTTAGTGAGAGACCGTTTTATTTCCTTATATAGATTGACGTTCAAAATAGATTATTTATAGAAATAGTATCAATGAATCTCATTTCAAGATGGATAATAGTCGTGTTTAGGACGTAAAACAAAAGGTTTGATATTGCCATACTAAAATCCGGGAAAGTGAGCTCGATACCACTCCAGGTATTTTAAATACAATCGAACAAGAAATATTTAAGACTGAATTTATTTTCGAAAATTTTTCTAACTTGTTAAACTTCCACCTCAGTCATGTTTGTTCTCTTTCTTCATTTTTCTTTTTTTCTACTCTTATGAACTCAGACACTTTTCTTTTTTTTTCTTTCTTTCTTTCAAAATTTCATCTTATTTTTTTCCTTCTTATGACTTTCTTTGTTCTTTCTCACTTTTTATTTTATTTTGCTGTTCGTCTTCCACTTCTCATTTCTTTCTAATCATTCTTCTTTACTTCTTCTACGTTTTCAACCCAGTCGGCCGGGGCCGTGGAATACGCCAATAGCATTTCTGCAAGGGGAATAAGACCCCCTCACAACACGTGTCCAGGATATGACCCTAAACTATCTAATGGTGAGGTTCAAGTGCTGGAGCTTTGGAGAATATGGAGAAATCCTTACTTCCCATTACTCGCGGGTCCACTCTGACCCGGAGTGGTAGTACCTATGGGTCAAATAGGACTATGTAATCATTTTCTAAACAGTAAACCATTTGTCTGTATGCAAACAAATTACTAATCTTAAATTGAATAACTAGTATTGCATAGTAAGTCTTGGAACTGTATGCAAAGAAATGAACTTCGACTCGTTTAAGAAGTTATCCATAAAGTATTCATTCACAATTCAAACGCGCGCGCACGCGCACACACACACACACACAGAATTTAGATATAATTTACCTACAAGTGTTGATATCCCATAAAACACAATGAACCAATCCTTTTCATTCTTTTCCTAATTTTTTTTTCGTCATCGCTTTATCTTCTTCACTCCTTTATTCCTCTTTTTATTTCATCTTCCTTTCTTTCTCTTTTCCTGGCAATTCCGCCCGCCAACTCTCACTATCTCTTTCTCTCATTTTCTTCCTTTCTTTCATTTTCCTTGCTCTTTCTTCCATCTCTCTCTCTCTCTCTCTCTCTCTCTCTCTTTGTTCGTTTCTTTCTCCTTCATCAACTTTCCTCCCCTCTCTGTGTAATTTTCATCTTTTCTTTCTCCTCCTTCTTTTTTCCTCCCATCCACTTTTTTTTCTTTCTCCACTCTTCTTGCCTCAATTTCTCTTCTACTTTTCGTTCTCGATCATCTTTTTCTTTCTCTTTCTCCCACTATTCTTCCCACAATAATTAATCTTTCTCTTACCGATCAATTTCAAAAAATTTATCTTTCACTGATCATAAAATAGAAATTTCGTCGTTTAAAAAGTTTAGTTCAAGACAATTTCTTCGATTAAACTATGATGAAGATTATTACTGCACTAAGTCGTTTTAATCGTTTTAAGTCTCTCACAAAATCGAAGTGCACAACACAAACCTTTTCATCGTTTATATCTTTGGCAAATCTTCATCTTGCAATGTCTGGTTCATTCCATTTTCCATTGTTAACCTATCATCCTTTCTGGGTAAGCATTTTAAATTTCCCCTCACTTGCCATGTCTCTTTCTGGAACTATCGGACAAGAAAGATTGAAATCATGAAAGCTAGCAGTAGCTAGATAAGATCGTTTGTATCGTCTGACTCTAATGTTTCCTTAAACAGTGTGATCACTTTTCGCCGGTAGACATCAAACTCCACAGGAAATGATACAAGGAATGATATAAAGGAATGTAAAACATATTCTTTGAGATCTTGATTGCTTGAGTAAAAATATGTTGTTGCAAAGATGGAAAATCTTGGTTTTCTGTTACAATTAAATATTTGTATTGTTTTTTTTTTTTGTTTTGTTTTTTCATTTACCTTGTTGGCCCAGATAACAGCTACCGATTAATAAATTATCGATGATTATTCATTTTGGCTAGTATTTTTTTCTTTGCTTTCATTTTTATTGCTGTTTCATCAATAAACAACACGAAAGATGAAAAACTAGATTAATATATTGTTCCACAATGGCAAAATCAAATGTTGATGGTATGGCAGCAGAGAGTGAATAACCCATTTTTTTTTTGTCTTGTCTGCTGAATGAAAAAATGACTTTTGATATAAAAGCAGAGGTATGACATTAAATTCCTCATTGATATTCATCGAAGTTTAAAGCATCTGAAAAGTAGCAAAAGCAAAGTGACGGACAAACACAGCGGGACAATATTTTTTTTCACAACAAAGCCATCATCGCTGCTGTGGAAATGGGGTCGCTTACGCTAGGTTGGTTTTTCCGAACGCTGTTCTTATTTTTTGCTTGTGAAAATGCATAATCAATAGCAAGTGAAAGTTTATTCTATTAGTGTTATTATATATTGTTTTGATGAAGAAATATTGGAGGCATTAATTTCGGAGTGCTCTTTGTATATAAAAACTCTTACTGATAGAGAGGTGTGCGTGCGTGTGTGCATCAAGGCTGTGTACGTTTTAATTGTGATCAAAGACAACTCTATCTTTTCATGTATCGTAAAGGCTAAGTGCCTTTTACTGGGGATTTATCTCTTTGTTCTGGGCCTGGCCAAATAAATTATACTGAAAACTTGGTGCTATCTAAAATTTGTATCCATTTATTTTATGTCCCTTTTCAACATCGGGGATTTTTCATTCATTTTTTAAATTTATTTCTAGTGTTTGGTTTAATAAGTGGTATTTGGCATCTTTCTAAACCGAAAAAAACATCCGCTATCCTTTGCATTCTAAATTTAATGACAAAAACAAAAATTCGTATTGTGTGTGTGTGTGTGTGTGTGTGTGTGTGTGTGTGTGTGTGTGTGTGTGTGTGTGTGTGTGTGTGTGTGTGATTATTGTCAAAACTCGATCATCAGCTGAATACATTTTCTTGCTTGATGTTTTTTGCTGAAAGAAGAAAAATAAAACAATTTCATCACATTCAAATTTTATGATGGGAAGTTTTTATTTTTTTCTATTCATAAACTATTTTGTGTTTTTCTATGAATTTATGTAGGGCTGACTTTATATAAGTTTCAGTTTTCTTCGTTAAAAAATTACATTAGTACAGAGATGGCCCAAATTCATGATACTTGCCTCAGAAGAAAATAAAAATACATATGAGATCATTAATTGCCAGCGATTATTATTTCGTGAACATTTTCTAGGGTAAAACTAAAAATCAGTTTATATCTGACGTTTCGGAACGACTTATATTTATAAACCAGCACTTTCAGCCATGAAACTGATTAAAAACAAAACAAGATCTCAAAAGATTGATAAAATTTAAAGAATTCTCTGCAGTTCTCTGTAACTAATATGACTCCAAATGATACACTTTTGGTAAAATCAAAAGATGCTTAAGAAGTTTTGGGGTGAATGTCGTGTTTTACAGTAAATCAATGAATTATATAAAAATACTAAATAGATTATGCAAATATTTTTCAATAATTACTTAGAGTACAAAATTTGTATGGCGCATCTGAACTTATGTGTAGAAAAATTACGTATAAAATGCGAAAATTTAGTAACCCTGCTTGAGACATAGTTTTCTTTTAGATATTAATAAGATGCATTTTATTACTCTTCTAAGTCTAACATTTCAATTTAAAATGCGTCATTAACATAAGAGCTTTAATTATCACACACACACACACACACACACACACACACACACATATATATATATATGAAGAGACTGATAGATGTGTTCAAATTTCTTATACCCAAAATGGTAACACCAAGTATATATATAAATTATACTGAAAACTTTTTGCTATCTAAAATATGTATCGATTTTTTATGCCCTTTTTCACTATCGGCGATTTTTCCTTCATTTTTTCTAGTGTGTTTGGTATAATCGATGATATTTGGCATCCTCCCACACGGAAAAAAGCATCAGCTATCCTTAGCATTCTAAATTTAAATGACAAAAACTTTAATCCGTGTTTCTCTGTGTGTTTGTGTTATAACATATCGAGTAATCTATATTTAAATACTGAAACAGAGCTTAAATATTATATTCATTTTGTATATGTAATTGTGATAAGCTGACAAATTTGTTCGATGTTATCACTTTTCAAACACGTGCGTATTTATACAATTCCTCACAATGCTGCAGTATGACAAATAACGCTAAAGCACAGATAGATTTCATTCTCATAAGAACTAGAATAATAGCGCATTGAATTGCGAGGCATATTCCTCTTTTGAGGGTGTGTCCTCAGATCACCGAATTGTAACGGCAAAGATACGACTGAGCCTTCGAAGGAATGCAGCCCGAACAATAACCACCGTACACTATGAATGGCCCCTGCTATACCTTAACACTAAGAAACAAATTCGATGCACTTCAGGAGATATCAGAAACACCTACTCCAAATGATGAATATGAGAACTTCGTCAATACCCACTTAGTAGCGACTGCAGAATGCATACCAACTAAACCAAGAGCTAAATCTAGAGTCCCATGGGACACATTAGCGGTTAGAAAAAAGCGTGCAGAGGTAAAAACTGCTTCTCTAAGCAATAGGAGGAACCCAACTAATATCAATGCTCAGAAACTTAAGAAGGTATAAAATGAACTAACATATACCTAAAAGAACAAATGGAATACATCCAAAATCAGATCAATAAGAATAGAGACTCGGCTGAAGATAGACAATCTAGAATAGCATGGCAGACAGTAAACGAAGTGAGCAGAAGAAAGAGTACTGCGAGAGCTAAAGTGAAAGCTGCCAGCCAAGAAGAACGAATTCGCCTGTGGAAACAACATTTAGAGAATTTACTCGGAAACCCTCCGAAAGTTACGAATGAACCAATCACAAAAATTATTAGTAATCAACGAGATATGACAGTTTCACTAGAAAAACTCGACTTAGTACAAAGAAAAATTAAAAATAGGAAAGCAGCAAAGCTTGTGGAAATACCCTCAGAAGTATGGAAGGCAAGGGAACTCGATGGCAAACTGCTTTGATACTGTAACGCCGTATATAACCAGAACACAATAGACATGGAAAAAGAGCTGCATCCTCCGTTTCCCCAAGAAGGGTGGCCTCAGAATAGCCATAGAACTACAGAGGTATAATCCTTTCATCCTTAGCAGCCAAGATCTACAATGATCTACTACGTAACTGCATAGAACCTAAAATTGAGAAAATACTTAGAACCAAACTAGCTTTCGGAGAAATCGATCCACAACATCACAACTTTTGACTATCCGTCGAATTCTAGAAGGTGTTTGTGCAAAAAACCTAGAGGCAACACTATTATTTGTCGATTTCTTCAGGGTATTTGACTCCATACACAGAGGGAAGATGGAGCAAATACTTCTCGCCTACGACCTCCCCAAAGAAACCGTCGTGGCCATAATGATGCTATATAACAAAACACGAAAGTAAAAGTCCGCTCACCGAATCGAGACACAGACTACTGCGACATTGTAGCAAATTTACTACAAGAAGATACATTAGCCTCATACCTGTTTATTATATGCCTAAACTACGGGATTAGAACGTCTATAGATTTAATGAAAGAAAATGGTTTTAATCTGGCAAAGGAAAGAAGCAGAGAATACCCCACACAAACTATTACGGACGTGGACTACGCCGATGACATAGTGCTTCTTGCAAATCCACCCACCTAAGCTGAATTCCTGTCACATAGTCTGGAACGAGTAGCAGGTGGCATAGGTCTCCATGTCAACGCAGACAAAACAGAATACATGTGCTTTAATCAAAGATGAGACATCTCCACACTAAAGGGTGGACGTCTGAAACTAGTGGACAAATTCACTTACCAAGGAAGCAGTGTCTCATCAACCAAAAATGAAATCAACACGCGACTAGCAAAGGCATGGACAGCATCGATAGACTATCAGTCATATGGAAGTCAGACCAGACCGATAAAACACCAAACAAAACAAAAAAAGACTCTTTAGTTATTAAATATTTTATACTGAGTAAATGCTTTGTGATTTCGGTTGAGATTATTACACAGTTTCAGTGTTATACTATTTGATGATATTTATCATTTCTGTTCATCTTCAAAGTTGCTTGGAATCTTCAAGTATACAATATTTTAAGAAAAAAGTTTTATTATACTATGAACTATTCTAATGAATTAATGATCATTATTTGGCAGGAAGCAGCATGTCAATAGTTTTTCCCAGGCATATTGGGATCAGTAACTAAATAGTGAAGAGTGTATCAAGAGGAAGTAAATTCAAGTATATGGTGGTTTTTATTCTTAGTATGTGCTATTTTAAAATGTTTAATCATCTCATGTCAGATAAAACTAGTACTAAATTTTAGTGTTTAGACTGAAACCAGTGTAAGTACAAGACTGATCAGGTTCAAAATTTCTAATTTAGTTAAAAAAGAATATCTACAGATGAGCAAAACATGAGTTTACCACTACAAGTCTGAATAAAAGAGAGTCAATGGAGTGGAAACACTCTGACCCTCCAGTAAAGAAAATGTTCCAAAAGCAGTAACAGTAAAGAATAATCATGCTAACCATCTTCTAAAACATGAAAGGACCCAGTATTATAGATTTCCTTGATAAAGGTACAACTGTAACCAATACTTCCTATTAGCAACTCTTTAAGCAAAATTCACCTTATTTATAGAATAACCCTTGTATGTTACAGCAAAATGAAACAATATAGTGAGATTTTTATTAGTGCAATACCATCATAATTCTCTAATTTACAAAAGAAAGCCATTTCTAATCTGATTTCCAACTTCAAATAATAATTGTCTGAGTGTCTATATGTTATGGCCTCGGAGGGCCAGAAAGGAATAACACAAAGAGATGTAAGGGTTACAGCAGTATATATTTATAGAAATACAGACAGTAATGGTTACCAGTAACTGACTAGATTCATTTGACTCGTTTATCAAGTCAGTCACTATTTATAGTGCTGAGGAGGGTCCATATAGTGACGTCATGGAGCATATAACCATAACACTATATTTGTGGAAGTATTCTCTAATTAATATTTTTCCCTTAAAAAAACTAAAATGGTAAGTGAGAGCACAAACACTGATATCACACAATTATTAAATTGTTAATTGAATTGGAAATTGTTTTATTGTTTAAATTAAAGCATTTTAATGTTATTACACAAACAAAATTCTCATTACTATGTGCCATTTTTTGCTGTTACAGTAATACTGATACAAAAATCGGACCTTGATAATACACAAATCTAATATTAAATAATTAATGAAAATAATGGAGAGGTTTGTCTTCTGTGGTATAATCCTTTCGAATTGCCGTATTGATCTTATGATATTCGGCTGGAATTGGTTGATGTACTTTCTGCCCGACTTTGGGCCATCATCAGGGGAGGATGTATTACAAAAGTGATGTAACTTTTGTATGTACATTACTACTTAGTAAGAAGAAGAGTACAGACGCTCTTCTTCCTACAAAGTAGTAATTTCATTTTGTAACTGTATTTTATTTTGCAATTAGAAAAATTACAAAAAAATTTATATAATGTAAACATTTTTGTAATTTTTCAAGTCACAAGTTTTTACCGGTGTTTTTTTTTTACCGTTGTTTTACGCTATCTTATAGGACCTTGTTTACAAGAGAAATAGTATTTGTATCGTTATCACTATCAACTCGGCAGTTATATTCTAGGCTTTAGGTATTTTCTTTATTCTATATATTTTATGAATTTTTAAAATAATCTTTTTCAAATTATTTGTGTATGAAGAGTTAACCTTTACGTTTTTACGTGTGAACGTTATGTATCACGAAAAAAAATAATTGATGTCCAATATTCAAAAGCTTAAATTCTAAGAAGAGATAACATTAAAACAGTTTGTCCAATTTACATATTCCTATTCCGGTCATATATATATGTGTGTGTGTATGTGTGTGTGTGTGCATCCAGTATTTTCTCTTTTAAATATGTTTAATCACTTAAGACAGACGCTTCATGTCTGCCTATTTCATCCTTGATCTGTTCAAGTCTTCGTATGAGTCGTTTGACTTCTGGATGAAATGAATTCAGGAAGGTGGCATATTTTCCCTTAGGAGTCTTGGGTTCATCTGGAGCCATCTTTGGAGGAATGAATAATGAAATGACAAAGAAAATGACGAGTCATATCTATTTATATAAAAGTATTTTATAAAGGCATTGTAGAATGTGGCTACAATATTCGAAGTTGATCTTGTTTAAGGAGGTTTTGTTAATATTTCTATAGAGAACTTCCAGAATTTAGAGCTTTTGTTCGTCTTTTCATTATGCAATGGGAAGGTGTTTTCAGTTTGAATTTTTCTGTATTTAGTGGTACCACACTCGTATACTCCTCCAAAATAATCTACTCTGAACTTCAAAACATTAAACCTTCATAAACAATGATTTTTCAAACCACTTTGTTGACGAACAAATCAACACATCATTAAAAATATTTATAGAATATACATTTTTTTAGTCTTAAAATAAGCAACAAAAACATACATAAGAACATTCTAAAAATTTTGGATCAAAATCGCATTAACATTAAAGTTACATTTTTATATTTTTCAACCAATCAGCTAAAAACATAGAATAAGAACATTCTAGAAAATCCGGATCAGAAACTAATTAACAGAAAATATCTAGGCTCTAAAACAAATTAGTAAAAATACGAATCTGATGGGTCAAGAAATGTCTACGCGCTTAAATTTTAGGACCTGCAATAAAACTATTTTTGATCCACTACTAAAGTATAAATAAGATCAGTTGTCGGTCATTCAATTCATTTCTTCCACAGCCAAAAAGTCATTCTGTCTAGTACATGTAGTAGTAATGCCACGAACAATCTTACCTCGAAGAAACAGAAGGTGTGCTCTCTCTGCTACCGGCACGCGGAAACCAGAAGAAAAGGACGCAAGAGGTGTGACTTATTTTATGGAGGAGAATTTGATAAGCCCACGTGAAGTGGCGATATTTAATGAGCATATAAAAAACTAAGTTTGAGGTGGAAAAAGCAGAGCAGTATTTTGCTTATGTCTGATTGGTGAACATCCATCAGTTTATTTTGTGTGTTAAATAATTTGACTACCCCCCAATAGGTTGGTTCCACTTCCACGAACACTACCCAAAAATATTTTTAACTAGAGGTCATGAAACCAGCAGCAGACCCGCAATTAAGATTCAAAGGGAAAGGCTTGAGAACTTTCTTTCATCAATGCGACATGCTGTCGCCAAAATCTTAAGAAAAAACACAGTGCGGACTTAATGAAAGCAAAGACCCAAACTCATGGTCTATCATTCATATGCACACACACATACCCACATATATAAGTAAAGACAATTATTTTTATCCAATTTACTTCGGCCAATCATGGAACCATTTATTTAATAGACTTTATTAACATTTAAACAAACACACACGCGTGAACAATCTTATTTTCATCTAACTGGCCATAGCTTATTTTTACAAAGGCCACTCGCACATTATGTTTCTCATTTATTTTCATTCCTGTTTTGTTATGAATATTCAATTGTTTGTTTCTTAATGTTCGTTGTTGTCATATTCCATTTGTTTTACGTGCTTGTAAAAATTTGTGTTGTATTTGTGGTGGAACTAAGCGTGAAGTAATACCCGTAAAATACGGACGAGAACTCATTCTCACTCGTTACATTCACCCACCACATATCTACTCTGATTGCAATAAAAATAATAGTATATCAAACAACCCGAAACACACTAAACTATTTTTTCTTTACAAGATGCCCTCTAAACTTGGTGAAATAGCTCTAAAAAATCCAAAACATAATAATGTATCCCCGACTGACTCTAATAATAAATAAAACTTATCATATGTAATCTCAAATTCAATCAAACTAACTTCGTCATCTCTCCTTCGACTAGTTACGACGAATATAGTATAACAGTTTAAATGTCCATTGGGATAATGCTTCTCCTATGAAGTCAGTATCTACATAGGATTGACTACTACAACTCTGTCGAGACAGTGAACACTTCACCTACCGACACAAGTTCCATCTCTCAACACCTTAAAACATTCATGCACCGCTTCTTAATAAAGAAAATTTCTCACTGAAAACACCTCCATGTTACACAAAAAACTCCAAATTCTTGAAACCCTATATATAAAGATATACAAAGTAAGTAAAGTTGGCGATTGTAGCACTCTTTTCAATAGCTACTACACCGAGGTGTAGGGGAGGGGTCTACTCCTTTCCCTGGATTGCTCTACTTTACCCTTATAATGCTGAGTGAGGTACCAAGTACCATTTTTTAAGTCTTTGGGATTGAACCCCGGTCTCCCGGACCATCGGCGAACACTCTACCTACTAGGACAAACCTTCCTGAAACAAGATTAACTTCGCATATAGAAGCCACATTCTGAAATAACTTTAACACTTTTCCCGCCAATTCTTCCTCTTATTTCTAGTAAAATTATTTTCTTCCGTAAATTTCCCTCCCATTTTTCTTTCTCCAACTCTTTATATAAATGAACATGACTCATCGTTGTTTTTCATTTCATCATATTTACCCAACCCCTCCGCTCGAGCAGGATATGACACAAGGTCAGTTTTTAAGCGGAGTTTAACAGGTTTGAATTCAGAGTATTTCTTCCCCTAGACTAGTTGCCTCACCAAGGCTAAGAATCAGTCTGTCCTACTATTTACCCATAGCTGGAGGGAGAATAATTGAATTCATACCTTTCCCAAGGGTATTAGTGCAATGTGAAATGCAATCAGTCTCGTCCAGGATTTGAACTCGTGTCGCCGTGTCCATTTCCTACGACGATAACCATTACACCACGGGTTGTTTTTCATTTCATTACTAGTTTCAGTTACGGCGGAAGTGATGATGGGATTATATACGCATTGGTCGGTATTTCTGCTTGATATCCGAGTGTAGTATCATTATATCGCTTCACGAGTCCTCTAAGATCAGTATGTATTTTCTGTACCTGGGATAATAATTTTATACCTAAGGTAAAAATAAAAACTATAAGATATAAAATATGAAAATCAAAATTAAAATTATAGAATCGCCCATGAATAAGTACACCCTTAGATTAAATTATCATAATAATTATTATTATGAGCGAGTTTTTCACGCCATCGTTAGCAGATGGTCTTCCACTGGAGTTTGAGTGATAGCAAGTCTTCTCAAGTCTTCAGGACACTTCTCAGTATTCTTGTTAATCTTAATAATGCTGTGGCTTGATGGTCTCCACTTTTCCCCTTATTTCCAAGTTTTCCAGTTCCTTTTCCAAACCTTTGGAGACTGTTCCAAGCGCATCAATTACAATGAGTATCATAGTCACCTTTTAGTAAGGTCAATGTACTTATCTTTCTTTTTGCTTTCTTTCAGTTTTATTCTGTGGTCTGTCGGAACGGCAAGATCTACTATTCGGCGATTTTTTTTTTAAATTTGTTTTGTTTTCTAACTATCACAAGGTCTGGGTCTTCTACCCGGGATTAAGGGATGTGTTTGTATCGCAAAATATCAGAGAAATTTGCGCGTCTCATTCTTCGGGACAAATTCTGGTTTGCACATATACCATTTGTTCGTGTGGTCAAATTAGATTTTTTTTTTTTTGCTTATTTGGAGCTTAAAATGTTCATACAGTTGTTTTTCTTTCCATTTTTGTTTTCTAGTTATTTTTGTTCTGTTGATCCTCGTGTTTTCAGTATTGGTTCTGGTGGCTGTAAATAATCTTCCTCTGCGTTTTTCTATGCTGTCTTCTAGTCGTTGTATCGATGCAACAACGCTATCTTGAATGCTGGCGAGTCCTCTTCCTCCTTATTTACTAAGCATTTACAGTCTGTCAAAGTCATCTCTAGGATGTGGAATAAGGCCTTTTTAGGTGGGTTCAGACACAGGGCCGTAGCCCAAGCACAAAAATTTCTCGAGCCTCGTCGGCATTCCTCTAAAAGTAGCGCCTCAGGCACCAAGTGATAAACCTAGCACCTTCTGCTGCTATTGACGGGGAAGTCTATGAATATCAGTCACCAATTTATAGACGGCTCGTACTTCTTATGACCCTCCTTGAAACAATCCAACAGGTCCCCTGTTTTGGGGTATAAGATGAAAAGAAATACATAAATCAAAATTTGTTAATTTTTTAAAAGTATAGTTGACACAAAAACACGATTAGGGTTTAGTTTTTGGTTAGGATTAATTGTATTCCTAAAAACCAGGATAATTTCCCCAGATCAGTCATTTTGTTTTGGCTCAATTTTTGAAGCTATTAATATATCGTCAACCCACAATGATATGATGGATATTTGATTGTTAATATTTTGAACGTACATACAGGGGTCCACAGGTGACTGCTCGAAATTTTGTATAAGTATGGACTGTCTTATTCCAGGTTCGAGGGCTCTGCTTTAACTCATATAAGGATTTTTTAAGTTTCCAAACATAATTCCCGTTTTACATTCAAAGCCTTCTAGCGGGTCAACATATATTTCATAGTCTAAAGGGGCATTTAAATAAGCACTCTAAACATCCATATGATGAATTTACAAGTCATACTGAACCGCCATTTGCAATAGGAACCTTATGGAAGCCATATTTGTCGTCGAGGCAAAACTTTATCTATAATCTTTACCATATATTTGCAAGTAGCCCTTGGCTACAAATCAGGCTTTATACTCATAACTTTCGTCATGCTTATACTTCCTAGTATACACCCACCTATTACCGACAATATTTTCATCTCTTGGAGTTTTCTGCCATTCAAAAGTATTATTTTCTTCTAAGGAATCAAATTATTTTCGAATTTAGAGTCCTCTGCGTTAATGGCCACAGCATAATTAGTGGGTATTGTATGCATTGTACAACAGTAGTCAATTCCATTGAATTCAAAATTTTCAACTACGAAAAAATTTGGTTTTCTTCTCTGTCGGGTTGGATCCCGTCTTATCTGCTACTCCCCTCCGGCGTTCAGGTTATCTACCAATTGTTTGTCGTACGAGTTGCTTATATCGTCTGACAATTCTGTAGGTTCATCTTGTTTCGTTAGTAAGACTCGGTGAATTTTACACACCTAACTCTTTAAATAGCTGTTGATTTCGGAAAATAAATCAAATTATCTGTACTTTGCTTATCACAGCCGACAAAGATGCTTTTTCACAGCGAGGATCTAATTTCGTTTTATTGTGTACAAAACAAAAGAAAGTCATACCAAAGATATGTATCTTATTTAAATTTGGTTTTGAACCGGTGAAGCTTTCATATTGGTTTTTTCTTGTGTTTCTATTATAACAACGATTTCTAATATATGCTGAAGCCATCAATGCGTAAATCCACAAGGTTTTGAGCAGTTTTGACTCAATAAGTAGACATAGAAAGTAAGTTTTGAGCGTGACAAGTCCCAATTAATTCACCCTAATGGAGCAGTGTTCAACATAACACAGAGAGGACGATTGCATTAGCTGAAAAATATTGTTTCAGCCAAAAATGACACTTACGACTTGCATACTTGGCTACAGTAATGTTTTGCGAACTTGACCCGTTGGCAAGTGAATTCGATTCTCCCTGAGGGCTCCATACTTCTGGCATTATACAAAACTAAGCTAAATTTAATAAATTACGTAAATGGAAATTTTCTCAACAGGACAAATTGAAACGGATGAATGGCGAGTCCTAAAATATTTGCTGGGGTAAACAAATAACACTATTACGATCTTCCAGGTGGAATTAAAGGTAATTAACACTAACTAAATATTAAATGAATCACATTACCTCTGAAATGTTAACTGTCCTTTTTTAATGTTTGTTTACCTCCGAAAGTAACTTTCAAAACAAAATTCAAAAGTTAATCGTTGGTCATTTCTATTTGAATTATCATATTATCTATGTTAATGTCGTCTTGCAAGAGTTATAATGATAAATAATGAATTTAAATAAAATTAAATTAAAATGAAATGAAAAATATCGTAAAACTGTGTATTAGCCCATTTTCTCTTTTACCAAATAAACGCTCTAGCCTATAGCCTTTCCCGAATTCAGTACATGTATAGTTGAAAAGTATCATATGATTTTATTGTGGAATTGAATTTTACGTATCAGAGGTACAGATTTTCAAAAGTGAATGTTTGCATACAAATTTCAAGCCTAATGATACAATAGATGTAAACTAACTGAGTCTCGCTAAAGTGTTCAATGATATAAATAAAATAAATGATATGTAAAACTTTAGAGATATTTTCCATTTTGTACGGAATTTTTATAGGGTCATCAATGCGTTCATTTGGATCTTAAGAATATACGTCACTATTATGAATGTATGTGTTTAACCGAATAACATGAAGAGAATGTTGGATATTAGGCGTTCCAACCGAACCTCTTCTACACCTCCCCACACACTAACATACTTGTTTATAGAGAATTAAAAAATGAAATATTTATGCATATCTTTTGTTAATAAAGTAGGTGTCTAATATTGACTGTGATTTTTATTTGTTTCTTTGCTTTATCGAAAATTATTTTGCTCCTGGTGGCTTTTTATACCCGTTCTAACAGATAGTTTTTGTGACATTTTTGACAGGAGTTTTAGTGACAACAAGTCTCTTCAGATCGCCTGGATTATTCTCAATATTTTAGCCGATTTTAGCCGGTCTGGGTGGTCTCAATTCTTCCACTGATTTTCAGTTCCTCCAATCTCTTTTCCAGGTTCTTGGAGACTGTTCCAAAGACTCCAGCTATTGGTATCACTGCCTTTTTCATATTCTACAATATGTGAAAAAAGGTGCCGATCAATGGTTGTTCGAGTGGAGATTCACGAGTCTTTCATGTTCAAGTGAGTCTTTGTTACAAGGAAACTAGTTTGTATCATATATTTGGGATTCATACTATCTCAGTCTTCGTTGCGGCTCCTCTCATTCGACTGTCTCCGACTTCAATACCGAGTTTCTTTCACAGGGATTATTAGAACAAGTAAACCCTATCTTCCGTCCATGTTGAGGGCACGTGTTGCTCGCTTTAGTCACCTCTTAGATGACTGTTGGAACTTTATTTTTGTCCTATGAGTCAAATATAGTGTAAAGGTTGTTATTGCGAATCTCACCCCATTTATCTTTCCGGTCAGACTTTTATCGGAATAAACTCGTCTCTCTTTCCGCTAGCCTTTTTTTAATTATCTATCAGTTAGCACCCAGCGACCACTTCATACTTGAGACCCTCCTCATTGCAAAAATTGTGTATTCAAAAAAATTTATACACTGCTTTTATTTGATAATGTACCTTAGTACTGGACTTTAACTAAGTTAAAACTTAAGGGAAATTTAAGCCCACCCTTCTTTTTTTTTACGTACACATGGGAAGTAGCATGATGGACGTGAAGGTATTTGAATAAACCCATTGACAGCCAAACTTAATAACTAATCTGGTCCTGGACGTGAGTTTTGCGAACTAACGCTCAGGATCGTCAGTTCGATCGGGGAACTACTGCTGCTTATCTATAAGAGTGGCTTCTATGGATGAAAATAAAAACAGCCATCGAAAGATAACCATGACCCTTACTCAAACCACATATCCAAACCGCATCGCTCTTCGCCCGAGTAAAAAAGGGGCGCGTTCTGCTGAGGTTGGAGCCCTGGCCTCAGTGTTAACAAAAACTACTAAAATTTAAACAAACAATACAAATAGCGACATTTAACGTAAGAACCTTAAATAGAATAGGACAACTGCCAGAGCTGACTGCATGGCTGTAGAACATAAGATAGACATAATATGCAAACAAGAACACAGATACACACACACCAAAGATATCAAATATCACGAAACTGGCTATGGATGGACGCTAGCCACTGTATCGGCATGGAAAAACTCTGTCAATGCCACAGTAGGAGGGATAGGAATTCTTATACGACCTAGAGCGTTAAAAACACTTAATAACATTAAGAGAATACAACCAAGGATGTTGACAGCTACGTTTAATGGCAACCCAAGAGCAACAATCATCTCCTGCTACAGCCCTACCAATGTTAGTGAAGAAACTGAACTAGTCGCCTTCTACGATGAGCTATCCTATCTAGTACGTAGAATTCCGAAACACATGTTAGTCATTGGCGGAGACATGAATGCCCAAATAGGGAAAAACGGAAACAACAAATACAGCCTACACAACGTCAAATAGGAATGGACAACATCTAACAGATTTCATGATAGAAAATAGATTAACATGCCTCAATACAAACAACCAAAAAAGGGAGGGAAAATTATGGACCTACACGTACGCGAACAATAGTAAAGCACAGATAGACTACGTCTTTATAAACAAGAAATGGAAAAATAGTGCAATGAATTGCGAGGCATACTCCTCTTTTGAGGGTTTGTCCTCCGATCACCGAATAGTCACGGCAAAAATACGATTAAGCCTACGAAAAAACGCCACACGAACAGCGACCACTAAATACTATGACTGGGCCCTTCTTAACAACAGAGATATAAGAGATAAATATGTAGTAGAATTGAGAAACAGATTCGAGACACTACAAAAGAAGAAGAAAGGCGCCTTTGGTGGTGTAATGGTTAGCAAGCTGGACTAACAAACCTACACGAGTGAGTTCGAATCTCATTGGGTGCCCCTTTCATATGGCCTTGTGCCACATCTAAGCAAAAAGCTTAGAAAATTACCACTACAAAAGAAGACGGAAAAGGGTACCCCAAATGACGAATATGAGAATTTCGTCAATGCGCACCGCGAGGCGGCAGCAAAGTGTATTCCAACAAAACCTAGAACTAAACATAGAGTTCCATGGGAAACGTTAGCGGTGAGAACGTGAAAACAGGCTCCAAAAGCTATAGGAAGAACCCAACAAACACAAATGCCCGAAAACTAAAAACCGCACAATATCAACTAGCAGGCATATATATAAAAGAACAGACAGAATACATACAAAAGCAGATAAATAAGATTAGAGACTCGGTGGAAGATAGACAATCTAGAATTGCCTGGCAAACAATAAACGAAGTGAGCAGAAGGAAGAGCACAGTCAAAGCAAAACTGAAAGCTGCAAACCAACAGGAAAGAATAAAACTGTGAAAACAGCATTTCGAAAACTTACTAGGAAACCCACCGAAAGTAACGCATGAACCAATCGCCAGAATAATTAGTAAGCAATTGGACATTAAACTAGAACCGTTCACTCAAGAAGAACTCGACTCGGTTCTTAGAAAAATTAAAAATAGGAAAGTTGCAGGGCTTGATGAAATCCCCCCAGAAGTATGGAAGACCAGACAATTCGACGACATACTGCTCCGACACTGCAACGCAGTCTATAATCAAAATACGATAGACAGATGGATGAAGGGATGTATCCTCTCCTTCCCTAAAAAGGATGATCTCGGATTAGCCAAGAACTACCGAGGTATAACACTTACATCCATAGCAACCAAAATTTACAAACCGAATAGAACCTAAAATAGAAACATCCTTAGGAAAACCCAAAATGGCTTCCGAAGAAATAGATCCACGACCTCACAAATATCAACCATCCGTAGAATCCTAGAGGGTGTACGGGCTAAAAACCTGCAAGCGACATTACTATTTGTCGACTTTACCAAGGTCTTCGATTCCATTCACAGAGGAAAGATAGAACAAATCCTACTAGCATACGGCCTACCTAAAGAAACCGTAGCAGCAATAACGATTCTCTATAGAAACACCAAAGTGAAAGTACGTTCACCAGATGGAGACACAGAATACTTCGACATTGTAGCTGGAGTACTACAAGGAGACACGCTACCCCCATATCTCTTTATCCTCTGTCTAGATTACGAGCTTAGAACATCGGTTGATAAAATCAGAGAAAACGGCTTCGAGCTGACAAAGAAAAGAAGCAGAACGCACCCCGCAAAAACAATTACCGACGCTGACTACGCCGATGACATAGCGATACTGGCAAATACACCCAACCAAGCCGAAACACTACTGCATAGTTTGGAACGAGCCGCCGCAGGCATTGGTCTTCATGTCAATGCCCACAAAACAGAATATATGTGCTATAATCAAACAGGCGACATCACCACACTAGATGGAACCTCTCTTAAATTAGTAGATAAATTCACCTACCTAGCAGCAGAAAAGGACATCAACACGCGGCTAACGAGGGCATGGACAGCTATCGATAGACTATCGATCATATGGAAATCAGACCTGACCGATAAAATGAAAAGCAGTTTCTTCCTAGCAGCGGTCGTATCGATACTGCTGTATGAATGCACTACTTTGACACTAACTAAACGGCTTGAGAAGAAGCTAGACGGCAATTACACAAGAATGTTGCGAGCAATATTAAACAAGTCCTGGCGGCAATACCCCACAAGGCACCAACTATACAGCCACCTGACTCCCCATCACGAAAACTATACAAGTTAGACGAACCAGACATGCAGGTCACTCCTGTAGAAGCAAGGACGAGCTCATAAGTGATGTACTCCTATGGACCCCCACATATGGCCGGGCAAAAGCAGGACGACCAGCTCGAACATATATCCAGCAGCTATGTGAGGATATGGGATGTAGCCCTGAAGACCTGCCAGAGGCGATGAACGATAGGGAGAAGTGGCGAGAGAGGGTCAGGGATATCCGTGCCTGTGGCACGACATGATGATGATGATGATGATTGTACCAATGGAAGAGTATGCTATTGCCCGCGCTAATTCTTCAATTTTTTTATGATCTATTTTCTTCCCCACTTCTCCATGCTTTTTCGATGGAATTGGTTTATAGAAAAATTATTTCAATTTCGCAAAAGATATTTGTTTTGAGGCTATTCAAGATGGTGGCAATTCAAACAGTGTTCCAAGCTTGAACAGAGTTCTGTCGTTGACTTTCTACGAGGTGAGAAATTTAAACCAAATGAAATTTACAGAAGACTGTGTGATGTGTATAGAGAAGCATAAATATAGTCAAAAAGTACTTACCAATGGGTTAAACATTAGTTTGCTGCTATGAGCCTGAGTCAAAAAGACATTCCTTGGAGTAGAAATTCAGACACTCTAAGGAAAAGTTGTGGGTGCAGCGAAAGAAGTCGATGAGACATTGAAGGATTAATTACAACTGATTTTCTCGTAAGAGGTGCAACTGAAAACTGGGCTTCCTGTTGCCAACTCCAAACAACATTCATTTTGTTTATTGAATGACCCTCGTGTGTAGATACATGTATATATATATGTGTGTGTGTGTATGCGTGTGTGTGAGTTTGTGTGTGTATAACTTAACTGTGAAGGGATGACACTGCTGTGCCAAATACGCAAAATATTCTTATCTAGAATATTCAAAAAAAATTTAAGGCCGGCACCTGTCACACGACACATACGCGCAACATTTACCCACCTCTAATCCTATCCTCACTATGTTTACTGTACCCGTGGTGAAACATTGATATATAGACCCCTGGTTCATCAAGATCGTTGACGCCAAGGGCACAAACATGTGTAATAGCCTCAGGTACATTACGTAGGGGAGACCGTCGATCCCGGGAGACTCGGCTGTCCCGACCGTTTTCAGCACCTGCCGAACTTCTTCCTCCGTTACGCAGCCCTCACACCCTACCGACTTCCGTCGCCTCGAAGCGAGAGATGTCGGCAAGATAAGTGTCGAACTGAGCAGCCCTGGTTCCCTAGGGAATGGTTTCTTGAAGTAATCTCGAAACTCCCTACAAATGTCTTCGTTTATATTCTGACGTTGCCCGTCCGGCGATGTGATATTCGCGATATACCATTGAGCCGCATGTCTTATCTCCTTAGCCCATAATTATTGAGCCATATTCTTCACCTTGCAAGACAGTTTTTATCAAGTCCTAACCACGAAAGCTTGGTATTTTTTGTTTTAGGGAAAAAGCCAGCTACGCGTTAGTTATGTTTCCACACTCTCTTCCGTTTTAATCGTCCTATTTTCTAACGCTCTTCATGCCGCTACTATAGTCGATTGCAAAAGATCTGATTCTATCCTTAATTTTAGTCCACCAACTATTCCCAAAAATGGCCCCTATCATTAGTATTAGTTTTAGCTGGTCCTGGAAATTTTTCTCATCCAATAAGGATGCATTGAATTTCCCATAACCATACATCCTAATCTTAGCCTTATCTAACCTAATCAACGCATATAAAAGTTTGTTGTCATAGTTTTTATCCACCTCAAAACTTGGACAACTGATAGACTCTCCTAACACTCGGTTGAGGTAGCAAGAGAGCCGACCCGGTGTGCCCTTGCCGGCTAAAGTCCATTCTACCTTAGTTGGATGTCTTTTCCTGAAATTATCAACGAGATCAAATCTTACAATGAATTCGCCAAAATACTTAGCATCCAAATTGTTAGTAGCCCGACAAAGGCCACCACGATCTAGATTGGGATCAAGGACGGTGTTCCAATCTACCACTAAAACTACCCATTTTGATGATGTCACAAACGGCTTGATACGCCGAAAAAGTCGGAAAGTTCACTGGAGTCGTCGGGCCTAATAACTCCAATGAGCCGAAAAGTCTTGTTCTTTGTGGTAGCGTCCAGAGCACAAAGCTTACCTGTCGGATATGAAATAACAAGAGTACACGTCGTATTTAGGAATCTACTTACCAGCTAGGTGACACCTCTGGAGCGACCATCAAAGTATGCTAAGAAAGCCTGGTAGACCTTAGACAATACATTCACGGAAGTTGGAGTTAAAGCGAGTCTCCAGAATACGACAAATATCCACGCCACGGAACTGGAAGTGAAAAAGAAGTTAACACTTTTTAGAGCTATTTATACTCGCCAACCGCAAATCTATGATGAACATTACAGGAGTTGGGTACTCATGTCTCGGGTGAAGACACCGATAATCTGGCTCATGGACCTACAGCCCATCTCCTCATCAATGGAACCATCCGCAGAGAGACCCCGGTGTCTCACGGGAAGGTTAATTTTAAAGACCTATAAAGGGGAGGGTGCATTAATGATGGGAACCCTCTCAAAACATTTTTTTTTAAGTTTGTTATGGCCCGAGATGATATATGCAGGATGATCAGTCGAGGACAGTAGAGGAGAATGAGCCCCTTTGGTCGGGTTAAGGACCGCCCAATTATGCGGAGGCATTCGGCCTTGCAACATCGAAAAAGTCTTTAAAGACCTTGGCCTTGGGGAAGACGGGGAGAAGCGAGAAGGTCAAGAAGGGGGCGCTGATGTTCTTGCTTCATTCAGCTGCTTCTTAAACTGTAATAGCTTCTCAAACTTCTTCTGGCTCAGGCTAGTGCAACTGACCTTTGTTTGGCAGGGGTAGTTTTTGGTGATACTGCGGCGTACGTAGGTGGGGGTTCTTGACTGTCGGTGCCTACATGGGAATCCTTCTGGGACTGAGTAGCTGCTGGTTTGATCTTCTTCCCACGCCTTCTAACAGTCAGCCAATCCTCCTTCGTCTTCTCAGCAACCGAATTTGTACTGAACGTGGAGATGCGTCTTAGGAAGAGGGGGGATGATTTTTTCATCCCGACTGTAACAGGACCCAATGTCCTGACTATAGGCGAGACTACGGGAACCTCCATTTTGTCATACATTTTGTCAGAATCGCCACCAACTGCTTCATCGCGCTCCCTTTAATCTTACCTACTGCGGTTTAACGACAATTTAAGCTTTCGACAAAACCAAAAATTACTGGAAGTCAAATCTGGACTGTTCTTGTAGAGTTAATAGATATGGGTAAAAAGATTTTTTTTCAAAAACTGAACTAGGTGTGAACAATCTTGTTTAATGCACTTTATAAAAGCAGCGGTTTTACAATACACAAACTAATTCAATTGTTCCATGTCTGTTCTCACATGTGTAGTAATGTCTAATATGATTAGTCTCCAAGTTACATCAAGGACGCACAACAAGGTCTCGTCCCGACAGATCTCGTAAAGATTCTATCTATTCCTATCTTTTGAAATTAATTAAGTTCGTTATTATGAATTTAGAGTCATTTAAAATAATAGAAAAACCATCCAAATTTTTACAGCTTGATTGATTAAGTGATTTTAATGGCATGTCAACCCATCAAGGAGTTAGGGAATAACGTTCATGGAACATTTATATTTTATGTATTTTAAAACAGATCGATTCGACCCATAGATGAGACCCTATGAGGTACTACTATTTCAGGTCAGAGTGGACCTGGGAGTAATGGTACCGAATGATTCCTCTACACTTACCGAATCTCCAGAAGTAGAGATTCACCATTAGATACAGTTTAGTGTCATAATCGGGACATTTCATTGAGAAAGCTTTTAATCGTGCCTTCTTGCCTCGTAAAATTTTGTTGACTGTTCTTTGAGCCGCTTCATCAATGCAATTTTCAATTCTTCGTCACTAGCATAATGTTTGCTTCTTAAACCCATTTTCATGGGGCCAAAGAGATGATAATCAGAAGGCTCTAAATCTAGTGAATATGGAAGATGCATTAAAGTTGTCCACCCAAATAAGGCGACTGTCTCTCTTATCCTGATGCTTGTGTGTGGTCGAGCATTGTCATACAGATGGAAGACATTATCGATTAGCGAGATTTAGCGCCTTCAGGCTATCATCTCTAAGTAATTCTCGCAGGACGTGCTACCTATGTATAAATTTATAAACTATTGAACAAACTACTCAGATGATCGTTTCTCTGTCTTGCACAAGCTGAGGTACAAGAAACATCTGGCTGATCTTGAAGCCATAGCAATTAAGCTATTTCACCCTAGTTTGTGCAGACAGAGGTAACAATTTTACACACTTTGTTTATTTTGGGAGTCTGGCGGAAATTTGGTGAGTTGAGGGCTTTTTTAGCTTCTCTCTAAGTTTTTATTAATATTACTCCAATTGTTCTTGAATTTTACTATCTTAATCGAATCTGGTCGTTGCTATTAAAGAAGCGCCGGACGAAAGGCTGCCTTTAGTGTTTTATCATTTTAAACGATTTAATAAAATGATTCCCCTTATTAAATTAATTATGCAATTTTGCGGTGCCAAAAATTTGTTTATATATATATATATATATATATATAAATATCAGCACGCTTCTATCCGTAGTAACTTACGTGATGGACTACGGCATCGTAGTTAGCGAGTTCAAACTCCATTTACTTTCGGACAAATACCTTTCGGAAAGGTATGAACCCACTTATCCCACCAGCTATAGATTAAATAGTACCCCTACTATTCTTCTATGAATATGGCTTTGGCATTAAATAAAGCACGAAGGTTGATAAGCCATTAAACAAAGAAATTCAAACCCTTGTTTTACTTTAAAATTTTGTTTCAGTATTCTAATGATACTCTCTCTCTCTATCTCTCTCTTTCATATGCATACACACACGTGTGTGTATGTCAATATCAATATATATGTATATATGTGTATGTATATATGTATATATATATGTGTATGTCAATGTCAATATAATCAATTAGTGACATTCAAAAAATATTACTAATAAATCTTCCACTGCAGACTTTCATTTGTTCTTTGTGCTGTCAAATCCTTTATTAAAGAATGATGAATTATCAACTTCCTTTAATGAATTACAACAAATTGTGACATGTTTCAGAGATATTGTTTTTTGGGAAATATCAGCAAGCAATTGTAAATGTTTTGATGCATATTTCCATCATATAGAGAATAATTTATGATATAGCATATCAAGCGATAGGATCAGTTATCAATTGCGTTTTTCTTTCCCGCTGTGCTCATTAATATGTTTTCTTTGAAAAAAAAGGATCTATGACGGTGTACGTAAAAAAACAAAATTTCTTGTGCATTTACTTTGTATAGGTGGAAATGTATACGCATAATTGTCTAAATATTGACTCAATTGCGCATTTATCACCGTGTTGAATTTATTTTATTTCGGTCGTGGCTATATTATCAATTTTTCGGTCCCTGCAATGTAATAGAAGTGATTTAAATTGTAGGATACAGCAAATTACGTCGACACCGCTAGAGGGCGCCGAATAAGTTATAAAACGAAACGTTTTAACAAAAGTATTGAAGTATGATTGCTTATTCTACCTCTTTGCAGTTGGGGGAAAGAAGGTGGGATCACGTGAAGCCTCTAGAAAGAATGACTGGGAACATTTCTTTCAGGCAGGATAGAACACTGATAAACGCCGATCCTCCTCCTCCTCCTTCTTCTCCCTCTCTCTCTCTCTCTCTCTCCCTCTCTCTCTCTCCCTCTTTCTAACTCTCTCTCTCTCTCTCCATATACCTTGAATCAATTTATTCACTCGATTCGCTTATGAACAACTTTTAAGGTGTTTTTTCATGTGACCTTCCGCTACATGGTAATCAAATAATGTTTGCTATAACGCTTATAATATTGATTATCTTGTAACACAAATCTCTTTAGAGTCTCGGGAATAACGTCCCTGTTGAACCTCCGACACATTAGCACCATTACTCTCATTTCAAGATGAATAGATAAGCGATTGTTTGGCGTGTAATTTAGCACCACTTCAATTTACCATAATAAATAAGCTGCTAATTTCATTTAGACTTCACCATCAGCAATTGAGTTTCGATCTTATTTGATAATATAACTCTTCAAATGATTTTTTGAACACTCACCGTACCATCTCCAAGACCAGTTATCATATCTAGGTTAAAGAGCCAAATCTGCCCTCCTATTTACCCATAACTGGAAGGAAAATTGTTGGATTCATACTTTTCTCAAGAGTAGTTATTTACTTAGCTTTGTTTGGTTATGGCAGGCAGCCAGAAGTATGGCATCTGGTAAGAATCAAACTCACAAACATTGTTTTGCTAATCATTAACCATATAGGCGGCTCCACTCGGCCTTGTTTAACTAACCGAAGTTTAGAATTTTACCAAATGTCTTTTTTGCCAGTCAGAATCTCATTACATAACTTAGCGGTGGGGTGAAGATATGACTACTAAATATTCTTTGCTTACGAATGCGATCTGAGGACAATTTTTGACTGATTCGTTTTTAAATCGGTGGCGTTCGTGGCATAATGATTATCATTGTAAGAAAATTGATTCGACATGCCAATGTCGAATACTCTCTCTCTCTCTCTCTCTCTATATATATATATATATGTATATATATATATATATAAGAAACAGACGATATCCTGTTGAAACTGTGACAGATGCAGACTACGCAGACGATTTAGCACTTCTTGTAAATTCACCCGCCTGAGCCAAATCCCGGCTGCATAGTCTAAAGCAAATAGTAAGAGGCATTAGCTTCTATGTGAAACTGATAAAACAGTTTATATGTTTTACACAAGATGGAGCCATCTCTACCTTAAGCGCCAAGCTTCACATACCTCAATATCTCAGCAATATCTCGTCTACGCACAAAAAAGGCATGGATTGCAAGTAACAGGCTATAAGATCATATCAAAATCTGATCTCTGGTAAAATAAACGGGATTAGTTTCAGATAATAGCCGGAAACGCTTGAAAAAAAGCTAGATGGGAGCTACGCAAGAATGCTACGTACCGTTTTACACAAATCCTGGAAGTAGCAGCTCACAAAAGAGCAGCTGTATGGCCACTTACACCTCACCATACAAACCAATTTAATAAACGAACAAGACATGCTAGGTAATGTTGAACTAAGGACAAACTCATAACTGGCGTTCTCTTATGGACTCCTACATCTAGATACACTTGTATTGACTGACCACCAAAGACTTACATTAGCTATATGCGAAGGCCAGAGGCTGCCAAGAGGACTTGCCAGGATAGGGACGAATGGCGAGAGGGAGTCATTGGATGCTGTGCTGTCAGCATGACTCGATGATATGGAAACACAAGAGTTGTAATGATTATGGTCTCAAGAAAATGTATTTAAGTTTCCAAGTTCAAGTCCTGCACGAGGTTGTTTCTTTTTCAATTTGTGCTAATGCCTATTCGAAATAGGCTTCTCCCTAATTTTGCTATACAAAAAATAGATGGGCAGACTGGGCCTAGACAGGGCAACTGGTCTAGAAGGAAAATATCTGCTAACAAAACTTAAGAAGCATTATTCGGTAAGACCAGTGGCGTACAGGTGAACCATTTTTCAGCTATCAGCTTGACTGAAAAGTTTGACCGCTTCTACACAAACCATCTCCACGGTAAATAAATCACTGTGAAAGCAGTCTAGTGGCTCTTTAATAGAACTGTTGAACACTCATACATCGTGCGTGATGAAATTCTTATCTGATGCTTGTAATTTCTATTCCATAGAAAACATGAAACTTGTAGGTATAAAACTATTGTAAGAAGGTGAAATCTTTTATTATATATATATATATATATATATATATAACCGGTTTTTATAGCAAGTTACAGCTTAGAAAGCTGCCTGAGAATCGAGATATAAGAGAAAAACCGATATATATATATATATATATATATATATATATATATATATATATATATATATATATTACTGTTTTTCTCTTGAACAATTTTCATATCTCGGTTCTCGGGCAGCTTTTCAAGCTGTAACTCGCCATAAAAACCATTTTGAAAGTATTTCATCTTTCATTCAGACATGTCCTGCCCACCACAACTGTCTTCTTGTGATGCAATGAAATACCCATGAGAATCGTAATGTTTGGAAATGTGATGGGAATGACTATTTTTTCTCAAAAGCTGAATATGAAAACCACATTAAATTATACGATATCATAGAGATGCACACTGCATATGGTGATGACTTAACTCAAAATCCAGAAAATGAAACTTATATTTTATGTAGCAAGATGTGCAGGATAAGCACAAAATTGAAGAGGCACATGAGAATTCACAAGAATGCATTTCTGCTGACAGATTCAACGGTTCTTCAAAGTAATTCGAACAATGTTTGACATGTTTACTTTATGTCATTTAAATCAACAAGGCAAATTCGCATGTCAGAGTGACTAAGTAAGTCAGCTATCATTAGAGAAGATAAAGAATATATATATATATATATATATATATATATATATATATATATATATATATGCACTAAACGACCCAAAATTAACTAAGAAACATGGAAATATTACACTCAAAATTAAGACAGTGTTCCAAAATAATATTTATGAGTTCCTTATATTTCTAAATAATATAGACCACTGCTTTCAAAGAAGATAACATAACTTTCACTTTGATATCTGCAAACCGTTCTTTCAAGGTTTTTACAAAATAGAATCTTTGTCGTATAGGAGTGAAATCGCCGTATTATGAAATGTTATCGACGTTGTAAATCGAATTGGAGATCCAAGATCACATCCTGGACAAGAATGCGTTTCATTTCGCACTAATACCCTTAATTCTATCATCTCTCTCTGTCTCCGTCTGTCTGTCTGTCTCCCTCTCTTTGTCTATGTTTTGTGTTTTGTGTGTGTATGTGTGTCCGATAGCATAAGGTCTTGATATTTATTTGTACTGAAGATCCTTTAATCTAGACAAAAAACTTCGAAAAAAACAATGTTTCGTCTCCTGAACGGTTATCAGTGACACATCTTTGAAAAATGGTGTGACACGGGAGATTTTGGGGGTTCTGTTCCCCCCAATCATTCTCAGTGATCTCAGTACTGTCAGTAAAGTACAAGTTAACGTTGTTTTTATATTTCCCAGATCAGAAGTCTCGTATATCAATTTCAAACTTCTTTCGATTAATATTTCGATCAGGTTCTGCTTTTGTAGCAGTAGTAGTCGGCAGTATTTCTGGCTGATTATTGAGTTGGAACTTTCAACCTTGTTTAAAGAGAGAAGAAATTTTCCTCTTTCTTGTCTATTTGTCAAGCAAGAGGAGAAAGCATGAGAGAGAAAAAGATGGAATACCGAAAATGTACGAATGATATAAAGTAAAATCGAGAAACAAATGTTTGCAACAATAATATATAGAAATTTATTGTGCGAAATGTGGCAAAGAATAAAAAGGAATATTCATGCCATTAAGTAGGAGATCCTTTATGAGCACGTCTAGGTGTATTTAGAAATGAATGCAAGAGTACTTGTAAAGACATACTTGCAGGACACTGCTGGAGAAGCAGGGACGAACTCATAAGTGATGTACTCTTATGGACCCCTACACAGGGCCGTGAAAAAGCGGGACGACCAGCACGAACATACATTCAGCAACTATGTGAGGATACAGGATGTTGTCCAGAAGACCTGCCTGAGGCGATGAACGATAGGGAAAAGTGGCGAGAGAGGGTCAGGGATATCCGTGCGACCAGCACGACATGATAAAGAAATAAAAAAAGACTTGTAATGAAAATCTTTTGTATGCTTGCGTCCCATATCTTTTTTGGCTTTTTGAATTTAGCAAAATTAACTACTTACGCTGTTAATGTACCGATTATCACGGAGGAAATGAAATCTACGCTCCGAGTTCAATTCCTGATGAAGCTTTGTTTTACATAGCGCTGCACTAATGCCCTTTGGAACGGCATGAATCCATCTGCTCTCCTTCCAGCTATGAGCTAATTTTTTTATCCTTGGTAAGGCAACCAGTCTGGGAGAAGAAAAACTCTGAATTCAAACCGGCCGTACTTCGCTTGAAATAGTTGACCTTGTGTCATATCCTACTAGTGGCCGAGAGTTGCGTAAATTCAAACTTAGCTACCCGCTTGGTTTCGTGAGAATATGGTTGTCCAAGAACGAATACGCGTCGAACGGAGATGTTTAGTAAATTGCAGCTATTGACAGTGTTGGACTGACAGACTGTGAAGGTTTCTCGGCTATTCTTATATAAAGTAGCAAGATACCAATGTAATAAAAGTTTTTGAAATTTTCTCCCAGTTATTATTCGTTATAATATGCAATTTCTTATGCGTTCATGTGAGTATTCATTTGTTCCAGATCGAACGCCTTACTGTCAACAATTTTAGATTTATTTTTACTTTTATAAAATGCTTGACATGCTTTGTTTGGTGGAGAGAAAGTTTTGAAGCCATTATCACAAAAGTTTTCGGACATCTCGACATTTTCAAACGTAGTTGTCATAAAAAGTAAAACAGCATGTCGAATAAATTTGTTCTTTTATCCTTTGTAGTATTTTTTGGATCAACAAGAGATCTAATTTTTAAAGTCGAAATAACTCCTGCGTTTTGAATTGAGCGGGATTTGCCAAACTTTGCGTCCGTGTACAGTTTCGGATTCTTGGTTTAATGGGTTGCCAAATCAATGGTTTGCCAAATCTATGGGTTGCCAAAACCATGGGTTGCCAAATCCATCCTTGTGGAGAGACAGTAATGATACTATTCAACCCATGTCTAGGGGAAAAAGGGGCTCATACTTTTTCCAAGGGTATTAGTTTGAAAGTGAACGAAACTTGAGTTCGAACTCGCCACGGTCTAGCATTTTAGGCATTATGCCACGGGGAGGTGCCCGTGGTGTAATGGTTGTCGTCATAGGAAATGGACACGGCGACACGAGTTCAAATCCTGGACGAGACTGATTGCATTTCACATTTAATGGGTTGCCAAATCAATGGTTTGCCAAATCTATGGGTTGCCAAAACCATGGGTTGCCAAATCCATCCTTGTGGAGAGACAGTAATGATACTATTCAACCCATGTCTAGGGGAAAAAGGGGCTCATACTTTTTCCAAGGGTATTAGTTTGAAAGTGAACGAAACTTGAGTTCGAACTCGCCACGGTCTAGCATTTTAGGCATTATGCCACGGGGAGGTGCCCGTGGTGTAATGGTTGTCGTCATAGGAAATGGACACGGCGACACGAGTTCAAATCCTGGACGAGACTGATTGCATTTCACATAGCACTAATACCCTAGGGAAAGGTATGAATCCAATTATTCTCCCTCCAGCTATGAGTAAATAGTAGAGCAGACTGGGTTCTTCAGCCTTGGTATGGCAACTAGTCTAGGAGAAGGAAAACTCTGAATTGAAACCTGTTAAACTCCGCTTAAAAACTGACCTTGTGTCATATCCTGCCCGAGCGGAGGGGTTGATAAATATGATTATGCCACAGGGACTCCCCCATGCTGTACGCCGTGAAATGGAGCGATGGAATAATGCGTTTCTACTAACATATGCATACGAGAGCGCTGGCCTGTGTTAACACCCATTGATATATAATGTATTGATAAGTAATGTTGATACACTCCTTATTTTGGAACCTGTGCAAATATCAACCTGAATTCTTTTGGAACCTATGAACATATTAATGTGTATATCTAATCATTAAACTATCATCTAGCTATATTTCGTTTAAAGTTGTGTAAATCGAAACATATTCAGGAAGTTACAATTATATTTTCCGTCAGTTTAATCCTTCTTTCCAAAAATGATTGTTCAATTTAGTAAATGAAATCTATATGCAAATATAACAGTTCTTATAGAACATTATAACTGAGCCAGTTGTGTTATTTGAGCGTTACGCATTCAAAAAAGTTGTATATTCAAAAAGTTTTACCTACAGTGCTATAAAGCTCTATAACACAGCGGATGGCTATTTGTTTAGTCCCAGATCTTGACAATCAGGAACAGTCAAGAACGGATAGGAACATTCACTGACTTTTAATGAGCAATAGAAAAAAGAATGGCTGCTTTCAGCATAAGAAAGGATGCGACCTAATATGGCTTGAAAATAGGTGCGACTATCAGAGGACGAGTAACCTTCAAAAAACCACGTTTCATTATAGATTAGTCTAGCGTTCTTCATTTTGGCTAAAAGGCTAAAGGTAAAAATTTTGAATCCTTTAAAACAGTGGTTTCTGAACTATGCACCTCAGTATACAATTACACCGCTAGATGTGTGCCATTAAAAAAGTATACACAAAGCCGGCATAAAAGTGCAGTAAAGTATTTGACAACTTCGGTTTGGTCTGGTTTTGTTTGATTGTTCAACAGAAAATCAACTCCTTATGGGTTATTCAAAGCACTCCCGTAGTGCATTAAATAACTCATAAGGGATTCTTCAGAACATGACCACAGTGAATTTTTCGTAGTTGACCGTTTATGGGTGAAGTTTCGGCTCTGGAGAATTTAAATTCACTTCAGTTATCTATCGATCAATTCTATTAAAACACTGTTGCAGTTAGCATTCGGTGGTGTGGATATTTTTTAGTCCTATAGCAAATCAAGAAGTTATCTACATACAATGATCTACGTACAATGATCCATCAACACCGGGATTAAGGCATTTAACCATGTTATTTATTCTTGTATCGAACAGTGACACTGAGAGTATGCTTTCCTATGGGACTCTTGTTTCTTGTACCATCACGTCAAAAAGTTTCTCACTTACCCATGTTTTAAAACTCCTATTCATTGGAAAGTTACAAATGAATATAGGTAATTTTCCTTTTAGACCAAGTTCCTTCAGACCTATTATATCATACTTCCAGGTTATGTCATATACCTTTTTAAGTAAAAAAAACGGCTGAAAAGAGTTCTTGCATAAAAGCTTCTTGGATAAAACTCTCGGACAAGTTGGTCTGTTGTCTTCTCTCTTTTTTTTTCTGAAACTTGATTAGGGGGTTGTTACTAATTTGTTTTTTTCAAAATGCCATATCAATCTGGATTTGATTTTTGGGTATTAGGATTATGATGGCCTATTACCAGAGTGTGGGGAAGTTCTCTGTTGTACAAATATTATTGTATATTTGTAAAAAGTATTGGCTTGATTTTTCAGGGAGATTTCAGAAGAATTCATAATGGATCATCAGCACCAACAACTGTTTTGCTAAGGGGTCCTAGAGTTCAATGATAGGGAAGAGTGGATTGAAGTTTTCAGCGATTATCGTTTAAAAATTAATTCGTTTTTGTTTTAGTTTTTGTTTTTCTCCTCCTTTTCTTTTATTTACTGTTGAGAATGAGTTTAGTACGAAATTTTCAACCAGGTTTGCTGTGAATTTTTTTTTTTTTTTAGATTTTGTAATATTATGGATTATCTATTTCAGGGGATACTATTGTTTTTCCCGATTATTTTACTGATTATTTCACATATTGGTTTGGCTTTGGTATTAGTGTTTATTTTCGATTTGCAGGTTTTCTTTTCTTTTGTTTCTTTAAATATTTGGCTCTACAGTTTTGGAAAGAATTATTATTTTCCCTTGTTGAATTTAACTTTAATTTTCTTTAGACTAGTTGACTAACCCTAATATTCTTTTTACGCTATTCAATGGATTACTCCGATTTGTTGGGGCTGTAGAATACGCCGACTGCACCTCTGCTAAGGGGTAAGACCCCCACCCATCCAGTAGGACCACATGTTGACCGTGGTTGGTGACCCGTGAAGCGCTAGGACGGAATCCTGGTGGTTGAGTGGTCATTGATCCGGTAACAGAGTGGTCAATGACTTGCAGCACACCACTTTGGCCCTTACTTGGTCGGACGGGCAGTCGGAGAGGCCCGATCCGATCAATCGACTGGTCATATCAACTAGCACCTGTATGTTTATCTCGACCGTACTTTTAAATCTGTGCTAGAAGGCGATGGCAGAGGGTCAGTTGTGTTGAGCGAATAGGAATAGTGCTGAGAACCTGAAATTGGTAACAGTTGGGAAACCTACCCTCAGCTCGAGTACACTGGTCGCGTATCCCCGTCTCAACCAAGGTGAATGGGTTTACTCCTTGATTCATTCCCAACACAAGTTGGACTCTGTGGTGGGTGATGGAGCGCAGGACCAGGGGAAAATATACAACATATATGGCGTGTTCAAATAAAAATAAATAAATGAAACCAGTCGGAATCAAACTCGGAGAATGAGGTAGCAGACTTCCTCAGATTCATTGTCATTGAATCTTTGGAGGAAGTCTGCCTAGCCAAATCCTCGCCTTTCCTCATGGAAAAAGTTATTTCTACAAAGGCTACTCCGAAAACTGTAAATAAAACTAGGAATGGAAACTTGCTAGTCGAGGTGAACAGCTGGAGGCAAGCAGAAAGCATATTAAAAATGAAAACTTTTCATACGACGAAATGCAGAGCCTACTCTACTCGCATGAGATACTTCAAACTTCCAAAGGAGTTACCAGGAGTAGGTAAGTTGGCACTGGCTACAGAAGAGGAGATAGCATCAGCCCTGGGAAAACGGAGTTACAAATATAAGAATCTCTGTTAAAAAAGGTGAAGAACGAACACTTACATCCTGACATTTAATCAGCACCATACTCCCAAGGAGGTGAAGATCGGCTATTGTCTTGAGAGAGTCGAGCAATATGTCCCAGTGCCCCAGAGGTGCTTCAGATGCCAAAAATATGAACACTACAGGGAAGCCTGAAAAGGACGACAGACATGTGCCAAATGCGGTGAAAAGGACCCTGGCCACGTGGAGGAAGATTGCTTGAAGGTAATAAGATGTGCAAACTGCCGACAAGATCGGCTTACGTAAAGACTTGCGATGTTTACAAAAAAGAAAGGGAAATAGTTGAGGTGAAACATAAGAGGAATGTGTCCTTCCTGGAAGCAAGGAAAATTGTAGGAACCTACATGAGAGAAAACAGCTATGCCTCTGTTGCACGGAGGGCGGATACAACCAATGAAGACAACAAATGTAGAGCACTGGTGGGGAGAGTGATCAAGTTAGAAGCGAATGATTAGCCAACGTTTCAGGTGCACCTGAAAAAAAACTACACTCGGCCGAATTTTATCTAGCACCAGCTCAGCAACAGGTTGGGAATGGGGAGAGAACCAATGTTATTGTCCATACAAAACACACGTAGGATTTATCACTCCAACACGAACTACTCCTAAAAGTGCAAAATCTCCATCAAAACAGCCGTTACATAAGTTACTAATCCGCCCACCAAAAAGCAGTAAAGACAGACTAAAAAACTTGTCTCCCATAAAAACTGAACAACTTAAGCAAAAATCACAAGTTCCCATTAGCCAAGCTGAGAAAATACAGATGAACACCAAAGTGGACAAGGAAAGACCAGGAAGCACATTCAAAAGGCCTTTAACAGAACAAAGTCGCCCATAAGAATCAAACAGTGCAATGCTCAGAGATCGACAAAACCCCTACAAAGAATCTATAGTTATGACACTGGATAATGACACAGACCGCATTGTTGCCAGCCTTTATCTTGAAGAAGTATTGAATAACTACAATACTTGCAACCATTTAACTGTGGACAAACTTATAATCTCGCTCATCTTTTTAATTGTTAATCTCTTACATATACATATCTATTAAAATGTGTGCAAACAAATAACTGACATTGAATTGTTACTGTCACATAGCGACTCTCGTAATAATTTAACTGTGTGAAAACAAATGACGAAAAGTAAATGGAGTGGTTCGTACTAGATAGAAATGCTTGAAATTTTCTGTGAAGAAAAATTAGCTCAGGTTATTAGAAAATATTATTATGTTATTAGAAAAATGTTCACACACCATGTGTATTTAACAGGATTTGGCTTTGAACAATTTGCAATGTTTAATATGACATAAAACTGAACCAACTTACGAAGGATTGTTTTTGACATTTGAATTGCCTACTTATGTTAAACTAAATTAATTGAAATAGAACTGTTTTTACATTTTACTGAATGTTAAAAAAACTGTACTTATGCTAAATAGAACTGTTTATATGTATAAAATTGATCTGGCATTGAACAACCTAAAATGGTTGATATTCCATAAAACCGAACCAAACCAATGGTATATCTATTGATATACCTTGAATTCTATTATAGAAACGTAATAGGTGAAAAAAAGAGTTTAACTATTTAAATCCAATTTTCAACTTCAATAAAAAAAAAAACCATGCTATCTAAACGATAAAATTAACTGGGATTAGCGAGCCAACCAAGGTAAAGGACATCGTAGAAATTATAAGAAGAAGAAGAAGAAGAAGAAGAAGAAGAAGAAGAGTTATCTATAAATACAATTAGGATTCTGTTAGAGAATATTATCTTTCAAAAGCTTAAAGAGCTGTAACTATTTTGATCCAGTTTATGAAATTTTTTTTCATTAAATGCAAAAAATAGAAATATACCGGTACATTCAAGAGGAAATGAATTATATCCTAACATAAAAACCATAGCCTCTTTTTAAAAGGAGGTTTTGTGATTATTAAATCAGCATTTGCAAGGACTATCTGTGACCCCTATAAGTTATGTTGGGTCTATCTTCAATTTTTACGGTTGATTAGTAAATAACATTTTCCGTCGAGCATTTATCATTGACATTATTTTGTCTACAGTTACATACACGTGTGACGTGGTATGCCACCGAGAGGAAAAGGGAAGATAAATTCCCCTACCCTCTGTGTTTGAACTAACAAGTCCCAAGATTGACCGTTGAAAAGGAAACGAAAGTCAAATTACTCATACTCCATGATCTGTAACGAATCCAGGTCAGAATGAAAGCCAAGGGCTGCCTGCACTCCATGACCTGTGATCGGTTGGACGGAGAGGGGAATGTGGGTCATTGTGGTGGCATAACCGGACGAGGTGAAGGAGGAGGAAGGAGCCAAATGATGGCCTGAGCCTTTAGCGCCAAAAAATAGTAACTTTTCGTTAGAGAAAATTTGGAAAAGGATCTTCAGTTTTAGGACAGAAGTTGATGTGCTGAACTATAGCCAAAACTCCGGGCTCGCTCGCCTGCAAAAAGAATCTTTAGTTCTGGACAGACATTGGCAAGAGATGGACGCCAAGTTAGCCAAGCTCCGGGCAAGAGTAGAATAGAATCTTTGGACAGAAGATAACAGAATCGCCTTCAGCCAGATTCTTGAAAAATTCCGCTCGTCCGTAAAAGAAAGGAACCTGAGGTGTAAACCCTTCGAAAAGATAAGTACAACTCAAACTGTTTTTCCTTCTACCCTTCCTAAATATTGGAAATTATATATATATATATTCAGAAAAGGAAAGAAAGAAACTGAAAAGATTTGTTTCCTCAACCGTAAATGAACGAGTGGACTTAGATACTTTCTCAAGTAAAAGAAAGAAAAGAAAAAAAAGAAAGAAAAAAGGAGAAAGAAGAAAAGGACTGTCGAGAGAGACATTTGTGTTTCACACTGCCCACTTGGCTTAACTAAGCTGATAGTTTAAAAGGAAAGGAGAAAAGAAAAGAAGGAACTGTTTCTTAAATCTCATAATTAATTGTTTGGTCGTCGCTTATTCAAGCTTTGTTACATGTTAAAATGCCTCCCTTGTTGGTTGTGTCGTTTATCTATCGAGTTGCTTTCTTTTGCACATTATCTTTTTCAGCTTCGTATCGCTTTAATTCATTCTCGCTAAATATCTTATTCCCCGTAAAAACATTACAAGGGAATTTTGGAAATTTGACTACAGTGAAATATATTTTGTTTTAACCTAGAAGTCCATGCTTTCCGTTATCTGAGGGAGTAGGAAAATGAAGGACTTGGTGGGGTATGTGAAGTTGAAATTGGGAACCCCCTCGCCAGCGTTGGAGATGAGTCTAGCCTCAAATTAACCCCCACATTATTTGCCAGTACCAAATGCCCGAAATAGGGGTCTTGACTAGGACTTATTTTGCGGAGGGTCAAGTGCCAGATTGCCCCAACGTCACATGTGCATAAAATAAACTCTCGTCCTGAGATAGATATTTATGCAACGTCTCACACGGTTGTTTGTATTCCCGTTTTTCACTATTTTTTCTCATATCTTTTTATTAGTCGAAGTATTTTCTAGTACAACTGTGAATTAATTGACAGTAGTTTCTTTTTTTATTATTAATAGTTAAAAGTAAGTTAGCGACCATAGTCGAGGGTGACCCGAAGGCTCCCTTTTCGATAGCTACTACACCAAGATGTAGGGGAGGGCGCTACTCCATTCCCAGGATTGCTCCACTTTACCCTTGAACCGTACCTTATAATGCTGAGTGTTAAGCAAGGTGGTATCAAGTACCATTTTTTTAAAGTCTTTGGTATGACTCGACCTGGGATTGAACCCAGGTCTCCCGGGCCATTGGCGAACACTCTAACCGCTGGGCCAATGTCCCGGTTATTATTAATAACGATCCCTAATTCACTAAATAAAAAGTAATTATTTATATTACTCTGTAGTTTGAATTATTCTAAAGCTAAAATGTAGAAATATTTTCTTTTTCTGAAATACATTTTTAATTTATATGCAAAATGTGTAAAAATATTTCTGTTGCTAAATTTGACTATGAGCAAGAAAAATCTGCTGACAAGTAGTCTAGAATATTTAATGCTTAGAAAGATCAAAGAAATATCTATGAATTCGGACTGCAATTTATGATAATATTAATTTCTCTGTCTGTTTTACTAATACGAATTTAAGACAACTGGCGCACATAGTGACGAAACCGATGCTCTCGTTCAGAAAATTGAACATCATGCCACTCGTATAAGGCTTATTCTTCCGAAGTAATTTCTCCGCTCCAGTGACGCTCACTGAACTTTGTTCAGGAAAATGCAGCTGGTGGATGTTTTAAAGATCGTAGAGAATTATGAATATGTATATAATATGTGTTTAAACAACTTCTGACATTGACAGGATGCAACGGAAGATCAGTTTTAAGCAGATCACATCTGGTTTCAATTCAGAGTTTTCCTTCTCTTAGATCGATCGCCTAACCAAGACTAAAGGGACGAGTCTGCTCTAATATTTAGCTGGGACAATAAATGGATTAATACCTTTCGTTAGTGTGAAAGGAAAACGCAAGCAGTCACGTTCATTAATAAATTGATTAATATCATGTTTTTTTTTCTTTTTAATCCTGAAGTGTTGATGTCCCAGCAGACCGCATGTAATGTTGGTACCAGAATATGCGTTATTCTAAAAGATTTTGAATAAGAAAATTCCGTGTTTGTTTTCTCTGTGGTAACTACGTCGAAGAGATCAACCAATCAGAAATCAGCCCTCGGATCACTGTTGACGTTCTCTTCCTTCCTATGAAAAGTACGACAGGAAGTGCATTAAAGTTATAATTTGATTTTTCTTCAAACAAACAAATAAAGCAATCAATATTTTGGGACAGTAATTGACATCCATCATTGTTTTCGCTGTTATAGTGTTATTTTATTATATCGATGTTATTTTTTCTTCTTTTTAAGAAATTCTTCCTGTTTCTTCTTTTCAAAGATCTTGAGAAAATAACCTCCGATAACGAGAATTCTCCAACATTCTGTCCAATAAAATGGCTGCAGGGATAATTCGGGGTATCTAATTTAGTTTTAAGAATAAATAGGAAAAATGATTTCGCATCAACATTAAAGCAACAAGAAAATGGAAATTCTTAAAATGATTTTAAATTATTTACTAGATGAAATGGTTTCTTGAAAAAAAAATGGCGGAAATAAAGGAAATGAGAGACAGCAAATCTATCTTTATATTACTAAAGTGTTCATGTGTGTGTGTGTGCGTGTGTCTGTAACCCAGAAAAAACGCCACATCATAGCGAGATTTTTAAGAATACACCTAAAGATAAAGTATTTGGGCTGAATGTCATTTTTAATCATCAGTTTTTGAACCTCATTCTTATTCGTCAAAATGTTCAATATAACAAAGATTATTAGAAAATACTAGTTAGGATCCTTTATTCCTTCTTAAAAATGAATTATCGATATTATAATTGCCCGCTGTTACAGTGGGAACCCAACAGCTTCATTGCTCTACTAGTATTAGTCATACAAGACGATCTGTTAGGGTTTTTTTAAAGAAAAGTTTGGTCTGGTCTATTTTTTAACAGCATTTGAACTCCTTAAGGAAAATTTGATCCATTTGTAAAATGTTTGAATATAATCCTGACAATATTTTCAATGTTTTATTGCATTTTTTAAATTGCACAGATTTATTTGAGCTTTTTCATCATTTGTTCTATTAGATAGAAATATAAAGTATTTTATACTCGGTCGTATGGTTTCAAGTGTATCTATCTAATAATAATAATAATAATTTTAAACAGATTTATTTGATCCATAAGTAGGACCCTATCAGGTATTACCACTCCAAATCAAAGTGGACTTTGGAGAAAGGGCAATGAAGGGGTGATTTGGGGGAGTAAGGCAGAAGATGCTAACCAGTGTATTCTAAATTCTTTCAACATCATGATTATAACCTTTACACCATCCGTTCTTTAATAACCCTTTCAACATCATGCCTTAATTTTTACACCACCGTATACTATAGAGAATAATAGAAAAAAATCAAACCTACAAAGATAAGTGGATTATTTCTACGAAATCTTGACATGTTGGTCTCAGCTTCAGTGCAGATGATACAGTTGCCGATAGAGCGATTTTTAAAAGAAAAAGTTGAAAGTGATTATGAGGTCTCGATACATGGGATAAACAAACTTCACTCTCAGTGGATCAGTTCAAAGGGAAATAATGAAAAAATCATTTATTAAGCACAGGGAGAGGATTTTGGAGCATCAGTGAGACTCTAACTCACTTGTAATAGTCACCTAGCCTAGCTTGCGAAGCACCCCCAAAACTACGAGTATCTTAGATTTGGTACTAGACTGCAAGAATGAATTACCTAGTAAGGGGCGAACTTATAACTGATTTATCTACGACATTAGCTTGCTAAAACATTGTATCATGATAAGGTTCACAAAAACAAGATAGAAAGCTTAAACGTTTTTAAACACCCGGTGTGTTTATATATATATGTATATATAGTATAAATAATATATAAAGCGGGATAAAATCTCATGACTCAGAGTTTCACGCTTTCAATCCTCTGGTAAGTAAATAATCCACTCCAGTTTAACGTGTTGAGATATGTTGAACATTAGCTCTCCCGAGGATTGAAAACGGAAAATTCTGAGTAGTGAGTTTTTATCCTGATCTTTATCTTACATCTTGAAAAAAAAAATTTATATATATATGATTAAATAATAAAGACACATTTTTTCTATATAATTTTATTAAAATCCTTGCATGTATAGTGTTTTTAAAGAGTTTTTGAAAGAGATTTTTACAAAATTACGTAAACGTAATGGAATATTTTTAAAAAAATCAAACATTGTCGCTATTATCAAAATTAATTCTATTGATTTTAGGGTTTTTTTGTTTTTATATATTGGGCTTCGATGATTTGTAGTCGTAACTTATTAATTTTGCGTGCTATTATAGTGGTGTTTCCAACAAGAATTTTTTGAAATTTGGATTTGGGAATAGAATGGGTTTTGAGATGTAAGTCTATGGAGCTAGAATCATTAAGGTGCATCGTAAGTCATCTTGAAAGAGTTGTAGTGGTAAGACCAACGTAGTATTATTTTCTTTGGAGACACAATCTCCCAAGGGACATTTGAACATATATACGACTTTGTCCTTTGGAGGTTTTTAAATTATTGTAGTAAATGATAAATTTTTCTTTTTTGGTAGGATCGGTAGGGAGAACATTTTTTTGGATAAGGTCTTTTTAATTATATTTTCATTTATCGTATAATTACCATGAAATTGATTTTTGTAGTAAAGGTTTATTGATTGTTAATGGTTTAGGGTATTGTCTATGTTAGGTTATTCAGGTTTATTAATGAAATGTTCAATTTATGTATCAACACTGTTGTTTGGAAACCCATAATTAATAAGGGTTTGTTTTATATTTTAAAGTTCATTGAGGAAGATAATAGTTTAACTCTGGAAATAAGTGTTTTTATTATGGTACTTTTTTAACGGAAGGGGCTTTAACTATGGAAATTGAGAGTGCAGTGATTAATGTTGGTAGGTTTTTTATATGTGGAGGTGGTAAATCAGTTAATATTGATCGTGTCTATTAGTACACCCAGAAATTGGATTTTATTATTGATATTGATTTCTTATGTGAAATTAAGAAAGGAATTATTTTGAAAGGTCTCTTGTATTATGTTAATTTCGTTAGTGCTATTAGTAAGAAGGAGTATGTCATCAGCGTACCTTAAATAAATATTAGGTTTATTGATAGTATTAATAACCTTATTTTCAAGGGCTTTCATCTTTTGGGATGAATATATTTCCATTAGGATCGTAAAATGATACCTCAGTAGCACTGAGTTAAAGTATTTTGCGTAAAGTATTGGAGTTGATTTTGAGTGGAAGGAGTGTTGGATAGTGGTAAATGTTATTTATAATTATATCGCTTGTTTCAAGAACTGAAACATTTGTGAATAATTTTTTTCGTCCAGAGAGGATATTATTCTTTTGATTGGTTTATGGTTTTAAGGATTTCGATAAGTTCTTTTGTAGATTTAATGCAAGAATTATGGGAAAGGTATGGTGTAATTAGACGGTTAATAGTTTTTGTAAGTTGGTATCGCCATTTAAAACTTGAAAGGATCTTAATAAAATCATATGGAGAAAATGTGTCTTTATTATTTAACCAAACAAGCTTGAATGAAAGACTGCTGCCCAACTACACACACACGCATATATATATATATATATATATATATATATAATGATGCTTTAACCCTAAAATTATACCAGACCTCATAGACATGATATGATACAGGCTTTGATGCCTAACGATTTAGATATATTTATTATCTTCAACTAGGAGTCACCTCCTTTTATTCATACTTGAATTTGTATCAAGTTCAGAATTTTTGAATGATTGGTTATTTCTTTCAGATTTTCATTCAAGTATATGGAATAGTCAAACTGGTAGTACTTACCAATATTACACAAAAGTTTTAAGATAGTTATTATTAAAATAAAGTCGTTTTTATTAAAGTTTAGGATATCATTCGTATCTCATATACATTTAATTTGATTTTATTGTTTATCTATTACGGGATAGTGTTTGCAGTTTGTACGGCGTACGGAAGACGGTGGCAGATTATTTAGATCTCAGATAACCTCGAAAACCCCTAAAAATGTATAAATATTTCTGATAAACTTCATTTTCTCTACCTAGACGTCAGTAGTTACAATCAGAATTAATAGGAAAAACCATAATGTCGAATAGTGATTTTCAAACAGACAAGTCTTCCCGACTCAGAAAGTCTGAATAACACAGTCTTCATTTTCCACCCTTTGGACTTGTGCCAAACTAAGCAAAAATTTATTCGTATTCATATTTTAGTAAACAAATGCGTATGAGGCCTGTCAGAAGATACAGAAATCTAATATTCTGAAAAATACTCTGCTTTGAGTGATAATGCCTTAGTTCTCTTCAAAGTAATCCTCTCGAGACAATACCTACCGACTTCAGCATTCTTTTAATTTTTCAAAAATGCACAAAGTCCTCTTTCAATATCTCCATCAAATGTGCGTGTATGTGTAGAATACTAGTTCTGGTCTTCTGTATTATATTTTTTAATTTTCATTTTTGTTTTCAGTTTTTTACAATTTTTCACCGGATCTTTTCCCAAGACCAGGGTGAGGGAAGGTATTGATTATTACTATTATTTACTCCTTGAGTTTTTCACATCAGCGTTAGCTGATGGTCTTTTACTGGAGTTTGAGTGACAGGAAGTCTCTTCAAGTCTTCAGGACTCTTCTCAGTATACTGGCCGATATCAATAATGTTGTAGTTTGGATTGTCTCCACTAATCCTCTTATTTCCAAGTCCTCCAATCCTTTGGTGACTGTACCAAGTGCACCATTTACAATTGGTATAAACGTCACTTTCATGTTCCATAGTTTCTTTAATTCCCTAGCAAGGTTGAGGTATTTATCTTTCTTTTCACTTTCAATTTTACTCTGTGGTCCGTCGGGTCAGCAAAGTCCACAATTTTGCAAGTTCTTTTTTTTTTTGTTGTTGTTGTTGATTATTATAAAATCTGATCGTCTGGCTGAGATTAGGGGATCCGTTTGTATCTCAAAATCCAAGAGAAGTTTGTGCGTCTCATTCTCCAGGACAGATGTTGGGTTGTGCATATACCATTTGTTAGTATGGTCAAATTTAAATTTATTTTACTATCCCCAGTGGAATTCTTGCTTTGATATGATTGGTTCTTATAGCATTGTTTTGTGCTGCTATCAGGAGAGATTTAGTTTCTCTTTTAAAGTTTCCCTTTCTTAGCCACATCCTTTTTTTCTTGTGTGATATGTCGCTTATTAGTCACTTAAAACGTCCAAAGAGTTGTTTTTCTTCCCATTTTTGTTTTCTGTTTACTGTCGTTCATGTCATGTCCAGGTCTTCTCGTGTGAGATTTCCATACAATTGTTTTTCATGTTGTCAGTAGTGTTTCTGGTAGCTGTAATCAGTCTTCCTCCACGCTTTCTTCGATACTGGTAAGTCCAGTTCCTCCTTTTCTTGACACATAATCCGTCAACATCATCTCTGGGATGTAATGCCTTCTGCATGGTCATGATTTTTCTTGTTCATTTTGTTTAAGTTTTTCTCTGGTCCAATTCAAGAATGTTCCCAAATATCTTACGAGGGGGTCAGTCCAGGTATTTATTCCTTTGATAAGGTTTCTACAATATAGTTTTGTCTCGAGTAGCTTTCTGGTTCTCCTGAAATATTCTTTCTTACTTTTCTCTTCTTTTTTTTTTTTTTTTGTTAACTAACACTGGTTGCCTGGCCCGGATTAGGTGATCCGTTAATATCTCAAAATCTCAGAGAATTTAGTGCATCCTATTCTCCTGAACAAACTCTGGTTAGTGCATTTATCATTTGGTAGTAAGGTAAATTTTCTATTTCTTGCACAATTTCCAATTGATCACTTTTCCCACCTCATCACGAGTAGTCTTGTACTCTTTTTGCGCTAATTTAATTAATAGTTTCGTCTCTTTCACCACACAACCTACACTTGCTATTCTGTCGCATCTTATCTATTTTCGCTTTCAGATAATTGGTCCTTATGGCGTTGTTTTGTGCTACTATTAGAAGATATTTAGTTTCTCTCTTAAAATTTCACTTTCTTGGTCATGTCCAGGTCTTCTCGTGTGAGATTTCCATACAATTGTTTTTCTTCCTATTTCTGTTTCTTTATTGTTGTTCTGTTGATCATTATGCTTTTTGTGCTGATTTTTAAATTTAGTCTTCCAGTCATTATTATTATTTTCCTCTTTGCGTGTTTTCATTCTAGTACCAAGAAGTAAAGAACTCGTAATCGTGTGGAATTTGACGTTCATACAGATCACAGAGTAAAAATAAAAGAAAGCGAAAAGATAAACAATTACTTGAAACTTGGCAGAGGGTTAAAAAATATGTGAAGCATGAAGGTGACGGTTATACAAACTGTAGTTGGTGCCCTTGGAAAAGTCCACAAAGACCTGGAAAAAAGACTGGGGGAACTGGAGATTAGAAGAAGAATCAAGACAATCGAGACTCGCTGTGTTAAGATCAACTGGAATACTAATTATTATTATTATTGTCTGTGTCAGGTTAGTACCTGTTAAATTAAACTCTTTCTTTTCTGGTAAAGTAATTAAGAGTAGAGAGGTAGAGGGAAAAGAAAAACAGAGAGGGAAGGAACATAAATGCTCGCACATGTGTTGTTAGAAAACAAGTGAAAAGTCAAAGAATTGGAAAGTGATGTACTATCATGACTTAATCCCAATCTGACGACCAGAGAAGGTAACTAAATTATCGCTGAAATATTGGAATTAATAAGCATGTTTTCTGTCTTTCTTACAAACATAATTATTATTACAGATATTATCAAACTCCTTTAGAGTTTTTTCACATCAGTGTTAGCTGATGGTTTTTCACTGGAGTTTGAGTGACAGAGGGTCTCTTCAAGTCTCCAGGACTCGTCTCAGGATTCTGGCCGTTCTTAGCAATGCTGTCGTTTGGATAGTCTCTACCCGTCCGCCAACTTCCAAGTCCTCCAGGCCTTTTAATAATCCTTTAGTTATTGTGCCTAACGCACCAATCACAATTGGCACAATCGTTACTTTCATGTTCCACAGCTTTTTCAATTCTCTAACAAGGTCGAGGTACTTATCCTTCTTTTCACTTTCCTTCAGATTTATTCTGTGGTCCGCCGGGACAGCAAAGTCGACAATTTTGCAGATTCTCTTTTTCTTTTTTGTTGATTATTATGAGGTCTGGTCTTCTGGCCGGGATTAGGTGATCCGTTTGTATATTAAATTCCTAAAGGAGCTTATGCGAGTCATTTTCTAGGACAGGTGCCGGGTTGTGCATTGAAATTTCCTGCACATTTCCCAGTGGATCACCTTGCCGACCCAGTCGTGACTCGCCTTATACACCTTCTGTGCTAATTTGCTGCATTCACTTATTATGTGATTGTTTTGTCTCTGTTACCGCATAGCCTACATTTACTGTTTTGTTGCGTCTTATCTATTCTCGCTTTGATATGATTGGTTCTTATGGCGTTGTCCTGTGCTACTATTAAGAGGGATTCCGTTTCTCTCTTAAGGTTTCCTTTTCTTAGCCAGGTCCAGGTTTTTTCGTGTGAGATGTTGTTTATTAGACGTTTAAAGTGGCCATAGAGTTGTTTTCCTTCCCATTCTGTTTCCTAATTGTTCTTTCGTCTATCGTATTGTCCGTATCGTTTCTGATGGCTGTAATTAGTCCTCGTTCGTGTTTTTCTATGTAGTGTTCGAGCCGTTGTATGGATGCGTCAACGGTGTCTTCGATGCTGGCAAGTCCTCTTCCTCCCTCTTTTCTAGATACATATAGTCTGTCAACGTCGTCTCTGGGGTGTAATGCCTTATGCATGGCCATTACTTTTCTTGTTCTTTGGTCCACTCTGGTCCACTTGAGAAAGGGTCCCGAATATCTGACTAGGGGCACAGCCCAAGTATCTATTCGTTTGATGAGGTTTCTGCTGGAGAGTTTTGTCTCGAGTAGTTTTCTCGTTCTCCTGAGATATTCTTTTCGGATCCTGTCATTCATTTGCACTTGTTTGATGGTGTCAGCCTCCAAGATGCCCAAGTATTTGTAGGTTTCATTTTCTTCGAGCGTTCTAATTTTGTCGTGATTTGGTAGTTCGATTCCGTCAGTCATATGACTGACGGAATCGTCGTTTGCCACTTTTCATGACAAGCATGGCACATTTTTTCTATGCCAAATTCCATTCCTACGTCCTGACTTCATTTTTTGCAAATAATTTAATGTCATCCATGTACATTAGGTGGTTGATCTTCTCTTGCAATCTGCTGAGTTTGTATCCGGCTGCGCATTTTCTGAGTATGTGATTCAGTGGCATCATGGCTATTATGAATATTAAGGGCGATAGTGCATCTCCTTGGAAAATGCCTCTTTGGATCTTTGTTTCAGATATGCTTCCTGCTCCAGCTGTCAGTGTTTTCATTTGCCGAGGTTTGCGGTTCTTTTTCGTTGGATTGTGTTTGTTTGACATCACTTGATGTGTCTGGTACAGTGTTATAGTTTTGTTTCAGTGTTTTTTGGTGGATTTCTAGTAATTCAATGTCAGAAAACCAACCCTTCTTAATTATTGTCCTAACTTGGTCGGCTAGCTTTTGGCTAGTTATCTGAAATGTCGAACGTTCTTGCCAGATCTCTATCATTCTTTTCCTGTATCCTCTTTGTGTATGGTTGCTCCTGAGATAGCATTCTAGTGCAAGTTGATTCTCTTCCCTAGTCCATGTTTTGCGTTTAGGTCTCTGTTCATTGTGGTTCGTTACGTCATCGTTTATGTACCTGAAAAAAGAGCAGCCAACATTCGTAGGATGACGATCGAGTCTCCCATGTTGGCTATCAAGGGAGCACCTGCCGATCATGACACCCAGGCCTGTTGCCTGGGTCCCACGTTGTATAATATTGTGATTTGACATTTTTATCATGGGTGGTATAATGTGGCTATAACAGGCCCAGGGGTTGTTTATGATCTGCGCTCCTGGCACAGATGTGACCACGAACAATCATTGACTGTTCATAAACGGTGGGTCATTATTATTATTATTGTGATACTTACAAGAAACAAAAGATTTTAATTTAACAGGTAATACCATTACACAGACAATAATAATAATAATAATAACAAAAACAGAAAACATGCTTATTAATATAAATATTTCAGCGATAATTTAGTTACCTTCTCGAGTCGTCAGCTTAGGATTAAGGCATGATAGTACACTGCTTTCCAGTTCTTTGACTCTTCACTTATCTTCTAACAACACATGTGCGAGCATTTATCACCCCACCTCTCTATTCTTAATTACTTAACAAGAAACGAAATAATTTAACAGGTACCTCTCTTACACAGACAATAATAATAATAATTATTATTATTATTATTATTATTTTATAACCGCAGATTATTTCCTGATGAACAGAAAGGATGCCGAAAAGGATCCAGAGGCACAGCAGAGTTACTTTACATAGATCCGCACATCCTCAACGGGAGGATGACTAGACGGAAAAATCTAGCTATGGCCTGGATTGACAACAAAAAGGCATATGATATGGTCACACAAAGATAGCTTATAAACTTCTGCAAAATGTACAAAATGACGTCATAAACTTTATCGAGAAAACCATGAAAATCTGGAAACTGGAATTGACAGCAGGAGAAAGAAGCTTAGCTGAAGCAAAGATCCAAAGAGGTATTTTTCAAGGAGATGCACAATCACAGTTACTAATTGCGAGGATTCCACTTAACCACATACTCAGAAAATGCACAGCCGGATACAAACTTAGTAAATCGCAGGCAAAGATCAATCACCTAATGTACATGGACGACACCAAACTGTTTGCAAAAAAAACCTCTAATACACGCAGTGAGAATATACAATCAGGACATAGGGATGGAATTTGGCATAGAAAAATGTGCCATGCTAGTTATGAAAAGCGGCAAACGACACATGACACACGATTAGAACGCTCGGAGGAAAGGAAACGTACAAATACTTGGGCATCTTGGAAGTTGATGCCATCAAACAAGTAGAGATAAAAGAAAAAATTAAGAAGCAATATCTCAGGAGAACCAGAAAGCTACTCGAGACTTTGTTGCAGAAACCTTATCAAAGGAATAAATACCTGGTCTGTAGCCCTCGTAAGGTATTCGGGACCCTTTTTGAAGTAGACCAGAGAACTTAAGCAAATTGACCAAAGAACAAGAAAACTAATAACTATGCATATAAGGCATTACATTCCAGAGATGACATTGACAGACTATATGTATCAAGAAAGGAGGGAGGAGGAGAACTTGCCAGTATTGAAGACAGCGTTGACACATCGATACGATTCGAAGACTACATAGAAAAGCACGAAGGAGGACTGATTACAGCCACCAGAAACTATATTGACAACACGAAGACCAACAGAATGACATTTAACAAGAAAAAAAAAATGGGAAGAAAAACAACTCTATGGGCATTTTAAACGACGAATAATCAACATCACACACGAGAAAACCTGGACCTGGCTAAGAAAAGGAAACTTTAAGAGAGAAACAGAATCTCTCCTAATGGCAGCACAAAACAGCGCCATAAGAACCAACCATATCAGAGCGAGGATAGATAAGACACAACAAAATAGCAAGTGCAGACTATGTGGTGACTGAGACAAAACCATCAATCACATAATAAGCGAATGCAGCAAATTAGCTCAGAATCAATATAAGGCTAGACACGACTGGGTGGGGAAGGTGATTCACTGGGAGATGTGCAAGAAATTTAAATTTGACCATATGAACATGCACAACCAAACATCTCTCCAGGAGAATGACACACATAAACACCTATGGGACTTTGGCATACAAACGGATCACCTTTGACATACAAATATAGCATAGTGGGGTCCCGACATGCGACGTGGATTTTAGAAGTATTACGTTAATACCTGGATTTTAGAAGATCGAGACAGTACATCGACAAATCGAGAAAAGTTAATTTTTCTTTCTTGTGAATGAAGAAAGAAAGAGATGGAAGACCCAGAAAAAATTATTTAAAAAAATTCTATAACCATTGTCATGAATAAGGAAAGTTATTGCAAGATTTGGGAAGGGATAAAGTTGACAACCGAGAATGAAATGTTATTTCATCTCCCAGAACAATGGAAAAATAACAGAATCCAAATATTCTCTGACGAATTTGGGAAGATATTATTCACACATTAAACACCTGTGATAAAGGAGTATAATGTCCGGTTGACACGACCAAAAAATTGTAGAAAGGTGAGAAAAGGTTGTTCAAAACCAAAACAATCTAAGACATTTAACAGGTCTCGCGAAATTAAAGATAAAGAATTTACGACGTGACTGCAGTGGTGGGGTGAAAGAGATATACTGGCGAACAGATACAACAGAACCCTCCCACTCCTAGTAGTAAACACAGAGAAGAGTCTGTTAGGACCAATCAGAATGAAGGCACAGCCATAGAAGCCGAAGAAACGCAGTGAGAGAAGAAGCGTTTGGCGGTGATCAATCAATGAATAACGAAAAGAAATTGTCAGGTACGAGATGCCCACTTAGGAAAGAGAGAAAAAATTGAAAAAAAAAGTTAGCAGATTTTTTTTTTTAAAGAGAGATTCCAGCTAGCTACCAGAAAAAAAAACAGCTCCGAGAAAAGCTTTGCATCAGATTATCTCTTTACTCGGATTTTCCAACAACACGACACTTGAGAAGAATTCGCAAGGTTCGAGGTGAAAAAAAGATGGACTGTGAACTTAGGCTAAGCGTCGCATAACCTGGGGTGGCTTTGAAAGAAATACTGCTGCAATATTTACGAGAGATAGAACATTGAAATAGCAGCATTTATTTTTTTCCCCACTGTTATTTTTTTTTTTTTTATTAAAACTTTGTTGTTCATTTCAACCCCATATTCTGTCGTCTCTGGATTTCGACTTCGAATTTTTTTGTTTTATAAACGAACTGTCATCTAGTTAGACATTTCGACTTCTGACGTATTGGTACATATCAATTGCTTTGATTAAAGAAAAAAAAAACAACGTGGGCAAGCGGCTGATTCGACTGAGATTCGATCTCCTATCTGGGAAGATCAAGTGTCAATTGATCGAGTGATTGACTGGGTGACACAAACGGATCACTCAGTCTCAACTAGACGATCAGACCTTATAATAATCAACAAAAAAAGAGAACTTGCAAAATTGTGGATTGTGCAGACCCGGCCGACCACAGAATAAAACTGAAAGAAAGTGAAAAGAAGGAGAAGTACCTAGATCTTGCTAGGGAAATGAAAAAACTATGAAACATGAAGGTGAAAATTATACCAATCGTGATTGGTGCTTTTGGTACAGTCATCAAAGGACTGTAGGACTTGGAAATAAGAGGACGAAAGGTGACCATCCAAACTACAACATTATTGAGAACAGCCAGAATACTGAGAAGAATCCTGGAGACCTGAGACTTACTGTCACTCAGACTCCAGTGAAAGACCATCAGTTAATACTGAAGCGAAAAACTCTCAAGGAGTAAATAATAATAAGTATAATAATAAAATTCTTAAACTTTATACTGTCTCTCAATTTCGTTTATATTCTTTAAAATGAACTAGTCGTGTAAATTTGGCGACCAGGGTAGAAATTATATTGACTATTGCAACCCTTTTACCTAGTAAATGATTAATGTGAATTGAATTACCATGACCAGAAAATCCGCCGAACACCTACGCACGATATACGGGAACAATGGACAGCTGTTTCGACTCTATTAGGTCTCATCAGCAGTGTATACCGTAATCTCCATCACTGGAGAACGAACCAGCGACTACAGATTACAGTGCCGAAACTCTACAACTGAGCCACCAATTCATATTGCGCACAAGTGATGCCAAATCAACTAGTCATGGTAATTGCGCGGCCAAATAACCTAAATGTGTCTTGCAAGTTACATCCGTACTCTTTCAAGAGGACACAATCACCCCCACCCCCACTAGGGCTACGTCTTCCCAAGAAGCTTAGAAATACGCATCCGCGTAATTATTATACCTCAGAGGCAAGGGAATAGATGTACATATTTTTATTTTTTAAGTAAAGGAATTAATATTGTGAATTGAATTAGCATGACCAGAAAATCCGCCGAACACCTACACACGATATACGGGAACACTGGACAGCTGTTTCGACCTTATTAGGTCTCATTAATTCCTCTACTTAAAAAATAAAAAGAATGAAATAATAAAAATAAAAAAAATAAAAATATGTACATCAGTGAATGATTAATTTTAAAAAATGTTAGAAAAAAGTCGTAACTGCTAAATTTTATTGGAAGCAAGATAGCATAACAAATGACGATGTAATTCTATTAGCTAGTCGGTGGAGAATGCACGGGGACAAACCATGACATGTATTGACTATAAAAAGGCCTATGATGTGGTCTCATAAACCTAGAAAATAGAATGTCTGAAAATGTACAAAATATCTGACAAAGTGAAAAACTTCGTCACGAAAGCCATGGAAAAGTAAAATTAACAGCAAGAAGACAAACTCTAGCAGAGGTAATTATACAAAGAGGCATCTTTCTGAGGAAACTCACTCTCAAAACAACTATTTATTATAGCAATGACGCCATTCTATTACATATTTAGAAAGTGCACAGTGGTGACAAATTTACCCTCTCTCGCCACTTCTCGCTATCCTTCATCGCATCCGGCAGGTCCTCAGGGCTACACTCCGTATCCTCATAGAGCTGCTGTATGTAGGTTCGAGCTGGTCGTCCTGCTTTTGCTCGGCCATGTGAAGGGGTCCATTGGAGCATATCACTTATGAGCTCATCCCTACTTCTCCAGCAGTGTCCTGCATGTATGGTTCGTCTAACTTGGATAGTTTTCGTGATGGGTGGTAGGTGGCCGTACAGCTGCTGCTTTGTAGGGTGTTGCCTCCAGGACTTGTTCAATATTGCGCGCAGCATTTTTGTGTAGTTGCCGTCAAGCTTTTTCTCCAGCCGTTTAGTTAGCGTCCATGTAGTACATCCATATAGCAGTATCGACACGATCACTGCGTTTCATTTTATCGGTCAGGTCTGACTTCCATATGACCGATAGCCTATTGATAGCAGTCTATGCCTTTGCTAGTCGCAAGTTGATGTCTGTCTCGGTCGATGAGACACTGATTCCTAGGTAGATGAACTTTGCTAGTTTCAGAGAGCTACCGTTTAGTGTGGATGTGCCCGTGGTGTAATGGTTATCGTCATAGGAAATGGACACGGCGACACGAGTTCAAATCCTGGACGAGACTGATTGTATTTCACTTTGCACTAATACCCTTGGGAAAGGTATGAATCCAATAATTCTCCCTCTAGCTATGGGTAAATAGTAGGGCAGACTAGGTTCTTCAGCTTTGGTTAGGCAACTAGTCTAGGAGAAGGAAAACTCTGAATTCAAACCTGTTAAACTCCGCTTAAAAATTGACCTTGTGTCATATCCTGCGAACGGAGGGGTTGGGTAAATATGGTTTAGTGTGGAAATGTCGCCTATTTGATTAAAGCACGTATATTCCGTTTTGTGTGCATTGACATGAAGGCCAATGCCTGCGGCAGCTCGTTCCAGACTATGCTGTAGGGTTTCGGCTTGGGCGGGTGCATTTGCCAGAATCGCTATGTCATCGGCGTAGTCCGCGTCGGTAATTGTTTTTGCGGGGTACCTTCTGTTTCTTTTCTTTGTCAGCTCGAAACCGCTTTCTTTGATTTTATCAATCGATGTTCTAAGCACGGGGTCTAGACAGATGATAAAGAGGTATGGGCCAAGTGTGTCTCCTTGCAGTACTCCAGCTACAATGTCGAAGTTGTCTGTGTCTCCATCCGAAGAACGCACTTTTACTTTGGTGTTTCTATAGAGAATCATTATGGCTGCGACGGTTTCTTTTGGTAGACTGTAGGCTAGTGGAATTTGCTCCATCTTCCCTCTGTGAATGGAATCAAAGGCTTTTATAAAGTCGACAAATAATAGGTTTTTTGCTCGTACGCATTCAAGAATTCTACGGATAGTCAATATTTGTGAGGTCGTGGATCTATTTCTCCGGAAGCCAATTTGGCTCATCCTAAGAATGTTGTCAATCTTGGGGTCTATGCGGTTGCTTTGTAGGGCATTATATATTTTGCTGCTATGGATGTAAGTGTTATACCTCGGTAGTTCTTGGCTAATCCGAGGGCGCCTTTTTTAGGGAAAGGGAGGATGCATCCATCTGTTTATCGGATTTTGATTATAAACTGCATTACAGTGCCGGAGCAGTATGTCATCGAATTGTCTGGTCTTCCATACTTCTGGGGGAATTTCATCAAGCCCTGCGGCTTTTCTATTTTTAATTTTTCTAAATACTGAGTCGAGTTCTTCAAGAGTAAACGGTCCCAGTTTGATGTCTAATTGCTTACAAATAATTCTCGTGATTGGTTCATGTGTAACTTTCGGTGGGTTTCCTTGTAGATTCTCGAAATGCTGTTTCCACAGTTTTATTTGTTCTTGTTGGTTAGTAGCTTTCAGTTTAGCTTTGGCAATGCTCTTCCTTCTGCTCACTTCGTTTATCGTTTGCCACGCAATCCTAGATTGCCTATCTTCCACTGAGTCTCTAATCGTATCTATCTGATTTTGATGAGTTGTGTAGGCTGTTTTTGTGGTTTCCGTTTTTCCCAATTTGGGCATTCATGTCTCCGCCAATGACGAGAACGTTGTGTTTTGGGATGCTACTGTCACGTGGTCTCCCACTGAGAGGAGAGAAATAAAGAATTACTACTATCTCTCCGTGTTTGAATTAGCAGGCCGCTAAAGGCTGACCGCTAAAAAAAGAGGAATAGTAATATAGGTCAATGCCTCACAGCCTAAGTAATAAATCCAGGTCAGAATGAAAGCCGACAGATGTTTGCACTCTGTGACCGGATAGATAAATAATGGGGTACATGGAAATATAGTAGTCCTAATGAATCGCCTGACAGGGGGAGAAGAAGATAGAAACTAAATGATTGGCTAGAATCCTAAAACGGAAATAGCCCCCTTTTTCGTCAGCGGAAATAGGGAATAAGAAAATCAGTTTTGAAGAGAGATGTCGTCGTGAACAGATGGGGCGAATCTCGGGCCAAGACTCCGGGTGAAGAAAGCGGAAAGAATCTTGGACAAGAAGAAGAACCCGTGCCTTCAAGCCAGAGCTATATAAAAAAATCCGCCAGCCCGTAAAAGAGAAAATACTCTCCGAAGGAACCCTTCGAAAAGATAAGTAAACATTAAGACTGTTTCTCCCAACACCCAATTATATACTCTCTCTCTCTCTCTCAATTTAAAGAAAGACTAAAGAAAAGGAAAAAAGGAAGAAAGACATTTATAGTTATGTATTATCCGCTGATAATATAGCCGACTCGTTGAATATGTGTGTCCGCCTGTATATTAAAAAGATTGCTATATTTTAATGTTCCCACGTATTGAAGTTTGTTCATTGTGTCGTCTACTGTCAAGTTGTCTGTTTCATGTTTGTTTTCAGCTTCTTTCGTCTTATGTTATTCTCGCCTAAATTGTCCTATTCTTTCCTTTAAAAATATTATACGGGAAACGTGAGTTGTCGACTATTATAATTAATATTATTAGATCAAAACCTAGAGGTCATATCTTCCATTATTCTAGGGGTATGAAGAGCTAGTGGCCTGGTGGGTGTGTGTATAATGTGAAATTTGGAAACCCCTAGCCAGCGGCGGTCAGTCTAGCCCCAAATTAACCCCCACATAATATGCCAGTTCCTATATGCCCGAGAAAGGACTCTGAACAAGGACTTATTCAACGAGGGATCAAGTGCCAGACCGCCCCGTCTTCACACGTGCGAAAAATAAATTCCCGTCTTGGGATTTTAATAATTTTGCCGTCACACTACGTACAAGAGTTCAATTTCTTCACTAACATTGGTAGGGCTGTAGCAGGAGATGATTGTTGCTCCGAGGTTGCCATTAAAAGTAGCTACCATCATCCTTGTGTGTATTTTCTCCATACTATTTTGTGATTTTAGGGCTTGTGGTCCCATAATCATACCTACTTCTCCTATTGTGGAATTGACACAGTTTTTCCATGCTGATGCAGTGGCTAGCGTCCATCCATTGCCAGTATCGTGATATTTAATATCCTTGCTCTGTGTGTATCTGAGTTCTTGTATGCATATTATGTCTATTTTATGATCTATGGCAGATGCAGTAAGCTCCTGTAGTTGTCCTATTCTATTTAAGGTTCTAACATTTAACGTTACTATTTGTATTGTGTTTGCATTTTATTAATTTTTGTTGTTCGAGCTCTGTAGCTGATTTTTCGAACAGAGGCCAGGGCCCCAACCTCAGCAAGACGCGCCCCTTTTTTTAACCGCGCGAAGAGCGATGCGGTTTGGACATGTGGTTTGAGTGTGGGTCATGGTAAATAATTCTACCCAAGTTTTAGAAAAAGAGTTTCATATACCCAACGTGTTAGCTCCTTTGACCAGGTTCAAATATTAATTTGGATTTACGGTAAAATTGCCTTTAACTAAGTTAAAACTTAATGAATCAAAAAAAAAAGAAAAGGAACAAGAAAAAATTCATTGATTACATCTCACAAGAAGCCATGGGAAGCAGCATGGTGGAGGGAAAGTAAAGCACAGGAATCCACAGTTGAGTCAAAGGTGAGCCTCGCCAGATGCTGGTCGAAAAAACTTCATAGTTCAACGACCAGAGTCAAATTGTTCAGCCAAGAAACGACTGCTGTCCATCGATAAGGGATGTGCCTATTGATGAGAAAAAAGAATCTAAACTATAATTTTTTGCGACCTGTTTATGAGTTCTCTTACTTAAAGAGTACTTGGTCACATCTGTGACAGGTGTGCAGATTTTATGCAAATCCTACACTACCTATGATAAAATGAAAAATCGAAACTTTTCACGTAGGATACAGACAACAGGTCTGGGTGTCACGATCGACAGATGCTCATCTGATTGCCAATATGAGGGATCCAGTCATCATCCTGTGAATGTTGGCTGTTCATTTTTCAGGTACACGAACGACAACCTAAGTAACCACTCAAACCAGAGACACCAACACAGAAAATGGATGAGGGAAGAAAAAAGTAGCACTTCTCTGTTATTTTAGGAGCAAATCTACACAAAGAGGGTATAGGAAAAGAATGATAGAAATCTGGAAAGAATGTGCTAGATTTAAGACAAGCCAAAGATTTGCTAGCCAAGTTTGGACGATAATAAAGAAAGGTTGGTTTTCTGATTTTGAAATATTAGAAATACACCAACAAATAAATAGGGAATCAAGGCAACAGGAACCTAATACAATAATCGACACACCAAAACAAGAAGACTCAGCGAAATGAACCGCAATAAGAATCGAAACACCACACACCCATACTGTGACACGATGCAGAAGTGAACATTTTTTTGTATCATGTTGAATATGAAGTTAAACTAGGAGTGTGCGCGCGCGTGTGTGTGTCCGGATTTGAACATGGGTGGGCCTACCTGAGTGAAGTAAAAAAAGGGAAAGAAAAGTTTTTCTTTCTCTTGAGATCTCAGATCACTGGGTGAAAGGGCCTGCCTGCCACTAAGTCTGGTTTTGATTTCATGACCCAGAGAGATCAAACAGGTAGATTTTTTAGTACCAACAAATTTTAGATCCTCGGCCTGATAAAAAAATGTTTGTTTCTTCAATCCGCGGGAAATTTAGTTCCGGATTTTCTAAATAAAATACCTTTATTGGTAGCTTGTTAAGAGAGGGGACAGTTGTCTTCACAGGTGCTTAGAGGTAGTTGTGATAGCAGGCAGTCCGCACGTGCCGTGGTTCTTTGCATGTGCCGACAGAAAGAGTAGAATATAGTAGCGCTGAGTGTCACGTGGTCTCTCTCAAGTCCGATTGAGAGAAATAAAAAAAGCATCCAAATTAAAAGAATCTTGGACTTTTCTATCAGCGTAGGAGACGAAATAGCCGGAGAAAATATCCGTGGATACGAATTGTTAATATCGCCTAAAAGAAGGGGTATTACAATACCACACAAAATAAAGACTAACCCAAGAAGAAATGAATATAGAGATTTTAAATAGAATTATATCTGCAAAGAAGACTGCATTACCATCTCTAAGAAACCAAAATTGGAAAACAGTCAAGACAGAAACTAAAAAAATAAACAAATTATTAATGCATATCTCAACGAATATCACGGAATTAAACGAACTAATCTATACCATAGCGAAATTAATCTGTGATAAAAGGAGAGTTCTCCTAAAGAACACAAATAGAAACTCAAAACCTGGATGGAAAATTCAACTGGAAATGCAGATAAAAAATTTACAACAAGCAAAAATGATAGAACAAGTAAAAAGGCTTGAACATGTTAGGACGAAAAGAAAAAATCCAATAAACAATGCAACTCGAATCCAATAAACAATGCAACTCAAGGAAATAAATCAGAAGTACTGGAAGACTAAAAAGATATCGAGACAGGATAAAACAATACAGATAAAGCAGTACATTCCAAAACAACGAAAAAAAATTCAACCAGCAAATAGAGAGAGAATGCACTAAAATACACCTCGATTCACTCAAAAAAGTACCAAATTGGAAAACGTCCGGCCATGATGGCATACATGGATACTGGTTTAAAAATCCACTTTCATCCATAACAGACTGGCTATCAAAATAAATAGATGCTTACAAGAAACAGATATACTGGAATGGATGATCAAAATAAAGACCTCCTTGATCCAAAATTACCCCAAAAAAAGTAACCGCCCCCAACAACTACAGACCCATAACGTGCCTAAAGATGATGAGGAAAATACTAACGACACAAATAAGGGAGGAGATTTACTATTTGCTAATAAGCCACGGACAGTTCTCCGAAACAGAAAAGGATGCCACTAGGGAACCAGAGGAACATGAGAGCTTCTATATACTGTTCAACACATTCTCAAGGAGAGCAAAACGAGACGGAAAAATCTTGCTATGGCGTGGATTGACTTCAGAAAGGCATATAATATGGTCCCGCAAAACTAGATAATTGACTGTCTTAAACTGTACAAGATATCCGACAAAATCATAAAGTTTATCGAGAATACTATGGAATACTGGAGAGTGGAAATGACAGTTGCAGGAAAAAGCTTAACTGAGAAAAAATTTAGAGAGGGGTCCTCCAGGGAGATGCGCTATCACCACTGCTATTTGTATTAGCGATGATGCCACTGGGTCACATACTGTGGAAATGCACTGGAAGATACAAACTTCATAAATCACAAGAAAAAAATCAACAACCTAACGTACTTGGATGGCATCAAACAGTTTGCAAAAAATGAAAAAGAATTATAAGTAGTGAAGATATATAGTGACGACATAGGGGTGGAATTTGGCATAGAAAAATGTGCCATGACATAATGAAAAGCGGAAAAAGATGAATGACGAATGGAATAGAACTATCAAATCAAGGGAAAATCAGAACACTCGGAGAAAAGGGAACTTAGGAATATTGAAAGTTGATACCATCAACCAAGTGGAGATGAAAGAAAAAAATTAAAAATGAATACCTCAGGAGAACGAGAAAACTAGTCGAAACCAAAGTACAAAATAGAAATATCCATCTCGTAAGATACTCGGGACTATTCCTGGAGAGGAGAGTAGAACTTCAAGAAATGAACGAGAGAACCAGAAAACTCATGACAATGCATGAGGCCTTACAACACAGAGATGATGTAAATAGACTGTATGTGCCAAGAAAGGAAGAAGGAAGAGAACTTGCCAGCATTCAAGATAGCGTTGATGCATTGACACAATGACTAGAAGACTACATAAAAAGTGCAGAGGAAGACTGATTACATCCACCAGAAATAATACAGACAACATAAATATCAACAAAACAAAAATAACTAGAAAACAAAAATGTGAAGAAAAACAACTGTATGAACATTTTAAGCAATAAATAAGCGAAATATCTCACGAGAAAAGTTGGACATGGCTAAGAAATGGAAACCTTAAGAGAGAAACTGGTTCTCTTCTGATAGCAGCACAAAATAACATCATAAGAACCATCGCATGCACACTCACATACATACAAACATAGACACGCACTTACTAACTTAAAAACGCATCTACCCATATGGACAAATAGATCGTCACACATATTAAATCCACCCAATACCTTAGAAAATATTTGAGTACGAGTGTATATACACATAAGTGTACATACATATATACGTGTGCACACAGTACATATGTATATACACAAATGTATAAGAAAAAACACACATTATGTAAATGTGTTTGTTTACAAGAAGTAAAAAGATGAGAAAGAACAAAAAGGGTCATTAACAAAACCACCAAAAATTTTAATTAACTCCAATAGAAAAACTACTGACACAAATCTGGAATTAAAATCAAAACAACCTACCAAAATGATCTTAGTCTAAAAAAAATCAACACAACCAAAAATTCAAATGCCTGACGAGAATTAGAATATCCTAAACTCGTGTCGCACAAGAATAATAGATAAATAAATAAAACTTAAAACCAAATTAGAAGTCGTTTGCAGAACTATTCATTTTAATATATATATATATATAAGTTCCTCTCTCCGTCTGTGTATATATATATACACACACACACACAGACAGAGAGAGGAACAGAGATAGACTGCTAGAGACCGTGGTTTTTAAAGATTGTTTCTAAGCACTGTAAAACTAACGTATTTTTTTTTTACATGAGAAATATTAATTAACACCACTTTGAAATAGGATGGACAGATTTGGTGTAACATAAAATATTAAAAGTAATCCCTGAACAAGCAGCTAAGGCTAATCTGAAACATACCCATCTATGCTTAACATATACCTCCAAATGGAGAGTTCAGTGTCAGATTTCTGCGATAGCAAAGATCATATAAAGGTCAGTTGAAGATACTTGAATATCCGAAAATGATTTTCATTCAATGAATGGATATACTAAGTCACCAGTTTATTTTTCGTCGCTTCTCTTATCGCATATGAACTCTTAAAACTATTTTTAAAACTTTCTAAAATTTTTCATCATAAAATGATCTAAAGTCAAAACTAGTTGCGAAAAATGAAAAAATGAATAATACAAAAGAAATATTCCTGTCTTATTCCGTACGTTCATATATATATATATGTTTAACAAGAGTATTTTTAACCGTTTTCCCCAATAATTTATTTCGATTCCCCCTCTCTCTCAGTACTCTAAATGCATTGTAATAACCTTATCTTATTTTATAAACTTTTGAAAAAACTTAATGCTTGTTAGTTCATATTGATAAGTAAAACTACTTCCGTTGTGGCATCTCTGCCTCATCCGAGTGCAAAGACTCAGTTATACTTCGATTCTAATCTGACTTGAACCGATTCATTTTTAATTACCTGTTTTCATGAACTTAAACACATGCAATCACGTGAACGTTTGTATAGGGGATGTAGGGGTGTACCAACACTCCTGGAGCAAAAATAAGACAAGCAGTTTTCGCCATATTTTGAGGAAATATATTTTTCTCCCACCGGCAAGGAATTGGGCAGATTACTGCTTTTTGACTTGATACGATGACCGGTCTATAGAAATATAATGTGCTTAAAAATTGACATTGCACCATACGCTGCTCGTGTTGGAAAGATCCTCTGCACATCGTGCAAGGTTAATTTTAGATACTTGCTATTTTGTATTAAGGAATAGAAGCAAAATTCGTAAAAGTAATATTCATCACGTTTTAGAAAATTTAGAAGAAACTTTGGAGAAAAATTGAGAAATTTTCGGAAAATTATTCAGAATTTATACAATTTCAGAATAATAAAACAATTTTAAAATTCTAAAAATCTTAAAACATTAAAAATATTTAAATACAACAAATTTAAAACGATCTATTTTGAAATGATATAGTCTTAAAGTTATAAAACGATTTTAAAATATTACGGTGAGCCAAATGTTTTGCGATATTTTAGTAGCGTGCGGCACAGTTCGGCAGTTCTGGATGATTTTGACGAGGTCGTGAAGTTAACGAATCACACATGTCAGATTTGCCTCGAAATCTACGATTTAAGGCTTATCTGACCTTGCCAACAGAGCGAAATATCCCGAACCCACTGCTTACTTTATCAGCTGCAAATGTTTTTGGTTGCTTCTACAGTTTTATAACCCAGTTCGAACTCGTAAAGAATAAGTTCTCGAATTAAACTCTTACGTTGCATGTTCATTTTTGCGGCTTTCACATATGGAGTAAAATAATGTACATGTTACCGCACCAGCTACCACGACAGAGCTGCCGAATTGTGCCGCACGCCACCAAAATATCGCAAAACATTTGGCTCATCCTAATATTAACTTTCATTTTAAAAATGTCTGTGGTATGCTTATTTATGGGTTATAATGTATTTAAAAAGCTTGGTGTAGCATATGATTACTTATGGGGTCAGGCTGAGGTCAAGGTGTTTAAAAATATGTTAATCGTTTCTTGGTATATTTGTGTCCTCATTTGGTGTTTTAAAGCTTTAACAACGCTTTTGGGAGTGTTTTAGTTCGATAGGTCCATTTCGTAGCTTTTATATTTTGGCGTACTGCTAACCGAAACGGCTGCCACTAGTGAAAGATTAGCCCAACGTGCCGCTAAGGCACCACGTTGGCTTCACTAGCAGCCGGGAGATTTAGATGTTGCAACTCCGCCGGTCACTGCTGAAAGAGAATGAGCTTCCTCCTTTTGTCGGGAGGTCCCTTTTTCTTTACGCATGCGTCGTCCTTTTTCCGTCAGAGGCCTCTGGGAAATTCTGCATATTTTGATAATTTTCTTTTTTTATTCAATTTAATTTTTTTTTAAATTTATTCCCTACATACTTATTTATGAGCGATGTGTACATATTTAGTCATGCACACATTGGCATCCCCTACCCAGAAATCTTGTATTTTGAATATTGTTCTAAGATCATTTAAATTAACTTTTAAGTCGGGGCAAATAAAAATCTGACCAACTTATAAAGCTGATTAATATGACGAACTGAAAAAATGATAAGCATACATTATTTTAAGACTTTTTCTAAATTAAAAAAAATCCTTTGAAATTGTATTGTTAGGGCGAGTCAAAGGTTTTGCAATACTTTGTTAGTTTGAAGTGTATATATCGTGTAACTGAAGTACTTTGTAGGGTAACATGTTATTTGTTAGTTACGCTTAGTCCCCCAAAATTTAATGTTGAAGTTTCGGTATATGTGTTTGCTTAGTTTAGTTTCCCATTTTAAAGTTTATGTTATGTTTGGAATAAGGCACATGGGAAAAGGTACATGAATGAAGATATGAAACGGCACGGACAAAAGGAACATTCAAAACAAGGCGACAAACAAAAATTTATACTCATAACAAAACATGCATTGATACATTAAAAATATTGCTAGTAAAATAGTCCTGTGTGTATATAGTCCTAATAAAAATATTGTTCGTAAAATAGTCCTGTGTGTATATGTGTGTGTGTGTGTAACTGACACAACTAAAAACTACGAAAAAGGTTAAATAATGAAAGCGTCCTATTAAGGTTGATTACATATTTAAAATGTCTATTTCTTCTTGTGGTTTGAAACAGTCGGTTTTTCCGAGGCTGAAAAAAGTCTCATAGTCAAAGTATATTGAAGAAATGAATGTCTGCGAGGCTTATCCTATTTTGGCTTTTTACTTCTGTTGGTGAATAAGAGTGTCCCGCTGGAGAGAACGTGTCAGCGCTGCAATAGAAATTGGGAAAAAAAAAAGAAAGAGTGTTTGAAGACGACGTATTTATAGAAAATACATGTCTTGGAATCGGCTCCAAAAAACGTGAGACGAAATTTAAACGCGGACGTAGTTTTACGCAGGTCACGTGGTTCTCCTGGCCAATGGTTTCCCGAGACCGAATATTTGTGTGCGTCCGCCATCTTTGTTGTGGGAACAAGTGGCATACCGCCCAAATTAAATTATAGGAGTGTAAAGTCTTAGAACTTTAAGCTGTGGTAGGCACTCCCTGCGGTTAGTTTTAGAAAAAAAAAAAAAAGATACCAGAATTTTATTATTTCTAGTGGTACATCAAATGAATATTATTAGGTGTTATTTATTTCTAAACTCTGCAGTAATGAAACTAACCCCAAATCCCGTCCTTTCGGCAGGAATTAAAATAGTTCAAATGTATCCCTTGCAGGGGTATAAAACTCCCTCTCATCCCGCGTAGACACTAGACTTTATCCAGTGGAGAGAATTCACTTCTCAAGCTCTGGGTCTAATAGATCCGTTAAAAATTATTAGTATTGAATAGGAATGCTTGAAATCATATGACTGTTCGAAAACAAATTATTATTATAAAATAGAATCGCGAAAACTCAGCGAAAATCCTAAACAGCTACCAAAGATGCCGACTCATCTGGTCATCGTCTTCACTGCTCTGTGTCTTCGTTCTTGTCTCCATACCGCCCTCCGACTGTTCTAGACCCACTGACCAGCCTCACGCCTTGAATCTCTGCTCTGGAGTCTTGCTCCTGACTGCCAACGTCCTTCGTCCTCTCTTGCGGTCTTGCAGGCACAGCTCTTTGTACTATCTTCGTGCCAAAATAGCCAAAGGAATATCTAGACACTCTGGAGCCGCCGGCCACCCACATAACAGGGATTAAAATAGTTCAAATGTATCCCTGGCAGACATGTAAAACTCCCTCTCATCCTGCGTAGCCACTAAACTTTATCCAGTGGAGAGAATTCACTTCTCAAGCTCTGGGTCAAAAAAAAATTATTTGTATTGGATAGGAATGCTTGAAATCATGACTGTTCGAAAACAAATTATTATAAAATGCAAAAAAGTGGCACTAAAAATTATTGCAGCGTGGCACGATAATGAGCATCAATGAGCATGCATATATATATATATGGATGTGTGTGGGGGGCTCTATGTGTTGTGGGCGGCTAAAATTATTTTACAAGCTGTTGTCAGTTTCGTGTGTGATTTCTTCCCAGAAAGATATGAATCCAAATATACTTGGCTCCTCACCTATGGATAAATAGTAATGTAGACTAGAATCTTTAAACTTGGTGGGGAGAAGGAAAACCCTGAAATCAAACCAGTTGTACTCTGCTAAAAAATGACATTGCATCGCATCCTGCTTGTAGTGGAGAAGTTAGGTATATACAATTATTCAGATCGGACATTCAAGTAGGAGCAGGATTCATTATATATATATATATATATATATATATATAAAGTGTGTGTGTGTTTATTCAACCTTTCCGACATAAACATGATAGGATACAAGGCCAATTTTTAAAGCAGAGCCTAACCAACACCTCATTTTACCCAGAGCTGAGCGGTAAGGATAAGAGTTGAAAGATAAGTTTAGGAAACAAGAAAAGGTTGCATGGTGCTCTAGCTGGTGAATATGGAGAGCACTGAATTTGTACAATTCTGTGATTCGCCAAAAATATTTTCAAAAAGTAATAAGACTGAATTTATATATATATTTTTTTTCAATTTTTTTCTTGACTTGATTATACTGCCCTCGTGATTACTGTCGAGACGTCTAAGCATCAGTACTTGGTTATAAGTTGCTCAGCAATGTGCACATTTTCCTTTAAATTTTGATTTTTTTAAAATCTAACAGTTGTTCTTATATCTGAAAACAAGAATCAAGATGTTCCTTGGTGTCTGCAGTATGACCGACATGACTCGGGTATTATTCTGAGTAGCTCACAGTACACAAAAGCCACAGTGTCGAATTTTGTAGTATCTGAAGATAAAAATATATATTTACTTTACACAGATTTTACAGTTACAAGTCTGCATCAAAGAATTAAAAACTTTGTGAATCACCGAAGGCATAAAATGCACTTTGACGTTAGTGAATAAAATATTATTTCATAAAAAAACATTTTCCTGTTTAATTTTCTTCCTTCAAAAAAGAGAAAGGATGATTGAGATACTAAACCAAAAACTGACTAGCAGAAAGATGAAATCGTCATTTTGTCTTTCTCTTGCCTCTGGCGCCTATGCATGTAATCATTCAAAATTGTCTTTCCCAGCATCTGTCTACCTTCTTTTTTTCCGAAATGTTATCTTCTTATTGTTCATAATATGGAAAGAGGGAGTGGAGTTATGAAATATATAATGGAGTATTTAATAAGAAACGAACCCATGACCGAACACATTAAAGACTAAAACGCTAAGCATCACCCAAAACAAACGTTCCAGTTAGATCAATCAACCACTAGATTGGTTGGACAAATTGTCTGGATGGATAGATAGATGTGAGCAGTCTGAGATAGGTATAAACAAACTGAGTTAGACAGATACAGAGAGAGGGAGGTAATTCAAACTCAGTCAAAGAACAAACCTTGAATGCTAATTTCCAGAGCAATCACTTCTACCACACTAGAAATGTTTGATTGTACTCAATTTTTTTGTAACATGCATCCTTCAGCAATGCTAAACCAAACTCAATAGTTAACGAGAGGAACAGGTAACAATGCATAAACTTGCTGTTGAGTTAACAAGTTAGACAAATAAAATTTTAGCTTTTAAAAGAAAACCGACTTTTATTGGCTTGTACCAGACTAAGCTAAACTTAGTAGGTATATGTAAAAATGTTATTTTTAAAAAGGTTTCAATGAGAAAGTTGGTTTTAAGTAGACGCTCACTGTAGTAAAGTTGTTAGAAAATTCTTTTCTCTGGTCATTACGTATTATGTGATCCTCATTAAATACCCCACTGTTAAGTGCTTGCATCAGACTTCGGCTGAACCTATTAAATATCCATAGTAGGTAGAAAAATGGTGAGTTTCATAAAAAGTCATTGGTCTTTTGGGTAGAAAGAGACAAATTAATTTTGAGTCTGCAGTTTTGATTAGTACAGGTTTTATTATAATACGGTTAATCGTTGTAATGAATAAACAAGTAAAGCAGAAAAACCATATCTAGGCTTTATTTAACATTGGTATTTATCTAGTGCCCCACGATCACTAAAATGTGGCACAAGGCCTTTTTAGCGTGGGATCCGGGCAAAGGGAAAAGCCCAGACACGCTCGGTGGCTCCAAAAATTTCTTGGACCCCGTCCCATTCCCCTAAAAATGGTTACCTCATGCGCCAGGCGATAAACCAAGCCCTGCCGGTGCAGGTAAGAGCCTGTGGTGACGGTCTTCTGAGGGTCAAGGAATGTCGATCTTAGCCGCGTTACATGAATAATGTGCTTCTCCGGCACCCATGTCACAGGCGGGCTTGTTCGACGAGCCGAGCAAAGCAGACCAGAAGTTTAATCGGTTTTATTCAACATATATTTTTCGTTCATCCCACCAACCAGACGAATGCGACACAAGGCCTTTTTAAGGTGGATCCGGGGCCAGGGCCGTAGCCCAGACACACCCGATAGCTCAAAAATGCCTTTAGCTCCGTCGGCATTCCACTAAAAAGAGGCACCACGCGATAACCCTAAACCTTCCGAGTAGGGTAAGGGCCAGGGGCACGGCCTCCTGAGGCTCGAGTAAATTTTGGTCGCAACCAAGCGGCATAAGTGCTAGGCTTCCCCGGTACCCATGTCAGGTGGTTTTGACTGATGAGCAAAGCATACCGGAACAAGTCTTGTCGGTTTTATTCAACATACATGAGTTGTTAGTAAAAGAAGAATTATTATAATCACGAGCAGTCTATTTTACAGCAAAAGAAAAAGGGGAGGGAAACGAATGTTCACGACAATCGTATTCCTAAAAAAAATGTTGATGCCAAAGGCATGCTTCAAGACAAAATTGTTGCAAAGGTCACAGAGGGATTATTTCTACCTGAAAAAAAAGAAAAAAGATTTTACAAATTGGGAAATTTTTTTTTTCCTTTTCTAAACTTGTATATATTTAGAAAAAACTCTTCAAAACAAAACCCAAAGCAGGCGCAGAAAGTCCAAAAAGGAACAAGTCACTATATCACAACAACGTATCGGTCAAACACTCCTTTTTACTTAAACAAGAAAACTAATCTAACTGCACAGCATATCAAATATCATATACCGTAAAACGCATTCTAATAGAATGTGAGGATTTTGCTGCTATCAGAAAACGCTTTTACGACACAAATAACGAGAAAGACATTTAAAAATATCAGTATAGATAACATTTCATCCTTCCTGAAAGAAATAAAAAAATATACCAAAAATATAACCGTAAACTAAACTTTATTCTACTGACCTACTCCTTAAAGCGGACCTCGAATCTACTAAGTCACAAACAATTGCAGCCAATTTACAATCAAAATCAGGAAAAATTCTTTAAAAAAACATTAAACTAAACGTGACCTACAATTTACATCTTGCACCAGATGGATTGATATGCCGTTAAATCAAATCAATTAATCATTGTTTATGTTTGCTACACATTATAAATGCTTTTTATTTACGTGTCCCAATTACATTTTTTAAAATCTTTTTAACCCAATTGCTTATGCCTAAGATAAATGAAAAAGTCCTCTTCAAACTAAGGAGCATATAATGAAAACATGATTGGAGGCTTATATTTTGGGGCTGATACGTGAAAGTATTAAAATCATAAAAATCTCACAAAAACTACTCAATTCAAAATAGTTTTGTCTAATTTTAGAATAAATAAAAGTAAATTTTGATCATAAGGTGTTTTATTCAAGCCTTATGAAAATGAGCAAATTTGCCCGTTTTTACACATGAAATAGACTAATCTCATTGCCCAAAGCACAAAAGCAAATTTTGAAGGAGTAATAGCAATTTTCAACTGTTTTACAACATAAGCAAAAAGAAATGAGACATAAAATCCAGGAATAAAATGTATGTCACATACGAAGTGTTAGATCTCTGGTTATTATTACGCGAGTTTTTCACACCAATTTTAACCGGTAGTTTTCCACAGCAAGATTCCTCAGACTTTTAAGACACTTATAAGTAATTTAGCTTATTTCGACAGTACTGTGCTGAATGGTCTCGATTCTTCCTCTGGTCTCCAGTTCCTTCAATCACTTTTCCGGGCCCTTGGAGACTATCACCATCAATTTCATGTTACACAGTTTTTTCAGCTCTTTGGCAAGATCCAAGTATTAGTCGATCTTTTCGCTTTCTTTTACTTTTCACTCAACAGTCCGCTGAAACGGCAAAATCCAATAAATGAAAAGTTCTTTTTTTCTTATTAAAAAAAAATCGGTCCGGTCTTCTGGATGGCATTCAGTGATCTTGAGTCTCAGAGTACCAGATAATTTTATGTGTCTTCTTTTCTTGGACAAATTCTGGTTTGTGCATATACTTTCAGTATGGTCAAATTTCATTCTCTTGCATAATTCCGAGTGGATCACCTTCCCAACACAGTCGTACGTAATCTTTTGTGTTCGTTTCATGTCTTTCACCCCATAATACCCACCAGAAAAGCAAGAGTAAGTTATCACTTTTCGCTTTGATATAATTGGTATTTATGGCATTGTTTTATACAACTATTAAGAGATTCATTTTCTCTCTTGAAGTTTTCCCCTTTTAGCCATGTGAAGGTTACCTCGTGCAATCTCGCCAGTTTTTCGCTTGAAGTATCCACAGAGTTGGGTTTTTTCTAGATTTTGTTTTATGGCTTGTATTCAAGCTATTTCTATTCATATTGCTGTTACTAGCTGGTGTTATTAGTTTCTTTTTCTGCTGTTTTTGTATATTCCTCGAGTCCCTGAATGATTACATCTACACAATCCTCAACGCTTGTGAGGCTTCTGTTCTTGACACGTAGAGTCTATCTATGTCATCTTTCGGGTGTAAGGCCTTGTGCATCATCAACAATTTTTTACTTTTTCGTCTATTTTTCTGAGTTCTCTCTTGTCTATTTTAAGAACGGTTCAGAGTATCTTACAAGAGGGATTTCCCTGGTAATTTATTCCTTTGATATTTCTGTGGCAGAGTTTAGTTTAGAGATATCTTAGATACGCCTTTCTTACTTTTTTTTTCGATTTCTATTTGCTTGATGGACACCATCCAATATTCCCCGCTCTTTGTAATTTTCTTTTTCTCCAAATGTTCTGATGCTTTCCTAGTCGGGAAGTTCTATTCCTTCCCTTGTTTCTATACCCGGGCTGTATATTTTTATCGTTTGTATAAGTGTTTCTATTTTTTATTTTTAGCAGATATTTTAATATCATCTGGTGGATTATCTTTTCCCTGTGACTGTAAATTCATATCCTCTTTTGTATTTTCTTAGTATATGATCAGTAAATATTTAAGTGGTATCATTGCTATAACAAAGAAGGAGCCTCTCTAGAAGCTGCCTTTTTGAACTTTAACTTCTGCTAGGATTTGTCCTCCTGCTCTGAATTCCACTTCCCAGTTTTCTATAACGCAATGAAGTTTGACTTAGTCGGATATTTTAAACATTTTAAGACATTCTATTATCCAAGTTTGTTGGACCATACCATATAGCTTTTATAGACTATCCACGCCATAGCTACATTTTTCAGCCTAATTTTTACCTCTTTGAGGACGTACTGGTTTGTATATAGTAGGTCATCTGTTCTTTTTGTTCCCTTGCGGCATCTTTTCTGTTCTTCCGGAATTACGCGCTGCATTCAAGCGAGAAATATATTTATTCTCTTATTTGTGCAGTGAGGATCTTCCATATCATAAGTAAACATTATGGTCTATAGTTGCTTGGGATTGTTCCTTATTGGAGATCGTTCTGGATCAGGGTAATTTTTCCCTTCGTCATCCATTTGGATATTCTTGTTTCTTGTAGGGATTTACTCAGTTGTTAATAAAATCAGGTATGTTAGACGAGAATTTTTTTATTATCCTTCTTTTTCGTTTGAAATAGAAACATTGAAATACATTTAACAAAGCAGTGAACAGTGCTGTTCTGACCGGTGTCTTGATTAGTGAAGTTTTGACCAATTCTATTTTGAACGGTACAGATTTGATTAATGTTTTTAAACAGTGCTGTCTTGATTAGTGCTCTTTCGACAAGTGCTGATTTGAACCGTGCGATTTTCATCAGTGTTGTTTTGACTAGTGCTCTTTCAATTAGTGCTGTTTTGAACAGTACTGTTTTGACGAGTGCTGTTACACCACACACCAGTCATTTGCTCCACAGCTAACCCCATGGGAGTTACTGGAGAATTACAGAAGATTCAAAAACATTCCTCATGACTACACACCAGTCATTCGCTCCACAGGAGTAACTGGAGAATTACACAAAATTCAAAAACATTCCTCATGACCACACGTCTGTCATTCCCTCCACAACACGACCTTACACTGAAAGAAAGACAGAAACGGTAAATCAATTGCGGCAACAAAAAAAAGCAAAAACGCATGGACGCCTGTGAACAAAAACCCCAACATGGATTATATGCACAAAGAATTAGAAATGCTAATATATGACTGAAAAATACTGGACTAAAGGCGGAAAAAGTGCGGTAAATAATAACTCATTAGACCAGAGCCAACCAACTGAATCAATGACCTACCTCTCAGTGTTTGGTTGCCCAGGAGAGCTACTATACATTAGTTAACACATCCTCAAGGAGAGCAAAACGAGACGGAAAAAATCTCAGGCATATATTGTCCCGCAAAGACTATCGGAAATCTTGTACATTTTGAGACAAAGTCAGAGTTTATTAGAGAACAGCATGGAAAACTGGAGAGTCGAACTGATAGGAGTAAAAAGCTTAACTGAGGTGAAAATCCAGAGAGGGATCTTACACGGAGATGCGCTATTACCATTACTATTTGTAATTGTGATGATGCCTATGAACCACATACTTAGGAAATGCACAGGAGGATACAAAGTTCATAAATAACAAGAAAAAAAATCTACTATCAAACTGTTTACCAAAAATGAAAAAAAATTGGAAACCTAATTCAGACATTGAGGATATGCAGTCAAGATATAAGGATGGAATTTGGCTTATAAAAAACGGAAAACGACTAACGACGGAAAGAATAGAACTACCAAATCAAGGAAAAAACATTGACGAACAATAGTGGATCCCGAAATATTGGATACCGAATCCAGAATCGAACACCAAATACTTTAGACTTCTGTCTGAATACTTTATATATTAAATATTTATTGTCATCCCATTAGCACAAATCAGTCAACGGTTACGTTTGTTGCCTTGAGAAGTGTGTTTGACCACACGGTTAGGTATCGACACATTCCTCCTACATAACAAAAACTCACGTCGATGCATAGGGCCTTACATCCCAGAGATGACGTAGACTGTATGTATCAAGAAGAGGAAGAGGATAGAGGAAGATGGTGTTGATACATCAATATAACGACAAGAAAACTACATTAAAAAAAGTGCTGAGGAAGACTGATTACAGTGACCAAAAACATTACTGACAATACAAGCATCAACAGAACAAAAATAATTGGAAGTAAACAACTCCATGGACATTTCAAACGACAAACAAGCGAAATCTCTTTCACACACACACACACAAGAAAATGTGGACATGGCTAAGAAAGGGAGAACCTTAAGAGAGAAACCGAATCTCTTCTGATAGCAGCACAAAGCTCTTATATGTCCTACCTTTGTATTAAAGGTATCATGTACATATTAACAAAGCAAACGCGCGTATACATCATAGACTTTATTCAGCGAGTGAAACAGCAACTATTAGCTAGCTAGTTACGTGGTAAGAGGTTGCAAGCAGATGAGAGTAGTAGTGTTAGTTAAGCAGTGGGGGAATTTAGGGGAGAAGAGTGAGTATACAACGTCTCGGATTTTTAAAAGTTTTTTTTTTTTTAGTTTTATTTATTCTCTGTATCTTGCTAGAAGCCTTATTATTCTGCTTCTGTTTATTTGGTTTCGTTCATCTGTTTTGTGAGGCTTGGGTTTGTCATGCTGTATTTTGTAAAAAAATATGTTGTGTATGGCGTTTGACTGTCTTTTCCATTGAAGATGTTTTCGTAGTCAGTTGGTGTGATGTTTGATGATTTTTCATTTGTTTTTAATAAGCGATGCCCGTTACGTCGTAGATATTTTTCTTCCACTGTTTATAGCAAATATGAACGTGGTTCTTCTAATTTCTTTATTATTCTTACCTTTCTGTTGTAATTTTCTTGGAATCCTAAACGATATTGTCATTTATTTTCAGAAACTGTTGAGCTAGGGAAGGTGATTTGTCTTTTAAAGGAGTAGTTCTTAGAGCTAGCGTTGCTAAGTATGGGTCCTGATGACTTTTAGATGCTTTTTGAGTTTCCTTTTTATGTCTGTATATTTATTTCCACTAGTCCATTAGCTTGTGGATAATTCGAACTTGTAATATGTTTGAAGTCCCATTCTTCAGTGAATTGAATTTTATTGATTTCTACTCTGGCCTATTGTTACTTGAAGAATACCTAATCCGGCGAAGTGTTTTTTTTTTTATTTTGTTAATTACCGTGAGTGGTTCACAATTTCTGAGTTTGTGATTATCGAAATATCTCGTTGAGTTGTCTGTAGTTACCACATACCTTAATATACAGATGAAATATATCTGTTGATACTTTAGTCCATGGTATTTTGAGTATTTCATAATGTGTTGTTGGTTCAGATCTACGCAATGTGAGCATGTAGTTGTGTCTTTCATCGGATTGTTTATATAAGGCCAATATATAACTTCTTTTGCCCTTGAAATGCACTTGTCCATCCCTACATGTCTGGAGTGGGTTTTTGTAAAGCTTCTTTTCTTAGGGAATTGGTGAACTTCAATACTAGTTCTTTCACAACAGATCTTATCGGAAACAGGCATGTATGGCGAAATTGAAAGGGGTAATTCTTTATTGTTTTCAGGCTGTGTCATCGTTGCATCAGTATTTGTAATACTGGATCTTTGCTTGTTTCTTCCCTGTATATATCGAATTTGTGGTTACTGTTACAGAATTATATGAATGTATTTGTCCATTTCTGTCTGCTATCTCTTGTGTATTATCCGACAGATATGCACGAGATAGTGCGTTTGTAATTTGACTCACGGCTTGCGTTCTTTGGGTTTTATGGCATATCAACTTTTGCAGGTTATTTAACACCAAATCCATTTTTATGCAAATAGTTCTATTTCAAACAATTCAGATCAGCACAAGTACACAGTTTAAGGTTGTTTAGGTTTCATGGCATATCAAACCTTTTAGGTTATTCAAGGCCAAATGCATTTTTTATACAAATAATCAGTTCTATTTCAAACAATTCAGTTTAGCATTAGTACACAGTTTAAGAGTCAAAAACGTTTCTATTTGAAGCTATTCAGTTTATTCAAACAGTTCTAATTCATCTAATTCAGTACAGATTTTGTTTATACACAGTTAAATGTCAGAACAGTTCTATATTAAACAATTCAGTATAGTGTAAGTACAGATTCAATGTCAAAAACAGTTCCATTTAAAACATTTCAGGTTAGCATAAGCACGCAGTTTAAATGTAAGTACGGTTTAATTGTCAAAAATGTTTCTATTTCAGTTCTAATTCAAACAATTCAGTTTAGCATAAGTATGCAGTTAGTTCTATTTAACCCATAGATAGAGCCCTATCAGGTGCTACCATACCGGGTCAGAGTAGACCTGGGAAAAATGGCAATGAAGGGGTGTTCCGCAGTCCCCAAAGCTCCAGCATCACTAGAACCTCCCCATCAGGTTGGTTAGTGTCATATCCAGGACACTCATGGGAGGTGGTCTTACGCCTCTGCAGAGGTGCAGCCGACTGGGCAATACAGTTTGAAATCTGCCTTTCAAGTATGTTCTTAAGTATGGCATACATCTCATACACCTTCTGTTCCAAAGTTTTGGTTCTACTAGACCTTCCAACTTTGTATAACTTTTTTCTTCTACACATCTTCGAGTTTTTATACTCTTAAATAAAAGCAGAAGTTATTTCTGATGCAGGAAGTTGAGCAGTACGTACATTGGCCAACCCAGTTTGATTTTTGGCGAACTTTTTTTCTTGTCACATGCAAGCCATTTTTTGGGGCGCCTTTCCATTTTTACCCATGTAGAAGGAATACATTTTTTTGTTTCTATCACAGTCATTATTTTTCACAGTTACATTGTTTCTTCAGCACTGGGACCAAAGATGCCTTCTCCAGATCTACAGATGGTTCCTGTAGCATCTTTTCACATAACATGTCTTTCACGCCACAAATGAGGACAGCTTTTATCAATCTGTGTGTTGTCCAAACTCTCCTTTATTTGATTTCTGGTGCAATTCTGTGACATTCATGAAATCACTGGTCTTCCTTCCCCTTACAAAAAAAAGCTGATGTGTTAGAAAAGGAAATTTTTTCTGGGCTTGCAGTGTGTAATAAACTTTACAATTACAGATTTAAGGTCAGAATTTTTATCTTCATTTTCGAAAGTGAATGTCAAAAATACATCTGTT
>OY757917.1:52193331-52582907 GCA_963585895.1 Sepioteuthis lessoniana
TTTTTCTTCTCTTTTTCTGCAGGACTTAGAATATACTAACTGTATCCTTTGCAAAAGAGTAAGACCTGAAAGAAGGTTGTGTCCTAACACTTAACTTCATCTAATGGTGAAGCTCTAGTTCTAGAGATCTGGGGAATGTGGAGTATCTCTTCATTGTTATTATTCCCAGGTCCACTCTTACCTGGAGTGGTAGTATCTGTTAGGGTACTATCTATCAGTCAAATAAATCTGATTAAAAATTATTTGCATTTGATAGAATCATATGCAAAAAAAATACTCTTAAGAAACATCTATACAAAAAATGTGAATATGAATGTACAATGAACATGATTCCCTAGGCATAAAATAACCTAAAGCAGGTTAGTATACCATTGAAATCAATGTCTTCTTTTTGAGTCCTCCAAATAGTTAGTCTTGGATGTATGGGAAACTCTTCTCTTTAATGATACCCAAAAATAAAATGAAAATCTTTGAGTAGAAAGGTGCAAGACTTAGGGAACCAGGGAATGGTAACCTCTACCAATAACACAATTCACTAGAATTGAAAAATGTAGCAGAGACACCAAGTTGGAAAATTATTGATCTCATTTTGTGTTTTTTTTCTTAACTCAAAAAACAAAGTCTCACATTAACAAAGTGCAGTTTTTTCCTGGTTAATTGTACCATAAAAAGTGAATCATATTAGCTTATTGGCCAAGTTGAATTGCAAACATACATGAAGCTTTGTAGTTGAAATGTCTTCTTTAAGAGTAGCCTGGGTTTTCTAAAAGAACACATGACACAGGATAATTAACTAACTCATCCAGAGAAAAATATTCCACATCTGACAAAAGAATGAATCCTGATTGTTCAGCATACAATAGCTAATTTCTAGATACTTGCATGCCCTCTCTTTTTAAGTAAGGAAATTTTGTATGGCTGTATATCATATGTATGAAAACTACATTGATCTTCTAAATTTTAAAACTTTTTTAACAGAACTGGAATTCACATAACTAAAAACATTTACAGCTTGCAGCTTTTGCATTGCTGTCATTACTGCTTCCTTTTGTTTTCTCTTAGTGAATGTTGACCTATATATGGAACATTATGTAAAAAATTTGTTTCATCAAACTTTAGAATATTTATTATAACAATCCAAGAATATAATTTTGTTTTAATTATACTGAGTATTATAAGCACTGCTGTTGTGTTTTCTCCATTTTTATAGGATAATTTTATTCTTGTGTTTATATCATTGCTGAAATAATAAAAAAAAAAATGATTATGAAACCTGTTAACTACTAAAAGATAGCATTTTTCATAATCTTTTGTATTTTTCATTCATTTAAATATCAAGTGACTTGGCACACTCTGTATGTATGTGTTTGTGTGTTCAAAAAGTGACAAGAAGTTCTGAGTTATATATATTCAAAAAGTATCAAGACTGGCTTAATTTTCTTTCAAACTGGCTCTGACTTGTCAAGATGAAGTCTAAACATATAGATGTCATCACTTTTTTTTATAAAAGTTGTTCAGCTATGCATCTTCATTTAAATTTTATTTTTCTTTCAACATGTTGCATTTTTTCATGGTAGAAAATACTAAACCATGAATCCGCATTAAATTACATCAAAAATAGGGCAAAACAGATTTTGAAACCTTTGAAATGTTGAAAAATAGCTTATATACATGACACAATTCATGCCAGGATCTTTGATTGGCATTGCTACTTCAAGGAAAGAAAAAAAAATCAGTTGAAAGTGATGAGTGTCCATGTAGGCCATCCACCAGTAGAAATGCTGAAAAAGTTGGCAAGATGCACAGTCTGGTAAAGGTGGATAGAAGACTGACTAACAAAGAACTTTGTGTCATGTCATTCTATTCTTACTGAAGATTTGGAGATGAGATGAGTTGCAGCCAGATTTGTTCCATGGCTTCGAACACAAAAAGAGTCTCAGATGACCCCTGCTACTGATCTTTTTCAGTATGTAGAAAATGACAGACTTTTGAAAACCATCATAACAGGTAATGAATCATAGGTATATAGCTATGATCATAAAACTAAAAGTCAATCATCAGGGTGGAAGTTTCCATCTTGAAGGTCCCAGACTTAGCCAGGCTTTTTTACCTGGCCAAGACTAGGGCAAGACCAAAGTATTGCTCACACTTTTTTTTGAAATAGATGTTTATTATAAATATATTTCTGAAGGTCAAACTGTTAAATATTATTACTTAAAGGGCCTATGTAATCTCATTGATACTGTACGTTGTAAACAGCCAGACGTGGACCTTAAAATTAAGCATAAATGCTAATATACATATAAAAAATGAACTGAAATTTCTTCATATTTTAAATTTAATTGTCTTTATGCCTTATTTTTTATATATCTGATTTTCGTAATTTAAAAATTGTAAACAATATATTTTTCTTCATTTTTGAGGGTGGTCTTATATTTTCGTCCAGAGGTGTGTGTATAAATGGAGATATATATATATATATAAAAACCAACAATCGGTCACATTAGGATAATAAATTTATTTCCATCCTGTTAAAAGCATTGATATAAATATAGATACTTATTGTTACTTGTGTTACTTGAAGGTTTAGGTTAACTTTAATAGATAGGAGAAATAGAGGTTTTATTTATTTATTTATTTATTTTTTGTCTGGTTGTAAATGTGTAAAATTTATTTTATTTCCATTTCGTATTTGATCTAAGGAAGTCCTGTTAATTTTTTTTTTTTTTTTTTTTTTTTTTTTTTTTCAGAGCATTGATTTATATAAATGGAAATCGTATAGAATGGAAATAAATTTATTATCCTAATGTGACTGTTGGTTATTTTGAAATAAATTTATTTGCTCTGTGGATTTTATTTATATTGAGCTCTTTACCAGGAATATTTAAATTTAACATTCTATTTTTAATTATTTTTTGATTTGTCCTGATAGGAATTATTCCCTATTCTGAATTTACTGGATTGAATAATATATATATGTGTGTGTGTGTGTACTTATATGTAATAAATCATGTTTAAAAAAAAAATTAACCCTTATTAATAATGGTTTTCCCAACTATATTATTGATACAGAAATTATATATTTCATTAAAAAGAACTGAACTACATAACATTGACAATGCCCTAAACCATAAACAACCAATAAACCTTTACTACAAAATTCAATTTCATGATCATAAGCTAGATGAACATATATTAAAAACCTTATCCAAAATTTTTTTTTCCCTACTGATCCTAACAAAAATTAAGACTTATTTACTTCAACAAATTTAAAACTTCCAAAATTTCCAATAACTCTTCCCCTCCACTGAAATTCATGATAGGACAAACATAGTATATATGTTCAAATGTCCAACGTTGGTCTTCCAGATGTCTTCCAATGCACCTTAATGATTCTAGTTCAGTCATTTTACATCTTAAAATCCACTCCTTCCCCAAATCCAAATTTCGAAATATCCTAGTTTAAAACACTACTATAATAGCATATGAAATTAACAAGCCACGACTAAACACCATAGAAGCCCTATATATAACAACCAAAAGCCTATAATTAATAGAATTAATTTTGAAAAAAAAAATTGGGGGGGTAGGATTTGTTATTAACTAAATGAAAAATAATGTTTTTAAAACATTCTATTTCTCTTGATAAAATATTCTTTTTCCATAGATAGTGTTCTGTCTTAAATCAGTTTGATATCATTAGAATCTCAGTTTAATCCCACGATACGTTTATGTAATGTTTTTTGTAACTTAAAAAATCTTTTTTAAAAAAAAAACCTGACGATGGCCTATGAAGGGCCTGAAAGCGCTCAGAACAATTTCAGTAAATTCTTCAACCAACTCCTACCTAAAACCAAAGCACTTGTCAGGAAACTTGAAAGGATCCTAATAAGATTATATAGATAATGTGTCATCAAACCATATAAGTAAACTCCAACCCATGTAATCCATTACAAATTTATTTCAACAATCTGTTTTCCAGACTCTTCTTCGTATGGGGAAACAATTTCAATGAAGTTTTTGCCTATACACCATGGTATACATTTTATCTTAATTTTGACATTCAAAGAATTATGAATTAGTATTCATTAAAAAAAATATATATATACATAAAATATGAATCCAATAGAATATAATCTAGATATTTCCGCTTTATTTCTGGTGTTGCACCAGAAAATTACTGAAATTGTGACAATATTGTTTCAATCATACATCCTAGATGCATCAAGGAGGTCTTCAGTGATGCAACTGTCTTCATTGCCGATTTCGGGTTATTTCTGCATCCCCGGCATGACTCTGGAAGAGCCAAGCCGCCTCCGTGATCGCGACGTGCTACGCTCGTGCCTCTACCAAAGCAAAGAAAAAACTAATAAAAGCCGGACTTCGGCCGTTCTTATAGACATCTGTCCTTTAGTATGAAAACAGGGCATTCCACACTCCTCTGCTATATATAATACCATCCGGTCCAAATCATTTTGGCGACAGATTGATTTTGGACTGGATCTCTCCAGGTGCTGGGTAGCGCTTTAGCCGGCCGTGTTGTCGAGGCACGGATCTGGCCGAGTGTGTATCGGTGCCTGGGGATTTCCTTCGGCCTCAGGGGGCCTTCCCCCAGGCTTTTACTCCCTTCGGGGAGGTTGGGTTAATCGCCCGGCGCCCCTAATAAGGGGAATGCCGACGGGGCCGTAGCCATTTTTGGGAAATGCCGGGCGCGTGTGGGCTACGGCGCAGGACCCACCGAAAAAAAGGCCTTGTGCCAACCTTGCCCGTAAGGTGGGGCGTGCAACAAATACCTCGACTGGCTACTTCCGGAATCGGTACCGAGGTAAGATGTTATTTTTAATACTCGTCCGCGTCCATGATTTACACTTCACAAGACTTACACGAATCTCCCGCCAAATCTATCCTATACTAATACTTCCAAACTAACATGAATTAAGCCCCTACTCAAAACTATTCAGTCAGTCTTTACCTCTTACCTTATACCCTTATTCGAAGCCAAAAAAAGGAAAAACTCCCGTTTATTTTGCTCACGAAATCATTTACTACAGATTAACTCCTACTTATTTGCCAAGATTTCCCTCCCCATTTATCATTAATCTATGCTCATATTACCAATCTAATGCATATTTCTCAAAAAAACAAACAAACGCTACTCTATTCAACTCCTTACATTCTAATTTATTTCTATTTCGAACCTATCTCTAGTCCCCCCCACGCCTTCGTCCCATGAACTATTTGCAATTAGGTTTCAATCAATTAACTAAAACTGCTCGTGGCCGCTGGCAAATAAACTTATTAAAACCTTAAATTTGTGGCGGACCATAACCAGCAGACCATAACAAGGAGAAAAAAAAATTAAAAAATAAAAACGGATAATTATATTGGTCTGTGAGAGTTAATTAACTAAGAATTGGCGCTATGCCAGTGTTGGTCCATGAAGGGTTAATCCACCGAAAAGTAATTCCAAATAGAATTCGTTTTAACTTGAAACTGAGAAGCTAGTGTATCTAGAATGTATATCCCTACTTGATCAGCAGTTTGGGCGGAGTCGAATTGTAACACTATGTAGGTGGCCCGCCAAGCAGACGATTCCTTTGTCTGTTTTGGCGCGAAACCAGACAAAGGGTTTTTGGACTTGAAATCTCGCCGTATCCAGAAGTGGTAAGGGGACGCGAAAGAGAGTTGGTTGGAGAAAGGAGCTGACAAGCAGTTGGCGTGGAACCACGGACGGGGGCAGTCGACACCGGACACCGGAGCGGTGAGACCAGTAGTAGAGAAGATAGGGTCCAGCGAAGAAGATCGTGTCAAGATGTCGGCATTCCAGTTGCTTTGTGGAATTTTCGCTAGTAATCCATGCTAGCGTTAGTCCATATATGCTATCGGAAATGTAGTGTTGCATAACTCCTTCTGCTCTTGGTTAACCCCAAGCGTTTTGTTCGTGTTTGTTCGTTTGTCCTTCTATTTTCTCCGGCCCCCTCAATCGTATTCTTGTAGTGGCAAGAAATGTGCGTTACCCCCCTCGGAACCACTAGTTGATCACCGGCCAAGAAGTGGATGGTTAGAAGAATGATGAATGTGTGTGGGGGCGAGGGCGGTAACGTTACAGAATGACCCCATAATAACGTCAAAATTATCAGTCGTCTTTTCCCAAGTAGTATCATTAATCAGTACAGATTTCCTACATGCTAATATAATGTCTTATTCTTCCTAAGTTATATCTGTATAATTCTTAGCTAAATTAATACTTTGTAATAGCAAGTAAGTTTTGATGTATTTTTAATCCCAAAATAATTATACAGTCGATAGCTGTTGGCATTGAGCACTCAAACTGGATATTCCTACCGTTTGGATTTGTCTTCGTATATATATATATATATATATATGAGGTGCATACGATAAGTTTCAAGAGTTTTTTCGTATGGGTATTTAAAGTTCTCGTAGACTCTTGAAAATTCAGTATGTTATTGCTATAATCTTATGAGATGACTGACCAATTTTTATAATTTCAGATTCAAATGAACAGCTACAGCAGCAATTGGAATACACCCTACTAAATAAAGCCTGATTGTCACAGATGGTGAATTTCAAAAATGCAATCTGACAATATGCAATAAAATTCGGTTTTAAACTTTGAAAAAATGCCACAGAAACATATGGAATGCTTCAGACTGCTTTTGGACCATCTTGCATGAATCAAGCATCAGTTTTTGAGCGGCATAAGAAATTCAAGGAAGGTAGGGAGTCTGTGAGGGATGATGAGAAGTGTGGGAGGAGTAAGAAAGTCAATACACCTGAGTTGATTGGCCAAAGGGTTAGGGTTACTATGTTGAGGTTTTAAGCGAGTTCAGGAAGAGATTCCGTCGGAAGAGGCCAGCGCTCTTCAAATTGGGTCAGTGGCATTTCCACCAGGACAATGCACCAGTCCACAACTCGATCCTTGTCACAAACTATTTGACCAAGATGGGCATCAAGACAGTTCCTCACACTCCCAGTAGTCCAGACCTTGCTCCCTGTGACTTTTGGTTATTCCCTAAGCTCAGAGGCTGTCGTTATGAGACAATTGAGGAGATGAAAGAAGCTGTGACAAAGGTCATTGACACGTTCACACAAGAGGACGTCCATAGGGCCTTCCAGAAGTTGTTGGAGATTACTTCGAAGTGGACTAGAGTTTCACATGTGTACTATCAATAATAGTGCCCATACGAAAAAAGTCTGGAAACTTATTGTATGCACCTCGTATATATATATATATATATATATACGTATGTAAGAACAAAATAAATGAATAAATCCTAAAAATACAAATCTTCGTGAACCGACTCATTTTAAATATGCATATTGTTACAGCTACGATGAATTTAGGATAGGTGCCTAGGGGTAGACTTGGTACCCCGCAGAGGTTTGGAAATACTAACCTAAATTTATTTACAGGGAATGAACAGGGTACAAAGGTACAAACAAAAATAGTAACACGTGGGCAGAAGAGGTGAAAGTAAAAACATGGGCTATAACCAACATGAAATGTATTTTGGATTAAAGTTTAGTCTGGCCAGCGAAAACAAACACAATAAAACCCGAATAAAAAGTTAAATACAGCAAGTAAAAGGGTTGCCTGTTATCTTTGTCTGGGGGGGGAGATTTCGGCCGGTTTCATTCTGTTAGCGGCCGGATTCATTCTAACGGCCAGAGACACCAGCGTCACCTGACCAAAATAGCAGTAATCTCAACCCAAACGTCAAGACCAAAGGCGGCTGGGAGAACTACAACAATGAGCCGTGCAAGATAGTATTCAAAATGACCCAAATCAAAAGGCAAGGAAAAGTTCACTCTTAGTACACAGAAGAGACATGAAGTCTGCTCCCAAGACGAAGTTGAGAAAGGAGCCTTAGGAGGTAACACAAACTAAGTTTTTCGTAAGGCGAAAAGTCAGCCAGTCATATGCAAATAATTGGTGAACAAGGACCCAACAGAGATAAAAAAAAAAAAAAAAATTTAAAAAAGCGCCACTGTATGAAAATCTTCCAATTTCTGTCTCACAACAAAGGGAGAAAAGTTTGGGACAGACTCTCGTTAATAGCGCTGGCAACCTGGACTTCTTAAAAATTCTGAAGAACCTTGAAAAAAATCTACGTGGTACTTGCTAATTAAACAGTGAATATAGAAGAAATTATTTTTTGTTCATACACTTCGAAAAAGTATCTAGGGAAACCAGAAAAGTAAAACTGAAGAAAATAAGAAATTCAAGAGCGAGGATATTAAATATCACGATACTGGCAATGGATGGACGCTAGCCACTGTATCAGCATGGAAAAATTCTGTCAATGCTACGGTAGGAGGTGTAGGAATACTTATAGGACCAAGAGCCTGAAAATCACTAAAGAGCATTGAGAGAATACAACCTAGGATGATGGTAGCTACTTTTAATGTATCATCTCCTGCTACAGCCCTACCAATGTAAGGGAAGAAACTGAACTCATCACCTTCTCAGCATTCCGAAACACAACGTTCTCGTCATTGGCGGCGACATGAATGCCCAAATAAGCAAAAACGGAAACCACAAATACAGCCTACACAACTCGTCAAACAGGAATTAACAACATCTAACAGATTTCACGATGGAAAATAGATTAACATGTCTCAATACAAATTTTCAAAAAGGGAGGGAAAATTATGGACCTATACGTACGCAAACAAACCTAAAGCACAGATAGACTACGTCTTTATACACAAAAAAATAGAAAAATAGCGCAATAAATTGCGAGACATACTCCTCTTTCGAGGGTGTGTCCTCCGACCACCGAATTGTCACGGCAATTGACTAAGCCTATGAAGAAGCACCACACGAACAGCGACCACCAAACACTATGACTGGGCCTTTCTTAACAACAGGGATATTAGAGATAAATATGTGTGAGCATTGAGAAACAAATTCGATGCACTACAGAAGACAAAAATACGTACCCCGAATGATGAATATGAGAATTTCGTGTACGCACACCTAGAGTCAGCAGCGAAATGCATACCAACAAAACTTAGAACTAAATCTAGAGTCCCATGGGAGACATTAGCGGTTTGAGAAAAACGTGCACACGTGAAAACTGCCTCCAAATGCAATAGGAAGAACTCAACGAACTCAAATGCCCTGAAACTAAAAAAAGGCACAAAATGAATTAGCAAGCATATATCTAAAAGAACAGATAGAATACATATAAAATCAGATAGATAAGATTAGAGACTCAGTGAAAGATAGGCAATCTAGGATAGCCTGGCAAACGATAAACGAAGTGAGCAGAAGGAAGAGCACAGCCAAAGCTAAACTGAAAGCTACAAACCAACAAGAAAAACTAAAACTGTGGAAACAGCATTTCAAGAATTTACTAAGAAACCCACCGAAAGTTGCACATGAACCAATCACTATAATAATTCTATTAGTAAGCAATCAGACATTAAACTTGGACCGTTTACTGAAGAAGAACTTGACTCAGTACTTAGAAAAATTAAAAAGAGGTTTGATGAAATTCCCCCAGAAGTATGGAAGACCAGACAATTCGACGACATACTGCTCCGACACTGTAACGCAGTTTATAATCAAAATCCGGTAGACAGATGGATGAAGAGATGCATCCTCCCTTTCCCTAAAAAGGGCGCCCTCGGATTAGCCAAGAACTACCGAGGTATAACACTTACATCCATAGTAGCCTAAATATACAATGCCCTACTACGAAACTGCGTAGAACCCAAAATTGATAACATTCTTTGGAAGAAACAATGGCTTCCGAAGAAATAGATCCACGACCTCACAAATATTGACCATCCGTAGAATCCTTGAAGGCGTCCGGGCAAAAACCTACTGGCGACAATACTATTTGTCGACTTTACCAAGGCCTTCGATTCCATTCACAGAGGGAAGATGGAACAAATTCTACTAGCATACGGCCTATCAAAAGAGACCGTCGCAGCAATAATAATTCTCTATAGAAGCATTAAAGTGAAAGTACGTTCTCCGGATGGTGACACAGACTACTTCGACATTGTAGCAGGAGTACTGCAAGGGGACACACTAGCCACATACCTCTTTATTATCTGTCTAGACTACGTGCTTAGAACATCGATTGATAAAATCAAAGAAAACGGCCTCGAGCTGACAAAGAAAAGAAGCAGAAGGTACTATTTACCAACCCCTCTGCTCGGGCAGGATATGACACAAGGTCAATTTTTAAGCGGAGTTTAACAGGTTTTTAAGAGTTTTCCTTCTCCTAGACTAGTTGCCTCACCGAGGCCAAAGAACCTAGTCCGTCCTACTATTTACCCATAGCTGGAGGGAGAATATGGGGGTTCATACCTTTCCCAATGGTATTTGCCCGAAAGTGAACGTAATAGCGCGACTGGAGTACGAACTCGCGTACTACGATTCCGCAGTTCATCGCTTTAACCATTACACCACGAGGACACCCCCAGTGAAGAAGCAGAAGGTACTCCACAAAAACAGTTACCGACGCCGACTACGCCGATGACATAGCACTTCTGGCAATTACATGAACGATAGGGAGGAGTGGCGAGAGAGGGTCAGGGATATCCGTGCTGGCGGCACAACATGATGGTGATGACTTCAAAACAAATGCACTCGTGTTTTTTCTTTGTTTTTTTTTATGGGGGGTAAGAAAATTCAGAGTTTTCTTTTTATTGTATACATGTAATTAGAAAAGTTTGTTTTTTTTACTTTTTTTTTTTAACATTCTTTCGGTTATTCTTTTTCTTTTGAAAAAAAAGAGACACACTTATGGAGGATTTCAAAAGTGCTTTATTAGATTTTGTGAAATTTCAAAACGCACAGCAATTGTAACTTCAAGAAAAAATAGAAAGACGGCAATTGCAACTCCAAGAAAGAATGGAAAAATTACTTCTTCAAACTTAAAAAGAAAATCTAGAGAAAAGTGAAGAGAAACAGCAGGAATATCAACAAAAACAGCTGGAATATCAAACAGAAATGGAACAAAAGTAACTGAAATCTCAAAAGGAAATGGAGGAAAAACAGTTCGAATTTCAAAAACAAATTTTAGAAGTGACAAGCCGTAGAAATTCTATTGAAAACGAATTTTCTTTTTCGCAGAACACCGTTTGGAGTGCGATTGAGTATTTTTCATACTCTCCCGAGAAAGACGTAACTTTTACGTCATATTCCTTTTTCTTTTAACTGAAATGGCAGTTCAGGGTTATATTAGGTTTCATATCCGGTCGTAGCCGGATGTAATGTTTTTAAGGTTTGAGTGATTCGGTTTGTTTACATTTTTAGGCGGGTCACGATAGTATAACACCTGTATTCTGTATATTTGTTGTTATTGTAATATATTTGTTTCAACCTACTTCTCTTGTCTGCGTGTCTTCATTTTGACCCCAAAACACCACAACATATATGTGTATGTATATATATATATGTATATGTATGTGTTATCCAACAGTAAAAAGTAATGAATACACGCAGGGGACAATATTGGAAGTCAACTATATGTTTATTGAACAATATATATATATATATATATATATATATATATAGTCTCTTAAACTAGTTCACTGTGTTAGTGAGGGGTGTTTTTAATACTCCACAACATCTCCCTCTTTTGAAATTTCACTTCCTCGAAAGTCGTATCTTTTTCTTTTTGAATCAATATCCAAAATTAAAGATGATTGTCTTTTACGCTTACTAGAGCGTTTCTGTTTTGGTGCTACTTGAAGTCTTAGTATGCCAAACAAATCATAAATCACCTTTATTGGTTCTTCCCTATGATAATTTGGTTCAATTGTATACCTCTTTTTAAGATGGTTATAGTGTCTTTTTACAATCCATTTGGGATGCTTAATGATATACTCTAGTCTTCCAATTCGTTTTTCAATAAGGCCTTCTTTCCAGCCAACCTTTCCATTTTTATTCTCTTTAAAATAGATTTTTTTCGCCGGGCTTGAAAAATTTTGTTGTATTTGCATTATTTTCGTAAACTTTTGGTTTTTGTTAGGTAATCCTGAAGTTGTTCTCGGGTTTGGAGTTATCCGATAAAATCTGAAAAATTGTAATAATTCCTCTTTAGTTTCACCTCCTTCTGCTTTTCTTAACGCTCGCTTAAACGTATCTAAAAGCTTAGAATGCCCACTGACCAACCCCTATAGTAGTTTAGAAAAGAAAAAAAAAGCAGGTTCTTATACCTAAATATTGATAATAGTGGGCGCTGGCTTATTTGCAAGATGTAGTTTCTCCTATGTAAAAATTTATGTAACTTTTTACTGCAAATATTAAACTTAGGGCTTCTATTTCTATTTGGCTGTAATTTTTCTCTGCCAACAATAACGTTCTTGATGCGAGTGCTACTGCTTTCAGCTGTTCATTATTTTCCTAGTGTAATAAAACGGCATCTAATCCATTGGATTAGATGCCATTTTATGTCGCAACATATATCATTAGGATCATCATGCATGAGGGATAAGTTATACGTTAAAGTTTTTATAATTTCTTCGAATGCATTTTATAGTTCAGAAGACTAGCTCCATTTTGTATCTTTCTTTAGTAATTGATTTAGTGGATCTATTTATGCGTGCATTTTAGGAATAAAATCGCTGTAATAATTCGTAAGTCTCCAAAAAGCTTGTAATGTTAATACGCTAGTTAGTGGAGACATATTTTTTATTGCTGTAGGTCTAGCTACGTCTTTCGACCTTTTTCATCAATTTTGTTGTTAAAAAAATCACATTTATCAATTTAATTTCTTTTAAATACCAATTTGACATGTTTTGTGTGTTCTTTACAATTTCTGCTTTTTATCAAAATATCATCAAGATATGCAAAATCCATGTCACTCAACATGGCGTCCATTACTTGTTGAAACATTCCTGGTGCTACCTTTATACCAAAAGGCAATCTATTGAACTTGTACAAATCCTTGTATGTTTATTGTCAATAAGATTGTACATTTCTCCTCCACTGGTATTTATAGAAATTAATCCGATAAATCGAGTTTTGAGAACATTTTCCACCATATAATTTTGCGAATATCTCTTCGGGACAAAGTAATGGATAATTGTAAGTTTTTAAACAATCATTTAGTTCAGTTGAGTAATCAGCACAAACCCGAATTTTGTTGTTCTTTTCTTGCGTAAATTGTCGGGCTCACCTAAGCACTGCAATCGGTTTTAAAAGGATTAATTTTTATTAAAAAAACGAATCCTTTTACGGAAAATAAAACAGCACTTTGAAAAAAGAAAATAAAAAATAAAAAAGACAAACATGCCTCGTGCCGCCAACTAAATACTATTTATTACCAAGTAAATAAAAAATAATAAAAAGGAGTTACTAAGTTTAGAAGAAAAACACTAGTTGCTAAAATTGATTACTATTTTAGCGACCAGTCAAAAAACTAAATCAAGTAATAATGATACAAATTGTTTCGAAAAAACATTGGATCACTCATGAATTACAAGGAACTGATATGTCTTCAACAAATAAGGGTGCCGGTACTTACAACTCAAAAAAGGAGTGTTGTATGAATAGGAAAAAAAGACAAAAAAGTGACACTTAGGCGAAAAATATCTCTTGGGAAAACCTGTTCACTTTTCCGTCAAGAATACAGCAAATAATGCAGACCCACGGGAGTTCATTCAGCAATTCTTTTAGCACTTGTATAGGACAGCAGATTCAATTGTACACCTCATGATCTGAGTCAAGATAGCACAAATTCACAGATATAGGTAACAGCATATTTCTTTTGGAGAGGTCCAGCACAGCAGCAAAATTCTCCGAGGGATCTACTCCCTATTCACTTTTTTCCCTTTACTGTAGGGAACAGCAGGGTTTAAAAACCAGCACACCTGCAAAAATTCACAAGACGACTCAATTCACGATTTCTCTGCTTCGTGGCTTGAGCCCAAAAAAGGGTTGTACTCTCAGCAGGCGGTGTCAGTTACAAAAAATTATTAGTATTTATGTGTAATTATTATATATATATATATATATATATATATATATATATATATTTGTGTATATATATATATATATATATATTGTCACGTGATATCCCACGGAGACGATAGAAATAAGATTAATACTATCCTCCCGTTGGAATGAACAGTGGCAACCTGTCAAAAAAGTGACCGTTAAGAAAGAATGTAGGTCACAGAGGGGATATCAACAGATGTTGGTACTTAGTAACCTCAGGTCGCCGGACACCAGGGGGAAGGAAGGAAAAGCCAAATGATTGGCTGGGACCCTAAAACGGAAGTGGCACCCTTCTCCCCGTCGGCGAAAAAAACGAGAAGAAATTTTAGTTATTGGAAAGGGCTCGTGGCAGACAGACCCATAGCCATTTACTCCGAGTAGAAGACAAAAGAATATCTGAGACACGAGGGACCCAAGTTCTTCAAGCCAGTGTTAAAAATAGCTTAAAGCCTATTAGCCCGTGAAAGAAGAAAGATTCTCCAGTGGAACCCCGTCGAAAAATAAGATAAGTGACTTTGGGGCTATTTCTCCTTTATACCCAAATTTTATATACCACTCTCTCTCTCAATTTGAAGAAAAACAAAAGTCAAGAAAAGACATTTATATTCGTGGACTGTCCATTTATTATATATTTGACACTTTGAAAGTGTATCTCTTTGTATAGTAAAGGATTCCTGTATTTTAATGTTACCACGTGGTCTAAGTTGTTCTTTGCAGTTCTGCTACGAATTTGTTACCTCATGCTTCCTTTTCAGCTTCTATTCACCTTATGTTATCTTGCTTAAAATTGTCCTATAAATTCCTCTAAAATATCACACGGGAAACCGGAGTTGCCGACTACTACAATATAATATTATTACGACTAAAACCTATAGGCTCATATCTTCCATTGTCTAGGGGAAGGAAGGAAAGCGGCCTGGTGGGTGTGTGGATAGTGTGAGATTTGGAACCCCTTGCCAGCGGCGGTCGGTCTGTCCCTAAATTAATCCCTCACGTAATATGCCAGGTCTTATATGCCTGAGAGAAAAACTCTGAACGAGGACTTATTCTATAGGGGATCAAGTGCCAACCTGTCCCGTCTTCACACGTGCGAAAATAAAGTCCCGTTTTGGGATTTTAGTCAATTTGCCGTCACAATATATATATGCAGAGAAAAACTAGAGAAACAAGATAATCAAAGAGAAACAAGGTAAACAAAGAGAAGAATTTAATGTAAAAGAACGTCAACGCAATGCCTGTTCGCTTCTAAGGAACTATCATCAGTACTTAGAAGGATGAGATCGAAAGACGTTAAATAACCGATGGATTTTTAATGAAATACGAAACAAGGAGGAAATATTATATATACAAAGAAAGGAGTAACTGCTAGGTCAATAAATCAGTGTTCGTATTTAAATATATGTCATGTGACTGTTTGAGACAATGATGTATAACAAATAACGATTTAAAAGGTGAAAGAATGAGAGAGGGAGGAAAGAAAAGATAAGAACAGAACAGAAGAATGTGAAAAGCAATTACAAAAGAGAGGCGGTGGAATCTAAGGAAAAGGAAGAGGGAGGAAAAAGAAACAAGCTAACATATACGTAAATAACTAATTATTCTTTAATCCAAAACCAAAAATTAAGCCTTTGTCAATTGATATGTTTTAATTTTTTTAAATTTAAGTAGAAAAACAGTATTTGTATGAGTAAAGGAAAATTTATTTAAAAAATTTATTTAAAAAATGTAAATAAATAAAAGTAAATAGATAAAATATTTACTGGAGAAAGTATAAGAAAATTACGAGTTATCTTCTAAATGGCTGTGTACCTGGATGTAGAGAGGCAGAGGTTAGAGGGAGAAGGCAGGACGGAAGGTACTTGATTTGTGACTTGGAGACACAGAGAGGCAGAAGAGATTAGGGTCTCCACGAGGCGAGACAGCCTAGTAACTGAGGGTGTTAGACCACCTAACCCTACAAATGGAACCCAGAAAACAACTTTGAGCCCTACGAGACCAAATGTCTACTGCCCTCTTAAAACAGTCTTAAACACATCCAGAAAATATGCAGAAAGACAACAAGACATTCACCAACTGTTATATGGTCATATGCAGATTCATGCAGAATGAATCGCAACGACACAATGATAAAGATGGACGCAGGAAGTTTTCTTTAACAAAATATATTTACCTCTCACTTTATTTGTACGGGTACAAAAGGGTTACTCAAGAGTTGCATGTGAGAGGGAGCTGGAGACCGAACAGAAACTGTAATATTTTGACCCCATTGTTATGACCGTCAACGTTGTGTCTTTCTTGTTCTCCTGATGCTGGGGTCCACTCTACTGGGTGCTGGCTTTCTTTACTGCATCTTATCAGCGTCTTCTCTGGACCCCAACTCATCAGGGCCCCAAGCCCCTTCGGCCTGGTGTGGCTTTACCTACCACATCTCGTCCTACTCCAACTGTCTGCAACTCAACTGGCACTCGACTTCCGTCTTGACTGCGTTATATAATAGTTCAACGCCCACTCGATCTTTGAAATCGAATGTTTAATTGTCATCAAGCGGAAATAACTGTCATGCAGTTCACAGGTCACTCTCTTCCGGAGCATCAGTCTATGAGTGTATCATGGGCTTTACCTTGTCCCATTTCATCAGCCAATTTCCGCCCACGCGATTTCCTCTCATAACTGCCATTAGAATGTGTCACTTCCTTCCGGTGCATCACCTTGGAATGGCATTTTTGCTCGGGCCGAAGGTCAAAATATAACACAACCACAGATAAGTCTATTATAATTTTAACTTTGTTCTCTTAAAGATTATTGACCGCTAAAGGAATATGCTTTAGCAACTCATTCGCACTTCATATATAAACGTATTTAAACGTCTTACCACGTTGCTTATTCTTTCTTACAGCCCATATGGGGGTGTCGTTAAATTTCCCATAACGGGGGGGGAGTAGGGAACTTGAGATTAATGGGGAAATTGTAAAAATATGTATGGAAAATAACTAATTGATTAAATTAAGATGGAATATATTGTAGCTATTTAAAACGAGTTTTCCCAAATACGACAAAATGTTGAAAAGGTTCGGACGATCATTAATATTTCTACAAAGTGAGATGGCATCGACTTCAAAAATTTGTCTCAATTTTTTGTTGTTGATATAAGCTGATTTAGTGGCTGCATTAAAATCGAAGTTGTGATCAGACTTAGAAATATGTTGGAGAAGTGCATTATTAACATTACCAACTCTAATGTCTCTCCTATGTTAGTAAAAACATTTACGAATGTTCCACGACGTTTAGCCTAAATATTTCAGTTTACAGTCTTTGTAAGGAATACAATAAACTCCAGCGTCAAAAAACTTGAAAGTAGTAAACAGTAAACTGTAAACACCAGCGTCGAAGACTTGAAAGTAGTAAACAGAAGATCTTTCTAGAGGATAAAGTGACAGTTTTAATATCAAGTTTATTTAAGTTATTTCCTATGATGTTAGAGGAAGAATTGTTAGGTAAAGTGACGTGAGTATGGGGAGAATAATTTTATCGGAGTGTGTGTTGACATTAGTTTGAGGTTGATTTTTATTTTGATTTTAAGGGCTTTAGATTTTGCAAAGTGTATGCGGCAAAGAAGATTAAGGAATGTATTTTCTGTGTTATTAAATTCATCATTTAGATATTTTGGGGAACAAATACGCAGGGTCCTAAGGTAAAAACTTTTGATAACTCCTTTTTTAGTATAAGTGTTGTGGTGTCAATAGAAATGTATGACTTCGTTTTAACAGGTGGGTTTACGGTAAACCCTGAATTCTTGTTTGTCACTCTTCCTAATAAGATATTCAAAAAATGTAGTGTCGTTGGATTCAAGTTCACATGTGAACTTTATGGAAGGTTCTACATTATTTAGTCTGTCAGTGATACTACTTAAACTGAGATAATGGGGATAAATAAATAAAATGCCGTCTATGTATCTAAAGTAACTAGCACTGATGGGGATGATATATTTAAAAATACCAGATTCCAGAAATGCAAGATAACTGCATGCAATAACTGCACTAAGCGGAGAACCCATGGGTAAACCAAATTTCTGTTTATAAAACGTGTTATTGTGTTGGGAAAAACAATGTGATGTAAACAGGGTACAGATTTTAATTAATTTAGAGACAGGTAGGTGTAATATAGTGTTATTTTTAAGGTGATTATCTAAATGTTCAATGCACCTGTTAACAGGTATGTTAGTACATAGGGATTTGATATGTAAACTAGCTCAGGATTTGTTTTCCATATCAATGTCAATTAATTTATTAAGGAATTCTTGATATGTGTATTGCTGATAGTACCCAATAGAGGGGATAATATTTTAGCTAAATGTTTAGCGATGTTATCGGTCAGGGTGGTGGGTAGATCCAATGCCAGATATAATTGGACTTAACGGAATGGCAGGTTTGTGGGTTTTGAAAAGACCATAAATTTTAGGGATGATTGGTTAGTAACTGATTAGCGAAGACCAAGAGATTAATATTTTGTAAGACTTATTAAAATCATTGATATTATTTAAAACACTTTGTAGGGATATCTGTTCATAGGTGTAATTATCATCAAGTATATCCTGTAGTTTTTGGTTATAGACCAAAGAATTCATAACACGAACACCTCCACCTTTGTCAGAAAGTGATAAAATAATGTTGTGGTTGGAAGAAAGAGATTTTAAGGCAACTTACCAAAAAAAGGAGGGCAAACTATGGACATACACGTACGCGAACAATAGTAAAGCACAGATAGACTACGTCCTTATAAACAAGAAATGGAAAAATAGTGCAATGAATTGCAAGGCATACTCCTCTTTGGAGGGTGTGTCCTCCGATCACCGAATAGTCACGGCGAAAATACGGCTAAGCCTACGAAAAAAACGCCAAACGAACAGCGACCACCAAACACTATGACTGGGCCCTTTTGAACAACAGAGATATAAGAGATAAATACGTATTAGAATTAAGAAACAGATTCAAAAAACTGCAAGAGAAGACGGAAAAAAGTACACCAAATGACGAATATGAAAATTTCGTCAATGCGCACCTCGAGGCAGCAGCGAAATGTATTCGAACAAAACTCAAAACTAAATATAGAGTCCCATGGGAAACTTTAGTGGTGAGAGAAAAACGTGCACTAGTGAAAACAGCCTTCAAAAACTATGGAAAAACCCCAACAAACACAAATGCCCGAAAACTAAAAGCGGCACAATATCAATTAGCAGGCATATATATAAAGGAACAGACAGAATACATTCAAAATCAGATAAGATTAGAGACTCGGTGGAAGATAGACAATCTAGGATAGCCTGGCAAACAATAAACGAAGTGAATAGAAGAAAGAGCACAGCCAAAGCAAAACTGAAAGTTGCAAGTCAACAAGAAAGAATAAAACTGTGGAAACAGCACTTCGAAAACCTACTAGGAAACCCACCGAAAATAACACATGAACCAATCACCAGAATAATTAGTAAACAATTGGACATTAAACTAGGATTGTTCACACAAGAAGAACTCGACTCGGTTCTCAGAAAAATTTAAAATAGGAAAGCTGCAGGGCTGGACGAGATTCCCCCAGAAGTATGGAAGACCAGACAATTCGACGACATACTGCTCCGACACTGCAACGCAGTATATAATCAAAATCTGATCGATAGATGGATGAAGGGATGCATCCTCCCCTTCCCTAAAAAGGGTGACCTCAGATTAGCCAAAAACTACCGAGGCATAACACTTACATCCATAGCAGCCAAAATCTACAATGCCCTACTACGAAACTGCATAGAACCCAAAATCGACAACATACTTAGAAAAAACCAAAATGACTTCCGAAGAAATAGATCCACGACCTCACAAATATTAACCATCCGTAGAATCCTTGAAGGTGTACGGGCAAAAAATCTACAAGCGACATTAATATTTGTCGACTTTACCAAGACCTTCGATTCCATTCACAGAGGAAAGATGGAACAAATCCTCCTAGCATACGGCATACCTAAAGAAACTGTAGCAGCAATAACGATTCTCTATAGAAACACCAAAGTAAAAGTACGATCACCAGATGGAGACACAGAATACTTCGACATTGTAGCAGGAGTACTACAAGGGGACACGCTAGCCCCATACCTCTTTATCATTTGTCTAGACTACGTACTTAGAACATCAATTGACAAAATCAGATAGAACGGCTTCGAGCTGACAAAGAAAAGAAGCAGAAGGTACTCCGCAAAAACAATTACCGACGCCGACTACGCCGATGACATAGCGATACTGGCAAATACACCCAACCAAGCCGAAACACTACTGCATAGTTTGGAACGAGCAGCCGCAGGCATAGGCCTCTATGTCAATGCACACAATACGGAATATATGTGCTATAATCAAACGGGGGACACCTCCACTCTAGACGGAACCCCTCTTAAACTAGTAGACAAATTCACTTACCTAGGAAGCAGCGTCGCATCAACCGAAAAGGACATCGACACGAGGTTAACGAAAGCATGGACAGCTATCAATAGGCTATCGATTATATGGAAATCAGACCTAACCGATAAAATGAAACGCAGTTTCTTCCAGGCAGCGGTCGCATCGATACTGCTATATGGATGCACTACATGAACTCTAACAAAACGGCTGGAGAAGAAGCTATACGGCAATTACATAAGAATGCTGCGAGCAATCTTGAACAAGTCCTGGCGACAACACCCCACAAGACACCAACTGTACGGCCACCTGCCTCCCATCACGAAAACTATTCAAGTTAGACGAACCGGACATGCAGGACACTGCTGGAGAAGCAGGGACGAACTCATAAGTGATGTACTCTTATGCACCCCCACACATGGCCGTGCAAAAGCAAGACGACCTGCACGAACATACATTCAGCAACTATGTGAGGATACGGGATGTTGTCCAGAAGACCTGCCAGAGGCGATGAACGATAGGGAAAAGTGGCGAGAGAGGGTCAGGGATATCCGTGCTACCAGCACGACATGATGATGATGATGATATATCCATTAGGTAAGATCAGTATATTAGTATAAGCAGGCAATAATGCCCTGTATAAATACTTTATGTAAGTCAGAGTCTTGATGTCTAGTTTATATCAATTTTCCAATGGTAAACTTTAATCCAAAACTGAGAGTTTCAGTCTCGACTGTACTGAGTCTGATGCTGGAAATATTGTGAAAAAGATCAGTTCTGCCCAAAACTTTCCAGCAACTTTATTGCACAAAGACATAAACTTGGATGTGAACTTTGAAGTGTGTTGCCCAGTCGGCTGGGACTGTAAAATACACCGACTGCTTCTCTGCAGAGGTGTAAAAATCTACCAACGAATGTCCTGTTTATGACACTAAACAATCTGATGGTGAGGTTCCAGTAATGCTGGGGCTTTGGAGAATGCGGAATACCCCTTCATTGCCATCGCTCCCAGGTCCACTCTGACTCGGAGTGGTAGCACCTGATAGGGTCCTATCTATTAGTCTAATAGAACTAAATTATGTACTTATGCTAAACTGAATTGTTTGAAAAAGAACTATTTTTGACATGGAAACTGTGTACTTATGCTCAACTGAACTGTTTGAAATAGAACTGTCTGGACTTTTGCTAAGCTGAATTGCTTGAAATAATACTGTTTTTGACATTGAAACTGTATACTTATGCAAAACAGAATTGTTTGAAATAGAACTGTTATGACATTTAATTGAACTGCTTTGACATTTAACCGTTTGTAAAAAAAAACAAAAAAAAACTATACTTCTACTAAAGTGAATTGTTTAACTTTAATTCGGCGTTAAATTACCCGAAAAGGGTTGATACGCTGTAAAACAAAACAACCAACCAACCAACTTTGAAATGTGGTTGTTTTTGATCCCTGATATCTCAGACTAAGTTGTTCAGCTGCGCTATGAGACATACCTCGTTTTCGACGAAATTCTAGTCCGATAGGTCTAGCTTCTACAAAGGTGTGTACGTTGGGAAATTTTAAGTTACGAATGAAAGTATATATACATATATATATGTGTGTGTGTGCGTGTACATGTTTTATATAAATATATATACATGTATATATATATATGTATATATATATATGTATATATATATATATATATATACGTATATATATATATACGTATGTATATACTTATATATATGTATATGCGTATATATGTATATACATATATGCATATATTATTATGTGCATATATATATATGTATATATCTATTTATATGTACATATATGTGTGAGTAATATATATATATATATATTTGTATATATAGGTATCTGCGTGGAAAGTTGGATAACTCAAACACTTAACTCGGATTTAGACGTGTGATATTTCGTTCGGGCTTTATTTCAACTTCACGAATTTCTCCAAGACTCAGACTGTTTTCTGAGTTGTAAAGCGTGTGAGGAGAGAGGAGGGGGTATAGTTGTAGCGGGAAAAGTAGGGCGGATTTTAAATCAAATGTGTCAGGCTTCATTAAAGATTCTTTGTTTTGAAAGTGGAGATAGATTTTAGGGTGTTGATAAGAAAGAAGTAGGGAAGGGTTTGTGTGAAAGGGTTTTTTTGCATGACTTGTTTCATTGAAAAGATATTGACTATAATGCGATGTCGTAGAAAATTGTCTATATTGTGGTAACCTAGACACCACAATATAGACATTTTTCTGCGACATATTATAGTCAGATTTTAGAGACATTAGTGTCATACTAACTGCACCTCATCATCACTCTTCATCTCTCTATATTCTTTCTTCTTTTTGTCTGGAAAGTATACACTATTTGCTTGTCATTTATTCTCACAAACGTGTTTCAATAAAAACTATCTTCGTTATTTAACAATTGTTTTTTTTCTATTCTTTGAGTTGCTAGACAATCTAGCCATTCATATAATCTGACCGTCAGAAGAAGATCCGGCTGAATTGTGTCACCGCCCCCCCTCTTCGTGGATCTTTCAAACACAGCTTTGAAGGACTTAACAAACCAAACAGTCGAAAGCAAACGTGGTAGTCACGAACACAACAAATACTGTGACTATTAGTCACACCACATTGGGCACCGTGACTAACATAGGACCACATATGTATGTATATGTATGTATATGTGTATTTATATATATCTATGATATATATATATATATATATACATATATATGTATATGTACATATACATATATATATGAGTGTATACATATGTATATATATGGATGCATATATATATATATCGGTATATATAAGCATATATATATATGTATATACGTATATATATATATGTATATATATATTTATGCACATATATGTATATATACATGTGTATATCTGTATACATATATGTGTGTGTGTGTGTGTGTGTGTGTGTGTGTGTGTGTTAAAGACATCTTATTATGCACCTTAATGTTTTTAGTTCCATAGCTTTACACCTTAAAAGCCACTTCCCAAATCCAATTTTTGAAAAATTATAATTGAAAGCACCACTATAAAAGCACACGAAATTAATAAGCCATGACTACAAATCCTAGAAGGCCTACATATAAAAATAAAAAACCTAGAATCAATAGAATTATCTTTGAAAATAGTGACATTGTTTTGAAATACCTTTAGTCTTTTTTTAAAATCTTATCTTTTTATTGATAATATCTTATTTCCGTTGTTAGCGCTCTGTTTTAAATTTGTTCGATGTTATCAGCATCTCAGTTTAATCCAACTATACATTTCTGTAATTTTTGCCATGTTATAAAAACCAAATAACTTTATTTAAAAAATCTTTACACGTGCAAACAATCCCTCATGACAATTTCCGCAAATTCATCTACCAACTCCAACCTAAAACCAAAACACTTGTCAGGAAACTTCAAAGGATCCTAATAAAATTATATAGAAAAAAATGTGTCTTTATTATCTAATCAAACATACTTAAATGAAGGTCTGCTGCCCAACTACACAAGTATATGTATATATATGTTTATATATGCATGTATATATATATATAAATATATATATGTATGTGTATATCTATATGTATATATCAGTTTTTCTTTTTTCAATTATACATCTTAGAAGCATCAGGGAGGTCTTCAGTGATGCACTGTCTTCATTGCCGATTTCGGGTTATTTCTGCATCATATCGGCTCCGACAGTAACTCCGGTATGACTCTGAAAGAGCCAAACCGCCTCCGTGATCGCGACGTGCTACGCTCGTGCCTCTACCAAAGCAAAGAAAAAAACTAATAAGGCCGGACTTCGGTCGTTCTTATTGACATCTGTCCTTCAGTATATGTATATTTATATGCATAAAAATGTATATATATATATATATATATGTGTGTGTGTGTGTGTGTGTGTGTGTGTGTGTATTAACACAACGTTCTGATTATCGGTGGTAAAGCTAGAAACAGCAAATACTCTTTTCACAATTCGTCAAACAGAAATATGGAATATCTAAGAGAATTTTCACTTGAAAACAGACTAACATGTATTAATGTAAAAATCCAGAAAAGGGAAGGAAAACTAATACTCACACCTGGCCTTGTGGGCATTTTACATGTTGTACAAAAAAATCTTTAAAAAATAACAAACAGGAGGTTGAAAGAAGAAACAGACGTACACGGATTTAGAACTGCAAACGCAGGAAGTGAAATTGGCACTCTTAAGCATTCCTGTATGTATTTATGTGTGGCTATCGCGAGAACTCAACGAAAATCTCACGCAGCAACCAAAAATGCTAAATCATCTGGTCATCGCCTTCACTGCTCTGTGTCTTCGTTATTGACTGCCCGGCCCCACGTCCTGAGCTCTGAATGTCTGACCCTCCGTTTCAGAGTCTCACTCCTAACTGACCACCCCGGAGTCTCTTTCATGACTGACTGACGTCCTTTGTCCTTCTCTTCCGGTCTCACAGGTTTTCGCTGGCACAGCTCTTTGCGCGCTAATATATATAAAGAAAGGTCTTCTGAACACTTCGGCACCGCTTCAAAGATTTCGGAGATAAGATCCCCTCCTTGGCTAGCTATCCACGAACAGACACAGACCCACACATATATATCCATATACACATACATACACATGTTAATGCTTATTATCGTGCCTCACAATAATGATGCTCTATTATTGTAACACATAAGTTGAGGTCCGCTCTTTGACATTGCTGCTGGTGTACTGTAAAGGAGATACGTTAGTCTCATATATGCTCATAATCTACTTCGAACGTTGATAGATCTAATGAAAGAAACTGGCTTTACAGTAAAAAAGGAATAAACAGACGATATCTCACAGGAATGAAGATGACATAGCTCTTCTTGTATATACCCCTAATTGAACTGTATCCCTGCTGCATAGTCTGGAGCAGGTAGTAGAAGCATTGGCCTCCACGTAAATGCAGACTAAACAGGACACATGTTTCAATCAAAAAGGAAACATCTCCACTCTAAATGGTGGTTCTCTGAAATAAGTGGACAAGTTCGCTGGGTTTCATCTGCTGAAAATGTCATCAATATACACCGAGCAAAAGCATGGACTTGCTATCGATAGATTATCGATCATGTGGAAGTTTAACCGATCCGATAAAATAAAACGCGATTTCTTCCAAGCAGCAGTTGTGTCAATTCTACTGTATGGATGCACCACATGGATGCTGACAAAACGTAGAACGCTAAACGGCAAATGCACAAGAATGCAACGTGCTATACTGAACCCATCCTAGAAGCAACATCCTTCAAAACAATAGTTGCTCGGCCACCAACCTCCTATCACTAAAATAATCCAAATAAGACTTGTGGGAACACTGCTGGAGAAGCAAAGATGAACTCATAAGTGACGTTCTCCAATGGAACCCTTCACATGGACGTGCTATTGTTGGCCAACCAAGAACATACCTACAACTGCTCTGTACGAACACGGGATGTAGTCTAGAAGACCTGGCCGTAGCGATGGATGATAGCGACTAATAGTTAGAGAGAGAGAGAGAGAGAGAATTAGTGAAATCCATGCTAGCTGTGTGACTTGATGATAAGGATTTATACGGATATATAGGAATTTATGTATATATATATATATATGTGTATATATATACGGTACATATACATTAATGTGTATATATATATATATATATATATATATATATATATGTATATGTGTATATATAAGTATTTATATATATATATATGTATGTATATTTGTATATGTGTGATAACTCCCCTAGCGGCCGACCCCCGCTATAACTTCTTTAAATGAAACTACTCGTGACCAGTGATCCATCCAGTGGTTTCCGACAGGGGTATAACACATTTCATTACATATACACAAAATACAACCGAGAGGATGGGTGAAAAAGAACGAACGATCAAACACGGACTTGGGTCAGCTCCAAGCGCAAGAAAGGCAGTTTTATGACACTCTTCATTCTCCGTGCGACTGTAGACTATTGCTGTAGACTTTTGCGCTAAACTTCAGCAAAAAGCACTAACACTGCTGACATCTTCTCGCATTGGTTAACCCGGCCTCTGTGTAGGTCATCAAGTCTTAGCAGTCACCTTTCTGACTTCTGTTGGCTCTTTTCTCTGCCCTGCTCCCATCTTCTCCTGCCTCCTTTTGCTGACCATCCTCTCTGGACAGCTACCTCAAACCGACTGCTCTCCTCTGTCCTCCGTTGTGAACTGACTCGCTCTATCTTCCTTTGTCGACTGCCCCTGTGTCTTCTCTGGTACCTTCTTCTCCTCGTCTACTTCCGGTCTCGCAGGAGATCTCGAGCTCAAGCCCTTTGTTTGGGTTTCGCGCTAAAACAGACAAAGAGATCGTCTGACCGGCGCGCGCGCGCGCACACACACACACACACAACACAATGGCCACATAGTGTCACACTCTTCCCCTCTTACCCTTGTCATTTATTCCCAATAAATTACAAATCATATAAAAAAGTAAATATACAGTACAGGCATAATTGCCACCATGCAAGGTGTCCACCATTCAAGCGGAGCCCTCCTTGCCTCTTCCATAAAAACACAGGCAATAGAGGTTACTCCACAAAATTACAACAAAACCGCAATGTGCTGGGATGGCGTGCTCCCTCACTCTCCGAAATCACTCTCAAGGAGAGCTTTTGACCAATTGACCGAGAAGGACTGCTAACCTACCTTTTACATTTCTCTTTTCGATTCAAGGGCATTATGGTCTCTGTGGTTAGCCAAATGCTACGTCAGGCCTTAAACACCTTCAGGGGCCTCAACATATCAGACCACCTTGCTGCTACATTTTATCTCAGAGGACTTTTCGCCCACTCCCAAAAAATACTGAATTTCGGAGGAACTTTTCAACACACTCCCATATCCAGAAACCTTGGAGGAATTTTCTAACACCTCCATTTTTCGTCCTACCCCCCCAAAATACTTCATCCCCTGAAACCTTGGAGGACTTTCAAATCACCTCCATTTTTCATACCACCCCTAACAATATTCCATACCCAGAGGGCTCCCTGCAATTGTGAGCGTCATTAATCTCAGCAGTTGTTTATGTTTTGCATCGGGAGAAACCCTCTTAGGGGTCACAGCATATGTGGCCCCTGGCCCCGTAATTCCAACCCGGTAACAGTTGAGCTAGGAACACTTCTCGTTACTCCAGCACCCTGCCAATGATATCCATGGATTTTCAAAAGGATAAAAAAAACAATTGACACCGTCTCCCAGATCGGCCAGCCATGACAAGCCAGGGGGAAGCAACCGGACACCGCCCCGCGCACAGGCATCGTCCTCCCAACCCCGTTGTCAACCGTCTCTTCAAAATACCACATTCATCAAAACTTGTTAATCAGGCTTCTTGCCTTTCAAAATCATCAATTGCATAATTTACTAACCCTCGATACACGATCTGGAAACGGAGGTGCTGTGCAACCTACACCTAGCGGGGGGACATGACCAGACGAAGAGAAGAAGCGCCAAGAGCAATTAAACTGACAGAAAAAAAGAAAATCCATGAAGGTAAAAAGAACAACAAAACAAACAAAACAAACAAAGCAAATGACAAGGTAAGCTCAACCCCAAAAACAAAGTAAAGCATAACAAAAAGAATAAAAATCCACACTCTAACAACAAAAAAATAATTCACACACCAACAAAAAAATAGATAAATAAATAATAAAATAATTTCAATAGCCAATATATAAAAAAAAATGAAACAACGAAAAAAATCATTTTCAAGGAATCTTTGTCATATACCCCACTACCTGTCTCGCCTCCCCTTTTTAAATTTTGTTTCTCTCTTTCTCTTGTGATCTCTGCCCACCTTCACCATTTCTCTTTGCTTCTTTCTTTCCTTCTCTCCTGTCCACTTTGACTTCTTCTCTCTACCAGGGTTGGGTGGAGGTGACAGCGTTTGCTGCTAAACGTTCAAACAAAGAACCGTTTTTTTTTTCAAATTCGACAAAAAAAAACTTTCTTCTGTTCTTTTTAAAATCCGACAGTTTACTTTTTTTTACGAGACAGGCATGGATGCAAGGACAAAAAAATTCCTTACCCTAACAATCTCTCTGTCTCCTTTCTTTCTCTTTGTCTTTTTTCATTCCCTTCTTTCTTTTTCTTTTTCCTTAAAAAAAGGGTCTTTTTGTGTGGAAGGTTTATTTTTTGTTTTTGTTTTTTCCTGCCTCTCCGCACACGCCTATCTCTTGTTCTTTCTTTTCTTTTTTCTTTTTCCGCTGCTCACAGGGTCCTTATGGGCATTTTTTTAATGTCCGTTCGTTCTCCGACTCATCCACACACTCGATTCTTTTTCCTTTCCTTTTCCTTTCTGGGATCATTTTTGGCCGTTGTGATTCTCCCTTTTTTTTCGTTAGGTTTGCTTTTATCTTAGTACACGGCATTAGATGTGATAACATCCCTAGCGGCCGACCCCCGCTATAACTTCTTTAAATGAAACTACTCGTGGCCAGTGATTCATCCAGTGGTTTCCGACAGGGGTATCACACATTTCATTACATATACGCAAAATACAACCGAGAGGGAGGGAGAAAAAGAACGAACGATCAAACACGGACTTGGGTCAGCTCCAAGCGCAAGAAAGGGAGTTTTGTGAGTGAGATCTTGAGCTCAAGCCCTTTGTTTGGGTTTCGCGCCAAAACAGACAAAGAGATCGTCTGACCGGCGCGCACACACACCCAACACAATGGCCACATAGTGTCACATATGTACATATATACATGAATATATGCATATATATGTATATTTATATGCATGTATATATATATATATATATATATATATTTATATGCATGTATATATATATATATATATATACATGTATATATATATATATATATAAGTTTACTAATGGCCCGGGAGACCGGGGTTCTATCTCAGGTCAACTCATACCAAAGACTCAGAAAATAGTACTTTTTACATCCTTGCTTAACACTCAGTAGTTAAGATACGTATCAAAGGTAAAGTGGAGCAATCCAGGGAAAGGACTAGCGTGTAGCAACGATTGAAAAGGGAGCCTTCGAGTCACTCTCGACTACGGTCGCAAACTTTACATATATATATGAACGTGTGAGTGTGTGTGTCTGTGTGCATATATGTACATGTAAATAAATGTATATATATATATATATATATGTACGTATATGCGAGTATATATACGTATATTTAAACGTTATATATACGTATATATATGTATTTATATATGTATATATGCATATATATACGTATGTATGCATGCGTATATATATGTATGTGTTTGTGTGTGTATGAAAGGAAATGATTGAAAGTTTGACAGTATGAAGAAAAATTGAAAAACATTTATCCAAAAATGATGAAATAATTACGAAGGAAAGTATATGTTTAAACATTTCGGTTTTAATTAACTTTCATCAGGATTTTATAATGATGAAGCAAGTGTTGATAGAGCAACGATGGGTATTTAACAAAATTAAAAAAACAGTGGGAGGAGAATGTATATAAAGAAAGATCATATAACCATTCAATCATTCAATCAGCATTCGTTTTCGAAAAACTATCACATGATTGGCACAGGCAATGATGTTAAACAAATGGAATCATTGAGAGATAAGACTGAAGAAGAAGAAGAAGAAGAAGAAGAAGAAGAAGAAGACCCTAACTCTGGCAACTAAGATATAGGTACCTACCTTTTACTTGCCCACGCACGAATCTAAAACGTCTGTATGATTATAAAATACGAACTCTCCTGTGTTAAGGAACACAGAAAGTTCGGGATTAACTCCCTTGGATATGCTGGGGAGTTCGCTCTCTTTTAGTAGAAGTCCCTAAACCATCAAGACGTGAAATTCTCGGCTCCTATCGTCGAGCGCCAATATAGGCAAAATGTATTCCTCATGTGAGGAAAGAAGAACAAAGAACTGTGAGTACGACCTTGTAAATGTTTTTATATATGTTAAAATGTATTGAACGTGGCATGAGTGTGCATTCACTGTTTTCATTTCTCAAAAAAGGACAACTCTGACAACTGGTGACCCAAACGGGATATATTTTTGTTTCACTTATTTTTATTTTGGAAGAGTGTTACGCACACATTTCCATGCAATTTTTTACTAATTAATACGAGAATGTTTACAAAAAAAAAAATTAAAGAATAGCATGCCCTGGTCCTAAGAATTCAAACGTGGCTTTTCTTTTTCATTTCCAGTCAGTAATTCGCGCTTAGCAACTTAATTGGTCAACCCACGTATTCACGCAGATAGGCTCTTCCCACTTGTTCCAGCTAAGGCTTTAGAAATAGTACTGCTACTATAACAGTTTACTACGAGGGAAAAACAATGGCTGAACCTATCTTCGTGCTGCCTATCCCTCCATTTAACTACGAGGACCCTTTGTTATTTTTCCCCAAATGGATATTTAGTTTCTACGCAAAGGCGTAATGAATCAGTTGGATAACCTAAGCTGTGTGTCGTCCGTGTTACTGAGCGATATGGTAGATGAGATAATGGACATCTTAATAGCGTCTCCGTCAGAAAACCCATACGAGACATTCCGAGAACGAATAATTGCATGTTTGACCGTGTTGAAACATGCTTGTATCACCTAGATTCAAGAGCAAGAAGAATTTGGACATAGTACAGTAGATGTCCATCGTCCGCCATGTTTTTTACAGCGGCTACCTGCGCAGTACAAACTAACCCTGGCTTCGTTGGGCGAATCCACCCCAATAAAAGCGTTAGCGGCGGAGGCAGACCATGTGGGCGAACTACTTGCAACACTATGTCCACGGTATCCCATGTGGACGACTCCATGGTTAGTTTAATTAGGGAGTTAAGAGAAGAACAGAAGCGTTTACGTGTGGACCAATTAGCGGATGACGTGACAAGATTGTCCGTCAACAAAACAGTCGCTGAAAATTTCGGTTGCAGTCAAAAGAAAACAAAAAAAGCCTATGTGTTGGAAGCACTAGAGGTTTGGGGAAAAAGCAAACTCCTGCAACTCACCATGCTCCTATAATGAACAGGGAAAAGAGTAAACCGACAGGGGAAAGCAGTCTCACCCGTCGGCGTTCATAACTCCGGTCGCCTACTTTATATGACTGATAATCTAAAATATTTTTCCTTGTAGATAGTGGGACACAAATGTCTCTGCTACCGGCAACGAGCGGGGTCAAACGTTCCAACGGACTGTAAACGGTTCGTTAGTACACACCTATGGTAAGAAGTGTTTGGATCTCGACCTAGGTTTACGTAGAACGTACACCCACAATTTTATTGTTGCTGACGTAGGTTGTACCATATTGGGCGCTGAATGTTTACAGAATTTTTACAGAATTTTGGACTCGTAATCGATCTACACGGCCGGTGTCTGAGAGATCATGAAACACTTTTAAAAGCGAGTGGAGTGGCTAAGGCTGGTAGTTCTTTGCATCCCACTGTAGCACAAGCAAGTAAGGAGTGCTTTGTCAACAAACTGATGAAAGAATACCTCTCAATAAAGAAACATTGGCACATACCACCACCCACTATATAGAGACTAACGGTCCACCTATCCATAATAGGGCCAGACGCCTAGCAACCAACAAATTGAAGTCTGCTAAAGCAGAATTCCAACAGATGAAGTTGAGTATTATTCGCCCCTCAAAACGTGAGTGGTCTTCACCACTTCATCTTGTTACACGGCGTGCTTGTGGTGATTATAGAGCATTGAATACAGTTTCCAAACCTGAGAGGTACCCAGTTCTACATATACAGGACATAACAGCAGTTGCTCAGAATAACCGGATCTTCGCGAAACGTGTCCGGATCCAGATCTACCACCAAATACCCGTATAGCCGGAGCATATCCCTAAAACAGCAATTACCACGCCTTTTGGTTTGTTTGAGTTCCTACGTGTCCCATTCAGCTTGCGAAATGCAGTCCAGATTTTCCAAAGGTTTCAAGACCAGGTGTTGCGGGATTTACCGTTTGTCTGTGCATTCATAGACGACGTGTTGATCGCTAGCCAAAATGAACAGGAACACATGTCATGTAAGGCAGGTGTTCGAACGCTTCCAGCAATATGGTGTTGTGATCAACCTACTAAAGTGCGTTTTCGGGTAACCTGAGGTCATATTTTTAGAACACCGCATTTCAGCAGATGGAATTTCCCCCTTGGCAGAAAAAATAAAGTGTATTCAGGATTTCCCAGTTCCTTATTACTTGAGACTACTGCGTGCGTTCCTGGGGTTAGTTAATTTATACCGATTGTGCACATGTACTTTTACCATTGACAAACACGTTAACCAATGTAAAAAAACGGCAGCATAACATTGTCAGAACACGCAGTATCAGCATTCAAGAAAGTAAAAGGAATGCTGTCGAATACAATCAAGTAGAAATTTCAGCTTTTGGAGATAGAGCAGTCCAGCTACAGAAGTGCGAATCCGTATGGAGACCAATTTCTTTCTTCTCCAAGAAACTAACAGAAGTAGAGACGCATTATAGCACTTTTGGCATAGAATTGATATCCACACCTTTTCCAGGGAGCAACAAAAGGACGAGCACTTCCAACGCCTTATACGGGAGAAAAATACTGCGTTGTAGCTAATAAAGATCAGCTACTCAAACAGCGCAGAAAAAAAATTGTGACAAAAGCACGGGAGAATTACGTCCGTACGTGCCAGCATCTTTATGCAAAGACATTTTCACTACGGTGAATATCTTGTCACACCCTGGAGCTAATGCATCATGCGCTTGTAAACCGACAGTTTTGTCTGGCCGCAGATTAAGGCAGGTGTGAGTGCATGGACGAAGACGTGCCTCAAGAGCCAGAGAGCTAAGGTTGGTCGACATACTCAACCTCATGCTTATGCTGTCACCAAATATTCCTGTTAGCGGTTGATGACCAGTTACTACTGGGCAACCCATGATGAATATGCAGCATTTTTCTAATACCCAGGCAATTGCGGCTGCTTCACCCTCAATAGGCACATACTGGCGCTCGGTGTCAACGCAGAATCTGCTGCCTGTAAATAAAATGCGCCATTAATCGGGACAAAATACTGGGGCTTTTTCGGTGGAGCACGTGCAGTGTTTCTGTAATTGCCAGAAGCCTATGCCTTCGTTGCTCCAATCAGGGACCCGACAGGTTACCTTATTGATGTTGAAAGTGGAAACTCCTTTTTTCACCATGTTCACTATTATTTGTTCGGATTGATGTAATCCTTTTTTCCAGGTTTTCGTTCCAAACAAAGCGTGTGTTTTTTATGAGGTCCAGAAATAGCAGCATTATATGCCTATGCTCTTTGGTTGACAAGCCCGAAACAAGACCTTGCATCGGTGATATTTTTCTTTGTGGGGCAGGAAGCTGGAGATTGCATTTAGTAAATTTTCGCAAGGGATCACTCTTGACCATGTTATTTGGAGGCCTCCAAATTGGATTACGTTTGGCAGAATTGGAATTATTCTCTGTTGAGGATGATTCCATTTTTTTCACACAGCAATAAGTAGTCAAGAGTGTGATGGAAGGCCTCTTCTATGTTTTTATCAAAGATTAACGGATCATCGACAATTTTTACTTTGCGAGGAATGTCTTTCATAATCTCGTCATACCTATATGTGTAGGCGTCACCGGAAGCTAAGCACTCTTGGGGCATCTGAGCTTCATAAAACGACCCCACTCCGCGAGTAAAGTGGTTGTGACTCAAATGGGATTGAGTGGTAGCCATCCATGGCATCCAGGACTGTTCTTTTTTTGTATTTGGTGGTACCTGTAATGCCAGTTCGAATGGCAAGCTGGTGTGGTGTGTTTCTCGTTTGCACTGGGAATTTAGATGCTGGTAGTCTACTGTCCTCCTTGGTTTCCCATTTTTCTTCGCAGTGATAACCATGGTGTTGCACCAATCGGTGAGGGTACCAATTGGTACGGGAGTGATGATGCCTCTTTTGACATCGTCCCAGAGGGCTTTTTTACTCCATCGTTGTAGTGGTACGGTACTAGGATAGATTGAACCTTCTTTGAGGTGGATGTGGGCTGAGAATTTCCCGCTATTATTGAACGCCGTGGTGGCAAATTGGTCCAAGAGCCATTTCTTTAGCTTTCCTATGTTCTCACTAGTTGGCGAATATGGAGGGGTCTTAGGATAAATGAACTTGTGTTTATTTGCATGAGGGTCTACCTTGTGACGTTGGAAATCTGGATGTAAAGCATCGCATATTACTTACGATGGAAGCAAGAAGGTAATATACTGACATGATACAAGGCTGCCTGTATTATCTGTACCTTCCTGCATATGTATAGCACCAGCTTTGTAGTTCTTTTCCCAACTTTGAAAATAACTGGTAGCCAACCTTGACACACCAAGGAAAATTCTCTGATGGTGAGCACTCTTTTCCTCGAGGCGGCCTCCTCAAGCTTGATATATCGTATAACGCCTCGTTTCCCGTCACCCCTTGACCAGCAGACTTTCTCGAAGTGGTTTTGCTTGCTATACACTTTGCATGTCTGACCCCACGCAGGACAAAGCCGTGGCTTGTCACCTGATCCAGGTCCAACCTGTTGGTAACTACCGCAACCTCTACGTGCATTTCGTCGGTGTTGCGTTTCCATCATGGTCTTTTCGCGTCTGTGGGTAGCGGTCGATCGGGCTACCCTTTGGATCTGTTTTTGTCGGTGATACGACGACATCCGAAGCCCTACTATGTCTGAGACACCGGAGATCTTGTCTTGGTCTTGCATGGCCATCTCAAATGCTTCGGCGTGGCTTATTCCAGGGTCTTCGGTGACCCTGCTTTAGCCAGCATATCCGCCTGTAGCGCATCGCTAGCTATACCTCAGATGAACTGGTCTTTGATATATACGCTGGATAGATTATGATCGCAGTTGGGGCATATGAAGTTGCAATCCTGTGCTCCTGACCACAGCCGAACAAGGTAATTTTAGATGGACTCATTATCGCTTTGTACGATTGATGAATTTGATTTCTGCGCGACCGAGACTTCCTGCATATTAAGTAGCTTGTTAGGGTTCGTATTGAAAAATTCAGGGTAGGTGTTGATGATGGAATTCTGGACCCAGTTATATAGATGGATGTTGGACTATGCAGTAGAGAGATTAGTCCTTTTTATGAACACACCCCAATCTATCCTGAATTTTCGGAACTGTTGTAGGGTCATTTCTAAGTTGAGTTGAGGAAGTTTTGCTGTCGGTGAGTTCACATGAGTAGCCGGTAATACTGAGGGTTCCTTGGTTAGCTTGAGTATGGCGAGCACGTCGCCTATAGTCTTGATGCCCAATTTCTTGAGCATGGTACAGTCCAGCATATGTAGACTCTCTCGTGATCTCCTCGCTAGAGAATGTCTGCGCATGGATCTTGGCAGAGGCAGCAGATATGCCCGATTCGATGAACATACTTTCCCAACCAAGAAGGTGGTATCCTGAAGTTCTCACGTGTAAGATTTTGCCTGTTTCGAAACGTAAAGCTTGGTAGTTATGACTCACCGCTCAGTTGCGTAATCAGTTGAGTTACCAGTTGAAGTGAGATTTATTTCCAAAACAATATTTTAAAAAATACAATTTTGGGAACCACAAGGTCCCAAGCTTTTTGAGGAGGAGAGGGAAGGGAGCGGCCATGCCTGCCTATGCTCTCAAGTTAGCCATTATTCCCGACCCCTTCATACCATACAATAAGACATTCATCCTTCTGCAGGTACGCCGCAACCACCCAAATACTGCATTTGCTCTATGAGAAAAGCCCTTAAAAACGAATGGAAATGCATGTTTTTATTTTACAAAGAATAATCTACGGATCAGTCTCCTTGCATTCAACATGGCAAGGTTTAGAGTCCTCAAGCCCACTTACCTTACTCACTGTCGACTACTTCTCGGAAATCCTCAGGGAGCCAGTACTGAGCTCAGTAGTTACTCGGCCATCTCTGGACATACCTCCGACATCTAAAGGATATTCGGACTATTGTCTTGATCTTTATTGTTATTTCCACAGCGTTTCGGCCGATATGTCATCCGGTCTTCTTCACGTGTTTGTCGAACTCAGGAACCCATTCGGAAATTCGAACTACGTCCTTTATTGAATCCACGGGGGTCACCTGTTCTGATTCCGTTAACCATAACCGGGTACAAGTTGTTACTCGCCTACAGTCAGGATTAAGCCTGAAACCTCCAGATGATTGTTTCCTTAGAAGCTTAGGGAACCAACGCCTATAAACGTTACGCTATGTGTCCTGCTGGACAGTTTTAGAGTGAATTTTTGGGACTTATAACTTAATGTTAATCCTAGTCAAGTAAGTTGACTAGGATTACTACTATTATGAATGATTTTTTATCGGTGCTGATATTCAGATTTTTTTTAGCTAACCTTTTTGATTATTGGTTCCCATATTGTATTCATCTCTAATCTTGGTCTAATCAGCAGGTCATTGTATCCCAACATATATGCATATTCCTTAAGGCGTCTAATCCTCCAATGCTCAGCCCTATCAATTTCAACTTTATTCCATATGGGCAGATGGTTTACCTTTTCCTTCCATATATGGTCTGCCATATCCGACCTCATCTCGTACTACTGCTTTCCAATGTTCTTCTAGCCTTACTTTTAGTGGGCGACCTGTCTCGCCTTTGTATATTTTACCACAACTGCAAGGGATGGAGTAAACATAGTTCTTGGTCAAGTTGAATTCCGTTGGTGGCTTGACCCAGAAGAGATACCTCCGGAGAGTTGAATCACTTGTGAATATTGTCCTAGTATCATATGGACTACATATCTTTTGGATCCTTTCGGCTGGTCCTTTGACATAGGGCAGACGTACTGTGGTGAGTTTTATGGTATTGTTCTTTATCCTCCTATCCAGGTTTCTTGGAGCCGATGTTATGCGCTCTGTGTAGTTGTTGCGATGGGGGTTGTGTCTCAAACTAATCATTTCTTCTTGATATGCATCAGTATCGCTACTAATGGTTTTTGCTCAATGTTGTAAGCAACGGACTATTCCTTTCTTTACCTTATATGTAGGATTGGAGTTGAAATTCTCAATTTCCGGTGAAGGTGGGCTTACGATACGCTGATGACCTGAATCTTTGATCTGTGCGTGTTACTAAAAAATCATCAAGTTTCGTCTCAGAAATTCAAACAACTAATATCTAAAGGATTCTTCAGCTTTAGAGCCCTGTAAAAAGAAGGGTGAACATAAACAGGGACCTGGCCTGCACAAAATGACATTATTTTCTTTAATGAGGGGTGCTCCAACTCCGCCAACTTTATGTCCGCGCAACTGGCCTTATCCAGGAATTACCACACATTTTTTGTGCGGCTCCCAGCCGAGCGAACAAAAGTGGTCACCAGTGGTGCACCCCTAAACAAATACTAATTACAGACTTGTTTGTCTTTATTTTTTTTTAATTGTAAGAGTGGCTTAAGTGCCCTGCGGAGCTGAAAATCTGCTGGAAGTTCTTCAGCTTCTGCAGAGCACAAAGGCACCACTAAAATTTCTTGCGGGTTTTCTTCGGTTGAGGCGGATTTTTCCCGATGATGATGGGCTGTAGGGTTTATGGCTTGCTTGTGAGATTGTTCCAGGGATATCCCATTGAGCGAGCGAGATCGAGAGAACAGCCTAGAAAGTGAGGGAGAGAGGAAAGTGTTGGGAAGAAGGGAATCACATTTGGAGTGAAGGTTGTTTAGATTGTTTTGGTGAGGGTGATTTGGAGAGGTTTCTTCCGAGAGGGTTGTTTTAGAGGTGACTTTGGAACATCTGCTCGCTTTGGTGATGATTTGGATGGGAGCTGTGGTGATTTAACTTGTTGGGGAGACTGAGGTTGTATTTCTTTTTCTATTGAGGGGTTAGGTTGGGTGCACAGTTTTTTGGAGTGAGTTTACCCACTGTCTCTCCTTTTTAAATTGGTGCTGGTATCCATCTCCTCAGGCTGTTCCCTCTCTGTAATCTTTTTCCTTTTTTACTGTTTTTTTTTTTTTTTGTGGGGGGTGATGGAGGCTGTTTGGTTTTTCTGATGATGATGTTTCTATTGTTTCTACTGTTGTTTGATTCGTTGTTGTTTCTGCTGTTGTTGTTTCGGTTGCTGTTTCTATTGTTGTTGTTTCTGTTGTTGCTGATACTTCAGTTGTTTTTACTGGTAATTTCTTTTTCCTGGTAACCTAGGTCCGTCTTTTTTCAGAGTTGTCGAGTTGGTCCCCCGGTTCCAAGGTGGTATTGGTGGTAGAACTGGTGTTTTTCTCGTTGTTGCTGTTGTTATTATTGTTGCTGTTGTTGGATGGGGTTTTTTGAGGGCAAGTTCTGGCCAGGTGGCTTAGTTGCAACGATCACCACCATTTGCTGATCTCTATAGCGTTGTCTTAAATAGGAAGGGCTTTCAGGCCGTCCCGCCTGAAAGCCCTCCCTATTTAAAGTGACGTTGAGGATGTAGTCCCCGTATGCTGTCCCATCTGCTCCTCTTATTGGTGTAACATCCTCTACGCTGCCATATGCACTCAGATAGGTAGCGAGGACGTCTGCGTTTAACTGAATCGGGACGTTACATACAGTGACTGATTTTCCGTCTTCCTCTATACTCGGGTGATATTGCTACCGGCCAGTTTCGCTGCAAGCTCCTCTGAGGGCAACAGAACATCCGAGGTCGCGAAGCTTCGTCGACACACGAACCGACATGGAATTCCTGCTGTCCTGAGGAGCTCTCCGATCGTTTCTTTTTTGATACCAGCCAGATTTCTGGTTCTTAAATCCGTTATTAAGAAGGACAGAGTTTTGGGCTCTACCTCCGCGATTAGCACTGGTATTGGTAGTATTACATTGTATTCAAAGTAGGGCGCATATTTGCCCACTCTGTCCTTTTCATATTGTTCAAATGTTCTGATGTTTTATTTTTGACTGCCCAGGAGACTGGCATTAATGGGCTGTTGTTCACGAGTGTTCTCTGCGCAGGTTGTATGGAGCTGGCCGAGAGCGAGGGGTTTTTGGTCTCATGTGAAGCCGGTTGCAACGGCCAATCCTTTGGCGTCGGTGGTTTTGCTACCGGCTCTTCTGGCTCCTTTGGTCATTTGTCGGCTGGAATAAGTCAGACTGGGTGGATGTTTGAGGCATGTTGCTTTCCTCCATAGTTGCTTTAGGCAACCAAAAGGAGAAAAGGTGTATCGATGAAGGAGGCTGTTGTTACTGTTATTTCTGGAGGTGGCGATGAAAAGGGTGGAAAAGAGTGATATGTGGAAAAGAATAATTTGGTCAGGCTAGTGCTTGGTAAGAAACGAGACTTCGCAAAGGTATCGGCCTGTTGGTACATATCAATACGCGTTGAAGTGAGAACCAAAGAAGGAGTGATTTTATAGACATTGGAGCATTCCATTACGCGAACGTGGTTAGTCCACTCTCTAGACAGCGATTGGTTGCTGGGACAGTGAGTGGATATATTAGTGTATATATATACCGGCTTGCTTCAGTCATGTCGAGAGCTATTCATTGAGCTACAGCCTGTGTTTTTGAAAACTTTTTTCAAGTGGGCAAAAGTTTACTTTTTTGTTTTCTTTTTTTTTTCTTTCATTAAGTTACTGCCCCTTTTTTGCCAGACTACTGGACGGTAGTTGCTCCCCTTTTCCCGCATACTAGGCCCAATTGTCACAACTGATCACTGTGATAGCTGGCCGCGAATGTTCATTTATTTCTAAAAAGAAATAAATATCTTCGCGGATTTCTTATTAGTCTATCTCATTAGTTTCTCATAACCTCGTCAAAGCCATTTTTCTCGCCTAGTTAGCTCCACTTGATCACAGTAAAACTATGCTCCACTCCTAGTTGCCTCCTGCAACCATGGAGGAATCATCCCCCAAGGGTTCCCAAGAACTTTTTTGGACTCTCTCCAGGACCTCTTGAGGGTCGACAAAAGGAAGCAGTCGATATAACAGCTTCCTCGTCAACTTTGAAAGCCTTCCCAGCTGGAAGAACAAGCGTCAGATATTGAGTGACAAGCACTTCCAGTCTCTTCGCTCCAAGGAACCAATGAAACAGCTCCCTCGGCCAGTCCCATCCAACCAGGCCGACAGAAACTCCAAGTCCCACAACCTCCTGGAAAGTCAACCGAAAAACTCCAGAGGATTATAAAAGAGACAAGGCAGGCAAATATGCCTCATATTTTCAGGGAAATGACATCTTGCCCATCCATGTGGTCTCAAAAGTACTGGAACTCCGGATTCTCTCTCTTATAGTCATTAACATTAAAACCGGGAGATTGGCAGAGCTTAAGAAGGACACCTTCGGGGAACTCCTTCGCACGGCAGGCATCCCAGGACAGTATTTTTGCAGGAGTTTTGCAACGTGGTATGTGCTGCTGCCGACGAAGGAACAAGCTGCCATGTTGGCAGAGAGATGTATCACGAGGAAGTTCTTCCAGCTACAGCATGAATACTTAGGAACGCTTAGGATCCGTGTGACTGTCTGTAATATTCCAGCGAACCTCACAGGAGACGTTGTCGCCTCCTTCTTTACTGCTTACTGCTTCGTCAAGGACCTAACACAATTGTAAGCCGCCGCCGAAATGGTACACGGAGGCTCTATGTTCCGGGTTTGCCTTGACAGGAAATGCTTTCAAGCCATCCCTGACATCGTCTATTACAAAGGAAGCAGATGATGGTGGTGGTAGAGGGCAGGCGCCTGCTCTGCTGGAATTGTAAGCAGATCAGCCACCTTGCAAAAGTCTGCCTTCAGAAAGCCCCAAAAGAGGCGGATACTATACAGCCGCCTCAACCAACAAAAGGAAATATCACAAAAGCGGTCCCAGAGGCGGAAAACCCACCAAATCCGGAAAACAGATGGACTCAGGTCACTCGGGGACGACCCTCAAAAAACCGACGACACACCGAGAGCTACGAAACCAAGTACACCAGCGCCTAAAGAAACTGCCCCAACATCTTCACCGGTGACCAAAAATAAAACCACAACACCTCCTTCACCAGTGATCCAAAAGACCACTTCCACAAGCAACACACCAAAGAATATTGTCTTCCCCAGACCTAAAAAGACTCAGACCACCAAAGAAGTCCACATGGATATAACCCAAAATTTAAAGAGAAGGCACAGTGGAGAAGGCAATGCCAAAGAACTCTGCCCCTCTAGAACAAAAACCACTCCCAACCCCCAGCCTCAACAAGCCCAGCAAGAACAATTAGAACAACCCTCCCACTCAAGAAGAATCCCAACAATCTCCCATTCAAGAACAATCGCAACAATTCCCCATCCAACAAGAAACCCATCTACAAACCCTTCAAACCAGCCCTCCTCGCACTTCGCGCGTGCGCCTTTCCCCTCTCTCACTCTCTGGTTTCTAATCCGTTCAATTTTAGGAGTGCACCTATACGGGATGGGTTCCGATTTACGTTCATCTCTCTTTTTATCTAAAGGTGCAGTACCCCATGGATATTGGAGGAGTGACCAGAGATGACCGAGTTATCACTGAACTCAGCATCAGCTCTCTGAGGCAAGCCGTTGGTATCCTCACTTCCGAGGATTACCTAACCATCGTCAACACAGAATAAGTGGGTCCGTGAGGCATGATGAGAGGTGTAGGAGGAGTAAGGAAGTCAAACACCAGAGTTGATTGGCCAAAGGGTTAGGGTTAGGGTTACTATGTTGATGTTTTAAAGGGGAGATTCCGTCGGAAGCGGCCAGTGCTCTTCAAATCGGGTCAATGGCAATTTCCACCAGGACAATGAACCAGTCCACAACTCCATCCTTGTCACAGACTATTTGAGCAAGATGGGCATCAAGACACTTCCTCACCCTCTCTATAGTCCAGACCTTGCTCCCTGTGACTTTTATTTATTCCCTAAGCTCAGAGGCTGTCGTTATGAGACAATTGAAGAGATGAAAGAGGCTGTGACGAAGGTCATTGACGCACTCACACAAGAGGACTTCCATGGGGCCTTCCAGAGTTTTTTGGAACGGTACAACAAGTGCATTGCAGCCGGAGGAGATTCCTTCGAAGGGGACTAGAGTTTCATGTGTGTACTATCAATAAAAGTGCCCATACGAAAAAAAGTCTGGAAACTTATTTAATGATCCTCGTATATATATATATATATGAAGAGTAAATAAAGGATTGTAATCCGACAATATGTAGAAAAACTGATAACAACGATCCAAGTGGAAGGAATGATTTATTAACGGGTCAACACTATAGCGTTTTGGTTCTACTGAACCATCATCAGGACCATGAGGGGTGATAATAATAATTTTAAGTTAACGATGTATGATTAGAAATGTGAAATACAAAAACCTACGGGAAAATATGTATAGTAAGAAAAAGTTAGCCGTTTAACTGGCAAATTAGCGTTTGATGTTTAAATTACGTCATTTGACTTATTAGGAATATTGTATAGAATTATGTACGTTGTTTAACGAGAAAGATTACGAGACAGAAGGAAGAAAAGAAAGAAAGAAAGAAAGAAAGAAAGAAAGAAAGAAAGAACTAATTACGTTGACTCCTGGGTAAGACGGCTAACCAGTCATTCCGACCGCATGATGTCCATGTGCCTTCCTCTGAAAAATTAGCTGTATGCCACTCTTTTCAATGTGTACATCCCAACTCTTTGAGCACCAGAAAACGACAAGTTATACTCGGAGCTCCACAGCTTTCTCCGAAGCACCCCTACAGACTACAAGGTGATTTCAATACTAGAGTGGGCTAAGATGCAGATTCCTGGAAAGGAATACTTGGGAGACACAGCGTTGGTAACTGCAACAATAACGAGTGCTTGCTGCTAGAGTTTTGCACTAAGCAGTAACTTTTCATCACCAACACCATCTTGCAGCAAAAAGACTTAAAACAACCTGAATGCATCCTCGGTCCAAACATTGGCACCTCATTGACTACGTCCTTGTGCACAGGCGTGACCTCAAGGACGTCATTCACACCAAAATGATGCCCAGTGCTGAATACCACACCAACCATTGCCTAGTGAGCTGCAAACTTTGGCTGCACTTCAAACCCAAACCAAGAAAGGGAGCCACCCCCAAGAAAAAGTTCAATTTGAAAAAACTTCGAAGTGAAAGCTGACTTTCAGGCAGGCCAACAGTCCAAGGTTGAAAACAGCGACTACCCAGAAGACGCTTCTCCTGAAACACTCTGGGATCAACTGAAGAGTGCCATCCTGCAGACATTTGAAGAGACTCTGGGGTTTACCACCAAGAACAAAGACTGGTTCGGCGAGAACAACCAAGAGATTCAGGAACTGCTGGTGAAGAAGAGATCATCGCACCAAGCCCACTTAGCTCAGCCGTCTTGTCCTGTTAGGAAACCTGCCTACTGTATCATTTGCAGCATCCTCCAGCGCAAGCTTCGAGAGATCAAAAATGAGTGGTGGACCAATCTCGCAAAGAAACCCAGCAATACATAGACCTAGGTGACTACAGAGGCTTCTGCAAAGCCCTCAAAGTAGTGTATGACCTTGCGCAGTGCAGATGGACAAGGGTTTTTACAGACAAGGCCTCCATCCGGAGTCAGTCCCTCTTTAGCGCTGACCGTGACATCCAGGAAGGGAGAAAAATCAGATTGCTGCAACTATCAGGGTATCACTGCTCTCCATCGCAGGAAAAATCCTTGTTCGTATGCTCCTAAACAGATTGGTGCCCACCATCGCTGAAGACCATCTACTAAAAACTCAGTGTGGGTTCAGAGCCAACAGGGGCACCACAGACATGGTGTTCGTCCTCAGACAGCTCCAAGAGAAATTACGGGGGCAGAACAAAGGACCGTATGCAGCGTTTGTAGACCTGACCAAGGGTTTTGGCACAGTGAGCAGAAAGGAACTATGAATAATCATGGCTGCCTCTCCCCCCAAGTTCCTCCGCATGGTTATACAACAGCACAAAGACCAGCGCGGCAAAGTTATGTTGAACAATGATGTCTCTGGACCCTTCCTCATCGTCAACGGCGTGAAACAGGGTTGTATTCAAGCACCGATTCTATTCAGCATCTTTTTCAGCGTGATGCTTAAACAGGGCATTGAATACCTTGACGATGATGGCGCTATATACATCCGCTACCGTCTTGATGTCAGTCTGTTTAACCTCAGGAGACTGCATGCCCGCACAAAAACAATATGTACGGTCATATATCCACATATAAGTATACATATATACTTATATATATATATATATATACTCATATATATATATATATACTTATATATACGTATATATACATATACATTCATATGAATATGTACGTATATATACATGTACAGTCATATATTTACATATAAATATACATATCTACCTATATATATATATGTATATATATAAAGATATTACAATCATAGAATTAGCTTTACACACAAAATATATACACACAGAACTAGTTTATCTGTTTGGGTAATCAAAAAGATTCTTGTTACAGATATATGAAAATGGAATATAGTAAAAATGTCGTAAATATAAGGCAAGGGATAAATATTGCTGATTATCCACGGAGACGATATAGCTTCCTTCAATAACCTAAATGAATTACTTAACCAAATGTCGGAGATATTTAATATTTATATGCATCAAAAAGCTTGTTTGGTAAAATTATGATGTCTTTTTATGTTTATTTTTTTATTCTTTCTGACGGCTTTTTAATCGATAAAATGTAGTTTGGTCCGGGTTCTTTAGTGAAAATTATCCTAATGATCCGGTTTGGTGAAACCTCTGTAGATTACTTCTGACTCAGTAGGTATTCGTATTTCGCTATTCTTAGTGCATTGAACATTCTTATGTTTAAGATTCCGTCGATGTTTTTTTCTTTTGACAAGGCATTACATTATTGGTTGATTATTTTCAAACAGTTTTTAGTCTTGTCTTTTTTTATGGAATTTTTTCTCAGACATCGTTTTGTATAATCTTCTTTATTTGCAAATTGTATCATCTGGGTTTTTTTCATACTGTCAGAATTATAGAATCGGTATAAAAATAAAATAAAAAACATATATATACATCTATATGCACATATATACGCACATACATGCATATATAATCATATATATATATGCATAACGTATATATATATACTTATATATATATATATATTGCTACGTGTACCCCGCTTTTTAGATGACCCAGACAGAAGACTGGATGTATTACAGATGGATTGAAGTCATGGAAAGTGCGAGCGACCTTGGAGTACCCCAACGGCCCAGAGTCACGCAGGACCGATCACATGATATAGTAGACGGTCGCTGGGCGCGAAGAATTATGATTTTCAAAACAACGTCGGCCGAGAACTTGATGATTGCAGACGTCAGGTCTCTACGAAAATGCGATGCCCTAATTGAAACCTTCAACTAATGCTGAAGGGATGGCGATCAGATGCGGACAACAAATTCGTAAATCGGTCGACACCAAAGAGAAGAAAAGAAAGCTTTGTTGTTGGGATTTTACTCCTTGAGAATAAGACGAAATCAGTATCTGCATGTAAGGAAAAATAAGGTTTACGTGACGAGACGAAAGAAAAAGAACAAGACAACAATTTGGTTGAAGGAAAAGGGTTTATATTATGTGAAAGAGACAAAGAAAAGAAAAAAAGAAGAAAAATTGCAAAAAGAGATATTTTCTGCAGACTTAACTATAGCAGTTGTCTTGGTAAGGATACTTTCTGTTTCATGTAGTTTGGGTGGCTGGTCCGTACAAATTCAAAGGCTTGAGGAAGGAGAATTTTGGGTCCCCACACGCGTAGAGTCTCTCTTGGGATGACCGTCCGAGTATGTAGTGCGCCACATGAACTCGTAGCTAGTTTCATCAGCAGTTAAGATTCAGTATTACATCGTTGGTGTCAAAAGGTAAAAGAGATCAGTTACTTTGAAGAACGCGTGCACGTGTGTTGGTACAGCAGATGTGCTGATAGCAGCCCGTGATTGGTTGTTTTTCAGCCAATCACAAGGCATGTAAAAGGTGACTCCGTAAATAATTTCAATATTCTCCCCCAAACAAAGTTGCATATGAATTTATTGTAACGTAATTTGTCATACAGTTCATAATAGTTCAAGGAGGAATTCGTGTTCCTACTGCAATATTAGAGTCCAGTTTTGATTTTACAAATGGAACGCAATGAGCAAATTAATTTCTTTTGCATTGTAAGTAAAGTCGGCGACTGTAGTCGAGAGCGACCAAGAGACTCCCTTTTAAATAGCTACTACCCCGAGGTGTAGGGAAGGGCGCTACTCCTTTTCCTGGATTGCTCCACTTTACCCTTGATACGTACCTTATATTGCTGGGTGTTAAGCAAGGAGGTATCAAGTACCATTTTAAAAGTCTTTGGTTTGAACCCAGGTCTTCCGGACCATTGGCGAACATTCTACCCACTAGGCCAATGAGCCGGAAGGGTTGTAAAAGGCAGGAATTGCCATAAAAATGTGAAAAGTTCATCAAAACTTAAAATTTTACAAAAATTATTCATATGAAGATGTTTTAAGGCTGGAATCGCCATAAAAGTGAAAAAGTTCACAAAATTTGAATTAAATTTTTTCTTTAAAGAAAGAAAATGCCAATAGAGTGAAAAAGATCACAAAACATGTTTTTTAAGGCAGAAAATGCCAACAGAGTCAGAAAGCTCACAAAACTTGATATTTTTGCAATAAGGAAAGTTCAAAGGGAGGAAGAAGGAAGAAGGAAATCTTAAATAGGAGATACTATTTTTAATTTAGGACATTAACTTTTTAAAGTGATTTTTTAATTCGACTTATTGGTAATGACTACTCTCAGTAATATATATACAGATCATTGGCAGAGTTACGTTTTCCCTTGAGATTGTTATTCCTTTTAGGGCGTTGTGAAACGAACTTGGGAGTACTATCAACATATGGACTTTCTCGGGACTCATCAAAGTTGTCGACTCTCTTGTCACCAGCTGCTTCTGAGCTGGAAACAGTACCAGGGTGGTGTGCATGAGTCAATAATAGCTCTAGTGGATACAGCAATTTAATGGAATGAATCTGAACAGAGCCGTCACATCTTTTGACTTTCACGGAATGAATTTCAATAGATTTAATTACACGAGATCTAGGAGGGTCAGCTTTCCAAACAACTTGATCATCCATTTTCATTACTAGTCCTACATTTACGTTATGACGAAGAAAGCAATTTGGTGTTATAATTTCAAGGTTCGAATTGGAAGAACATCTGTACGTAAGAAGCCTTGAATTTATGGCATTCTGAATATCAGATATCAACGTAAAAAGATCGAAATAATTGATTCGGGAACGTCCAATAGTTTTGTATAAACATGACTTAATAGTTCAGATCACGTGTTCCCATGTACTACCCACTCATTCGGCATATAAAGGAATTCTAACGTGTTTTATTTCATAGACAGCAGTTAAACTCACTTGAAGCAAAAACCTCTTCTATGAGGTTATAACCAGCAATGAAAGATTTGACGTTATCGCTGTAAATGTGAGAGGGTATACTATATATAATTGTAAATCTGATCAAGGCCAGAATAAATGAGTGAGTATTCATATCTTTTACTTACTCTACATGTACTGCTCTAATGTACACGTAAATAAAAGTCGATACATTTTACAAACAACATGGTCACCTTTTACCCAAACATGTCCACTGTAGTCGATCCCAATATGAAGATATGGTTTAATGAGATTGACTCTGCTTTTAGGAAGATTTGTATCTTTGGGATATTTGAAAGCTTTCATTGTACATTATGAAATAACGCTTTAACAGCTTGTCTCGCTTTAGTGCTCCAAAACCCTGACAGTCTAATTTTATTTAGAGTTGCTTGTATGCCATCTTGTGATTTTCAGTAAACATAAACTTAAATTGTGGTTTTGAGCCAACAAAACAGGGTTGATAATTTCATCTTTATGTGTTGTATTTTTACTTATTCTATCATTCGTTCGGATCATCTCCCCTCTGATTTATGAACAAATTCAAAATTTTTACTAACTAGGTAAAAAAGTTTTTTACCTTGGGGGAATTGAAGGTAAGCTAACTCTGCTGCAAAGCTTTGTTGTTGCATTACCTTTAGCCAATAAATTTTGGCGCTATTACTAGGATCCTGGTCCACGTGCTTTAATCTATTTCGGATCTTAAATATATTAGCCAAAACAATAATTAGTTTATTAAAACCCAAGTATTTATCAAAGGGTATCACTGGTTGAGGCTCACGTAATTCAATGAAGTAGACTGCACAATGAATTTATTTTTTCAACTTAAGCATTGAAGTTCGCTTGTAGGCCACTTTATGGAACTTTTACTGAGCCATTCAGGTTCCAAGGACCAAAGTCTCAGAATTTGTTGAAATTTTTCCAAAGTTATCCTCCTTCTGAGTAAATCAGCAAGGTTTTGATCAGTATGAACATATCTTAATTTTACAGATAAATATTTCTCTTCCTTCAGTTCCCAAATCATTTGATGAATGTCCTTAAATCTATTTTTTACAAACTGATTCTTGGTTTTAATGTTGTCAGACAAAAGCCATGACAATACAACCTGAGCATTACGTAAAAGGTGACCCCGTAAATAATTTCCAATAAAGTAGACAATCAATTCTCTCTTAGATCTCTCTCATTGCATTGTTGAACTTCGAAACGAACTTTTGATCTGAACATTTTTTTAACTTACTTCCCCCCGTGATGTTATATGGTTGTATAACATGATGAAGAAAGAAGCCATAAAACTTGGTTTATAAAATCTCTCTCTCTCTCTCTCAACTTTATTTCTCCTTAGTGTCGAAACTTCTGTAATTGTGAAACAGTCAGGAAGACAGACATGAAGACAGACGGAGGACTGCTATATTGACCCAATACTTCTTAACCACGCTGTGTTTCCATACTCAGGGCCTCACTTAGCACTTTTGCTTCTCGGTCCACCAATGGACATTTTTTCTTTCTTTTTTTATCCTATTTGTGTTTCTTTTCCCTATACGTTTCTTTGTCTTTTTCTTCTTTGTTTTCAAAGACGAAACAGTTATTATGACTTTTACTTTTTTTTTCAATAATTTTCATATTCACGTGTATATTTTTTTTTCTGTACAATTCCTCATTCTCCGTGCACTTCCGTCTTCTCTCTTGGATAACCTAAGCTTACGTAGTTTCGCGCACATCCCTTTCCGTTTTTCAACAAGTATCTCCACAAATTACGTATGTCTCGTATCCAGCCATCATTTCTTCCCCTTTTTCCTATTCCGACCAAGACAGCACAAAACTAGTTCCAAAGGTGAGATAAAATTTCCTGGGGATTCTTTTCCCAAACAACATTAACTTTTCTAGAGTACATCGACACTTTTTCCACTACTTCTTCCACTGCCCGTCGGTCTATCACTTTCCCCTTTTTCAACAGTTAACGAGTGTACTTTTTTTATTTACCTATTTTTACAGCTGTATTTCTCCCTCATTCTTGATTCTAACCCGAGTTCGAAATTTTCCTGCATAAGCCACGAGACACGTCAACATACTAATTTTCCCATCACCAGTTTCAAAATATCCTCTTTTCAATATATGGATGCGAAGTGTTTCAACTTCAACTAAACAACATCCAAAAGTTCTCGATCCCATTCTAGATTGACATTCACAACCTGGTCTGGCCTCGAACCAGAACCCAAAATATCAATCCCATTCTAGAGAGAACTTCAACAACCTTCCGATTTCCACAAATTTTCAAATCTATCGCCGGAACAACATCGTCATAAACCCCGTCCCACTCTCCTAACTATTCTTACATCTTACACTCATTTGAAGCTTTTATAATGTTTTGTATTTGAAGTAGTCGATACTTGCTAGGTATTGATTACTACAGCCGGGAATTAACAGGATGGATGATGATTAAAGACAGAGGGAAGACGAACACTTGTTGCTATGCCTGGTATCCCTTTTATTAACTAAATCCCCGGATGTAATAGGGACACCAGAGGTTATTTCCCTTTTGTTAGTTAGGATATTACAATACTTTCTTTTTTTATTATAACAACAACGACAATAGTAATAATAATAATTACCTGTCTTCAGTCTGTGAAGTGGTTGGGGTGCTTGAACCGATGGCTCGGACTTTATGTAGGAGGAGATGTCTGTTAACCTGAATGAAAAAAAAAAGGACAATGATTCAGACGTGTATTGTTTACGGGTATGTCATTTTCTTTTATTATTTTTTTTTTTTTTTTTTTTTTTTTTTTTGGTTTGTAGTCAAATCTTTTGGGTGGCCGTCTTGTTCTGCATGAACGCCTGAGGTTTAGAGTTGTGCGTTGTGCCTGGTTGTCTTTAGGTTTTGGTAGTGTTGTCGCTTGTGTGTGGCTTTCATCTTCAGATGAGGAGTAATTCAGTAAGTTATGTGTAGGGTTTGTTGTTGGCTTAGTGATTTTTTTGAAGAAGCTGGAATTTCTTGTAGTTTGGTTACCCTTGTGTGTGGCGGTGATCATGGATCCCTTTTTCTTTATTATAGTCATTGGGTTTGGTTGGTATGGTGTGAGAGCCTTGTGTGCTAGTGATAGTTCGGCACCTTTTGAGGATGATGCTATCCTTGTGTGCTAGTGATAGTTCGGCACAATTGGCGTGCAGAGTGTAAAATGTTTCTTTGTTTATGCCATCCTCGACACCATGCTATTTGTTGGTAAGGATGGCTTGGATGACGGTGGTAAGTGTCTTGCCTTTTTCAGTTTCCGTCGCAACTTCATCAATAGTCATTGCTTTGGGGGTTGAGGATGAGAGAATGTAGTTTATATATTCCTTAGCTATTTTTGTGTGTTGGATGGCGGCTGAGATAGTCAGCTGGGTTATCATGGCCTGGTCGGTATATGACAGTCATGTCATATGGCTGTGTTCTCAAAACCCAGTGTTCAATACATACTGATAGTTGGGAGCGGGTGTTGTTGAAAATGGATGTTAGGGGTTTGTGATCTGTAAAGACAGTGAATGGGGCTCCAAAGATATATATGTGAAAGTGTTCACACGCCCATGTGATAGCAAGTGCTTCACGTTCTGTTTGGGAGTATCTCTCTTCAACTGCGGATAGTGCTCGGCTTGCAAATTGTACTATCCGTCCATTTTGTGACAGCACGACAGAAATGCCTACCGGACTGGCATCGGTATGTATCTCAGTGTGTTTGTTCAGGTCAAAGTAGGCAAGTGAGCATGCTTTGCTCAGTGCCTCCTTGATGTTTTTTAGACATTCAGTGTGGTGTTCAGTTCAGGACCACTGTGTGTGGTGGGGTGTTAGTTAACGTAGTTCATGGGTGAGGGTTGCTTAGTTTGAGATGAATTCTGCCCCACAGAAGTTAGTCATCCCCAACAAGCTTCTGACTTCTGATGCGTTTTTAGGGTCGGGTAGTCCAAGGATTGCTTTTATTTTGAGGTTGAATACCGAAGGTATGTCCAAGGAATTCCAGTGACCTCTTGTTGTACTCACATTTGCTGCCATTTAGGGTGAGCCCTTTTTCGCGAAGTCGTCAGAATATCACATGGAGGTTTTGGTCGTGATCCTGCCGGTCTGATCCGAAGCAAGGGATGTCGTCACTGATGTTGATGGCTCCCTTAATCCCTGTAAGTGCTTGACTGATTTCTTCCTGGGATATCTCACTGGCAGAGTTGACACCAAAAAAGTGTCTATTATACCTGTACAGGCCTAGGTGTGTTGCAAAGGTGGTTATAAAAATACGATAAAGTGCTAATAAAACGTGAAGTTTATGTATGCTAAAACCATTGAAAACAACGCAAAACCTACGTATTTTACCACTGTTTTGACGCATTTTTACAAAACAAAAACAGCCGTGTGTGGGTACGTAATATAAATCTGAAAATAATATTTTTATCAAGAAAATATGTACCTGAACACGATTTGAGAAGTTGTAATACTCAAACCTTGATGTAAACCGAGAACATTATGTATTCAAACACAAATGAAAATAATGCAAAATCTACGTATTTAAGCTCTTTTTTGACGCTTTGTTGCAAAACAAACAAAAAAGCTGTGAACGATTATGTAAACTTTTATCATAAAAATAAGGACCTGCACATGATCTGATAAGTGGCATTTGTTAGAAAAGGTGAACATATTGTATGATAAAACAATGCAAAACTATACAAAAACTAAGAATTTCAGCTTTTTTGACTAATTCACAAAACTAAAAATAACGTATATCGTTGTCTAAATCTTGCAATATAACATTGAAAATTTTTTTCATGAAAATATTTACTTGCATGTGATCTGATAAGTGGTATTACTTGAGTCTTTGATATAAAAGTGAACGTTATACATGCTAAAACAGAACAAAAACTACTTATTTTTGCTCTGTATTTGACTCGAATTCACAAAATTGAGAACTCGTGTATGGGTATGTAAATGAGGTAAAAAACATTGCAAATAGTTTTTCTATCATAAAAATATGTACCTGCACACAACCTGCTAAAGTGGCAATACATAAAACATTGATATAAAAGGAGAAATTTTGTGTGCGAAAAGTACGTAGTTTAGCAATGCTTTGAATCTAATTCACCAAACAAAAATAATCGTGTAGGGCTATGTAAATATGGTAAAAGAACATTGCAAATAGTATTTTCATCATGGTCATATGTGCCTGGATGGGATCTGATATACTAAAATCTTTGGTATAAAATCTGAACTTTATGCACGCTAAAACATTGCAAAACCTAAGTATTTTAGCTATGTTTTGACATAAATTCACAAAACTAAGTAAAACCGTGTGCGTGTATTTAATATGGTAAAATAACATTGCAAATAGTATTATTATTATGTGCAGCATGATCTGATAAGTGGCAATTTATTATAAAATACGAACATTTTGTATGCTAAAACAATGTACAACTATACGAAAACTAAATTTAGCTATGTTTTGACTCACAAAATTAAAAACTCATGTACGGGTTGTAAATGTAATAATTGCAAATTGCAAATGTAGTAATTGTAAATATTGCAAATAGTGTTTTTATCATGAAAATATGTACATGCACACGTTTAAGTGACAATACTTAAAGTTTGGATATAAAAGGAGAAAATTTGTATTCGAAAACAATAGAAAAAAATTCGATACCTAAAAAATTAGATATTTACCAATGTTTTGACTCCAATATAGAAAACCAATAAAACGGTGAATGGTGAAATAAAGAAAAATAAAATTGCAAATAGTATTTTTATCATGAAAATATGTACATGCAAAAGATCTGATTCTAAAACCTTTGATATAAAAGGTGAAATTCGTGTGAGCTGAAACAATAGAAATCTATATGAAAAGTACGAATTTTAGCTATGTTTTAAGTCTAATTCACCAAACTAAAATACTCGTGTATGGCTATGTAAATCTGGTAAAATAACATTACAAAGAATATTTTTATGATGAAAATATGTACCTTCTCATGATCTGATAAGTGAAACTACGAAAACTAAGACGTTTAGCCATGTTTTGCCATATATTCAAAATAAAAATAAAAACTTGTACGGTTATGTAAATCTGGTAAAATAACATTAAAAATTGTATTTTTATCATGAAAATATGTACACGAATGGCAATGCAAAAACCTTTGATATAAAATGTGAACTTTAGCATGCTAAAACTATACGAAATGTATATATTTCCTCTATATTTTGACTTTCATTCACAAACCAAAAAAAAAAAAAATGTGTTCGTGTGATAATATAACATTGCGAATATTTTTAATCATAAAAATAGGTACTTCTGTTATATTGTCATCTACAGCATCATAACGACAGACGCAAGGATAATGACGCACGCAGGAAGACTTCTTTAACAAAATATATTTGTACCTCTCACTTTATTTGTAAGAGTACAAAAGGGTTACTCAAGGTTTGCGTGTGAGAGGGAGCTGGAGATCGAACATAACTGCAACATTTTGACCTCCACTCTTATGACCGTCAACGTTGTGTCTTTCTCGTTCTCTAGATGCTCAACTGGAGGCCCAGAGCCCACTCTGCTGGGTGATGGCTTTCTTTATTGCATCTTATCAGCATCTTCTCTGGACCCCAACTTATCAGGGCCCAAATGGCACCTTCGGCCTGATGTGGCTTTCCTTACCACATCTCGTCTCCAACTGCCTGCAACTCAACTGGCAACTGCCAACTGTCTGCAACTCAACTGACACTTGACTTCCGTCTTGACTGCGTTATATAATAATTCAACGCCCACACGATCACCCACTCGATCTTTGAAATCGAATGTTTAATCGTCATCAAGCGGAAATAACTGTCATGCAGTTCACAGGTCACTCTCTTCCGGTGCATCAGTCTATGAGTGTACCATGGGAATTTTTTTAGCTCGTCCCATTTCATCAGCCAATTTCCGCCCACGCGATTTCCTCTCATAACTGCCATTAGAATGTGTCACCTCCTTCCGGTGCATCACCTTGGAATGGCATTTTTGCTCGGGCCGAAGGTCAAAATATAACACTTCCATATGATAAGTGGTAATTCAAATGCCTTTGATATAAAAGGTGAACTTTATACAGAGCAAAACTGTTAAATTTAGCTATGTTCATATTCTAATTCACAAAGTTAAAAACGGGGTATGTAAATATAGTATTATAACATTACAAATAGTGTTTTTATAATGAAAACATTTACCTGCACACGACCTGCTAAAGTGGCAAAACATAAACCACTGATATAAATTGAGAAATTTTGTATGCAAAAACAATAGAAAAAATAACATATACCCATGTTTTAACTAATTTACAAAACCAATAAACCTGAGTATGAGTATGTAAATCATTAGAACTAACATTACAATTTTATACAATTTTTATCATGAAAATATGTATATACAAAAAAATCCGATAAATGTTTACCTTGAATATACGCGCTTAAACCGGCGCCAGTAGGAGTCGTCAGTGATGTTTAAACTTCTGGGTCATTGGGGAGTTTCGGGTCTTGCAACATCATACTCCCCTCACCAGAACGACCCCCTCAGAGATGATCAAATTCTGAGTCACCTACCCTTTAATACGCAAAAACAAACTTATGGCTTGGACGGCTCGAAATAAATAATCCCTCAGACCAGGCCGAGCATTCGATTGGCTGTTGAAACCAGCTAATCGTACGCTCGACCTAGTCTATTTAAAGGTGAGTATGCGACTTTTCACTTTTTTTTAAAATTTTACGACAGGATTATGATGTTTGGCGTGGAAGGTGCGTTAATTCTTTTTTCTACCACATTTAACGCTGTTTTAATTTCCATTTTATCCCTCTCATCCATATCCCCCCTCCTTTTTTCCCTATTTCCCCTTTCTCTCCCTCTTCCTTTTTTCTGTACATATTTACATGGTTATACTGTTTAAAAAAATAAAATAAAGTAAAAATAAAAAATTAAAAAAATTAAAAATAAAATGAAATAATTTTTTTTTAAATTCGCATATGCACGACGTTGCCGCGACCTGCCGATAAACATAAACATATCAAGTTACACGCCCGCTTTAGGACAATTATATCCGAGTACGACCGGAACTGACTAAGCCCTTTTTTTTTCTAACGACCTTGACATTTCGTTATAGCTAAAAGAAAAGGATGAATTAAAATTAATAACATTTACAAAGCACTTCGGCCAAAAATAACCTGATAAGACTGGAACTAATAGTCGTCGCCAGCCTATAGCAGGTTAGAAAAATACTTTATGGCTACACTCATTTTTTATCAAAGAATTTTATATTCACGCGGCTGGAGCTGTGTGTCACAGCACCTTCGTAATATCAGCAAGCCCTTTTTCAACGCTTGTGGGCGCGCTTTTTGGTGAAGCTCTTTAAGGAGGAATCCTGCATTTTGTGCGGTCGCATTCACCTTACCTTCCGGCGTTGATCCCACTTCTCGTGGTAGATCTGCTTTTCTTCCACCTACATAGGTATGCACAAAGGTCCTTTTTAGGACCATAAGAGGTCCCTGTCTGCGGGTAAGAGCATCTCTGGCGGTCAGTAATGACCAGTCGAAGTAGACGGCCAGGCGGCAAACACGAAGACGGATTCTAAGACCAACCGGTCTTAACCCTCACTCGGTTCCGATTGTCCGATAAGCTGCGCAGCGCTAATGGCACGGTCCAGCCTTTAGCTACTGCTTCGCTATCTGCGCAGCGCTAAGATAACGCCCATCTTAGCCTCGGCCTTCTGGCCCGTCCGCACGGCTTTGACCCGACAAAGCCTTCGCTCCTGTCCGCTCGTCCGCACGGCTTTGACCCGACAAAGCCTTCGCTCTTGTCCGCTCGTCCGCACGGCTTTGACCCGACAAAGCCTTCGTTCCCGTCCGTTCGTCCGCACGGCTTTGACCCGACAAAGCCTTCGTTCCCGTCCGATCGTCTGCACGGCTTTTACCCGACAAAGCCTTCGTTCCCGTCCGATTCATCCGCACGGCTTTGACCCGACAAAGCCTTCGTTCCCGTCCGATTCGTCCGCACGGCTTTGACACGACAAAGCCTTCACTCCCGTCCGATACGTCCGCACGGCTAGGGGGCCCAGCAAGGCCCTAGCCTTTCCTCGACCTCGACGCTCTTGCAAGGTACAACGCAGTCCACGTAACGACTCGCTGTTACGGACTGTTCTACCACTGCAACACCTGACTCACGTACGACCCGCCGTACGAGCCAGCAACCGGATCGATACACCATTGGTTAACCATAACATACCGTCATAACCGGGGATATCGATCTACCAACCTCGACCGACCTCAGCTGCCCGCGACGACTGTCCAGCTGTACCCAACGACTCGACCGACCTCAGCTTACCAGCATCAAACATCTAGCTGAACTCAACGACTCGACCGACCTCAGTTTACCAACATCCGACATCCAGCTGTATCTCTACGACTCGACCTACGCCAGCGACCCTCGTCGAACGCCCAGCTGCGAACATCTACAACGCGACTATACCAGCTAACGACATAACCCATTCTAGCTGAAGACTACATACAACCGCCACGGACATTTACATACACGCTTGTAAATACGACAAATAAATTGTCACTTATTATTATCGTTACCTCGCCTTTGTTCCTTCATATTGCTTTGGCTGTTCTCATTCACATAATTCATTTGCGGGGTCGACATACTTATCGGCTCCGCAACAACGTAATACAACAAAGAAAAAACTGTGTACATTAAAAGAATGTCGACACGTAAAATGATAAGCAGTATTACGACTAACGTTTAAAATTCCGCATGTGCACGTTTAAAATAAAAACCGCCTATCAAACTACGTATTGACAGTATGTCGAATGAATGGTATTCTGTAGACTTCCTTATAAATACGTTTAAAAACTGTTTAAAATAACATAGGCACAACATCGAAAAACAACCTAGACTGTCTACATTAACAGAAAAGTTAAGATGCGAAAGAAAAAAAAAAGAAAAAAGAAAAAATAACAATTAACAGCATGTTGAATGAATGGTGTTCCGTTAATTCATTGGCATTACGTTTAAAATTACATATACACAACATCGAAAAATATTAACCGCGACTGTTTACATTAAGGAAATATTAATAACTCCCCAAATGTTGGTCAAGCTTACGAATTACGTTTAAAAACTGAATATTAACGATACAAGAAATGACTGATAATCTTTAAAAATTACGTTGTATTAGCAATACGCGAAATGGACAAAATTACGAAATTATATCTAAATAGCGTGTGCATGTCTAAACACTACATTATATACACTAAAAAATTTAACAACTGAAGAAATGAGTGGCGAACTATCAAATTCTTTAGAATAACGTTTAAAAAAATAAACAACAAATAAAAAAAAAATTAGAATTAAAAAAAATTAAAAATAATTAAATAATTAAATAAATAAATTTTTAAAAATTTTAATTTTTAAAAAGTAAGTAAAAATAAAATAGACCTTCCCTCCTTTTCCCCTCCCCCTTCCTTCCTAACGATTAAACTGGAAGAGAGGAGAATAAACAAAATATATATACATATACACATACACACACACACACACACACCCCATACATACATATACACACCCGCATACACACATACATACATTTATAAATGAAATAAAATTAAACGGAAGTCCTCTGAAAATATGTTTTGTGCTCATAGTCGGAACCTATCGAAGTTATAATACTTTATAGATGAAGGGAAAAATTTTTTAATATAGACAGCCCTCACAATAAAACCAGAGGTAATAAGTTCCGCTCATTTACGAATTATATATCTCATATGCACATCGATTAGTGTATGTACAAACTAAAACAAGAGAAAAAAATAATTAAAATTGAAATAATGAAACTAATTAACCACTCTTATATTGGCTTTTCTTTATTCATCCAAGAACTATTTCTTTTTAACCAGAGCCAATTGGCCGACCTTTCTGCCGTCTTTATTATTTTATTGATCACTTTCCTCTTTTTTGATCCAGTCAATCCAATGTCCGATAAGGCTTTGCATAACGATCTTGCAACGAAACCCCTAGATCCAACTTCTATTGGCGTGCATTTTGCCTTCCATCCATTGCTTTTGCACAACTCTACTAACTCGTCGTATTTCAATTTCTTTCGTTCATGGGCTTCCTCTGCATTTTCCTCCCAAGGTACAGTTAATTCCCACTTTATTATTTTCCTTGTTCTGTTTGAGAATATAACTATATCTGGCCGTAATGCAGTTTGAATGATATGGACCGGGAATTTTAACCTTTTCTCTAAGTCGGCCCTTACTTCCCAGTCTGCTGCTGATGATAACGCATTTGGAGTTAGCTTTTTCTTTAGCTTGGCTTTTACACCTGCCTTGACAAACTCTATTGTGCTCCTGTCATTACTTGGAATATTAGTGTAGATTGCTGCTGCGACAGCCACGGCTATATCTTTAAGGATTTGGTCGTGGCGCCATCTATACCGACCACCCGCCAGCGCTGTTTGGCAGCTGCTAAGGATGTTTTTTAAGGATCCGGTCTTTCCACATAATTGACACAAGGGGTTTCCGTTTTTGTTTTTTTTTCATATTAAGAGGTTTGTAGGGCTGGGGAGGATGTCATAAACTGACCGAATGAGGAATCTGATGGTGATTTCATGACGCCATAAGTCGGACCATGTTATTTTCCGTTTAACCATCTACTCCCATTTAGTCCACGCGCCCTGTTGTCTCATCCCGACCATTTTTTCCACCCTCTTCTCTTCCTCGCTTCTACGTATCTCGCTTTGTAGTAATTGATGCCTCTTTTTTCCTAATGCCTTGTCTACCCTGATAGCGGGGAAGAAGCCTAAGCCTGCGCGGCCAGTAGCCACGGCCCCTAAAATTTCTTTTTCCCGCATCCGTTCCTCCGCAACTTTTACTTCTTTTGCCGCTTTCCATTTTCTTCCTGTGTATACGTCTACTTCCGCTCCGGTCACTTTCGGGTCTTTAGAGAACATAAACTGTATCGATGTTCTCACTTTTGAAACCTTATATTCTTCGACAAGGCTGCAAGGCATTTGAACCTCCTTACCGAGCTGCGCTACTCAAACATTTCAGCAAACCCAGCCACCAACGCATTCTTGAGTTAATCCTTTTTTCAAGCTGTTCCTCGCTGGAAGACGTAAATTCATAGATGGTTAATTGCCACAATACTTTTGGTAAAACAGCATTCTGGTAGATCCAGGCTTTAAACCGACCAGGCAAACCTGATCTCTCAAGCTTATCTAACCACCTTTCCAAATTTTCCTTGGTTTCCTGGATTGCCACCGTATCCTTCAGGGAATAATCAAATCGCTTTCCTAGGCTCTTTACAGGATTTTGTTTTATTGTGGGGATGAATTCTCCAGAAAGTTTAAAACGCTCCTCAATTAGTTTCCCTTTTTTTAACACGAGGGAACGCGATTTTCTAGCGTTAAAACTCATTCTGGCCCATGAGATGAGATTTTCTATTCCCCTTAGCAGCCATCTTGCCCCGATGTAGTTGTTAAAGTCATGTCATCCATATAGGCTCGTATCGGGGGCTGCCTTTGTCCAGATCTAGTGGTAGGGCCTCTGCATTCGACCTCTGCTGCTTTTATTAGCATGTTCATTGCTAAGGCAAAGAGCGTAGCTGAGATGGTACAACCTGTTATGATACCTCTTTCCAAATAATGCCATGCCGATGTTGTATTCCCCGAAACCGTTCTCATCTGGAAGTTGTGATAATAATCCCCAATGATTTCTAATATTTTGTTGGGAACATGATATCGTTTGAGAGCCTCTTGCACCAGACTATGTGGGATAGACCCATATGCATTTTTTTAGGTCTAGCCAGAGGACAGCCATATCATCCTTATTTGCTTTCGCCTCTTTTAGTAGCTGTGTGATGACTCCTGTGTGTTCAATAACTCCTGGCATACCTGGAACACCTCCCTTTTGTACTGACGTATCTATATACGTGTTTTTTAAGAGGAAGTCCACCAACCGTCGATTCAAAAGGCTAAAGAAGATTTTCCCTTCTACGTTCAGTAGTGATATGCATCTGAATTGGTTTATCTTCTTTGCCCCCTCCTCTTTTGGGATCCAGATGCCTTGGGAGTACTTCCATTGTCCTACTACTTTTCCCCTTCTCCATATTATCCTTAATAATTTCAACAGAAATCGCAGAAGTCGCGGACATCGTTTGTACACTACATAAGGGACTCCGTTTGGGCCTGGCTTTCTTTATAACTGCTTGTATTTCAATCCAGGTTGGTTCCTTTAATTCAAAGTTCGTTGATGGAGGAGTAGGTGTAATCAGGGATGTGTTCACTTCTAAATCTCGGAGTCTGTTAGGGTCCTTCAATGTTTCTTTGAGAAAAGCATCAATTTCTTCAGTGGAGCTCTCCATATGTCCACTTCGTTTCTCCCCAAGTAATTTCTTCGTGAAGCCGAACGGATTTGATATGAAAGCCATCCTCTTTCGCGCTCTTTCCTTCCTATGCCATTCTGCTCTCCGCAAAGATTTCATCTTCGCTCTTATGGAGTCTCGGAGTTGCTGCAGTGATTCTTTTCCTCTGGTCCAGCTGTTTTGTGTCTTTTTGTTAGTTCTCTCCTACATTGCTTTATTTTTCCCTCCCTTCGGTTTTCTTTGCCACATACCTTCTCTTTTCTCTTCTCATATCCATAACGTTCCGCCGCGTAGCTGACTATTATCTTGGATGTTGTTAATAGCTGCTTATCTACTGCACCTTTTGCTGACACTGTAAGGATTTCACAGATGTCTGAGTCGAAGTCGTTCCAAGCCTTCTTATCCGCGGCCGCGGGCCATTTGATTTTATTTCCTGCCGTATTCGAAGTATACGGTGGAACCTGAGCTTCAGCTTGGAGGGACTGGGCACTATGGTGGGCTTCCCGGCCCTGCGCCTCCCGCATCTCACCGGGAGAAGCTCCCGTGCGCTGCCTCTGGCTGGTTTCCACTTGGCACTTCATGCGGGCTTGATGAATCTTTAAGCTGCGTATATTCTTGCATATTTTCCTGCAATGGCAAATCGTAGCCGTGATCCGTTGTTGAAAAGCTTGGTTCGCTTCCATGTTATCCGTCCTTATGGAGATCTCATTCTCCTCCCCTCTCAGGATCCCCTGGAGGTGTTTATTTTTGTTTGTATCTGTAGCGTATTATCTCAACCACATGCCGGGTTGCTAGCCCGTACGTGTTTCTTTTGTGGTCTTTCCTCACCGTCAATTGTCTTTCCAATTCGTCACCTAGTCTATTCCTATGGAGTCAATCGGTCTTTCCCGATCGTCACTGTTTTTAGCAGAGAAAAATATACCTTGAATATACGCGCTTAAACCGGCGCTATTAGGTGTCGTCAGTGATGTTTAAACTTCTGGGTCATTTGGGAGTTTCGGGTCTTGCAAATCTTCTAAAACCTTTAATATATAACGTGAACTATTTTTGAGCTAAAATAAAAACAAAAACTATACGAAAAGTAAGTATTTTAGTTTACACAATTTTGCAAAAATCCTATGATTTTTGCAAAATCGTGTAAACTAAAATATCCGTGTGCTGGTATGTAAAAGTAGTAAAATAATATTGCAAAAAGTGTTTTATGAAAATATGTACCTACATATGAACTGATATATAGCAATACTAAAAATTTTGAAAACAAAAATGAATTTGGAAAAAACATAGCAAATAGTGTTTTTATAATGAAAAATTAAACCGCACATGACCTTTGATATAAAAGAACCTTTTGCATGCGAAAACAATAGTAAAAGTATGTAATTTCCCAGCACACGACAAAGCTAAAATAGCCGTGTACGGCTATGTAAATCTATTAAAAAAACATGACAAATAGTATTATTATCGTGGAAATTTGTGCCTAAATATAAGTGTCAATACGAAATCTTTCGTATAAAAGGTGAAATTTATACATGCTAAAGCAATGTTTTGACACTAATTCCCAAAACCTGTGTACGTGTATTTCTATCTGGTCGAATAACATTACGAATAGTATTTTTATAATGAAAATATATACCTAAAATGATAAGGGCTAATGCATTTGTTTTAAAAGGCGCTAAAACAATGCAAAACTATACGAAAACTATGTATTTCAACTATCTTTTGATTCTAATTTTAAAAAAAGACCGTTTATGGTTATGTAAATCTGGTAAAATAACATTGAAAATTGTATTTTTTCATAACAATATGTACGTGAAAACGATCTCAGAAGAAGCAGTACATAAATTTTTATATAAAATGTGAATTTTTGTATGCTAAAACTACAAGAAAATTATGTTTTTTCGTTATGTTTTGACACCAATGTACAAAACAAAAAAAAAACAGTGTATGCATATGTGAATTAGGAAAAGTAACATTACAAATAGTATTTTTAATATGAAAATATGTACATGCAAAAGATCTGATAAATTTAATAATTTTGCTTACATCTGTTTGCTTACCCCGTTCCTACACAAAACACATAAAAAAAAATCTTATGCACACATCATTCCAAGAAAAAAATATAGGTGAATTGTCCAAACTATAAACATTTTTATTTTGTCGCTAAAACTATTTTACTTCGCATACATGCCATTATTTTTTGAGTTGGTTATAAAATAATTTGTATTTTGAATTGTGCATTTTGTTTTGTCTTTATTTTCGACTTGCTTGAAAGTCTCTGTGTCATAGTTTTCCTTGTTCGATTGTGGCTAAATGACATCCCGAAATAAAATATTGTCGTCGTCCGGGCGAAAGGTGGGGATAAAAGAGTCGAGACTAAAAGCTTGTCACCTTCAGCGACAGTAAACCAGTCGGAGAAGTTTCATGACACGAGCAAAAACTAATTATATTAGCAATGTTTTGACTCTAATCCAGAAAAGTAAAAACCCCGTGAACGTCTATTCAAAACTGATAAAATAACATTAAAAATAGTATTTTTATCATGAAAATATGTACATGAAAAAAATCTCATGAATACCCAGTGAAAAAGCCTTGATATGAAAGGTGAAATTTGTATAAACGTAACTCATAAAACAAAAATAACAACAAAATTTGTATAAAAGTAACTCATAAAACAAAAATAACGACATACAACTATGAAAATCTATTAAAAAACATGGCAAATTTTATCATGAAAATAAGCGCCTTCATGTGGTCTAATAAGTCGCTTACTACATCTTTCATATAAATGGTGAACCTTATACGTGCAAAAACGGTGCAAAAACTAATTGTTTAGCAATGTTTTGAAACTTATCCAGAAAAGAAAAAACCCATGTGTAATATAATTGCAGAGGGATTTCGGTTTAGTTAGGCTGAGAGCCTTTCGCTTAGCGCATGAGTTAGTTAGGTGCAACATTAACGCAGGTGTTCACGCGCGTGCGGAGAGGATGTGTCATTCAGAGATGTCAAAATAAAAATTCCAGATAGTAATTGAGACCAGGGGATGTGGGTAACATCATGCACCGGAAGCGTGGGCTGAGATTTGAGAAAAAGTAGCGAGTTGAGTTTTTGCCTCCGAAGAAGAAGGTTGACTTTCGGAGCTCGCCGAGGCCTTGCGGCGGGTGCCACACGTGGTGGGGGGGCAGATGGAAAAGTCAGCGTAGGAAGATTGTGTATCCCTCTCCTTATGTCGAAAAACCTTTTAACTCAAAGGTAATAAAAAGTTTCGTACCTGAACTAACAAGTCGTAAGTGTTTTTTTGTGTTTCGGGAATCCTATGTTATCTATGTATGAGTTATGAACATTCTATGTCTATTTCACATATCCGTATCATGGGTATGTTACACGTGTATGTATATTCAAATCTGTTAAAATAAGATTAAAATAGTGTTTTTATCATGAAAAGTCACAAATGAAAAACCTTGATATAAAAGGCGAAATTTCTATAAGCGAAAACAATTGAAAATTTTAGTAAAAATGCATATTATAGTTATGATTTATGATTAATCCACAAAACTAAAATAACCGTGTACTGCGACGTAAATCTGATAAAATAATTTTTCAAATAAAAGTTTTATCATGAAAATATATATATAATCTGATAAATCACAAACCTTACAATATTCATATGAATGGCGAACTTTCTACCTGCTAAAACGGTGCAAAACCTAATTATTTCAGCAATGTTTTGACAATAGTCCAGAAGACTAAAAAAGCCTGTATTCGTATTTCAAATCTGGTAAAAGGCGAACTTTTTATGAACAAAAAGTGCGTACTTTAGTTATGTTTTATAAGTAATTAAAAACAAAATAGCCGTGTACGACTATGTAAATATATTTTTAAAAATTGCAAATAGCAATATTATCGTGAAAATATACGTCCGCATATGATCTAAAAAGTCACAATATCTTTTTTTATAAAAACTGAACTTTATACAGGCAAAAACAGTGGAAAAACGAATTATTTTAGAAAAGTAAAAAACCCGCGTACGTATATTTAAATCTGCTAAAATAGGATTGCAAAAAGTATTTTTATCATGAAAATACCTCTCAAAACATCTGAGGAATCCCAAATGAAAAACACTTCATATCAAAAGCGAAATTTCTATGAGTGAAAATAATAGAAAACTATAGAAAAAGTGCTTATTTTAGTTTTGATTCATGACTAATTCACAAAACTAAAAAAAACGTATACTGCTATGTAAATCTGGTGAAATAACTTTGCAAACAGTTGTTTTATCATGAAAATATGCCCCTGCATATGATCTGATAAGTCGCTTTCTACAATCTTTCATATAAATGATAAACTAATGCTAAAACAATGCAAAAACTACTTACTTTAGCAATGTTTTGATACTAATCCAGAAAAGTAAAAAAAACAACGTGTACGGCTATTCATGGCCCATTGATAAATATGGGCCCATTTACAGGCTGATTTCTTTTATTGTCAATTTATGTATGTTTTATCTGAAAAATATTAAAATTGTACCAAAATGCATAAATATATTTTCCAGAAAATTAATAATGAAATAATAAGATATTTTAGGCAAACACACAAATATCAATAAAGAAAATATATATATGCAGTAATACAAAAACGTAAATAAAAGGAACTTAGCATTTTCTCCTTAAAATGGTTTTTCTTTGGACCTTTGCCTTTTTTTAAAACATTCCACACTATTCTTTCGAACTTCATCAGATGAAATTTTTTGTTTATTGTTGTAAAATATACTTACAACAATTTTTATTGCAAAGATCTTTTTCAATGTGTTTTTCACATGTAAAACTATATTTTGGAGAATACATTCCCAAAACTTGTTCTGCAGACACTCTTGTGGATTCATGATTTTTTTCCTATAAATTGAAGAACTTGAATTCAAGTATAGGAAAACAAGCACAAACAAACTCTGCCATTTGTCTTGATGGAACAGTAAGACCTCCTCGAGAAAGTAAGTCTTATCACTATCATTGCCTACCATGATCAGGGAACACAGTTCACATTGAAAATGTTTAATTAATTTATTTGTGATATATCCTGAAATTGAATATACTACTTCTTTGGTGTCTGGTGACAAGAAGAGCTAATTTATTCCTGATTCATGCAGGGCCAAAATTATATCATTCTTTGGAACTGGCTTGAGGTTTTCCTTCCAAAAGTTGATGTTTTGTTTTAAAAGAGACCGACAGGTCTCAGTACTCAAATACTTATCGAAGACTCACCAAAAATCTACCAAAACTCATCTGTCGATAATGGGAAAATCTATTTTCAAGAGGGTCACTTTGAAACCCTCATACCCTTCATCTAAAAGTTCATTACCTGTCCTCTCAAAGTTATAACAAAAGCTTTGGAAGTTTGCTTTGTCAGACAAAAATCTGAAATTTGTGTCCAATCAGATAATTCAATCCAATCAGATAATCAATCCAATCAGAAATTCAATCCAATCAGATAATCAATCCAATCCAATCAGATAATCTTTTGTAGAAATTCCATCATTTAAAATGACTGCATTGTTCAAAAATTAGGTGTGAGCTTTTTTCTTGAATTTGCTATTGTCCACCAGCATAATATCAATCTAAGGAAGTTTGACATGTCAGCTCGATCAGGAAAATAGCTCTCACAAGCTGCAATAGTTGTCTCATGAAAAATGGCAACAACTAAATTAACATTTTGTTTATTGTCACTAGGATGCAATTGCTTTGAATGTTAGCTTTGAAGCCTTGCGTAATTTAGCATTTAGAACATTATCTTTGTTATATACTTTGTGTAAGTCAGACCAAGCTTAGTGGAAACAGAAATATTTTAGATCTCAAATGTGAAAGCAGGAAATACAAATTTCTTTTTGTTCAGTAAACTATTACGATTTTTTAAATAAATGAACAGAATAAAAAAAATAGAAATATTTTGAGGGGAGGATTAGGAAGAGTTATATTATGCGTTTTGTCTCCCTCAAATTTATCAAGTAAAACATTAAAGGCATTCACATTGGCTAAATGATTTTCTGCAACAACAGCCCTAATAAAAAAATCCAGAATTTATCAGTTGAAAAATACATTTTAGAATTTCCTGAGAAAGCCACTCGCCATTTACTGTTATTTCAGGATAGGCATTAACAACTGATGGTACTGTTTCTTTAGACCAGTAATCATGAATGCCATTAATCCTTTATAAAGTTCATCATTTTCATTTGCACCAAAAAGCATTTATAAGTATAAATTGTGTTCCTTTTTGAAGGTACATTTCATCAACTAATAAAACACAGCCCTGAGAAAGATAACCTTTTCCCAAGAGTGATTTTACTGCTGTAATTGATCTCACACAACCACTGGATTTTTTCTAATAAAGAAAAAGATGGTAATGGAAATTTCTCCAGAAGTAATTTATAAGCTTGCCTTGATGTATAGCGCAGTAGTAAAGGCAGAAAATGGAGGACGGCCTTTTTAAAGGAAAGAATAGGACAATTTAGGCGAGAATAACATAAGGCGAAAGAAGCTGAAAACAAACATGAAACAAACAACTTGACAGTAGACACCACAATGAACAAACTTCAACACGTGGGGACATTAAAATATAACAATCTTTTTAATACACACGCAGGCACACATATTCAGCGTGTCAGCTACATAATCAGCGGATAATACATAGCTATAAATGTCTTTCTTCCTTTTTTCCTTTTCTTTAGTCTTTCTTTACATTGAGAGAGAGAGAGTAATTGCAATGCTTAAGAAGGGTGTAGGGAGAAACAGTCTTAATGTTTACTTATCTTTTTGACGGGTTCCTTCGGAGAGTATTTTCTCTTTTACAGGCTGGCGGAATTATGACCCTAACACTAACACTTGTGTTTGGGGTTGGCGTTGGAGTTGGGGCTGTGGTTGGTGTTAGTGTTAGGTTTAGGGTTACGATTACGGTTTGGGTTTGGGTTAGTGCTAGGGTTAGGTAAGCGTTAGGGATAGCAGGGTTTTGTATAGCGATATGATTAGGGCTAGGGTTTGGGTTAGGGGTTAGGGTTAGGTGTTAGGGTTAGGGTTATTTGTTAGATGTTAGGTTTAGGGTTTGATATAGAGCTAGGGTTAGGGTAAAGGTTAGTTAAGGGGTTTGTGTTAGTGTTTGGGTTACGGTTAGTTTTAGGGTTTTGATACATTTTTAGATACATTGAGCAGTATCGACACGGCCGCTGCTTGGAAGAAACTACGTTTCATTTTATCGGTCTGGTCTGACTTCCATACGACCGATAGGCAATCAATAGCTGTCCATGCCTTTGTTACTCACGTGTCGATGTCAGTCCCGGTCGATTAGACACTTCTTCCTAGGTAGATGAACTTGTCAACTAGTTTCAGAGAGCTACCGTTTAGTGTGTAAATGTGGCCTGTTTGATTAAAGCATATGTATTCCGTTTAGTGAGCATTGACATGGAGGCAAATGCCTGCGGCAGCTCGTTCCAAACTATGCAGTAGTGTTTCGGCTTGGTTGGGTGTATTTGCCAGAAGCGCTATGTCATAAGCGTAGTCGGCGTTGGTAATTGTTTTTGCGGGATACCTTCTGCTTCATTTCTTTGTCAGTTCGAAACTGTTTTCTTTGATTTTATCAATCGATGTTCTAAGTACGTAGTCTAGACAGATGATAAAGAGGTATGGGGCTAGTGTGTCTCCATGCAGTACTCCTGCTATAATGTCGAAGTAGTCTGTGTCTCCATCTGGTGAACGTACTTTCACTTTGGTGTTTCTATAGAGAATCATTATTGCTGCGACGGTCTCTTTTGGTAGGCCGAATGCTAGTAGACTGTGTTCCATCTTCCCTCTGTGAATGGAATCAAAGGCCTTGGTAAAGTCGACAAATAGTATTGTCGCCTGAAGGTTTTTTGCCCGCAAGCCTTCAAGGATTCTACGGATAGTCAATATTTGTGAGGTCGTGGATCTATTTCTCCGGAAGCCATTTTGGTTCTTCCTAAGAATGTTATCAATTCTGGGTTCTATAAGGTTGCGTAGTAGGACACTGTATATTTTGGCTGCTATGGATGTAAGTGTTATACCTCTGTAGTTCTTGGCTAATCTGAGGTCGCCCTTTTTAGGGAAAGGGAGGATACATTCCTTCACCCATCTGTCTATCAGATGTCCATTTATAATAAACTGCATTACAGTGTCGGAGCTGTATGTCATCGAATTGTCTGGTCTTCTATACTTCTGCGGCTTTTCTACTTTTATTTTTTCTAAGTACTGAGTCGAGTTCTTCTTGAGTAAACGGACCTAGTTTGATGTTTGATTGCTTATTAATAATTCTCGTGATTGGTTCATGTTTAATTTTCGGTGGGTTTCACAGTAGATTCTCGAAATGCTGTTTCCACAGTTTTATTTGTTCTTGTTGGTTTGTAGCTTTCAGTTTAGTTATGGCTGTGCTCTTCCTTCTGCTCACTTCATTTATCGTTTGCCAGGCTACCCTAGATTGCCTATCTTCCACTGAGTCTCTAATCTTATCTATCTGATTTTGTATGTATTCTGTCTGTTCTTTTAGGCATATGCTTGCTAATTCATTTTGTGCCTTTTTTAGTTTCAGAGCATTTGTGTTAGATGGGTTCTTCCAATTGCATTTGGTGGCAGTTTTCCCTTCTGCAGGTTTTTCTCTAACCGCTAATGTCTCCCATGGGACTCTAAATTTAGTTCTATGTCTTGTTGGTATGTATTTCGTTGCTGCTTCTAGGTGGGCGTTGGCGAAATTCTCATATTCGTCATTCGGGGTATGTGTTTCTGTCTTCTCCTGTAGTGCATCGAATTTGTTTTTTTAATACTATCACATATTTATCTTTAATGTCCTTGTTATTAAGAAGGACCCAGTTATAGTGTATGGTGGTCGTTATTTGGGTGGCGTTTTTTCGTAGGCTCAGTCGTATTTTTGCCGTGACAATTCGATGATCGGAGGACACACCTTCGAATGAGGAGTATGCCTCACAATTCGCATTTCTTGTTTATAAAGACGTAGTCTATCTAATACTTAGTATTGTTTACGTATGTGTAGGTCCATAACTTTCTCTCCCTTTTTTGAAAGTTTGTATTGGGGCATGTTAATCTTTTTTCTATCGTGAAATCTGTTAGATTTCTGTTTGACGAGTTGTGTAGGGTTTGTGGTTTCCATTTTTCCCGATTTTGGCATTCATATCTTGTGTTTCGGAACTAGAGAGGATAGCTCATCGTAGAAGGCGATGAGTTCAGTTTCTTCACTAATTTTAGTGGGGCTGTAACAGGAGATTATTGTTGCCATTAAAAGTAGCTACCATCATCCTAGGTTGTATTCTCTCGATGATTTTAAGTGATTTTAAGGCTCTTGGTCCTAAAGTATACCTACACCTCCTAACTTGGCATTGACAGAATTTATCTACGCTGATACAGTAGCGTCCATCCATTGCCAGTATCGTAATATTTGATATCCACGCTATGTGTGTATCTGTCTTCTTTCAATGCATATTATGTCTATGTTATGTTCTACGGCCGATGCAATCAGCTCCGGTAGTTGTCCTATTCTATTTAAGGTTCTAACGTTGAACGTCGCTATTTGTATTGATTGTTTGGATTTTAGTGATTTTTTTTTTTTTGTTTGAACTCTGTGGCAGGATGCGCCCCTTTTTTACCCGCGCAAAGGGCGGTGCTGTTTATACATGTGGTTTAAGTGTGGGTTATGGTTATCTTTTGATGGCTGTTTTTATTCTCATCCATAGAAGCCAGCCTTATAGATGAGCAGCAGTAGTTCCCCGATTAACCCAGGACCAGGTTAAGCCGTCAAAGAGTTTTCTTGAAAGATTTTAGTATTGCTGACGTATATATCGTGTGCACATACACATATTTATGACATAAATGGCATTTGCAATGTTATTTTACAAGATTTACATATCCGTACATGAATTTCGATTATCTCTTTAAATGTATCAAAATATAGCTATAATACTTACTTTTTCTCGATTTTTCACTAATTTTAGCTAGTATAAATTTCAGTGTTTTCTGAAAAGTTTTAGTATTGCTAATGTATATATCATGTACACATACACATATTTATGACAAAAATGACATAGCTAAAAGGCTTACTTTTTCTTGTTTTTTTACTTAATTTATACTTTTACAAGTATAAATTTTAGTGTTTTCCTCAAAGGTTTTAGCATCGCTAACATATATATCCTGTGCACATGCATATTTATGACAAAAATGGCATTTGTAATGTTAATTTACTAGATTTACATTTCCGTACACTACTTTTAATTTTCAATGAAACATGTATCGTAGTCGACCGACTACTCATAACCCAAACGAAAGCAAAACAAACAAACCCTATTCCTAAATGAGTCACTGATGTCGTCAGCCAATAGTATTTAGGAATTGTACGTTAAGGGATTAAATTTCTCCGGACAGAACGTTTTCTTTAAATATTAAATTCAGCCTGTTTTTCTAAGGACAGTCTTCAACGAATGGACGAAATTGGTAGTATTTAAAAACACATGGTCGAATTAGAATGAAGTTTCTCACTATAATATAGTAATAATAAGTAAAGTCATCCAACATATACCACATAGCGTTGTGGCACAGGGTAGCTATATAAGCAGCGGTATCAAACCGGGTTGAATCAGTTGGGCTGGGGACAGCCGCAGGTGTGGGAGGAAGCCAGATTTCTCCCTGGTCGTTCTACGACTGAAGCCTAATCAACAGCAGCTGCCCATGAGGACTGCTCAAGGTTTCCACTAAAGTAGACGTCCCGATTCCCGCTGCAGACGACGCAGGAAGATTGCCAGCCTCTCAGCTTAAAAGCCCTTTTCAGGTCTACTCAGAAAGTCTTTCCAAACACCTCCTGAGACTACCACTCCTTCACCGGCGGCCATTTCCCTGCAGAAGCAGCTACCAGTTCTGCACCAGCAGCTGCCCGTCCTGTATCAGCGACCGCCTCCTGCTCCAGCGGCAACCTTCCTGAACCAGCAGACACCAGCGGCCACTTTCCTGCACCAGCAGCTGCCCGTCCTGCACCAGCGACCGCCTTCCTGCACCAGCGACAACCTTCCTGAACCAGCAGACACCAGCGGCCACTTTCCTGCAACAGCAGCTACCAGTCCTGCACCAGCGACCGCCTTCCTGCACCAGCGATCTCTTTCCTGCACCAGCGTCCACTTTCCTGCACCAGCAAGATACCCAGCAGCCGCTAGTTCTGCACCAGCGACTACCAGACCTAAACCAGCAACCACTTTCCTGCACTAGCAGACGCCAGCAACTACCAGTCCTGAACCAGCGACCACTTTCCTGTACCAGCAGACACCAGCAACTACCAGTTCTGGACCAGCGAACACTTTTCTGCACCAGCAGATACCAGTCCTAAACCAGCGACCACCTATCCAACGAATACCAGTCTTGGATCAGCTGTCCAGACCTGTTCCAGCGACTAGATCCTGTTCCAACGATCACCATCCGGTCGCGGCGATTGTTCGCCGTACGCTTTTTCGATTTACGATTCGCCATAATAAAAATTGGCCTTTCGAAGAAAATCCTTGTTTTGTCATTCTTGCCTAGTTCGTTGTCAATCACTTATATTTCAAAAGTTTGCGGGGACCGGTATATTTATCTGGCCTCCGCAACACATGTATGAAAATATAGCTAGAATGCTTACTTTTATTGATTTTTTACTTATTTTAGCAACAATAAATTTTAGTGTTTTCCTCAAACGCTTTAGTATTGCTAACGTATATATCGTGTGCACATACACAAATTTATGATGAAAATGACATTTGCAGTGTTATTTTATTAGATTTACATTTCCGTACACAACTTTCTGAGTCATTATATGCACTTAGGATTCCAACGGATTAACCAACACACAACAACAGTACTCCTTCTACATCGTAGCATCTTTATTTTTCCCGCGCACCGGTTTCCCCCCCAAGGGCCATAACTCTAAACGGTTCAGTTCCTCATGCAACATCTTCCCTTTTCTCAAGGACAAAAAACAAAAAACAAAGTCTGATAAGACTTAACTAGGCATTCATTGGGCTGACTACCCACTTGCCTAACCGGGATTATTCTGCCCTTTTACTTTTATGTTGTGAAATCCTTGAATCTCGCAGGATCTCTTACTACTCTTCCCGACCGTGTTGTCCGCACTCTTTTCGAGCTTAGTTTTGTTGGGGACGGTGTCAGGTTTAGTCTTTCTCTTATTTCACTTTCATCTTGAGTTGGTTTCGTGTTACATGTCTCTTCTGTACCCCGACCTTCATTCTCTGGTACCTCGCTCTGCACTTCATATGGCTGGTGAATCAATGATGTAAGTGGGGGTGCTTCTGCAGTTTTGCACCCTATTCCGTCGATATAACTCCCCCGCCACTTTTACATGGTATGACCGCTCATCCAGTCTCCTCCATACAATTGCTTTCTTCCACTCTTTTTGACCATTTGTGTGTGGTTTCATCCGCACTACATCTCCAGGATGCAATGGTTGAAATGGTTTTACTTTGTGGTTGAAAGAACGTTCTTGCCTTCTGCTGTCTCGCTTCACCAACTTTTTTAGATTTTGGAGCAATTCCGGCTTGAGTAAATCCTCTCGAGTTGGGAGAAGTGCTTTTGTTCTCCTTGACATCAGCTTCTGAGCTGGTGATAAGAGACCTTTAGCTGGCGTATTCCTGTGATCCAACGTTGCTAGGTATGGATCAGCCTTATCTTCCCTCGCTTTCCGGAAAAGGTTCTTTGCCATCTTTACCGCAGATTCCACTTTCACGCAGGGTCTGTCAGGAACTTCATGGACCATTAATGGTTCTGCCGGATTAGCTACTTCATATTTTCTACACGTGGGGCATTTTGAAACATAGTCTCTGATGTCACTGTTCATATTTGGCCAATACAAGCATTCTCTTGCTCTTCTGCAACATCCTTCTATTCCTATGTTGAATGCAGCTTTTCTTTCAACACAGCCCGCTGGGTCATCGGAACCACAACCGTCATTTCATTTCTCATGCTAAAGTATGGTCTCACCTCTGGGTCAAGATGTATTTTGTCTTCTGGCCATCCTTCCACAATTACTTGCTGCAACTGCTGCATGCTTCTGTCTTCCTTCATGGCTGAGCGCAGTTCGAGCAGCCTTCTCTCTGTTACAGGAATATATTCAGCTTCCCTGACATCATCTTCATCGTCTACCTATTCCTGGTTCACTCCATGAATGTATGCCCTTGATAGTGTGTCTGCAAGGAACATCTTCCTACCCGGATGGTACAGAACTGTACCATCGTAAGCTTGTAGTCGCATCAGCATGTTTTGCAATCGTTTTGGGCATTTCCCCAATTCTTTTTTCATGATCGCTTCCAATGGCCTATGATCGGTCAGTACTGTTATCTGTCGACCAAACGTATATTGATGAAACATTTCACATGCATAGACTACTGCTAGCAGTTCTTTTTCAATTTGTGCATACCGGGTTTCTGTGTCGGTAAGCGCACGGCTGATATATAGGCTAGGGGTTGACCTTCTTGCAGTAGTGCAGCCCCCATGCCCTTTTCACTTGCATCACATTGAATGACCAACGATTTGTTGGGATCATAGTACCTCAATACTGGTGCCTCACACACTAACTTTTTAATTTTCCCAAAGGCCTCTTCATGAATCTGGGATCACGTCCATGGCACATTTGCTTTCACTAAATTTCGAATTGGGGCCATCACGTCAGATATGTGTGGCAGAAATTTCACCTGGTAATTCACGAATCCACCCAATCGTTGCACTCCCTTCACGTCTGTTGGGCACGGCATCTCTTTTATAGCTTCTACCTTCTCAGGATCAGGAAGTAAACCATCACTGGTTATCATGTGACCCAGGAAAGATATAGATGTTTGTCGTAGGTTCAATTTTCCAGCATTTAATCGCATCCCACGATCACGACATCTCTGCAGCAGTTTCCTGAATTTTATGTCATGATCGACTGTTGCTTCTTCCATCGTCTTACCCTTGCCAATCACCAGAAGACATCTGCTTTATTAATCACCCCCTCTAAATCAGACACATTGTTAAAAAGAGCCTTTTTGGAATATCTCCGGAGCTGGAGCAATCCCAAATGGTAAGACTTTCCACCGAAACTGACCAAATGGCGTAGTAAATGTCATCAAACGGCTGCTGGCTTCATCTAATTTTACCTGCCAAAATCCATCTCGTAGATCCAGGGTGGAAAATACCTTGCTGTCAACCAGTTCGGGCAGTAGATCGTCCAGTGTAGGTAACTGAAAATGTTCCCTTTTTAGAGCTTTATTTAGTGGTCTTGGGTCTATGCATATTTCGTAGATTTCCATTTATCTTAACCACCAGTGCTAAACTTTCATTTTTACCAGTTTTTCTAACTCGACCTTTAGCTTGTCTTTAAGTGCCACTGGTATTCTCCGTGCTGCTGCAACATTTAGTGTTACTCCCGAATCTACCTCCAAATGCACCTCTCCCGGCAACCGACCCAATTCCTCCTTGAATACATTTTTGAATTCATTGATAATGCTGTCCGAGTGCTGGCTGATGAACTCATCCACCTGGGAAACTTTGGCAACAATTTTGAACTTTTCATTGTTAACCGTGATGAGTGCCATCTTCTGGATTGCATTTGCCCCCAGTAAAGGATGGAAATCCTCTTTCATAATGACAAACTTGACTGCATATTTTTGTCCAGTTTTGGGGTTTATCATTTTGACTCGGCACTCTCCCAGTGGCTTCACCTCTGCTCCATTCCACAAGACAAGAGTCTTATTTGAATGTTCCAGTGTTTTCTCCATCACGTGCTTCTCATTCAATATGTTTACTGACGCTTCACTGTCAAGCTGAAAGGCAATTGGCTTTCCTTTCATCATCATTTCCGCTTTTATCATCTCTTGACTTACAGCATTAACCTTTTCCTTAATTATTACGCTGTCTATCTGTCCATAGTCTGAACCACTACTACTGTCGTTTTCACGGTCATATTGTTGTGTTGTGACAGTCTGCACCCTCTTTTTTCTTGATAATTTGCATTTCACAGCAAAGTGGTTTTTCCCGTTACATTTATAACATGTCTTGCCAAATGCGGGACATAACTCTTTATTCGGTCCATGTCGTAGTGCACACGGGCTGCACTCTCTCTCTCAGTTTGTGCTGGTGTCTTTCTCTTGGGTTTGAAATCAACTTTGTTCACTCCCTGAGGCCTTAGGATTCTGGACTGTACTGTAGCATTTTCAGACAGCTTACAAATGTCAAGGCATCTTTGCAAATCCAACTGTCTTATTTTCAATAACTCCGCTTGTGTCTGGGGGTTGTGTATTCCCAGCACCACCTGATCTCTGAGTACTGATGAAACGCAATTGTCACAAAAATTGCACGTTTTTACCAACATCCGAAGCGCCGTAATAAAGGATTCCACTGTCTCTGATTCTCCTTGCTTTCTCGTGTGAAAAATATACCGCTCCTACGTTTCATTTGTTTTCCTTATAGCGTATTTATCAAATGCCTGCATAATTTCGGTGGGTGTTCTTTCATCTTCGGGTGGCGAAAATTGAAACCCGTAGTACACTTTCAATGCTTCGTCTCTCAGCGTATGAAGCAAAAGTGCCGTTTGGTATTGTAATGATTGTCTCGTCAAATATGTGATAATGGCGTAGTTATGCCATTTCAGTTTAAACAACTTCCAGGTCGCCGATAAATTATCCTCCATACATAGCAGTGGTAGTGGTCTTGTGCCAGCCACTGGTCAATTAGTTTCTTCCATGCCAACTTCCGATATTTTTTTCCACGTGACGTCGTACAAATTACAACTTGAAATAAGAAAATAAACGTTACTTATCTGTTTCTGCAAATACTTTTCCATTGTTTTTTCTTTTCCTCTTTATTGGACATCCTTTAATCCCACCGCTGCCACCATGAGTCATTATATGTACTTAGGATTCCAACGTATTAACCAACACACAACAACAGATCTCCTTCTACATCGTAGCATCTTTATTTTTCCTGTGCACCGGTTTCCCCACCCCCAAGGGCCATAACTCTAAACGGTGAAAGCCCTTGGTTCAGTTCCTCAGGCAACACTTTCAATTTTCTCTTAAAAACTATTAAAATATAGCTAAAATGCTTACTTTTCTTATTTTTCACTTATTTTTCACAAGTATAAATGTTAGAGTTTTACTGAAAGGTTTTAGTGTTGGTAACGTATATATCGTGTGCACATACACATATTTATGACAAAAATGACATTTTCTATGTTATTTTACACAACTTTCTTTTTAAAAAAAATTGTTTATAAGGGACAATATAAAGAAGGTTCAATTGCGAGAGTTATTTCCCTTCCACTGCGCACATTTAGATTCGTACACTAACACAAGATAATATAAATTTATTTCAAGTTTATTAATCGAAAATCATTTCAAACTGGTCCCGGCTATGTTGGCTGTCTGGAGGCGGGCCGACTTTCTGGTATTGCTAACTTATATATGTGTATGTGCACACGATATATTTATGCTTGCTTGTGAAAAAAGTAAGCATTTTAGCAATATTTTGATACATTTTTCAGAGATAATTGAAAGTCGTGTACGGAAATGTAAATCTGGTATAATAACATGAAAAACCTTTTTGCGCACTTTTAGATTTATAAAATACCTCCGGATAATTCCATTTTATTTTAAATTTATTTATCGAAAATCATTCGTAACTACTCCTTGGTGTGTTGGCTAGCTGGCTGGCCAACTTTCTGGTATTGCCAACTTATGTGCGCATACACATATTTATGACAAAAATGATATTTGTGGATTTACGTTTCCATACACGACTTACAATTTTGTCTGAAAAAGTATCAAAATATCACTAAAAAGCTTACTTTTTCTCAATTTTTAACCTATTCTAGCAAGTATAAATTTCAGTGTTTTCTTAAAGTATTTCTAACGTATATATCGTGTGCAGATTCACATATTTATGTTTTGGGATTTTTATAAACCCCGAAAAGCCCGGTTTATTCCTACGTTTTGTAAAAGAATAAAACGTACTTCAACAGCAGTAGGGAGATGGGTGACATCTTTTGAAGAAGGGAGACGAACGACTTTTAGTGTAACAAAATTTATACAACAAACAGGGTTTTACACCAAATGGAACAAACAACGAATATGTAAGAGTCCAAAAAAGAGTTCAATGTTCTGATAGGTGCTAGGCGTATAAGAGTAAGGTTAGGTAAGGTTTTGTAAGGTTTGCTATAAGGTGTAAGGTAAAGTTATAAGGTAAAGTTAAGTTTTGCAGATAAAATGCCTGCTGGAACTTAACTGTGTGTCCTGTTCCTTTTAACTCAGCACGTGCGTTCGTTGCTCTAGGCTCCTGGCTGTGTGTTGAAGGTACCCAATACGTTTGCCGTCAAGGGCTGCTACGAATGGACCTGTTGCTAACAGCGGTGGGAGTGGAAAAAAGAGGAAGAATCTTCAGTTGGAGCTCTTTTTATAGTGGAGGCCAACGTGACCCCAAGGGGCTGCTGATATTCGGTGAAACAGGAACACCAGTTCCTTAACAAATTTCCACATATGACGAATGTAACATTTGCAATGTAATTTTGATAGATTTGCATTTCGGTACACGACCTTCAATTTTTCCTTTAACTGTATTTAAATATTGCTAAAAAGATTACTTTTTCCGGATTTTTCAATTATTTTAGCAAGTATACAATTCATTGTTTTCTTCAAAGGTTTTAGTATTGCTAACGTATATATTGTGTTTACATACACATATTTATGACATAAATAACATTTGCAATATTAATTTACTACGTTTACATTTCCGTACAAGACTTTTAAATTTCACCCGAAAACCTAACAAAATTTAGCAAAAATGCATAACTTTTCTCGATTTTTTTTACTTATTGATGCATCACGTATATATATATATATATATATATATATATATATATATATATATATATATATATCACTAAAAAACGTATAAAAATATAGCTAAAATGCTTATTTTTTCTTGTTTTTTTTTTACTTATACGTATATATATACACATATATATACGTGGTGCATTCAATAAGTTTCCAGCCTTTTTTTGTACAGGCATTTAAAATTGTTGTAGACTCTTGAAAATTCAGTATGTTATTGCTATACATCTTAGATGACTGCTTCTTCAGACTGCTTTTGGACCATCTTGCATGAATCGAGCATCAGTTTTTGAGTCGCATAGGAGATTCAAGGAAGACAGGGAGTCTGTGAGGGATGATGAGAGGTGTGGGAGGAGCAAGGAAGTCAATACACCAGAGTTGATTGGCCAAAGGGTTTGAGGTTTCAAGCGGAAATGCCACTGACCCGATTTGAAGAGTGCTGGCCTTTTCCGACGGAATATCTTCCTGAACTCCCTTAAAACCTCAACATAGTAGCCCTAACCCTAATCCACACCACCACCCGGGAGCCAGGAGCGACGAACGCACGTACTGAGTTAAAAGGAACCAAGATCACAGCTAAGTTCCTGCAGGCATTTTATCTGCAAAACCTTACCTAACCTTACCTTTTCTTAAACCTCCCTTAACTTTACTTCTAACCTTACCTTTACAAAACCTTACCTTACCTTACCTTACCTTACCTTACCTTTTTACACGTGCATACTTATACACCTATCAGAACATTGAACTCTTTTTGAACTTTTACAAATTCATTGTTTATTCCATTTGGCGTTTAAAACGAGGTTTATTGTTTGTTGCATATAAATTTTGTTACACAAAAAGTCGTTCGTCTCCTTTCTTCAAAAGCTGCCACCTACCTCCCTACTGCGGGTGAAGTACGGTTTATTCTTTTACAAAACGTAGGAATTAAACTGGGCTTTTCGGGGCTTATACAAATCCCCATAAAGTAAAGGAATCAATCCTCGCATTTCTCAATCATTCCGGGTTAGCTAAATTGGACAGTTTTGTGTTCTCATGAAGATAAAAAAAAAAAGTTTTTTTATTACTTTGACTTGAGGATAATTTGGATATAATTCATTGGGATGCAAAAGTTTTCAAATTATTTGACCACAAACAAAACTAAACTAATCCGGAGATTTATTACCCATTTATATCCCTAAAAAGGCTGATGTATTAAAACTTTCAAATGGACTCGATGCCCTCACATATATTGTGTTTTACTATGAAAAAATTATGAGCAAACAAGATGATCGCAGAGGATGAAGACGACGGCAGTGATGAAGGAAGTGATTTTGAATTTTTCCATCTTGGTTTGTTAAAACAGTTTTAATACGTTATACTAACAAAACTGTCAATGTTTTGATAGCTACAATAAAAAAAAGAAAAGAAATTCGCAAAAATGTGTCAATTTTTTTTCCACTTAAAATCACTGTTAAATTTAAAAAGAAGTTTTTTACTAGTATAAATCATAAAGTTTAGTGAGTAGTTCATAATGACATGTTAATTAGAAAATATTTTAATCCATTATAATTTCTTCTGAAAAAATTCGAAAATTCACACTCACAATTCTTTTTCTGGTGAAATTCGTGATTAAATTTGAAAATCATTATTTTACTCATATAAACTCTAAATCTTATTTACTGAGTGATACTTTTATTAGCAACATCATTGATATATTGTATGTTTACTTGGATGAATTCAAAAATTAAAGAAATCAGTCGTGCAAGTTTGTATTTATATTTTTCTCGCAAAATTTGCAATTAAACCTAATAAATATGTATAAAAATCACATGAAAATAATTTCGTAATTTATCTTCGAACAGACTCCTAAAAACCAAATTATGGTTTTGTGAAAATTGGTGCATTTTTGATTTTGTCAAAAAAAATGATTTTTTGTCAAAAAAATGAAATTTGAAACTGATTTTATAAAAAAATCTATAAGTGTATATTTCTGTAAATTTGCCAATATGTCTATTATAACTTGCATACGTTGAAATTTAACTTGATTTCTTGGGGATTTCGTTGCAAAATTTTCCCATTCTGAATTTGCGAAAATTGGATATAACGCGTTTTGTCACGGAACCTTTCACATTTTATTCAATGGAAGCAAACTTACAGAATATTACAAATCATTCTATTTGAATAGAAAAGGTTTTATTTGTTAATTCATAGTGATTGAGAATTAATCAACACGAAGGACGTAAAACTGAAAAAAATGAATTCCGCAGGACCATGATCTTTTTTTGTTTTTTTTTCTTTCTTAAATATATTTTTGTTCTTTGTTCAAATACGTGTAAATATGTTTTGTTTGTTTTTACATCCTCAAAATACATTTCAAAACAAAATGATAACATAACTACTTGCATTTGTCTTTGATTCTATTTGCTTCTTTTTTTACAATCGATCCCATTGTGGGTTAAATCATATATCGACGAAAATATAACCAACAAATGATTTAAGTAGATTAAAATCTACTTATTTTTATTTTTCACTCGTGTATTATTTGTGTTGAAAGATCCACTAAAAATAGATTGTTATTAAAAGTATTATTAAAAATATTAATAGATTGTTATGTATTATTAAAAGTATAATTTTTTTACGAATTACAGTAGCTGGTGTTTGCACAAGCAAGAAACATTCAGATTGTTATGTATTATTAAAAGTATAATTTTTTTACGAATTACAGTAGCTGGTGTTTGCACAAGCAAGGAACATTCAGATTTCCATGTGATATTTGATTTCCAATATCCGTGGAATTCCACGCATAATTCCACATAAACTCAGTAGGAGGAATAATTTCTCCAAAATTAGAAGTAATTTCGTAAATTTCGTCAACGTGCAAACCGGCATTTGCAAGTAGTCGCCCCAGTGAATGAATTAACCAGTCTATGATTTATCCAGTTACTGACTTTTTGATCAAATTTACATTTTTAAACTTGTAGTTGCGGAAATTGATTGTTCTTTAAAAAGAAAATCTTTGAATATTGACGTAAAATAATTTACATTAACTTTTGTTGAAAGCTAGAGAAATAAGAAAAATCATGCATGTATGTAGTGTATAGAATACACTTTTTTTTTTTTGGCCTTAAAATTATCAACCCCCAAAAACATACATATGAACTTTCTAGAAATTTCGGATCAAAATCGCATTAGCATTGAAGTTACATTTTTATATTTTTCAACCAATCAGCGAAAAACATAGAATAAGAACATTCTAGAAAATCCAGATCAGAAACTAATTAAAATTTTTAGGCTCTAAAACAAATAAGTAATCTGATTGGTCAAGAAATGTCTACGCGCTTGAATTTTAGGACCCGCAATAAAAATATTTTTGTATCTACTTTAGTGACCCCCAAAAAGTATGAATAATGAATTTAATCGACCAGGTCATTCAGTCATTCATTCATGAATGGACAGCAAAGAACCATGTCATAAGACATGCGACCTTCTTTTACCAATGCGACACGTTGTCGCCAAGATCATAAGAAAACACACGTGCGGACTTAATGAAAGCAAAGACCCATACTTACGGTCCATCACTCATATACACACACATACCCACATATGTAAGTAAAGACAAATTTTTATCCTTCTTACTTTGGCCAACTATGGGCCCATTTATTTGATAGACTTTACTAACATGTAACACACACACACACACACACACACACACACACACACACACACACACACACACACACACACACGGGCGAACAACCCTATTTCATTCAACTGGCCATAACTGTATTTCTCATTATTTTTATTCCTATTTTGTTATGAATATTAAATTGTTTCTTAATGTTTGTTGTTGTCATATTCCATTTGTTTACGTGCTTGTAAAATTTGTGTTGTATTTGTGGTGGAACTAAATGTGCAAGTAATACACGTAAAATACGGACGAGAACTCATTCACGTGCACTCATAACAAATTGGAGAGTAACATATCCACTTCAGTGGATATGTTACTCTCCAATTTGTTATGAGTGTTAATTGTTTACAATTACAGTCACCACGACAAATTGGTGACCTTACGACTTTAGAGAACATGCAACCGCAAATACTAACTAACCTTTGAAACGTCTCTCACTAAAAAAAAAAAAACAGCACAAAAATTATTACAACCCGTAAAAGATGGAAAACAACGACATTGAACCCACAACAGAAACAATCGTGCCAGACATGTTAACTGAGCTGCTGCAGGGCATGGAAAATTTATCCAAGCAAGTTCAAAATTTGGTGAAGTTCAAAGCATCCCAACATAGATAGAACCTCCTCACAAAGCAGAAGACGAAGCTGGTCCAACTCATCCCCGAGAGAGCGACGCACCTACGATAACTGTTGGTATCATTTCAAATTTGGATCAGGAAACCATGCAACTTCAATTCAACACATCAACAAATTGTCAGGGAAACGGTCACACCGGCAGCAAGTAAAGACGACATTAGCTGCTGGTTTAAAACAAGGAAGTTGTCTATTTTACATCAGAGACAAGAATACCGGATATTTATTTTTAGTCGACACAGGTGCACAAATCAGCGTTATTCCACCGATCCCAAGAAAAACCACCAACTATCCTCATTCACACTACAAGCGGCAAATGGATCAAGAATTGAAACCTACGGAGAGATAGCACTGATGCTCAATTTGGGTCTACGACGATCTTTTCCGTGAATTTTCACAATAGCCCAAGTAAAAAGGTCAATTCTTGGAGCTGATTTTTTTGTCCCATTTCAACGTTTGTGAACATGGCTACGCGATCTCTCGTCGATGGCAACACAGAACTAACGGCAAAGGGAATCACCTCAATCTACAAGTCAACAGGAATTTGTGCAGCAATACCAGACGCGAATGGACTACAAAAGTTGATAACAAAATTTCCAACTCTTACTACACCTTTCAAACATTCTGAGGAAATTCGTCATACTGCTAAACATTATATCACAACCACTGGACCACCCACACATGCAACACCACGCAGACAAATGTAAAATAGCAAAAGACGAATTTCAACACATGTTACAATTAGGCATCAGACGTCCTTCAAGTAGTCCATACTCCTCGCCCTACATATGGTTCAGAAGCCAGAAACAGGTGCATGGCAACTTTGTGGGGAATTCAGGAACCTCAACGCAAAAACAGTTCCTGATAGATACCCAATCCTACATTTACACAATTTCGCCATGGGCTGGCAAGGAACCAGAATTTTCACCAAACTGGATTTGGTTAAAGCTTACTACCAAATTCCAGTAGCCGAGGAAAATATTTAAAAAAGACAGCAATTATAACTCCAATTAAAACTGAAGGGAATTACTGGCAATTTACTTGTCGATAAGGCATTTTCGTCATTTACTCGAAGGACGAGGTTTCACCGTTGTCACAGACCACAATACTATGCGATGTCAAAACTGGTCACTCAAGACCTTATATACCACCATCACAAAGAAAAAGGTTATTCACACATTTCCACAACTCTTCAAACGCTGGAAGTCGAGCAACCACTAAATTAATCGTAACCAGTATGCACACTGACATAAAAAAATGGACTCAAACATGCTTGAATTGTCAGAAGAGCACACAAAGTCTACTCCAGGACAATTCAAAAAACCAGATGGTAGGTTCCCAAACCTACACATCAATATTGTCGGACCATTACCAACAGCAAATGACTATCAATATATACTCACTATCATTGACAGGTTTACAAGATGGCCTGTTGAGATATATCGGCAGAGACTATCTCTAAAAGTATATGAGGATCATTAAATAAGTTTCCAGACTTTTTTCGTATGGGTATTTTTATTGATAGTACACACATGAAACTCTAGCCCCCTTCGAAGTAATCTCCTCTGGCTGCAATGTACTTATACCGTTCCAACAACTTCTGGAAGGCCCCATGGAAGTGTGAGCGTGTCAATGACCTTCGTCACAGCCTCTTTCATCTCCTCAATTGTCTCATAACGACAGCCTCTGAGCTAAGGGAAAATAACCTAAAGTCACAGGGAGTAAGGTCTGGACTATAGGGAGGCTGAGGAACTTGATGTCCATCTTGGTCAAATAGTCTGTGACAAGGATCGAGTTGTAGACTGGTGAATTGTCCTGTTGGAAATGCCACTGACCCGATTTGAAGAGTGCTGGCGTCTTCCGGCGGAATCTCTTCCAGAACCTCAACATAGTAACCCTAACCCTTTGGCCAATCAACTCTGGTGTATTGACTTCCTTACTCCTGCCACACCTCTCATCCTCCCTCGCAGATTCTCTACCTTCCTTGAATCTCTTACGCCACTAAAAAACTGATGCTCGATTCATGCAAGATGCTCCAAAAGCAGTCTGAAACATTCCGTACGTTTCTGTGGTATTTTTTCCAAGTTTAAAATAGAATTTTATTGCATTTCGTTCTTCTAAAGTGTCCTGACGTCCAGATTGCATTTTTGAAATTGACCAGCTGTGACAATCAGGCTTTAGTAGGGTGTATTCCAATTGCTGCTGTAGCTGTTTCTTTGGACCTGAAATCATAAAAAATTGGTCAGTCATCTCATAAGATGTATAGCAATAACATACTGAATTTTCAAGAGTCTACGACAATTTTAAATACCTGTACAAAAAAATTTGGAAAATTATTGAATGCACCACGTATAAATTTCAGTGTTTTTCTGGATGGTTTTATGTATATATCGTGTGCACATACACGTATTCGTGACAAAAATGACATTTGCAATATTATTTTACTAGATTTACATTTCTATAAACGACTTTCAATTTTCACTGAAAAACGTATTAAAATATAGCTAAAATGCTTACTTTTTCTCGATTTTTTTTACTCATTTTAGCTAGCATAATTTCAGTGTTTTTCTGAAAAGTTTTTGTATTGTTAACGTATATATCGTGTGCACATACACATATCTATGATAAAAATGACATTTGCAATGTTATTTTACTAGATTTGCATTTCCGTACACGACTTTCAATTTTCACTGAAAAATAGGTAAAATGCTTATTTTTTTCGATTTTTTACTTATCTTAGCAAGTATAATATTAGTCACCCAGCGGTAATTGTGCCAAAAAAGAGAAAAGAAAGCGATTTATTAGGGACAGAATAAAGAAGATTAAATGTAAATTAAAAGAGTAAATTCCCTTCCACTTTCCACTGGGCACTTTTAGATTCATATTTTTAAATTATTTCTCGAAAATCAAGCCTGACAGGACACCAGTGTGTTGGCTGACTGGCTGGCTTTTTGGTATTACTAACTTCTATATCGTGTGCACATACACACATATATGACAAAAATGATATTTGCAATGTTTTTGTTTTTTTTAGATTTTTATTTCAGTACACGACTTTCTCTTAACACTGTACCAAAATATTGCTAAAATCCTCACTTTTTCTCGATTTTTCACTTAATTTAGTAAGTATAAATTCCAGTATTTTTTCTGGAACGTATATATCGTGTGTACATACACATATCTATGACAAAAATGACATTTGCTATGTTATTTTACATTTCAGTACATGACTTTCTCTTTTCTCCCCTATCTTATCAGAGCTATTCTTTCCTCCCATAATTTGTCTTTTATTCACGTCAGCATGAATGCACCAAGATAAATTTGAATATACTTTAATTGTATGTTCACTTACTTGGGATTTTGTGGAGTTTGTTCCTTCTCTTTTCCTCTCGTTATTGGGTTTCCATCACACGTTGGTAGAAGGACACACGTCTTATTTCAGATAAAACCAATATTAATTATTGTCTCTTTCCTCGTGGACAAGTTTTTTCTTTGTGTATTCGTTTATCATACCTCGAAGTACTGGTTCATTCAAAGGAGAAGCTGTTTCTTTTCCTCTCAGTGTTCTCTGCGCTGCATGACTTTGGAATTTGGGTTCTTCCGTATCCCAAATTATGTCTTCATTTTCAAGGAGCAGAAGGCTCATGTCTCTTCAACATTCGACGAATAAACGGCAACTCTTATGTGTCTTCACTCTCCGACGAACAAACGACAACTACCTAGTTTGAAAAATTACTACGTGTTGGCTTTTTGACGGTCTATTCCTCAGTACCAATCATGGTCGCATGTCTGCTTCTCCGTCGACGCACACATGGCCAATAGAGAGTGGGTTTTTTTCATGCCCGTGCCAGCTTATACTAATAGAGAGGGTTGAACAGAGACGGCCTCACTTTCCACTGGACTGCTTACAACAATAGTCGGTTATGGCCAGCGCATCGTACCTCCTTTCCGCATAACACGGAAATTGTATTAGGGTGTCATATTTTCTCATCACAGTAAAATATTTAGCTATACTTTGATACATTTTGAAGAGATAATTAAAAGTCGTGTATGGAAATGTAAATCTAGTTAGATAACATTGCAAATGTCATTTTTGTCATAAATATGTCATAAATATGTGCACACGATATATACGTTAGCCATACTAAAGCCTTTCAGAAAAACACTGAAATTTATACTTGCTAAAATAAGTGAAAAATCGAGAAAAAAAAGCATTTTAGCTATATTTTGATCCATTTTTAAGAGATAATTGAATGTCGTGTTAATCTCGTGAAATAATATTGCAAATGTCATTTTTTAAAATATGTGTATGTGCACACGATATATAAGTTAGCATTACCAGAAAGCCGAACAGCTCACCATCCATCCCGCCAGCCACCCAGACAGGTAGCTAACAAAGGAATGATTTTCAATAAATAAATTTAAAATAAAATAAAATTTCCCATAGTTATTGTTTGAATCTGAAAATGCACAGTGGAATAGGAATAACTCTTTCAATTGAACCTTCTTTATTCTTTCGCTTATAAATCGCAGCTATTTTTTCTCTTTTTTAGCACGATTATCACTGGAGGAAAGAATAGCTCTGATAAGATCTCTATCTTATCAGTGCTATTCTTTCCTCCAGCGAAAAAAGAGGGAATATTCCCCAACTGATAAACTTGAGATTTGGAGCACCAGCTCTACCGTTAAATCCTATAGTCCGAAGGAAAGCGTAACGTGTCTATCACTGACGAACTATATTCTCACCTTCCCCCATTAACAGATATTAAATAGGGACCTGATCCGGGATACGAATATCTTAATGGAGGCTTTTCCGAGTTACAGAAAGACTTTCTCGCTCCTGACTTTTACCTGAATTGGTTTTCCTTTGTTTCTTTCTTTTATTCAATAAAAGAATATTGTTATTAATCTTGTTAACACAAACACGGCAGTTGAGAGTCCTTTTTTTTGTTGTGGAAGTATTGTATTTGTCGAAGACCTTGTATTTGAGGGGGAAAGCTCGCCAGTTAGCTGTGTTGAATTTTAAAAATTCACTTAAAACTCACCTACTGGCTTTAAAATGTGGTTCAGCTAGGGAGTTGATGATATCTGAAAAATTAAATAGCGTTTGGCAAACCACAGGACAGAGGAGACAGTCAAGGGATGCGTCGTCATTCCTAGTGGATTTGTGGAAGTTTCGAGCAATTATTCGCCCGCGATAGCCTGCAAATGCACGGAGAGCTGCACAAAAGTGTCACTTCCCCCCTTCTTTCGCTTGGAGCTAACCCAAGCCCATGTTTGTTCGTTTGTTCTTTTCTTCCAACCTATCGGTTGTGTTTTGTGTATCTGTAAAAAAATGTGTAATGCTCCTGGTCGGAAATGAGAGAAACCACTAGACAATCTGATCTAATGGCTATTAGTGGTTTAAGGAAGCTGAGATAGTGGGGGACGGCCGGCGAGGGATTTTGTTACATCTGGAGCCGTCAACCAGGATAAAAGCAAACCTGAGAGAAAAAAAAGTGGAATCACGACGACCGAAAATGATTTCAGAAAGGAAAAAGAATCGACGGAGTGGATGAGCCGGAGAACGAACGGACAGAAAAAAGCCCAAACGGACCCTGTGAGCAGCGGAAAAAGAAAAAGAAAAAGAAAAGAAGAGAATAGACACGTGCGGAAGGACAGGCAAAACAACAACAACAACAAAAAAACCTTCCACACGAAAAGACTTTTTTTAAAAATAAAGACAAAGAAAGAAAAAGAAAGAAAAAGAAATCTATAAAGGTAAGGAGTCCACATTCACCCCCCGCCTCCATTCAATCTCTGCACTTCGACAATAAGAAAAAATTGTTTTTAATTAGTAGGTAATTTTAAAATGTAGAAAGTAAAGAAAAAACAACTAAGTCCTCTATTTCGGTTTTGTGGGTATGTATGTGTATGACAGCTGATTTTTTTGTTATATTTTTTGGTAAAAGAGAATGAAAGAATTTATTTCCTTGCCCACTTCCCGCACTTATCTTGGCCGTTAGAATTCAAAATGTTTTTCCTAGAAGTTTCATAGTTTTTTTACGCTTAAATGATTGAGACCGTGGTTTGAAAAAAAAAAAGATTTTTTTCCTGTGTGTAAACAGAATTTGTACTTGTACTGTTGGACTAAACCAAATAGCTTGAAATAGAAATGTTTTTGACAATTTAACTGTGTACTTATGTGGAACTGGGTTGTTTGAAATAGAACTATTTGTAAAAAAATGGATAAATGATAAGAAATCAAAGAAGATGCATATAAGAATAAGGAGAAAAATTTATAAAAAGGGAATTAAAGTAAGGTTCGCTAAAAGAAAAAAAAATAGCAGTGTTAGTTTCAAACCGAGTGGTCAATGATTTGAGTGCGGGATGCGGGTGAACAGAGAACTCCCACCATTAAAAAGAGGAAAAAAATAGATGAGAAAATGGCGGAAAATAAAAAAAAAGAAAGAAAGAGAGAGAGGAGGAGTAGGAACTGATGAAGAAATTTTTAAAAAATGAAAAAAAAATTTTTTAAAAGAGAGTGTAAACTGTTGAATTTTAAAAAGAAAACAAGAAAGTTTTCTGGGGGGATGGAATTTGAAAGAGAAACCGACGGACTTTAGCTACATTAAACGGATAATTCGCATGAAAATATGTACCCTCAGCAGATCTGATACAGAAGTCTTTGATTTAAAATATGAAAATTTTATATGCTATAAAAAAAAAAGGAAAAACTATGCCACAATTACCAAATAAAGCGATGTTGTGAGGGAAATTCACAATAGAGAATACCTATATAGAGGTATGTAAATCTGGTAAAATGATTTTGCATATACTATTTCTAATATAAAAATGTTTACTTCTACACGATCAGTTAAGTGGTAATGTTTTCATTGTTTTACCTATAGTTTGACTCCTCTAAATATATTTAGAGAGGAGTCAACAATACACAGTTTCTTTGTTATGACAAAAAAACTGTCTAGGGTTATTCTACCGAATAAATAGTATCTACGCACAATCTGAGCAATGTACTTAAAAGGTGTATTTCTTTGATGCTAACACAATAGAAATATACGTTGAAAGTACAATGAAAACACAGGTTATGATACTAAATGACAAAAGGAAAATAAATTTGTGTACTTCAATGTAAATGTGGTAAAGTAACATTGCAAAGAGCAATATGTAAACGTTTCAACCTTTATTCATGCTAAACTAGAAAATTAAATATGCAAACGTTATTTTTGTCATTAAAATACGTATTTGCACTAGATCTGATCAGTGGCAATACAAAAGTATATGATAGGAAAGTCAATGTTTTAATCGCTAAAATAAGAGAGAACGTGGTAAAGTAAATTGCAAAGAACAATACGTAAACGTTTGAAAGAAAGACCAACGTTATCCATGCAAAATAATGGAGAAACCGACGTACTTAAGCTACGTTAAACAGATAATTCACATGAAAATATGTACCCTCAGCAGATCTAATACAGAAATGTTTGATCAAAAATGTGAAGGTTTTATGTGCTATAAAAGCAGATAAAAATCTGCCAAAATTAACAAATAAAGCGATGTTATAAGGGAAATTTACAAGAGAGAATACTTATATACAGGTATGTCAATCTGGTAAAATGATTTTGCATATACTATTTCTAATATAAAAATGTTTACTTGCACACGATAGGTTAAGTGGTAATGTTTTCATTGCTGTACCTATAGTTTGACTCCTCAATATATCTAGAGAGGAGTCAACAATACACAGTGTTTTTGTGATGACAAAAAAACTGTCTATGGTTATTTTACCGAATAAATAGTATCTACGCACAATCTGAGCAATGTACTTAAAAGGTGTATTTCTTTGATGCTAACACAATAGAAATATACGCTGAAAGTACAATGAAAACACAGGTTATTATACTAAATGACAAAAGGAAAATAAATTTGTGTACTTTAATGTAAATGTGGTAAAGTAACATTGCAAAGATCAATATGTAAACATTTCAACCTTTATTCATGCAAAACTAGAAAATTTAATATGCAAACATTATTTTTGTCATAAAAATATGTATTTGCACTAGATCTGATCAGTGGCAATAAAAAATTATATGATAGTAAAGTGAATGTCAATGTGGTAAAGTAAATTGCAAAGAGCAATACGTAAACGTTTGAAAGAAAGATCAACGTTATCCATGCAAAATCACAGAGAAACCGACGGACTTTAGCTACATTAAACGGATAATTCGCATGAAAATATGTAACCTCAGTAGATCTGATACAGAAGTCTTTGATTTAAAGTATGAAAATTTTATATGCTATAAAAAAAAGGAAAAAACTCTGCCAAAATTATCAAATAAAGCGATGTTGTAAGGGAAATTCACAAAAGAGAATACCTATATACAGGTATGTGTGGTGTTAAAGGCTTTTAGGAGGTCAGTGGCTAAGGGCAAGACTGTGTTGCCGTAAGATATCTGACTCCATATTTTGGTTATATTATTTTACCCCACGTTGACTGGCTGGCGCAATGCCTTGCCCAAAGAAAGTCCAAAAGAAATATACAAAAAGAAAAGATAGAAACAGATAAGAGACGAAAACATTTCTCCCATACTTTCCTTTATTTACGTAACGTACCTGGGCATTCGAAGCGCGCACGAACGTGTCTGGCTTGTAGAGTGAAATTTATTTCATTGTAAAATTACAATGAAGGCACGAGGCCTTGAGTTTTGGGGGGAAGGGGAAGGGAGCGGTCTTTCATTAACTATGTTATCTATGGGAACCTAGCTAGCCACATTCGTCGACCCATTCAGCAGTACAATATATAATCATTCATTCGTCACCATATGCGCAGCAATCACCAAAATACCACAATTTCTCTATGAAAAGAGCCCTACTTAAAATCCCGAGTGCAGTGTATGATTTTATTTACAATATGATTTTACAGTGAAAGTATATATTGGGGATGGGAGAAAAACCCCGAAAACGAAAAAGACGAAACCAAGGAAAAAAGGATTCTCCCCGTTTGGTTGCCCTCCCATCCCCCCGTCTATAAAATTGGAGGCCGACTGTTTTCCGGGGCGAAAGAACCGAAAACAAGCCGGACCTACCCTAGGTGGGGCGGGAATCCTAATCTACATGGGTAAAAGAAATAAAGGGTCGGGCGCGGTATGGGTCGATATAAGCAGGTAATGTGATTTTTATACATATGAATTTTCAAGATCTTCAACAAAAAGCGGACTGGGATACAGGTTGAGGTGCAAAAATAATGGGGATGGGGAAGATCTTGAGAGCTAACGACTAGATGACAGGGACGATGACTCACAGCATACTGCTAACTAGGTTTCAAGGGGGACAAAAAAAAGAAATGGCTACTTACTCGGGCTGGGGTCCCTAAGGACCCGTACCGTAGACGCCATGGGTCGGCAGAGGAGGGAAGGATGACTCCAACATTGCCCCCTTTCTCACGACCAGGCTCGCTGCATTCACCCACCTTTTGCTGAATGTTATGCGATCCAAGCGTTTTCTATCGCATCTGATTTTGACCCTCAGCTGATGCCGAAAATACAAAACCAGATCACGATGAGAAAAGTTTGCATCGTCATACAATCCCTTGTTTCGCGTCGTCCAAATCACCATCCGAGCTACAGCTAGGATCGCGAGAAACACCATACGCTTCTCACCGTGAAACAGAGGAAGAACGTTGTCCACGACGTAACCAACGTCGAGCAGCACGAGCTGTTTGGGTTCGATGCGAGCCGTCCACTCCCCGACGTGATCCCAGAACGGGCGAACTCGCTCGCAGTAGTAGAAGGCGTGCTCAGCCGTTTCTTCCAAGCCACTTCCGCAACGAGTACAATCGGGCATGTCTGCCAGGCCCGCTCTGAAGTTCAAGCTGAGAAGGGGCAACGCATTCCGTACAAGTCGCCAGGTGAGCGAGAACTCGGAGTTGTTCAAGGAGCTCGATCCTGGCGCCCAATTCCAATGAGAGCGGATCTCCTCCGCCGTCCAGCCACGCCGCTCACTAAGAGGATCCGAAGCGGAACCCACCACTAGCTCCCGATACAGTTCTTTTCGAGGCCGTGAAAGGTCACTGGACCCAAGAAGGTTACGAAGGGCCTTTCGGCACTCGCGGACAAACAGTGTTTCGCCCAAAGACCTACGTCGGCTTTCAGCCTTTGGGTCTGACTTTAGGCGAGGAAAAGTCCGACTCGCCTTTCGTCTTCACACTGAGTCCCCCGTCAAGGATCGGCCCAAGTATGCAAGTCTTTCAGCAAGCCAATGGCTCTCCAGATCAGGCACACCTAGGCCCCCGTTGCGTGTACGTTGGATACAGACCTGCCTACGGACCATCGGCCTTGCACCTCCCCAGACAAGTCTGGTGAGGGATCGTTGCAGCGCCAACCGATGTGCCTTAGGCAGAGGAAGTACAGCCAATCGGTAAAGGATCAAGGGGAAGACGTACCCGGCACACGCCTCCGCCCTGCCCTTTAAGGACAACCTCCTTGGAAGCCAGATTCCCACCTGAGCATTCACCTTAGCTTGTACTTCCGACCAATTTCGCTCCAGTTGGAGGTCGGGCCCGAACCACACCCCGAGGATGCGGATGGGTCCGTCACTCCAGCGGAAGGGCCCTGGAAGAGTATTGCTACCCGTCCAAGCACCGAGCCGCAAACCTTCGCTTTTGTCAAAATTGACCTTGGCTCCTGCAATCCGTTCGTACTCGCCAACCGCCTTCTTCACAGCCTTTATGTCCAGGCGGCGGGACACAAACACTGTGATATCATCAGCGAACGCTGAAACCCTTGCCGAAAGAGGGCCAGCAAAAGGGACACCGCGCAGGGCCGGATTTGCCCCCTCATCCCTAAGCCTACGGAGCAGGGGCTCCAAAGCGAGGACATAGAGAAGAGGAGACAGGGGGCAGTCCTGCCGGACCGAACGCTCGATCGCGAAAACCCTCGAACGCCTGAGGGTTGTGGTACATCATACTAATCCATCTGCGGAACCCCGGTTCGAATTCGGCAGTCTCCAAAACAGTGGCCAAAAACCGATGGTCGACCCTATCGAAGGCCTTGGACTGATCTAAACTGATCAGCGCGGCTTCAGTGTCGTCTTTTATCCCCTCTAGGACCTCGCGAATCAAGTGCAGATTGTCCTGGATCGATCTTCCCTTCACAGCGTAGGTCTGCTCGGGGCCGATCAGATCGCTAATGACAAGCTGTAAAATCGTTAACTCTGTGTTAAGCAGAGTTATGGGCCTGTAATCGTCTAAACCCTCCCATACATGCCTGCCACCTTTCTTCAGCAATGTGATCACGCCCTTGGTAACGCTACCAGGGATGGCTCCCTGGGCGAACCAATGGTTGAACATATCCGTCAGAATAGGTACAAACTTCGTAGGGCAAACCATCTAGTCCCGGCGACTTGTTGAGGCCGACCTGCTTCAACGCATCACGGACTTCGCATTCAGTAACCACACCCTCGCAACTAGCCGCTTCGGCCGCCCCAAGGCGGGGGAAGTCGGCGAGATAGCTACGAAACTCCCGGAGCGGGAGATCAGTGCAGCGGGCAAAGCGATCCCGAAAGTGCGCCCGAAAGGCATCACGCATCTCGCCACTCGATCGCAGCAATCGCCCATCCGGGGCCTTGACAGAAGCGATATACCGATCGGGGAACCTTCGCACTTCTTCTTCACGCGCAGTCGCGTTCGACTTCACAGCTTCGTTGAGAACTCTCTTTAACCTAGATCTAACTACATGTCCCTTGTAGCGCTCGCTACTCTCACGCTCAAGGTCCCCCCTAGCTAGCTCTACGGTTAGGGAGTCCCCCCAGCCACCGCCCGGGAAAGTCTATCGTCTATAGATTTCGCCTCCTTGGTCCTATTTAGGTTGAGCTGTCGACCGTACTTGGTGGCGAAATCTCTAATTCTATGTTTAAGAGAAACCCACCACCTATTCCCGGTAACCGCCCCCACTAACGCCCGCTTGATTAGGGATTCTAGCCGATCCCGGAAGTCCCGTATCTCCAGTAAGGAGGTATTGAACTTCCAGTACCCGGCTAGTCTAGGCCTATTAGCTAACCGTAGACTGACCCTAACCAGTTTATGGTCAGTCCACGCTATCAAGTGGAACGTGGGACAACTAACGAAGTCAATGTCAGCTCGTCTAACTAACACTCTGTCCAAGTAGGAACCTACTTTGGCAGAGGGCGAGCGATCTAGCCACGTCCACATCTCCCGCCCTGGGTGATCCAGACGAAACCTGTCGACCAAGTCATGACGAGTGATAAGGCCGACAAGGCTGCTTTCACACCTTCCCAATCTACTAGCTCCCCGCCCGACCTTATCTATCTTGGGATCAAGGATCGCATTCCAATCACCCATTAAAACTAGCCGCTTTGTATCGTCCAGGAACGGCGCCAACCGACGAAAAAAGGGAACCCTCTCCGCAGCGATATTGGGCGCATAAACCGCAACCAGACGGAACTTGAAACTTTTAACGGCAACATCGGCCACAACCAGTCGGCCCCCGTCACCTGCAAAAACAACGTCAACATCGGCATCAAGGCTGCGTCCAATTAGCAAAGACACCCCAGCGCTGGTACGGCTGCCGTATGCTGAGAAGACGTTAAAATCGCCCTCCAGCACACGACAGTCGGCACCGCAAGTGAAGTGGGTTTCTTGCACTGCAGCAACATCTACGCAAAGGTTCTTGAGTTCACCAAGCAAGCGCGTACACTTGCTTGGATCCCTCAGTCCCCTCACATTCAAAGTAGCAATGTTTAAAGCCATCAATCCCACTTACCTTAATCACTGTCTACTACGGGCCGGAAATCCTTCGGGGTAAGGATGCCGACGGCCTGACGCAAGGAGCCGGTGCCGAGCTCAGTGGTAACTCGGTCGTCCCTGGTAATTCCTCCGACATCCAGCGGGAACCTCACCTTTAGGGACCTATAAAATGAGGGGTGAACCGAAATCGGGACCCTCCCTGAACAATAAGATAAACATTTTTTACGGTTGGAGTGCTCCAACTCCGCCAACTTTATGCCCGTGTCAGTCTGACAGACCGTATTCAGGAACTTCCACACGCCCCTGGTACGGTCGCCAGCTGACCGGACAAAAGTGGTCACCATGGGTGCACTCCGAAAATTAACAGGGTTCGCCACGTTCTGTCCTTTAATTTTTTCCAGGCTCAGCAGCGGCTTTAGTGCCTTTCGCAGCTGGAAATCACCAACTGCTTCCGGCTCTACTGAGCACAAAGCCGCTGCCTTCCTGATTTGTTCCACTGTCCAATCCTGCTTTTTCTCCCCCTGCCGGCTTGATTTTTTCCGAGCAGGAGGGTTTTTTGGTGTTCTGGGTGACACGGGTGACGCGGGGAACAATTCCTGTGAGGAAAATGAAGAGGGGCTCAGAGAGGGAAGGGATGAGGTGCGAGCAAGGCCTTCTGATTTGGTTCTTTCGGCCGATTGGGATCTTGGGAGGGGAATTTGGTAGGGACGAGGTTTTTTAGAAAACAGTTCATGTGTAACAGTCTGTTTTGGGGGGTCAGGTTTTTGTTGGGGAGAGGGCATGTCCATTTGTTGTGGGGGTTGTGCAATGGGAGGTGGTGGTGGTAGTGGTGGTGGTGGAGATGGTAATGGAGGTGTTAGTTGCAGTGGAGCTGCCGGCTGGGCATGAGAGGAGGGGCCTGTCTTAAGATGGGGCTTTTCCTGACACACTTTTTTGGAGGCCCCTTCTCCACTCTCCCTCCTCCTCTTCAAATTCACCGTGGTCTCCATTGGTTCTTGAGTTGTTTTTTTCTCCTTCTTTTTTGACGGAGCTGCTGGTGTTGGTGATTCTGGTGTTGGAGCTGGTGTTGGTCTTGGGCTTTCTGATGTTTTGTTGCTGGTTTCTTTGTTGGTTCTTTTGTTGTCTTGACTGGAGAAATTGTGGCTGGGATTGAGTCTCCGGATTTGGGGGACTTCTTTTTCCTCCTGGCCACCTCGGTCCAGCCCTCCGGGTTATTTGTCTTGGACTGGCCCTGACCTGGGCCCTGCTCCTCCTTACTTGGTTGCTTGTTGTTGATGGTGGTGGTGGTGGTGGTGGTGGCGGCTGCTGCTGTGGCTGCTGGGTTCTCGGTGCCTGCATCTTGTGCTTTTTGGGGGCAAAACTTGGCAATATGGCCCACTTGTTTGCATCCCCAACACCTTGGCCGTCTCCCCTCCACCACCACCATCATCTGCCGGTCCCTGCTGACTAAAGTTTCGGGGATGGCCTGAAAGCCATCCCTCGTCAGACACAGCCGGAACGTGTAGTCCCCGTAGGCTGTCCCGGCGGAAGACCTGAGGAGGTTAAATTCTTCCACTCTGCCAAAGGCACTCAAGTAAGAGGCCAGAACATCCCCAGTGATGAAAGCCGGGACGTTGCATACTGTAACGCGGACCCTACGGGTCCCTTTATACTCCGGCTGTAGTCTGAAAAACCTGGTCGTGATATTACTTTTGGCTGCTTTAGCGGCTTCCGCCTCTGTGGGCAGCAGGACATCCCAAGTTGCAAAACTTTTTCGGCAAAAGTATTGGCAAGGGATGCCTGCTTTTTTCAGAAGCTCCCCGATTGCTTCTTTCTTTAATCCCACCAGGCGCCGGGTTTTAAGGTCGGAAACGACCAGCGAGAGGATCCTAGGCTTCGACTATCTCCGGGATGGGCAAGATTTCGTTGCCTACAAAATATTGGGCATATTTGCCCACCTGGTCCCTTTCAAAGTCATCTGGTCCTCTCTGCTGGACTTTCCATGGCGCTGGACTTTTTTGCCCTGGCTGAATTGGGCTGTCTGGGCTTTCTGAGTCAGCTGGAACCGGCAATGAGGGCCAATTAGACCCTATTAGGCTTGTCTGCTCTTTGCTTTCCTTGGTTTTTTTCACTTCCGGGCTGCTTGGAGTAGAAGAAGAACAACAACAACCCTCCATGGCTGCGATGAAAAAGAAGCAACCAGGAGGGTAGAACGTACAAACAAAAAACCTCCAACTATAGCAAGAGTGGAGGCGGGGTTCTACTGGCTATAAGGAATGAAAAAAGCAAGCCGTAAAAATGATGAAAGAGTAGGACCCCTGTCAAAGTTGAAACAAAAATTTGACAACGGTCACACAATTCAATAGTTCGCAGACAAAAAACGACAAACGTTTAACAGGCAAAAGACGACAAAGTCAAACAAATGTTGAAACAGACAAGCAATACTGACAAAAAGTCTAACAAAAAAGTGACAAAAGTCAAACAAGAAAATTAATGACAGTCACAAGCGAACAAAAAATAAAAACTTGGTAAGACAAAAAATTAAATTAAAAAAAAACTAGGTCAAACCAAGTCTTACCAAATAATAATTTTTCCCAACGAAGAAATACAGTCATGTACACAAAGCAAACTTTAGCGAAATAACTGACAAGTAGGCCACTGGCTTGTAGAGTGAAAACCGATATGGCTGCCTCGAGCATATTTGACGAGGGGAAATCTCGAACCTGCGAGAGGTAATTTGCACGTATGCAAATTGTTACGAGATCTCACAATAATACAAATACGCACGGTAACGGCTGAATGGGTGATTTTTTTTTGTTCTGAGTGCATTTGCCCGACGAACGTGTTACATAGCAAGGAAAGAGAAGGAAGGAAAGAAGGAAAGAGAAGGAAGGAAGGAAGGAACAGCTACTGAGAGAGAGGGAGAAAACGTGACACTAACAACCGTGTCCTCTCTTGAATTAATACAAGAATCAGTTTCCTGTTGCCTTTTACGCCCGCTCTTGACAACAAGCTATTTCGGCAATCATGGCCTTTAGTCCAAAACTAATTCCCCTTTTTGACGGGACCGATGCCGGGCAATCGGTGGTTGAATGGGTGGAGAAGGCAGAGTTGGTGTGCCGTTTGAGCGGGGTAAGAAATATCGAATGCGTAGAGCCGATGCGCCTCTCGGGGGGCGCATACACAGTGTATCAGCAGCTGAGTGAGGAGAAGAGGGCTGACTTTGCCTGTATAAAAGATGTTCTTTACACAGCATTTGCCCTCAGTCCTGTAACGGCTTATAAGCAGTTCGCGGCGCGCCGTTTGCAGTTGGGAGAAACGGTGGATGTCTATTTGGCGGAGCTACGCAAGCTTGCGACTCAGTTCGGAGGTATGACGGAGCGAGGTCTGGTCTGCGCATTCATTGCTGGGTTGCCGGAGCATGCGGAGAATTTCTCCAGGCCACTACCCGAGTAGACGATTTGCCGATATCCGAAATATTGGCCTGTGCCCGAGCAATATTGAAGGACAGTTTCACGGGCACAGAATCGGCAGCCGCTGCAGCTCAACTACCGGGACGTCAAGAGAAGGGAGTCACAGCTCTAAGGAGATGCTATGTGTGTCAAGAACCTAACCACATGGCTCGAGATTGTCCTAGGCGGCACAGAAGTCCCAGGTCCCCAAAGGTTCTCATTTGTTATCGGTGCAAGCGACAGGGCCACGTTGCACGATATTGTCCGGGAAACGAGCGAAGGGGACGAGTCTTCAGCGCCAGTCTCTCCCCCAGACCTCATATGAATGGCGCTCTGCCTGCAGTCAGTGTGCAGATGGACGGAGTAAGAAGAACTGCCCTGGTGGATACGGGCTGTACGCAAACCCTAGTACGCAAACCATGCTGTCAGACGTGGAAGAAAAAGCAAGTCCCCTTGATGGTTGTAGGAGGGAACTCGTCAATGTGTTGTGGAGAGAGCGTGGTCCAAATTGGCATCGGCAATGGACCTTCAGTCGCCGTACGAGCCCTGGTTGTGGATGAGGCTCTGTTTGGATATGATCTGCTACTAGGGCTGAATGCGATCAGACAACTTGGGGGAATGACTATGTCTGCCACCGGCGAAGTGAAATTTCCTCAGCGTGAAAGGCTGATGTGTGCTGCCATTACCCTCGACGAGCCTGACTTTCACGCTGAATACGACGAGGCCAAGCGTGTATGGACCGCATCTTGGAAATGGTCCGGTGACCAGCCACCTGTGTCTTTGAAAAACAGGCTTTCAGAATACCCTGCCCCTAAGCGACTCCAAGGTGAATATGAGCGGGAGTTGCAGGCTTGGATTCAGAACGGTTGGCTGATTCCGTACCCGGAGAACGAACTTGGCCCTCCTAAAGGCTTGATACCTTTAATGGCCATATTACAGGAAAGTAAGCAGAAGGTCCGGCCAGTTATGGACTATCGCGAGTTGAATGAGCACGTGAATGCGTATACGGCGAATGCGGACGTATGTGCGCAAACCATGCGGGAATGGCGACAGCAGGGGCCAAAAGCCGCTATAGTGGACCTACGCCGGGCATATCTGCAGATCCACGTTGACAAGTCACTGTGGCCGTTCCAAACGGTGAAAATTAAAGGGCAAAGGTACTGCCTCGCCCGCTTGGGGTTCGGGCTCAATGTAGCGCCACAGATTATGCGGTCCATCGTAAAAGCTGTGATCGGGAAAGATGAAACCGTCAGTCGCGCTACCTCTTCGTATGTCGATGACATATTTGTTAACGAAAGTGTGTGTTCGGCAGCTCAAGTGAAGACGCATCTTGAACGATTTGGGTTGACTTGTAAGAACCCGGAACAAGTAAGTAGTGGCGCTCGAGTGTTGGGCGTATACGTCTGGGAGGAGTTCGGCAAGCTTAGATGGCGACGCGACGGCGAGCGTCCGAAGCTTCCTAATGTACTTACGCGTCGTGCCGTCTTTTCTGTGTGTGGGCGGCTGACCGGGCATTTTCCAGTGTGCGGCTGGCTCCGTGTTGCAGCTGCGTTTGTAAAACGGAGAGCTAACTCTGTGACAACCGGATGGGACGACGAAACACAAGACCCCATGTTGCGTCGGATGCTTGACGAAATCGTGATGAGATCGTCACAAACTGATCCAGCACGTGGGGACTGGTGCGCAGATGGTCAGGAAGTCACTGTGTGGGTGGATGCCAGCTCCCTGGCCACCGGGGTGGCTATTGAATATGCTGGAGCTATCATTGAAGACGCAAGTTGGCTACGACCGGTGCACGCAGATAAGCACATCAACCTGGCGGAGCTTGATGCAGTGTTGAGGGGCGTTAATCTGGCGCTGCACTGAAAGGCGAGTGTGATTCACCTGCGGACGGACTCGGCCTGCGTGCACCGGTGGATTTCTGACACCCTGTCCGGGAAAGCAAGGGTGCAGACAAACGCGGCGTCGGAGATGTTAATAAGACGGCGACTGAGTACGCTCCAAGAATTAGCGGCAGAGTATAGACTGACAATTGACGTGGCACTCGTCAAATCCCAGGTGAACCGAGCCGATCCACTCACTAGAGTGCCCCGACGATGGCTGGATGCACTTCGGAAAGAAGGGGAACCCATCGAGCCGGTATGCGCCGCATCTATGGGTGAGCTGGATCCCGCTCGCATTCGAACCATTCACCGATCTTGTGGGCACCCTGGCGTAAAGCGCACACTCTACTTTGTGAAACTGGCAAGTCCTGAGGTCTCTAAGGCAGCTGTTCGAGAGGTAGTTAGAGAATGCGAAGAGTGTCAGTCCATAGATCCAGCCCCGGTGAGTTGGAAGGCAGGCAGACTGGACGTATGCGAGAACTGGAGGAGGGTTGGAATGGACGTGACTCACCTTGGAGGTCGTCATTACCTAACCTTAATCGACTGCGGTCCCAGTTGGTTTGCTATTTGGAGGCCGTTATCATGCCAAGATGCTGCCAGCATTGTTCGGCAGTTGGAGACCGTATTTTGCGAGAGGGGGGCGCCTGTTGAGCTTCTCACAGATAACGCCACGACCTTTAGCGGAGAGACGTTCTCTAGATTCGCCGAGCGCTGGGGCGTTCGGATGAGATTCCGATGCGCATACGTACCGGCTGGCAACGGGATTGTGGAGAGATCTCACCGCACAATAAAGCGCATTGCCGCAAGAACGCGGTGCTCGGTGATGGAGGCTGTATACTGGTACAATGTGACTCCCAAAGACGATGCGTCGGCGTCAACTGCACCTGCAAACATAATATACTCATATACAGCCCGTATAAGAGGTGTTGATGTCACGTTCCACCGGAAGAGGCCGGACCCAGCAGTTATGAGGTAGGGGATAGTGTGTGGGTGAAAATCCCTCAGGGGCGATGTACAACCCAGTTCGGAAAGGGGACAATTACGGGTGTGTACAGCCCCCATTCGGTCCTTGTTGACGGGACACCTCGCCACGTAAAGGATGTTCGTCCAGTGCGAGGAGCAGACGCCACTTATTGCAGCAGCGCTTCCTCTGACGACGAAGCGCCGATGCTGTATTTACCGCGGGAGGACCCCATAGCGTCAGAAAGCGACCACAGCGACCGTGGTCAACGTGGGCCCGGAGACACGTCCGAGGACGACGACGTTGCCGAGAGAATTCCGCTCAGACGAAGTAGCAGACTCAAAAGACCTGCTCCGCGCTGTACGGTGTGTGATTCCCAAATCAGGGAGGAGTGTGAAGGTAACGTACCTGGGCATTCGAAGCGCGCACGAACGTGTCTGGCTTGTAGAGTGAAAACCGATATGGCTGCCTGGAGCATATTTGACGAGGGGAAATATACAAATACGCACGGTAACGGCTGAAGGGGTGATTTTTTTTGTTCTGAGTGCATTTGCCCGACGAACGTGTTACATCGCAAGGAAAGAGAAGGAAGGAAAGAAGGAAAGAGAAGGAAGGAAGGCGAGGACCTGAAGGAGAGAGAGAGAAAGAAGGAAGGAACAGCTACTGAGAGAGAGGGAGAAAGCGTGACACTAACAACCGTGTCCTCTCTTGAATTAATACAAGAATCAGTTTCCTGTTGCCTTTTACGCCCGCTCTTGACAACACAGATCAGTGGCAATAAAAAATTATATGATAGGAAAGTGAATGTTTTAATCGCTTAAACAAGACAAAACGGTCAATGTGGTAAAGTAAATTGCAAAGAGCAATACGTAAACGTTTGAAAGAAAGATCAACGTTATCCATGCAAAATCACAGAGAAACCGACGGACTTTAGCTACATTAAACGGATAATTCGCATGAAAATATGTACCCTCAGCAGATCTGATACAGAAGTCTTTGATTTAAAGTATGAAAACTCTGCCAAAATTATCAAATAAAGCGATGTTGTGAGGGAAATTCACAAAAGAGAATACCTATATACAGGTATGTGTGGTGTTAAAGGCTTTTAGGAGGTCAGTGGCTAAGGGCAAGACTGTGTTGCCGTAAGATATCTGACTCCATATTTTGGTTATATTATTTTACCCCACGTTGACTGGCTGGCGCAATGCCTTGCCCAAAGAAAGTCCAAAAGAAATATACAAAAAGAAAAGATAGAAACAGATAAGAGACGAAAACATTTCTCCCATACTTTCCTTTATTTACTTGGTGAATGGACTAACCAACGCTACGTCCCAAGGCGTAGCGTTGTGCCCAAAAAACCAGACAGCAAAATCGGTGTTGTCGGTTCGACGTCACTACCCGAAAAAGAGGTCGGTTCACAGAAAACCTGAGTATTTATCTTTCTACACCGGCTCCAAATTCGCTACTCCAAAATCCTTCTAACTTTGGTGCGACCGCTTCCCATTGGCTACTTTTACTTTTTATTATTTTTCTTTTTTCTGATTTTTAACCGGATGGATGCGTGGAGCCTTATGCGTGGCGACGCGTTTATACATTTTGTATATGGCAGCCGACGAGTCAATATCCGGTTGGGAGTTTTACTGTTAATTCCCAAATCTCCACAATACATCGCCACCCGAAATAGCGGAGCTATTAGGAGGATTCTTAGAGAAAAAATGAATATTTGTAAGGGTGCCACGGCTCCCTTTAAAAAATTTTTAATTTTTAATTTTTTTTTTTTGTGTTGGACACACAAAAAAAAAAATTAAAAATTAAAAATTTTTGCAAAAAGACAGAATTGATTTTTAATTGCTAGGAGGATTATTTATCAAATTCTTGTATCTTATTTGCAAATTTTCAATAATTTTGGTAATTTGTTAAGGGTGGCTGGAAAACTAGGACTTGTTGGATGTGACGGATTTTATTTCAGGTTTTTTTAATTTTTTTTTTTATGTGCATTAATTTTGGTAGTGCATAGAATTGTTGAATGTAGTAGTAAGTAAAGTAAAGTTAGCGACCATAGTCGAGGGTGACCCGGAGGCTCCCTTTTCGATAGCTACTACACCAAGGTGTAGGGGAGGGCGCTACTCCATTCTCTGGATTGCTCCACTTTACCCTTGAACCGTACCTTATAATGCTGAGTGTTAAGCAAGGTGGTATCAAGTTCCATTTTTAAAGTCTTTGGTATGACTCGACCTGGGATTGAACCCAGGTCTCCCGGGCCATTGGCGAACACTCTAACCGCTGGGCCAATGTAGTTTGAGAGGATTATTCTTCATTAACCCTTTTGCTTTTTCTTTGGAACTACTTTTAATATCCGAGAATAATTTTTATTCATTTTTTATTTTTTATTTTTTATCCGTGAGTTTGTTTTTTTTTGTTTTTTTGTTCTTTTTTTGTTTTTGTTTTTGTGTGTGTGTTCGCTCGCTTGTTTAAACGTTGCATTTTCTGTAGTAGTGACTACTTTTCTTTTCTTTTTTTTTTTTTTTTTTTTTTAGTCGCTAGTATTTGCTGGAAATCTCTTTTTTTTGTGTACCTCGTGGTAGGTTTTTTTTTTTTTTTTTTAAAGCAAAATGTCACTGTGGGAAAAAAAGTTATGAGCCGAGAAGGTGGCCTACAGAAGTAGCAGTATAGTTCAGAGGAGAAGTGTGAGTTTTTTTGGGTCCTCTGGAATTCCTAGCAGTCGTTGGTGTTTTAGTGAGGTAGTGGGAGAGATAAACCGTGTTGCTGAAGAAACCAAAATAGGAGTAGGGTGAGTGAAAGTTAAAAAGTTACCTATTTTGCGAGTTGGGAAGTGAAAAGTGTGTTGATGGATAAAGTTTTGCTGAAAGAAAAATTCCACGTTGTTTGGTATTTACGTCCATTTTGCATCGTCCTTGAAGTTAGTTCGGCGGGAACATTTGAAAATTTTTCTCGATGTTTCGCTGGTTTTTTTTTTGGGGGGGGGTTGTTGTTTTTTTTTCTTTTTTTTTCTTTTTGTGCCACGTGGAAAGTCGTCTGTCTCCAGTTTAGGATGTTTTTGTTGTTTTTTTTCTTTTTAAAATTTCTTGTTGGGATGTCTTCTTTATTCTGGGTGTTCATCATTCACGTATTCGGGGTTCACCAATGTGGTGTTTAAAGGTTTTTAGCGTCGAGGTCACGAATGTGGGGTTTGAAGGTTTTTCGCGTCGAGGTCACCAATGTCGGGTTTAAAGGTATTTAGGAGGTCTGGGGCTAAGGGCAAAGCTGTGTTGCCGTAAGATATCTGACTCCATATTTTGGTTATATTATTTTACCCCACGTTGACTGGCTGGCGCAATGCCTTGCCCAAAGAAAGTCCAAAAGAAATATACAAAAAGAAAAGATAGAAACAGATAAGAGACGAAAACATTTCTCCCATACTTTCTTTTATTTACTTGGTGAATGGACTAACCAACGCTACGTCCCAAGGCGTAGCGTGGTGCCCAAAAAACCAGACAGCAAAATCGGTGTTGTCGGTTCGACGTCACTACCCGAAAAAGAGGTCGGTTCACAGAAAACCTTTCTACACCGGCTCCAAATTCGCTACTCCAAAATCCTTCAAATTTTGGCGCGACCGCTTCCCATTGGCTACTTTACTTTTTATTATTTTTCTTTTTTCTGATTTTTAATCGGATGGATGCGTGGAGCCTTATACGTGGCGACGCGTTTATACATTTTGTATCTGGCAGCCGACGAGTCAATATCCAGTTGGGAGTTTTACTGTTAATTCCTAAAATCCCCACATATCTGGTAAAATGATTTTGCATATACGAGTTCTAATATAAAAATGTTTACTTCTACACGATCGGTTAAGTGGTAATGTTTTCATTGTTGTACCTATAGTTTGACTCCTCAATATATTTAGAGAGGAGTCAACAATACACAGTGTTTTTGTTATTACGAAAAAACTGTCTATGGTTATTTTACCGAATAAATAGTATCTACACACAATCTGAACAATGTACTTAAAAGGTGTATTTCTTTGATGCTAACACAATAGAAATATACGCTGAAAGTACAATGAAAACACAGGTTATTATACTAAATGACAAAAGGAAAATAAATTTGTGTACTTCAATGTAAATGTGGTAAAGTAACATTGCAAAGAGCAATATGTAAATGTTTCAAACTTTATTTCTGCAAAACTAGAAAATTTAATATGCAAACATTATTTTTGTCATAAAAATATGTATTTGCACTCGATCTGATCAGTGGCAATAGAAAAGTATATGATAGGAAAGTGAATGTTTTAATCGCTAAAACAAGAGAAAACGTGGTATATTAAATTACAAAGAGCAATACGTAAACGTTTAAAAGAAAGATCAACGTTATCCATGAAAAATAATAGAGAAACTGATGGACTTTAGCTACATTAAACCCACACAAATGAATTACAAAACTTCTTTTAACAACACAACAAAGTAAGGTTTATTAGTAGCAGGCGTGGAGTGAGAGTGAGAAAGTGTCTCTTTGCGTCACTGGTCTGTATGCTGGTCCTTGGTTTGTAGGAAGCGTGTTTAAAGCTAGCAGTGAGCGAAGTGTTCCAAGTGGAATCAGTGCAGTCATGTGAGAGATATATGTTCCTTCTGCTAGCTCCAGACTCTCTCTGACGTTGTCCGTTCTACAGAAAAGGGACCAGAAAAAATAGTTCCTGAGAGGGAGAAGGAAATAATGCGCTCTGCCAGTTGATTGGTCAGTGAGTGACCGATTCTCTTAACAGGGGCATTGATTCGCGAAAGGAAATAGATCTGTGGCTGCTACATCACCCCCTGCTTAGGCGGAAAACCGACAGAGAAAAAGATAGCAGCCATAAAACAAGGAAGGGTACATTTTATACATAAACAGTTTTACAGAGCTTTTTGGGCCAATGTACTCGTCGACCACTACGTGTGGTGGTGACGTAATTGTCTTTTGGCATTGTATTTTTTTTTTACATGTGTAGGGATATGTTCATGTGTGTAAGTAGGGGGAATATGTGGCTCTTGTGTGTTTGTGTTAAGAAAGGCTCTTTTCACCCTGTCAATAGATACAGTTTCTTTTTTGCCATTAATGTCAAGGGTGAAAAGTTTGTCAGTGCGTGAAAGCACGCGGCAAGGGCCAGTGTAAGGTGGAGTGAGAGGGGCTTTGACAGCGTCCTTTCTTAGAAAAAAGTGAGTCCATGAGGAAATATCTTTGGGGACTGATGGTTTGATGGTCTGTTCCCTAGGTTGCATTGGTGGGAGATTACCAAAATAACATTGCAGTCTGTTTACATATAAAGTTGGATCTCTTTCCGTTAGATCTATAGGGTTCAGCATCTGACCTGGTAATGATAGCGGTACTCCATAGACAAGTTCTGCTGGAGAGTATCCTAGGTCCTCTTTGATAGCTGCACGACAGCCAAGAAGGACAACAGGTACATATTCGCTCCATCGCTGTTCGTCAGGATAGGAGCGCAATGCGGCCTTCAATTGGCGATGGAAGCGTTCTATCATCCCGTTAGAAGCAGGGTGGTAGCTCGTAGTTCGTATGCGATTGATCCCTAAAATCCTGGAAAGTTCCTGGAATAGGTGGGATTCAAACTGTCTGCTACGGTCAGTGGTAATTGTCGTTGGAACTCCGTAACGCGTTATCCAGCTTGCGCTATGGATTCAGCTGAAACGTCCTTTAAGGGAATAGCTTCAGGCCATCGTGTAAAACGGTCTATACAGGTCAGGAGGTAAGTAAATCCTTGACTGACCGGCCATGGTCCAACCAGATCTATATGGATATGGCTGAACCGAGCGTCTGGGGTGCTGAATGTCCTGAGGGGTGCACGGATATGTGTGTGCACCTTTGATTTTTGGCAGGATACGCAAGAACGTGTCCAGGCAGTGGTATCACGCCTTATGTTTGGCCAGAAAAATCTAGCTGAAATCAGCTTCACTGTGGCTTTGGGTCCGGGGTGTGCCAATTGGTGTAGGGTGTCAAAAACAACCCTACGATGAGTCATCGGAACAAGAGGTCGAGGTGCGTCTGTTGAGGTGTCACATATAATCTGCGTGTCCGCAGAGGGCACTGGCAGGTATGCGAACTTGCAAGTTGCAAATTCAGGTGACGATAGATCCAAGGTGTCCAGACGTGGCTGGTCTAAGGCCATCTGCCGTAAGTCGATATCCGAAGGTGAGAAAAGAGAATTAATTGGAAGGCGAGACAAGGCGTCTGCCGCAGCATTCTGTTCACCAGAGATATGTCGGATATCGTTTGTAAACTGCGAAACAAAATCCAAGTGGCGAGTTTCGCGAGGAGAATAATTGTCCGGCTTTGAGCGCAGCGCGAAAGTAAGCGGACGGTGATCGGTGTAGATCACAAATTGCCGGCCCTCTAGTGAATGCTGAAAGTGTTTCACTACGAGGTACACTGCCAGGAGTTCACGGCCAAACGTGCTGTAACGTTGTTCTGCCGGTTTCAGTTGTCTCGAAAAATAAGCGAGAGGTTGTAGCTGTTGTTGGTATTGCTGTTGCAAAACTGCACCTACAGCTGTGCCCGAGGCATCAACGACCAATGAGAACTGGGCGTCGGGTACAGGATGTGCAAGTAGTGATGTTGTTGCTAATTTCTGCTTCACTTCGTTAAAGGCTTTTAACTGTATGTCATTCAACGAAATCTGCTCATTTTTCTTTTTCCTGTTACGTAACAGGTCAGACAGAGGAGACAGGAGATCCGCACAGTGTGGGATGAAACGTCTGTAATAGTTAAGCAGACCGAGGAAGTGCCTTAGTTGGCGGAGTGAAGTGGGTGGTTAGAGGTCTTGTAGGGCCTTCACTTTTTCAGGTAAGGGAGATATCCCTTCAGGGCTGATAATGTGTCCCAAGAAAGTTAGCGACGAAGCACCGAAAACACATTTACCAGGGTTAATCCTCACCTGGTACTTTTGAAACCGTTCGAACAGTAGGCGGAGGTGAGTAACATGTTCCTCAGGTAAGGCACTTGCTACGAGTATATCACTTGCTACGAGTATATCACGCACTACTTCGTCCATGAAGCGTTGGAAGGTACTAGCCGCGTTTCGCAAACCGAAAGGCATAGTTAAAAATTCAAACGCTCCAAATGGAGTTGTTACAGCAGTTTTTGGTATGTCAGCTGGGTTCACTGGTATCTGATGGTAAGCCTTAACGAGGTCTAGTTTAGAGAAGATCTTACAACCATGCAGAGATGAAGCGAAGTCTTGTATATGTGGGATTGGGTAACGATCAGGTACCGTAATGGCATTTAGTCGTCGATAGTCCCCAGTTGGACGCCAATCTCCAGAACGCTTTGGAACCATATGCAAAGGGGAAGCCCAAGGACTGGACGAGGGGCGTATAATTCTCAGCTGCAGCATATGGTTATATTCTGCCTTCGCCGCCTTTAGTTTATCAGCAGGGAGGCGGCGAGGGCGTGAGAACACCGGAGGTGTTTTTATGATGACATTGAACACCGGAGGTGTTTTTATGATGACATTGTTTCTCAATGTGGTGTGTCGTTTCGTGAGTTGATTTGCTCACAACAAAATTTAAGTTAGTCAACGTAAGAGCGTAATAATATTTGGTATGGGTCGTCCGTGGCGGCAATGAAAAATACCGGGCTGATGGGTGAGGTATTTGCCTTATAACCTGTGACGGAAAGTTCCGTATTGCCGTCAATAAGTCGTCGTTTGCGCATGTCCACCAAAAGGTTGAAGTGGTGCAAAAAGTCCGAGCCTAGAATGGGATATGGTAAATCAGCTACAGTAAAAATCCATGTAAAGTCTCTCCGTAATTCCAAGTCCAGAGAACGAGAAATTTGACCGTACATGGGAATAGGGGAGTGATTTACCGCTTGCAATGTGATGGGCGACACTGGCGGCTTCTTAGTGAGGAGTTTCAGTGGCAAGCTGCTCCTGTGTCAAACAAACAACGTGCTTGGGACCTGAAGTCAGTGATAAAATAGGCACGGTTGTTATATAAATCTTGTGGAGAGGGTGCCGTGCTCAGCTCTCCAGATTAAAGTTTCCCTGGTTTGAAAACGAGCAGGGCATTTTGCACCTCCGAGCCTTAGCGCCAAAACGTCTGTGATAATAGCATAGTCCAGGTTTGCTTGAGAGGCGGCGGTGGCAATGCGAAAGATCATATCTCTTTTTAGAAAGATTGTTTTACTTGCCACAAATTTTTTCCCTTCGTTTATGGCTTCGTAAACGAAGTATTTTAAAGTCTTTTTCTGGCACGAAAAAGGTTTTTTATGAATATTTTTCCGAAAGAAAAATTTGGGCCTATGTCTTCTCAGCCGACGAATAAATTGAACGAACACGTGTGTTACTGGGAAGAAAATTATTGGGTGGTAGGATTCTTTCGGTTCTTTGAGTCAGGAAGCTTTCTCTCTCTTTTTCTCTTCTTTTTACTGGTTCTGCTGTCCGAAAATGGAGACCGTGTTTCGTGTTATTTTTTTTATTTGTTTCGTAATTCAGGTGACATTCGGGGTCACCAATTTTTAGCGTTTCGGGGAATTGTGAATTTCCCGAACACTATATATTTTAGGCACACAAATGAATTACAAAACTTCTTTTAACAACACAACAAATTAAGGTTTATTAGTAGCAGGCGTGAAGGAGTGAGAGTGAGAAAGTGTCTAAACCGAAATAGATCTGTGGCTGCTACAATAGTAACTACGCACAATCTGAGCAATGTACTTAAAAGGTGTATTTCTTTGATGCTAACACAATGAAAATATACTCCACAATATATTTAATGAGAAGTCAACAATACACAGTTTTTTTATGATGATAAATAACCTATGTTTTTTTTACCGAATCAATAGTATGTACGCACAATATTAACAATGTACTTTTTGATTCTAACACAATAGAAATATACGCTGAAAGTACAATGAAAACACAGGTTATTATATTAAATGAAAAAACGAAAGTAAATTTGTGTACTTTAATGTAAATGTGGTAAAATAACGTTGCCAACAGCAATATGTAAACGTTTCAAACTTTATTCATGCAAAACTAGAAAATCTAATATGTAAACATTATTTTTGTCATAAAACTATGTATTTGAACTGGATCTAATCAGTGGCAATACAAAAGTATATGATAGGAAAGTGAATGTTTCATTCGCTAAATCAAGAGAAAACGTGGTAAAGTAAATTGCAAAGAGAAATACGTAAACGTTTGAAAGAAAGATTAACGTGATCCATACAAAATTATAGAGAAACCGACGTACTTTAGCGACATTCAACGGATAATTCACATGAAAATAAATGTACCCTCAGTAGATCTGATACAAAAATGTTTGATGAATAATGTGAAAGTACGCTAAAGGCAGAAAAAGTCTGCCAAAATGACCAAATAAAGCGATGTTGTAAGGGAAATTGACAAAAGAGAATACCTATATACAGGTATGTAAATCTGGTAAAATGATATTGCATATACTATTTCAAATATAACAATGTTTACTTGCGCACGATCGGTTAAGTGGTAATGTTTTCATTGTTTTTCAATATATTTAGAGAGGAGTGTTTTTATGATGACAAATAAAGTGTCTATGGTTTTTTAACGAATAAATAGTATCAACGCACAAACTGAGCAATGTAGTTTTTGACGCTAACACAATAGAAATATACTCTGAAAGTACAATGAAAACACAGGTTATTATACGAAATGACAAAAGGAAAGAAAATTAAAGTAAAGTAACATTGCAAACACCAATACTTAAACGTTTGAAAGAAAGATGAACGTGATCCATGCAAAATCATAGAGAAACCGACGTACTTTAGCTACATTCAACGTACTATTCACATGAAAATATGTACCCTAAGTAGATCTGATACAGAAATGTTTGATGAATAATGTGAAAGTTTTATGTTCTATAAAAGCAGAAAAACCCTGCCAAATTTAACAAATAAAACGGTGTTGTAACGAAATTTAAAAAATTTACAGGTAAGTAAATCTGGTAAAATGATATTGCATATACTATTTCCAATATATCAATGTTTACTTGCGAACGATGGGTTAAATGGTAATGTTTTCATTGCTGTACCTATAGTTTGACTCCTCAATATATTCAGAGAGGAGTCAACAATACACAGTGTTTTTATGATGACAGAAAACTGTCTATTGTTATTTTACCGAATCAATACTATCTACGCACAGTCTTTAAATCTGTATTTCTTTGTTGCTAACACAATAGAAATATACGCTTAAAGTACAATGAAAATACAGATTATTATACTAAATGACAAAACGAAAGTAAATTTGTGTACTTTAATGTAAATGTGGTAAAATAACATTGCAAAGAGCAATATGTAAACGTTTCAAACTTTATTCATGTAAAACTAGAAAATTTAATATATTTAGAGGAGTCAACAATACACAGTGTTTTTATGATGACGAAAAACTGTCTATGGTTATTTTACCGAATCAATACTATCTACGCGCAATCTGAGCAATGTACTTTAAACCTGTATTTCTTTGTTGCTAACACAATAGAAATATACGCTTAAAGTACAAGGAAAATACAGATTATTGACAAAACGAACGTAAATTTGAGTACTTTAATGTAAATGTGGTAAAATAACGTTGCAAAGAGCAATATGTAAACGTTTAAAACTTTTTTATGATGACAAATAAACTCTCTATGGTTTTTTAACGAATAAATAGTATCAACGCACAAACCGAGCAATGTAGTTTTTGATGTTAACACAATAGAAATATACGCTGAAAGTACAATGAAAAATACGAACTGACAAAAGGAAAGTAAATTTGTGTACTTTAATGTTAATCTGGTAAAGTAACATAGCAAAGACCAATATGTAAACGTTTCAAACTTTATTCATGTAAAACTAGAAAATTTTATATGCAAACATTTTTTTTGTCATAAAAATATCTATTTGCAGTAGATTTGATCAGTGGCAATACAAAACTCTATGATAGGAAAGTGATTGTTTCACTCGCTAAAACAAGAGAAAACGTGGTGAAGAAAATTACAAAGAGCAATACGTAAACGTACGAAAGAAAGATCAACGTGATCCCTTCGAAATCATAGAGAAACCGACGTACATTAGCTACATTAAACAGATAATTCACATGAAAATATGTACCCTCAGCAGATCTCATACAGAAATGTTTGATCATTAATGTGTAAGTTTTATTTTCTATAAAAGCAGAAAAACCCTGCCAAAATTAACAAATAAAGTGATATTGTAAGGGAAATTCACAAAAGAGAATACCTATATACAGGTAAGTAATCTGGTAAAATGATATTGCATATACTATTTCTAATATAACAATGTTTACTTGCGCAAGATGGGTTAAATGGTAACGTTTTCATTGTTTTACCTATAGTTTGACTCCTCAATATATTTAGAGGAGTCAACAATACACAGTGTTTTTATGATGACAAAAAACTGTCTATGGTTTTTTAACGAAGAACGTAAACGTTTGAAAGAAAGTTTAACGTGCTCCATGCAAAATCATAGAGAAACTGACGTACTTTAGCTACATTCAACGTACTATTCACATGAAAATATGTAGATCTAATACAGAAATGTTTGATGAATAATGTGAAAGTATTATGTGCTATAAAAGCAGAAAAACTCTGCAAAAATTAACAAATAAAACGGTGTTGTAACGAAATTTACAAAAGAGAATACTTATATACAGGTAAGTAAATCTGGTAAAATGATATTGCATATACTATTTCTAATATAACAATGTTTACTTGCGCACAATCGGTTAAGTGGTAATGTTTCGTTGTTGTACCTATAGTTTACTCCTCAATATATTCAGAGAGGAGTCAACAATACACAGTGGTTTTATGATGACAAATAAACTGTCTATGGTTTTTTAACGAATGAATAGTATCAAGGCACAAACCGAGCAATTTAGTTTTTGATGCTAACACAATAGAAATATACGCTGAAAGTACAATGAAAACTCAGCTTATTATACTAACTGACAAAAGGAAAGTAAATTTGTGTACTTTAATGTTAATGTGGTAATGTAACATTGCAAAGACCAATATGTAAACGTTTCAAACTTTATTTATGTAAAACTAGAAAATTTTATATGCAAACATTTTTTTTGTCATAAAAATATCTATTTGCAGTAGATCTGATCAGTGGCAATACAAAACTCTATGATAGGAAAGTGAATGTTTCACTCGCTAAAACAAGAGAAAACGTGGTGAAGTAAATTGCAAAGGGCAATACGTAAACGTACGAAAGAAAGATCAACGTGATCCCTTCGAAATCATAGAGAAACCGACGTATATTAGCTACATTAAACAGATAATTCACATGAAAATATGTACCCTCAGCAGATCTCATACAGAAATGTTTGATCATTAATGTGTAAGTTTTATTTTCTATAAAAGCAGAAAAACCCTGCCAAAATTAACAAATAAAATGATATTGTAAGGGAAATTCACAAAAGAGAATACCTATATACAGGTAAGTAAATCTGGTAAAATGATATTGCATATACTATTTCTAATATAACAATGTTTACTTGCGCACAATCGGTTAAGTGGTAATGTTTTCGTTGTTGTACCTATAGTTTTACTCCTCAATATATTCAGAGAGGAGTCAACAATACACAGTGTTTTTATGATGACAAATAAACTGTCTATGGTTTTTTAACGAATGAATAGTATCAACGCACAAACCGAGCAATGTACGCTGAAAGTACAATGAAAATACAGATTATTATACTAAATGACAAAACGAAAGTAAATTTGTGTACTTTAATGTAAATGTGGTAAAATAACGTTGCAAAGAGCAATATGGAAACGTTTCAAACTTTATTCATGCAAAACTAGAAAATCTAATATGTAAACATTATTTTTGTCATACAAAGAATGTATTTGAACTAGATCTGATCAGTGGCAATACAAAAGTATATGATAGGAAAGTGAATGTTTCATTCGCTTAATCAAGAAAAAATGTGGTAAAGTAAATTGCAAAGAGCAATACGTAAACTTTTGAAAGAAAGATTAACGTGATCCATGCAAAATCATAGAGAAACCGACGTATTTTAGCTACATTCAACGTACTATTCACATGAAAATATGTAGATCTGATACAGAAATATTTGATGAATAATGTGAAAGTATTATGTGCTATTATAGCAGAAAAACTGTGCAAAAATTAACAAATAAAACGGTGTTGTAACGAAATTTACAAAAGCGAATACTTATATACAGGTAAGTAAATCTGGTAAAATGATATTGCATATACTATTTCTAATATAACAATGTTTACTTGCGCACAATCGGTTAAGTGGTAATGTTTTCGTTGTTGTACCTATAGTTTTACTCCTCAATATATTCAGAGAGGAGTCAACAATACACAGTGTTTTTATGATGACAAATAAACTGTCTATGGTTTTTTAACGAATGAATAGTATCAACGCACAAACCGAGCAATGTAGTTTTTGATGCTAACACAATAGAAATATACACTGAAAGTACAATGAAAACTCAGGTTATTATACTAACTGACAAAAGGAAAGTAAATTTGTGTACTTTAATGTTAATGTGGTAACGTAACATTGCAAAGACCAAAATGTAAACGTTTCAAACTTTATTCATGTAAAACTAGAAAATTTTATATGCAAACATTTTTTTTGTCATAAAAATATCTATTTGCAGTAGATCTGATCAGTGGCAATACAAAACTCTATGATAGGAAAGTGAATGTTTCACTCGCTAAAACAAGAGAAAACGTGGTGAAGTAAATTGCAAAGAGCAATACGTAAACGTACGAAAGAAAGATCAACGTGATCCCTTCGAAATCATAGAGAAACCGACGTACATTAGCTACATTAAACAGATAATTCACATGAAAATATGTACCCTCAGCAGATCTCATACAGAAATGTTTGATCATTAATGTGTAAGTTTTATGTTCTATAAAAGCAGAAAAACCCTGCCAAAATTAACAAATAAAGTGATATTGTAAGGGAAATTCACAAAAGAGAATACCTATATACAGGTAAGTAAATCTGGTAAAATGATATTGCATATACTATTTCTAATATAACAATGTTTACTTGCGCACAATCGGTTAAGTGGTAATGTTTTCGTTGTTGTACCTATAGTTTTACTCCTCAATATATTCAGAGAGGAGTCAACAATACACAGTGTTTTTATGATGACAAATAAACTGTCTATGGTTTTTTAACGAATGAATAGTATCAACTCACAAACCGAGCAATGTAGTTTTTGATGCTAACACAATAGAAATATACGCTGAAAGTACAATGAAAACTCAGGTTTTTATACTAACTGACAAAAGGAAAGTAAATTTGCGTACTTTAATGTTAATGTGGTAAAGTAACATTGCAAAGACCAATATGTAAACGTTTCAAACTTTATTCATGTAAAACTAGAAAATTTTATATGCAAACATTTTTTTTGTCATAAAAATATCTATTTGCAGTAGATCTGATCAGTGGCAATAAAAAAATTTATGAGGGGAAAGTGAATGTTTCACTCGCTAAAACAAGAGAAAACGTGGTGAAGTAAATGGCAAAGAGCAATACGTAAACGTACGAAAGAAAGATCAACGTGATCCCTTCGAAATCATAGAGAAACCGACGTACATTAGCTACATTAAACAGATAATTCAAATGAAAATATGTACCCTCAGCAGATCTCATACAGAAATTTTGATCATTAATGTGTAAGTTTTATGTTCTATAAAAGCAGAAAAACCCTGCCAAAATTAATAAATAAAGTGATATTGTAAGGAAAATTCACAAAAGAGAATACCTATATACAGGTAAGTAAATCTGGTAAAATGATATTGCATATATTATTTCTAATATAACAATGTTTACTTGCGCACAAGTGGTAATGTTTTCGTTGTTGTACCCATAGATTTACTCCTCAATATATTCAGAGAGGAGTCAACAATACACAGTGTTTTTATGATGACAAATAAACTGTCTATGGTTTTTTAACGAATAAATAGTATCAACGCACAAACCGAGCAATGTACGCTGAAAGTACAATGAAAATACAGATTATTATACTAAATGACAAAACGAAAGTAAATTTGTGTACTTTAATGTAAATGTGGTAAAATAACGTTGCAAAGAGCAATATGGAAACGTTTCAAACTTTATTCATGCAAAACTAGAAAATCTAATATGTAAACATTATTTTTCTCATAAAAAGATGTATTTGAACTAGATCTGATCAGTGGCAATACAAAAGTATATGATAGGAAAGTGAATGTTTCATTTGCTTAATCAAGAAAAAATGTGGTAAAGTAAATTGCAAAGAGCAATACGTAACCGTTTGAAAGAAAGATTAACGTGATCCCAACGTACTATTCACATGAAAATATGTAGATCTGATACAGAAATGTTTGATGAATACTTATATACAGGTAAGTAAATCTGGAAAATGATATTGCATATACTATTTCTAATATAACAATGTTTACTTGCTCACAATCGGTTAAGCGGTAATGTTTTCGTTGTTGTACCTATAGTTTTACTCCTCAATATATTCAGAGAGGAGTCAACAATACACAGTGTTTTTATGATGACAAATAAACTGTCTATGGTTTTTTAACGAATGAATAGTATCAAGGCACAAACCGAGCAATTTAGTTTTTGATGCTAACACAATAGAAATATACGCTGAAAGTACAATGAAAACTCAGCTTATTATACTAACTGACAAAAGGAAAGTAAATTTGTGTACTTTAATGTTAATGTGGTAATGTAACATTGCAAAGACCAATATGTAAACGTTTCAAACTTTATTTATGTAAAACTAGAAAATTTTATATGCAAACATTTTTTTTGTCATAAAAATATCTATTTGCAGTAGATCTGATCAGTGGCAATACAAAACTCTATGATAGGAAAGTGAATGTTTCACTCGCTAAAACAAGAGAAAACGTGGTGAAGTAAATTGCAAAGAGCAATACGTAAACGTACGAAAGAAAGATCAACGTGATCCCTTCGAAATCATAGAGAAACCGACGTACATTAGCTATATTAAGTAGATAATTCACATGAAAATATGTACCCTCAGCAGATCTCATACAGAAATGTTTGATCATTAATGTGTAAGTTTTATTTTCTATAAAAGCAGAAAAACCCTGCCAAAATTAACAAATAAAATGATATTGTAAGGGAAATTCACAAAAGAGAATACCTATATACAGGTAAGTAAATCTGGTGAAATGATATTGCATATACTATTTCTAATATAACAATGTTTACTTGCGCACAATCGGTTAAGTGGTAATGTTTTCGTTGTTGTACCTATAGTTTTACTCCTCAATATATTCAGAGAGGAGTCAACAATACACAGTGTTTTTATGATGACAAATAAACTGTCTATGGTTTTTTAACGAATGAATAGTATCAACGCACAAACCGAGCAATGTACGCTGAAAGTACAATGAAAATACAGATTATTATACTAAATGACAAAACGAAAGTAAATTTGTGTACTTTAATGTAAATGTGCTAAAATAACGTTGCATAGAGCAATATGGAAACGTTTCAAACTTTATTCATGCAAAACTAGAAAATCTAATATGTAAACATTATTTTTGTCATAAAAAGAATGTATTTGAACTAGATCTGATCAGTGGCAATACAAAAGTATATGATAGGAAAGTGAATGTTTCATTCGCTTAATCAAGAAAAAATGTGGTAAAGTAAATTGCAAAGAGCAATACGTAAACTTTTGAAAGAAAGATTAACGTGATCCATGCAAAATCATAGAGAAACCGACGTACTTTAGCTACATTCAACGTACTATTCACATGAAAATATGTAGATCTGATACAGAAATGTTTGATGAATAATGTGAAAGTATTATGTGCTATAATAGCAGAAAAACTGTGCAAAAATTAACAAATAAAACGGTGTTGTAACGAAATTTACAAAAGAGAATACTCATATACAGGTAAGTAAATCTGGTAAAATGATATTGCATATACTATTTCTAATATAACAATGTTTACTTGCGCACAATCGGTTAAGTGGTAATGTTTTCGTTGTTGTACCTATAGTTTTACTCCTCAATATATTCAGAGAGGAGTCAACAATACACAGTGTTTTTATGATGACAAATAAACTGTCTATGGTTTTTTAACGAATGAATAGTATCAAGGCACAAACCGAGCAATTTAGTTTTTGATGCTAACACAATAGAAATATACGCTGAAAGTACAATGAAAACTCAGCTTATTATACTAACTGACAAAAGGAAAGTAAATTTGTGTACTTTAATGTTAATGTGGTAATGTAACATTGCAAAGACCAATATGTAAACGTTTCAAACTTTATTTATGTAAAACTAGAAAATTTTATATGCAAACATTTTTTTTGTCATAAAAATATCTATTTGCAGTAGATCTGATCAGTGGCAATACAAAACTCTATGATAGGAAAGTGAATGTTTCACTCGCTAAAACAAGAGAAAACGTGGTGAAGTAAATTGCAAAGAGCAATACGTAAACGTACGAAAGAAAGATCAACGTGATCCCTTCGAAATCATAGAGAAACCGACGTACATTAGCTATATTAAGTAGATAATTCACATGAAAATATGTACCCTCAGCAGATCTCATACAGAAATGTTTGATCATTAATGTGTAAGTTTTATTTTCTATAAAAGCAGAAAAACCCTGCCAAAATTAACAAATAAAATGATATTGTAAGGGAAATTCACAAAAGAGAATACCTATATACAGGTAAGTAAATCTGGTGAAATGATATTGCATATACTATTTCTAATATAACAATGTTTACTTGCGCACAATCGGTTAAGTGGTAATGTTTTCGTTGTTGTACCTATAGTTTTACTCCTCAATATATTCAGAGAGGAGTCAACAATACACAGTGTTTTTATGATGACAAATAAACTGTCTATAGTTTTTTAACGAATGAATAGTATCAACGCACAAACCGAGCAATGTACGCTGAAAGTACAATGAAAATACAGATTATTATACTAAATGACAAAACGAAAGTAAATTTGTGTACTTTAATGTAAATGTGGTAAGATAACGTTGCAAAGAGCAATATGGAAACGTTTCAAACTTTATTCATGCAAAACTAGAAAATCTAATATGTAAACATTATTTTTGTCATACAAAGAATGTATTTGAACTAGATCTGATCAGTGGCAATACAAAAGTATATGATAGGAAAGTGAATGTTTCATTCGCTTAATCAAGAAAAAATGTGGTAAAGTAAATTGCAAAGAGCAATACGTAAACTTTTGAAAGAAAGATTAACGTGATCCATGCAAAATCATAGAGAAACCGACGTACTTTAGCTACATTCAACGTACTATTCACATGAAAATATGTAGATCTGATACAGAAATGTTTGATGAATAATGTGAAAGTATTATGTGCTATAATAGCAGAAAAACTGTGCAAAAATTAACAAATAAAACGGTGTTGTAACGAAATTTACAAAAGAGAATACTTATATACAGGTAAGTAAATCTGGTAAAATGATATTGCATATACTATTTCTAATATAACAATGTTTACTTGCGCACAATCGGTTAAGTGGTAATGTTTTCGTTGTTGTACCTATAGTTTTACTCCTCAATATATTCAGAGAGGAGTCAACAATACACAGTGTTTTTATGATGACAAATAAACTGTCTATGGTTTTTTAACGAATGAATAGTATCAACGAACAAACCGAGCAATGTAGTTTTTGATGCTAATAAACGCTGAAAGTACAATGAAAACTCAGGTTATTATACTAACTGACAAAAGGAAAGTAAATTTGTGTACTTTAATGTTAATGTGGTAATGTAACATTGCAAAGACCAATATGTAAACGTTTCAAACTTTATTCATGTAAAACTAGAAAATTTTATATGCAAACATTTTTTTTGTCATAAAAATATCTATTTGCAGTAGATCTGATCAGTGGCAATACAAAACTCTATGATAGGAAAGTGAATGTTTCACTCGCTAAAACAAGAGAAAACGTGGTGAAGTAAATTGCAAAGAGCAATACGTAAACGTACGAAAGAAAGATCAACGTGATCCCTTCGAAATCATCGAGAAACCGACGTACATTAGCTACATTAAACAGATAATTCACATGAAAATATGTACCCTCAGCAGATCTCATACAGAAATGTTTGATCATTAATGTGTAAGTTTTATGTTCTATAAAAGCAGAAAAACCCTGCCAAAATTAACAAATAAAGTGATATTGTAAGGGAAATTCACAAAAGAGAATACCTATATACAGGTAAGTACATCTGGTAAAATGATATTGCATATACTATTTCTAATATAACAATGTTTACTTGCGCACAATCGGTTAAGTGGTAATGTTTTCGTTGTTGTACCTATAGTTTTACTCCTCAATATATTCAGAGAGGAGTCAACAATACACAGTGTTTTTATGATGACAAATAAACTGTCTATGGTTTTTTAACGAATGAATAGTATCAAGGCACAAACCGAGCAATTTAGTTTTTGATGCTAACACAATAGAAATATACGCTGAAAGTACAATGAAAACTCAGGTTATTATACTAACTGACAAAAGGAAAGTAAATTTGTGTACTTTAATGTTAATGTGGTAACGTAACATTGCAAAGACCAAAATGTAAACGTTTCAAACTTTATTCATGTAAAACTAGAAAATTTTATATGCAAACATTTTTTTTGTCATAAAAATATCTATTTGCAGTAGATCTGATCAGTGGCAATACAAAAATTTATGAGGGGAAAGTGAATGTTTCACTCGCTAAAACAAGAGAAAACGTGGTGAAGTAAATGGCAAAGAGCAATACGTAAACGTACGAAAGAAAGATCAACGTGATCCCTTCGAAATCATAGAGAAACCGACGTACATTAGCTACATTAAACAGATAATTCACATGAAAATATGTACCCTCAGCAGATCTCATACAGAAATTTTGATCATTAATGTGTAAGTTTTATGTTCTATAAAAGCAGAAAAACCCTGCCAAAATTAATAAATAAAGTGATATTGTAAGGAAAATTCACAAAAGAGAATACCTATATACAGGTAAGTAAATCTGGTAAAATGATATTGCATATATTATTTCTAATATAACAATGTTTACTTGCGCACAAGTGGTAATGTTTTCGTTGTTGTACCCATAGATTTACTCCTCAATATATTCAGAGAGGAGTCAACAATACACAGTGTTTTTATGATGACAAATAAACTGTCTATGGTTTTTTAACGAATAAATAGTATCAACGCACAAACCGAGCAATGTACGCTGAAAGTACAATGAAAATACAGATTATTATACTAAATGACAAAACGAAAGTAAATTTGTGTACTTTAATGTAAATGTGGTAAAATAACGTTGCAAAGAGCAATATGGAAACGTTTCAAACTTTATTCATGCAAAACTAGAAAATCTAATATGTAAACATTATTTTTCTCATAAAAAGATGTATTTGAACTAGATCTGATCAGTGGCAATACAAAAGTATATGATAGGAAAGTGAATGTTTCATTCGCTTAATCAAGAAAAAATGTGGTAAAGTAAATTGCAAAGAGCAATACGTAAACTTTTGAAAGAAAGATTAACGTGATCCATGCAAAATCATAGAGAAACCGACGTACTTTAGCTACATTCAACGTACTATTCACATGAAAATATGTAGATCTGATACAGAAATGTTTGATGAATAATGTGAAAGTATTATGTGCTATAATAGCAGAAAAACTGTGCAAAAATTAACAAATAAAACGGTGTTGTAACGAAATTTACAAAAGAGAATACTCATATACAGGTAAGTAAATCTGGTAAAATGATATTGCATATACTATTTCTAATATAACAATGTTTACTTGCGCACAATCGGTTAAGTGGTAATGTTTTCGTTGTTGTACCTATAGTTTTACTCCTCAATATATTCAGAGAGGAGTCAACAATACACAGTGTTTTTATGATGACAAATAAACTGTCTATGGTTTTTTAACGAATGAATAGTATCAAGGCACAAACCGAGCAATTTAGTTTTTGATGCTAACACAATAGAAATATACGCTGAAAGTACAATGAAAACTCAGCTTATTATACTAACTGACAAAAGGAAAGTAAATTTGTGTACTTTAATGTTAATGTGGTAATGTAACATTGCAAAGACCAATATGTAAACGTTTCAAACTTTATTTATGTAAAACTAGAAAATATTATATGCAAACATTTTTTTTGTCATAAAAATATCTATTTGCAGTAGATCTGATCAGTGGCAATACAAAACTCTATGATAGGAAAGTGAATGTTTCACTCGCTAAAACAAGAGAAAACGTGGTGAAGTAAATTGCAAAGAGCAATACGTAAACGTACGAAAGAAAGATCAACGTGATCCCTTCGAAATCATAGAGAAACCGACGTACATTAGCTATATTAAGTAGATAATTCACATGAAAATATGTACCCTCAGCAGATCTCATACAGAAATGTTTGATCATTAATGTGTAAGTTTTATTTTCTATAAAAGCAGAAAAACCCTGCCAAAATTAACAAATAAAATGATATTGTAAGGGAAATTCACAAAAGAGAATACCTATATACAGGTAAGTAAATCTGGTGAAATGATATTGCATATACTATTTCTAATATAACAATGTTTACTTGCGCACAATCGGTTAAGTGGTAATGTTTTCGTTGTTGTACCTATAGTTTTACTCCTCAATATATTCAGAGAGGAGTCAACAATACACAGTGTTTTTATGATGACAAATAAACTGTCTATGGTTTTTTAACGAATGAATAGTATCAACGCACAAACCGAGCAATGTACGCTGAAAGTACAATGAAAATACAGATTATTATACTAAATGACAAAACGAAAGTAAATTTGTGTACTTTAATGTAAATGTGCTAAAATAACGTTGCAAAGAGCAATATGGAAACGTTTCAAACTTTATTCATGCAAAACTAGAAAATCTAATATGTAAACATTATTTTTGTCATAAAAAGAATGTATTTGAACTAGATCTGATCAGTGGCAATACAAAAGTATATGATAGGAAAGTGAATGTTTCATTCGCTTAATCAAGAAAAAATGTGGTAAAGTAAATTGCAAAGAGCAATACGTAAACTTTTGAAAGAAAGATTAACGTGATCCATGCAAAATCATAGAGAAACCGACGTACTTTAGCTACATTCAACGTACTATTCACATGAAAATATGTAGATCTGATACAGAAATGTTTGATGAATAATGTGAAAGTATTATGTGCTATAATAGCAGAAAAACTGTGCAAAAATTAACAAATAAAACGGTGTTGTAACGAAATTTACAAAAGAGAATACTCATATACAGGTAAGTAAATCTGGTAAAATGATATTGCATATACTATTTCTAATATAACAATGTTTACTTGCGCACAATCGGTTAAGTGGTAATGTTTTCGTTGTTGTACCTATAGTTTTACTCCTCAATATATTCAGAGAGGAGTCAACAATACACAGTGTTTTTATGATGACAAATAAACTGTCTATGGTTTTTTAACGAATGAATAGTATCAAGGCACAAACCGAGCAATTTAGTTTTTGATGCTAACACAATAGAAATATACGCTGAAAGTACAATGAAAACTCAGCTTATTATACTAACTGACAAAAGGAAAGTAAATTTGTGTACTTTAATGTTAATGTGGTAATGTAACATTGCAAAGACCAATATGTAAACGTTTCAAACTTTATTTATGTAAAACTAGAAAATTTTATATGCAAACATTTTTTTTGTCATAAAAATATCTATTTGCAGTAGATCTGATCAGTGGCAATACAAAACTCTATGATAGGAAAGTGAATGTTTCACTCGCTAAAACAAGAGAAAACGTGGTGAAGTAAATTGCAAAGAGCAATACGTAAACGTACGAAAGAAAGATCAACGTGATCCCTTCGAAATCATAGAGAAACCGACGTACATTAGCTATATTAAGTAGATAATTCACATGAAAATATGTACCCTCAGCAGATCTCATACAGAAATGTTTGATCATTAATGTGTAAGTTTTATTTTCTATAAAAGCAGAAAAACCCTGCCAAAATTAACAAATAAAATGATATTGTAAGGGAAATTCACAAAAGAGAATACCTATATACAGGTAAGTAAATCTGGTGAAATGATATTGCATATACTATTTCTAATATAACAATGTTTACTTGCGCACAATCGGTTAAGTGGTAATGTTTTCGTTGTTGTACCTATAGTTTTACTCCTCAATATATTCAGAGAGGAGTCAACAATACACAGTGTTTTTATGATGACAAATAAACTGTCTATGGTTTTTTAACGAATGAATAGTATCAACGCACAAACCGAGCAATGTACGCTGAAAGTACAATGAAAATACAGATTATTATACTAAATGACAAAACGAAAGTAAATTTGTGTACTTTAATGTAAATGTGCTAAAATAACGTTGCAAAGAGCAATATGGAAACGTTTCAAACTTTATTCATGCAAAACTAGAAAATCTAATATGTAAACATTATTTTTGTCATAAAAAGAATGTATTTGAACTAGATCTGATCAGTGGCAATACAAAAGTATATGATAGGAAAGTGAATGTTTCATTCGCTTAATCAAGAAAAAATGTGGTAAAGTAAATTGCAAAGAGCAATACGTAAACTTTTGAAAGAAAGATTAACGTGATCCATGCAAAATCATAGAGAAACCGACGTACTTTAGCTACATTCAACGTACTATTCACATGAAAATATGTAGATCTGATACAGAAATGTTTGATGAATAATGTGAAAGTATTATGTGCTATAATAGCAGAAAAACTGTGCAAAAATTAACAAATAAAACGGTGTTGTAACGAAATTTACAAAAGAGAATACTTATATACAGGTAAGTAAATCTGGTAAAATGATATTGCATATACTATTTCTAATATAACAATGTTTACTTGCGCACAATCGGTTAAGTGGTAATGTTTTCGTTGTTGTACCTATAGTTTTACTCCTCAATATATTCAGAGAGGAGTCAACAATACACAGTGTTTTTATGATGACAAATAAACTGTCTATGGTTTTTTAACGAATGAATAGTATCAAGGCACAAACCGAGCAATTTAGTTTTTGATGCTAACACAATAGAAATATACGCTGAAAGTACAATGAAAACTCAGCTTATTATACTAACTGACAAAAGGAAAGTAAATTTGTGTACTTTAATGTTAATGTGGTAATGTAACATTGCAAAGACCAATATGTAAACGTTTCAAACTTTATTTATGTAAAACTAGAAAATTTTATATGCAAACATTTTTTTTGTCATAAAAATATCTATTTGCAGTAGATCTGATCAGTGGTAATACAAAACTCTATGATAGGAAAGTGAATGTTTCACTCGCTAAAACAAGAGAAAACGTGGTGAAGTAAATTGCAAAGAGCAATACGTAAACGTACGAAAGAAAGATCAACGTGATCCCTTCGAAATCATAGAGAAACCGACGTACATTAGCTATATTAAGTAGATAATTCACATGAAAATATGTACCCTCAGCAGATCTCATACAGAAATGTTTGATCATTAATGTGTAAGTTTTTTTTTCTATAAAAGCAGAAAAACCCTGCCAAAATTAACAAATAAAATGATATTGTAAGGGAAATTCACAAAAGAGAATACCTATATACAGGTAAGTAAATCTGGTGAAATGATATTGCATATACTATTTCTAATATAACAATGTTTACTTGCGCACAATCGGTTAAGTGGTAATGTTTTCGTTGTTGTACCTATAGTTTTACTCCTCAATATATTCAGAGAGGAGTCAACAATACACAGTGTTTTTATGATGACAAATAAACTCTCTTTGGTTTTTTAACGAATGAATAGTATCAACGCACAAACCGAGCAATGTACGCTGAAAGTACAATGAAAATACAGATTATTATACTAAATGACAAAACGAAAGTAAATTTGTGTACTTTAATGTAAATGTGGTAAAATAACGTTGCAAAGAGCAATATGGAAACGTTTCAAACTTTATTCATGCAAAACTAGAAAATCTAATATGTAAACATTATTTTTGTCATAAAAAGAATGTATTTGAACTAGATCTGATCAGTGGCAATACAAAAGTATATGATAGGAAAGTGAATGTTTCATTCGCTTAATCAAGAAAAAATGTGGTAAAGTAAATTGCAAAGAGCAATACGTAAACTTTTGAAAGAAAGATTAACGTGATCCATGCAAAATCATAGAGAAACCGACGTACTTTAGCTACATTCAACATTCATGAAAATATGTAGATCTGATACAGAAATGTTTGATGAATAATGTGAAAGTATTATGTGCTATAATAGCAGAAAAACTGTGCAAAAATTAACAAATAAAACGGTGTTGTAACGAAATTTACAAAAGAGAATACTTATCTACAGGTAAGTAAATCTGGTAAAATGATATTGCATATACTATTTCTAATATAACAATGTTTACTTGCGCACAATCGGTTAAGTGGTAATGTTTTCGTTGTTGTACCTATAGTTTTACTCCTCAATATATTCAGAGAGGAGTCAACAATACACAGTGTTTTTATGATGACAAATAAACTGTCTATGGTTTTTTAACGAATGAATAGTATCAAGGCACAAACCGAGCAATTTAGTTTTTGATGCTAACACAATAGAAATATACGCTGAAAGTACAATGAAAACTCAGCTTATTATACTAACTGAGAAAAGGAAAGTAAATTTGTGTACTTTAATGTTAATGTGGTAATGTAACATTGCAAAGACCAATATGTAAACGTTTCAAACTTTATTTATGTAAAACTAGAAAATTTTATATGCAAACATTTTTTTTGTCATAAAAATATCTATTTGCAGTAGATCTGATCAGTGGCAATACAAAACTCTATGATAGGAAAGTGAATGTTTCACTCGCTAAAACAAGAGAAAACGTGGTGAAGTAAATTGCAAAGAGCAATACGTAAACGTACGAAAGAAAGATCAACGTGATCCCTTCGAAATCATAGAGAAACCGACGTACATTAGCTATATTAAGTAGATAAATCACATGAAAATATGTACCCTCAGCAGATCTCATACAGAAATGTTTGATCATTAATGTGTAAGTTTTATTTTCTATAAAAGCAGAAAAACCCTGCCAAAATTAACAAATAAAATGATATTGTAAGGGAAATTCACAAAAGAGAATACCTATATACAGGTAAGTAAATCTGGTGAAATGATATTGCATATACTATTTCTAATATAACAATGTTTACTTGCGCACAATCGGTTAAGTGGTAATGTTTTCGTTGTTGTACCTATAGTTTTACTCCTCAATATATTCAGAGAGGAGTCAACAATACACAGTGTTTTTATGATGACAAATAAACTCTCTTTGGTTTTTTAACGAATGAATAGTATCAACGCACAAACCGAGCAATGTACGCTGAAAGTACAATGAAAATACAGATTATTATACTAAATGACAAAACGAAAGTAAATTTGTGTACTTTAATGTAAATGTGCTAAAATAACGTTGCATAGAGCAATATGGAAACGTTTCAAACTTTATTCATGCAAAACTAGAAAATCTAATATGTAAACATTATTTTTGTCATAAAAAGAATGTATTTGAACTAGATCTGATCAGTGGCAATACAAAAGTATATGATAGGAAAGTGAATGTTTCATTCGCTTAATCAAGAAAAAATGTGGTAAAGTAAATTGCAAAGAGCAATACGTAAACTTTTGAAAGAAAGATTAACGTGATCCATGCAAAATCATAGAGAAACCGACGTACTTTAGCTACATTCAACGTACTATTCACATGAAAATATGTAGATCTGATACAGAAATGTTTGATGAATAATGTGAAAGTATTATGTGCTATAATAGCAGAAAAACTGTGCAAAAATTAACAAATAAAACGGTGTTGTAACGAAATTTACAAAAGAGAATACACATATACAGGTAAGTAAATCTGGTAAAATGATATTGCATATACTATTTCTAATATAACAATGTTTACTTGCGCACAATCGGTTAAGTGGTAATGTTTTCGTTGTTGTACCTATAGTTTTACTCCTCAATATATTCAGAGAGGAGTCAACAATACACAGTGTTTTTATGATGACAAATAAACTGTCTATGGTTTTTTAACGAATGAATAGTATCAAGGCACAAACCGAGCAATTTAGTTTTTGATGCTAACACAATAGAAATATACGCTGAAAGTACAATGAAAACTCAGCTTATTATACTAACTGAGAAAAGGAAAGTAAATTTGTGTACTTTAATGTTAATGTGGTAATGTAACATTGCAAAGACCAATATGTAAACGTTTCAAACTTTATTTATGTAAAACTAGAAAATTTTATATGCAAACATTTTTTTTGTCATAAAAATATCTATTTGCAGTAGATCTGATCAGTGGCAATACAAAACTCTATGATAGGAAAGTGAATGTTTCACTCGCTAAAACAAGAGAAAACGTGGTGAAGTAAATTGCAAAGAGCAATACGTAAACGTACGAAAGAAAGATCAACGTGATCCCTTCGAAATCATCGAGAAACCGACGTACATTAGCTACATTAAACAGATAATTCACATGAAAATATGTACCCTCAGCAGATCTCATACAGAAATGTTTGATCATTAATGTGTAAGTTTTATGTTCTATAAAAGCAGAAAAACCCTGCCAAAATTAACAAATAAAATGATATTGTAAGGGAAATTCACAAAAGAGAATACCTATATACAGGTAAGTAAATCTGGTGAAATGATATTGCATATACTATTTCTAATATAACAATGTTTACTTGCGCACAATCGGTTAAGTGGTAATGTTTTCGTTGTTGTACCTATAGTTTTACTCCTCAATATATTCAGAGAGGAGTCAACAATACACAGTGTTTTTATGATGACAAATAAACTGTCTATGGTTTTTTAACGAATGAATAGTATCAAGGCACAAACCGAGCAATTTAGTTTTTGATGCTAACACAATAGAAATATACGCTGAAAGTACAATGAAAACTCAGCTTATTATACTAACTGACAAAAGGAAAGTAAATTTGTGTACTTTAATGTTAATGTGGTAATGTAACATTGCAAAGACCAATATGTAAACGTTTCAAACTTTATTTATGTAAAACTAGAAAATTTTATATGCAAACATTTTTTTTGTCATAAAAATATCTATTTGCAGTAGATCTGATCAGTGGCAATACAAAACTCTATGATAGGAAAGTGAATGTTTCACTCGCTAAAACAAGAGAAAACGTGGTGAAGTAAATTGCAAAGAGCAATACGTAAACGTACGAAAGAAAGATCAACGTGATCCCTTCGAAATCATAGAGAAACCGACGTACATTAGCTATATTAAGTAGATAATTCACATGAAAATATGTACCCTCAGCAGATCTCATACAGAAATGTTTGATCATTAATGTGTAAGTTTTATTTTCTATAAAAGCAGAAAAACCCTGCCAAAATTAACAAATAAAATGATATTGTAAGGGAAATTCACAAAAGAGAATACCTATATACAGGTAAGTAAATCTGGTGAAATGATATTGCATATACTATTTCTAATATAACAATGTTTACTTGCGCACAATCGGTTAAGTGGTAATGTTTTCGTTGTTGTACCTATAGTTTTACTCCTCAATATATTCAGAGAGGAGTCAACAATACACAGTGTTTTTATGATGACAAATAAACTGTCTATGGTTTTTTAACGAATGAATAGTATCAACGCACAAACCGAGCAATGTACGCTGAAAGTACAATGAAAATACAGATTATTATACTAAATGACAAAACGAAAGTAAATTTGTGTACTTTAATGTAAATGTGCTAAAATAACGTTGCAAAGAGCAATATGGAAACGTTTCAAACTTTATTCATGCAAAACTAGAAAATCTAATATGTAAACATTATTTTTGTCATAAAAAGAATGTATTTGAACTAGATCTGATCAGTGGCAATACAAAAGTATATGATAGGAAAGTGAATGTTTCATTCGCTTAATCAAGAAAAAATGTGGTAAAGTAAATTGCAAAGAGCAATACGTAAACTTTTGAAAGAAAGATTAACGTGATCCATGCAAAATCATAGAGAAACCGACGTACTTTAGCTACATTCAACGTACTATTCACATGAAAATATGTAGATCTGATACAGAAATGTTTGATGAATAATGTGAAAGTATTATGTGCTATAATAGCAGAAAAACTGTGCAAAAATTAACAAATAAAACGGTGTTGTAACGAAATTTACAAAAGAGAATACTTATATACAGGTAAGTAAATCTGGTAAAATGATATTGCATATACTATTTCTAATATAACAATGTTTACTTGCGCACAATCGGTTAAGTGGTAATGTTTTCGTTGTTGTACCTATAGTTTTACTCCTCAATATATTCAGAGAGGAGTCAACAATACACAGTGTTTTTATGATGACAAATAAACTGTCTATGGTTTTTTAACGAATGAATAGTATCAAGGCACAAACCGAGCAATTTAGTTTTTGATGCTAACACAATAGAAATATACGCTGAAAGTACAATGAAAACTCAGCTTATTATACTAACTGACAAAAGGAAAGTAAATTTGTGTACTTTAATGTTAATGTGGTAATGTAACATTGCAAAGACCAATATGTAAACGTTTCAAACTTTATTTATGTAAAACTAGAAAATTTTATATGCAAACATTTTTTTTGTCATAAAAATATCTATTTGCAGTAGATCTGATCAGTGGTAATACAAAACTCTATGATAGGAAAGTGAATGTTTCACTCGCTAAAACAAGAGAAAACGTGGTGAAGTAAATTGCAAAGAGCAATACGTAAACGTACGAAAGAAAGATCAACGTGATCCCTTCGAAATCATAGAGAAACCGACGTACATTAGCTATATTAAGTAGATAATTCACATGAAAATATGTACCCTCAGCAGATCTCATACAGAAATGTTTGATCATTAATGTGTAAGTTTTTTTTTCTATAAAAGCAGAAAAACCCTGCCAAAATTAACAAATAAAATGATATTGTAAGGGAAATTCACAAAAGAGAATACCTATATACAGGTAAGTAAATCTGGTGAAATGATATTGCATATACTATTTCTAATATAACAATGTTTACTTGCGCACAATCGGTTAAGTGGTAATGTTTTCGTTGTTGTACCTATAGTTTTACTCCTCAATATATTCAGAGAGGAGTCAACAATACACAGTGTTTTTATGATGACAAATAAACTCTCTTTGGTTTTTTAACGAATGAATAGTATCAACGCACAAACCGAGCAATGTACGCTGAAAGTACAATGAAAATACAGATTATTATACTAAATGACAAAACGAAAGTAAATTTGTGTACTTTAATGTAAATGTGGTAAAATAACGTTGCAAAGAGCAATATGGAAACGTTTCAAACTTTATTCATGCAAAACTAGAAAATCTAATATGTAAACATTATTTTTGTCATAAAAAGAATGTATTTGAACTAGATCTGATCAGTGGCAATACAAAAGTATATGATAGGAAAGTGAATGTTTCATTCGCTTAATCAAGAAAAAATGTGGTAAAGTAAATTGCAAAGAGCAATACGTAAACTTTTGAAAGAAAGATTAACGTGATCCATGCAAAATCATAGAGAAACCGACGTACTTTAGCTACATTCAACGTACTATTCACATGAAAATATGTAGATCTGATACAGAAATGTTTGATGAATAATGTGAAAGTATTATGTGCTATAATAGCAGAAAAACTGTGCAAAAATTAACAAATAAAACGGTGTTGTAACGAAATTTACAAAAGAGAATACTTATATACAGGTAAGTAAATCTGGTAAAATGATATTGCATATACTATTTCTAATATAACAATGTTTACTTGCGCACAATCGGTTAAGTGGTAATGTTTTCGTTGTTGTACCTATAGTTTTAGTCCTCAATATATTCAGAGAGGAGTCAACAATACACAGTGTTTTTATGATGACAAATAAACTGTCTATGGTTTTTTAACGAATGAATAGTATCAACGAACAAACCGAGCAATGTAGTTTTTGATGCTAACAGAATAGAAATATACGCTGAAAGTACAATGAAAACTCAGCTTATTATACTAACTGACAAAAGGAAAGTAAATTTGTGTACTTTAATGTTAATGTGGTAATGTAACATTGCAAAGACCAATATGTAAACGTTTCAAACTTTATTCATGTAAAACTAGAAAATTTTATATGCAAACATTTTTTTTGTCATAAAAATATCTATTTGCAGTAGATCTGATCAGTGGCAATACAAAACTCTATGATAGGAAAGTGAATGTTTCACTCGCTAAAACAAGAGAAAACGTGGTGAAGTAAATTGCAAAGAGCAATACGTAAACGTACGAAAGAAAGATCAACGTGATCCCTTCGAAATCATCGAGAAACCGACGTACATTAGCTACATTAAACAGATAATTCACATGAAAATATGTACCCTCAGCAGATCTCATACAGAAATGTTTGATCATTAATGTGTAAGTTTTATGTTCTATAAAAGCAGAAAAACCCTGCCAAAATTAACAAATAAAATGATATTGTAAGGGAAATTCACAAAAGAGAATACCTATATACAGGTAAGTAAATCTGGTGAAATGATATTGCATATACTATTTCTAATATAACAATGTTTACTTGCGCACAATCGGTTAAGTGGTAATGTTTTCGTTGTTGTACCTATAGTTTTACTCCTCAATATATTCAGAGAGGAGTCAACAATACACAGTGTTTTTATGATGACAAATAAACTGTCTATGGTTTTTTAACGAATGAATAGTATCAAGGCACAAACCGAGCAATTTAGTTTTTGATGCTAACACAATAGAAATATACGCTGAAAGTACAATGAAAACTCAGCTTATTATACTAACTTACAAAAGGAAAGTAAATTTGTGTACTTTAATGTTAATGTGGTAATGTAACATTGCAAAGACCAATATGTAAACGTTTCAAACTTTATTTATGTAAAACTAGAAAATTTTATATGCAAACATTTTTTTTGTCATAAAAATATCTATTTGCAGTAGATCTGATCAGTGGCAATACAAAACTCTATGATAGGAAAGTGAATGTTTCACTCGCTAAAACAAGAGAAAACGTGGTGAAGTAAATTGCAAAGAGCAATACGTAAACGTACGAAAGAAAGATCAACGTGATCCCTTCGAAATCATAGAGAAACCGACGTACATTAGCTATATTAAGTAGATAATTCACATGAAAATATGTACCCTCAGCAGATCTCATACAGAAATGTTTGATCATTAATGTGTAAGTTTTATTTTCTATAAAAGCAGAAAAACCCTGCCAAAATTAACAAATAAAATGATATTGTAAGGGAAATTCACAAAAGAGAATACCTATATACAGGTAAGTAAATCTGGTGAAATGATATTGCATATACTATTTCTAATATAACAATGTTTACTTGCGCACAATCGGTTAAGTGGTAATGTTTTCGTTGTTGTACCTATAGTTTTACTCCTCAATATATTCAGAGAGGAGTCAACAATACACAGTGTTTTTATGATGACAAATAAACTGTCTATGGTTTTTTAACGAATGAATAGTATCAACGCACAAACCGAGCAATGTACGCTGAAAGTACAATGAAAATACAGATTATTATACTAAATGACAAAACGAAAGTAAATTTGTGTACTTTAATGTAAATGTGGTAAAATAACGTTGCAAAGAGCAATATGGAAACGTTTCAAACTTTATTCATGCAAAACTAGAAAATCTAATATGTAAACATTATTTTTGTCATAAAAAGAATGTATTTGAACTAGATCTGATCAGTGGCAATACAAAAGTATATGATAGGAAAGTGAATGTTTCATTCGCTTAATCAAGAAAAAATGTGGTAAAGTAAATTGCAAAGAGCAATACGTAAACTTTTGAAAGAAAGATTAACGTGATCCATGCAAAATCATAGAGAAACCGACGTACTTTAGCTACATTCAACATTCATGAAAATATGTAGATCTGATACAGAAATGTTTGATGAATAATGTGAAAGTATTATGTGCTATAATAGCAGAAAAACTGTGCAAAAATTAACAAATAAAACGGTGTTGTAACGAAATTTACAAAAGAGAATACTTATCTACAGGTAAGTAAATCTGGTAAAATGATATTGCATATACTATTTCTAATATAACAATGTTTACTTGCGCACAATCGGTTAAGTGGTAATGTTTTCGTTGTTGTACCTATAGTTTTACTCCTCAATATATTCAGAGAGGAGTCAACAATACACAGTGTTTTTATGATGACAAATAAACTGTCTATGGTTTTTTAACGAATGAATAGTATCAAGGCACAAACCGAGCAATTTAGTTTTTGATGCTAACACAATAGAAATATACGCTGAAAGTACAATGAAAACTCAGCTTATTATACTAACTGACAAAAGGAAAGTAAATTTGTGTACTTTAATGTTAATGTGGTAATGTAACATTGCAAAGACCAATATGTAAACGTTTCAAACTTTATTTATGTAAAACTAGAAAATTTTATATGCAAACATTTTTTTTGTCATAAAAATATCTATTTGCAGTAGATCTGATCAGTGGCAATACAAAACTCTATGATAGGAAAGTGAATGTTTCACTCGCTAAAACAAGAGAAAACGTGGTGAAGTAAATTGCAAAGAGCAATACGTAAACGTACGAAAGAAAGATCAACGTGATCCCTTCGAAATCATAGAGAAACCGACGTACATTAGCTATATTAAGTAGATAAATCACATGAAAATATGTACCCTCAGCAGATCTCATACAGAAATGTTTGATCATTAATGTGTAAGTTTTATTTTCTATAAAAGCAGAAAAACCCTGCCAAAATTAACAAATAAAATGATATTGTAAGGGAAATTCACAAAAGAGAATACCTATATACAGGTAAGTAAATCTGGTGAAATGATATTGCATATACTATTTCTAATATAACAATGTTTACTTGCGCACAATCGGTTAAGTGGTAATGTTTTCGTTGTTGTACCTATAGTTTTACTCCTCAATATATTCAGAGAGGAGTCAACAATACACAGTGTTTTTATGATGACAAATAAACTGTCTATGGTTTTTTAACGAATGAATAGTATCAACGCACAAACCGAGCAATGTACGCTGAAAGTACAATGAAAATACAGATTATTATACTAAATGACAAAACGAAAGTAAATTTGTGTACTTTAATGTAAATGTGCTAAAATAACGTTGCATAGAGCAATATGGAAACGTTTCAAACTTTATTCATGCAAAACTAGAAAATCTAATATGTAAACATTATTTTTGTCATAAAAAGAATGTATTTGAACTAGATCTGATCAGTGGCAATACAAAAGTATATGATAGGAAAGTGAATGTTTCATTCGCTTAATCAAGAAAAAATGTGGTAAAGTAAATTGCAAAGAGCAATACGTAAACTTTTGAAAGAAAGATTAACGTGATCCATGCAAAATCATAGAGAAACCGACGTACTTTAGCTACATTCAACGTACTATTCACATGAAAATATGTAGATCTGATACAGAAATGTTTGATGAATAATGTGAAAGTATTATGTGCTATAATAGCAGAAAAACTGTGCAAAAATTAACAAATAAAACGGTGTTGTAACGAAATTTACAAAAGAGAATACTCATATACAGGTAAGTAAATCTGGTAAAATGATATTGCATATACTATTTCTAATATAACAATGTTTACTTGCGCACAATCGGTTAAGTGGTAATGTTTTCGTTGTTGTACCTATAGTTTTACTCCTCAATATATTCAGAGAGGAGTCAACAATACACAGTGTTTTTATGATGACAAATAAACTGTCTATGGTTTTTTAACGAATGAATAGTATCAAGGCACAAACCGAGCAATTTAGTTTTTGATGCTAACACAATAGAAATATACGCTGAAAGTACAATGAAAACTCAGCTTATTATACTAACTGACAAAAGGAAAGTAAATTTGTGTACTTTAATGTTAATGTGGTAATGTAACATTGCAAAGACCAATATGTAAACGTTTCAAACTTTATTTATGTAAAACTAGAAAATTTTATATGCAAACATTTTTTTTGTCATAAAAATATCTATTTGCAGTAGATCTGATCAGTGGTAATACAAAACTCTATGATAGGAAAGTGAATGTTTCACTCGCTAAAACAAGAGAAAACGTGGTGAAGTAAATTGCAAAGAGCAATACGTAAACGTACGAAAGAAAGATCAACGTGATCCCTTCGAAATCATAGAGAAACCGACGTACATTAGCTATATTAAGTAGATAATTCACATGAAAATATGTACCCTCAGCAGATCTCATACAGAAATGTTTGATCATTAATGTGTAAGTTTTTTTTTCTATAAAAGCAGAAAAACCCTGCCAAAATTAACAAATAAAATGATATTGTAAGGGAAATTCACAAAAGAGAATACCTATATACAGGTAAGTAAATCTGGTGAAATGATATTGCATATACTATTTCTAATATAACAATGTTTACTTGCGCACAATCGGTTAAGTGGTAATGTTTTCGTTGTTGTACCTATAGTTTTACTCCTCAATATATTCAGAGAGGAGTCAACAATACACAGTGTTTTTATGATGACAAATAAACTCTCTCTTTGGTTTTTTAACGAATGAATAGTATCAACGCACAAACCGAGCAATGTACGCTGAAAGTACAATGAAAATACAGATTATTATACTAAATGACAAAACGAAAGTAAATTTGTGTACTTTAATGTAAATGTGGTAAAATAACGTTGCAAAGAGCAATATGGAAACGTTTCAAACTTTATTCATGCAAAACTAGAAAATCTAATATGTAAACATTATTTTTGTCATAAAAAGAATGTATTTGAACTAGATCTGATCAGTGGCAATACAAAAGTATATGATAGGAAAGTGAATGTTTCATTCGCTTAATCAAGAAAAAATGTGGTAAAGTAAATTGCAAAGAGCAATACGTAAACTTTTGAAAGAAAGATTAACGTGATCCATGCAAAATCATAGAGAAACCGACGTACTTTAGCTACATTCAACGTACTATTCACATGAAAATATGTAGATCTGATACAGAAATGTTTGATGAATAATGTGAAAGTATTATGTGCTATAATAGCAGAAAAACTGTGCAAAAATTAACAAATAAAACGGTGTTGTAACGAAATTTACAAAAGAGAATACTTATATACAGGTAAGTAAATCTGGTAAAATGATATTGCATATACTATTTCTAATATAACAATGTTTACTTGCGCACAATCGGTTAAGTGGTAATGTTTTCGTTGTTGTACCTATAGTTTTAGTCCTCAATATATTCAGAGAGGAGTCAACAATACACAGTGTTTTTATGATGACAAATAAACTGTCTATGGTTTTTTAACGAATGAATAGTATCAACGAACAAACCGAGCAATGTAGTTTTTGATGCTAACAGAATAGAAATATACGCTGAAAGTACAATGAAAACTCAGCTTATTATACTAACTGACAAAAGGAAAGTAAATTTGTGTACTTTAATGTTAATGTGGTAATGTAACATTGCAAAGACCAATATGTAAACGTTTCAAACTTTATTTATGTAAAACTAGAAAATTTTATATGCAAACATTTTTTTTGTCATAAAAATATCTATTTGCAGTAGATCTGATCAGTGGCAATACAAAACTCTATGATAGGAAAGTGAATGTTTCACTCGCTAAAACAAGAGAAAACGTGGTGAAGTAAATTGCAAAGAGCAATACGTAAACGTACGAAAGAAAGATCAACGTGATCCCTTCGAAATCATCGAGAAACCGACGTACATTAGCTACATTAAACAGATAATTCACATGAAAATATGTACCCTCAGCAGATCTCATACAGAAATGTTTGATCATTAATGTGTAAGTTTTATGTTCTATAAAAGCAGAAAAACCCTGCCAAAATTAACAAATAAAATGATATTGTAAGGGAAATTCACAAAAGAGAATACCTATATACAGGTAAGTAAATCTGGTGAAATGATATTGCATATACTATTTCTAATATAACAATGTTTACTTGCGCACAATCGGTTAAGTGGTAATGTTTTCGTTGTTGTACCTATAGTTTTACTCCTCAATATATTCAGAGAGGAGTCAACAATACACAGTGTTTTTATGATGACAAATAAACTGTCTATGGTTTTTTAACGAATGAATAGTATCAACGCACAAACCGAGCAATGTACGCTGAAAGTACAATGAAAATACAGATTATTATACTAAATGACAAAACGAAAGTAAATTTGTGTACTTTAATGTAAATGTGGTAAAATAACGTTGCAAAGAGCAATATGGAAACGTTTCAAACTTTATTCATGCAAAACTAGAAAATCTAATATGTAAACATTATTTTTGTCATAAAAAGAATGTATTTGAACTAGATCTGATCAGTGGCAATACAAAAGTATATGATAGGAAAGTGAATGTTTCATTCGCTTAATCAAGAAAAAATGTGGTAAAGTAAATTGCAAAGAGCAATACGTAAACTTTTGAAAGAAAGATTAACGTGATCCATGCAAAATCATAGAGAAACCGACGTACTTTAGCTACATTCAACGTACTATTCACATGAAAATATGTAGATCTGATACAGAAATGTTTGATGAATAATGTGAAAGTATTATGTGCTATAATAGCAGAAAAACTGTGCAAAAATTAACAAATAAAACGGTGTTGTAACGAAATTTACAAAAGAGAATACTTATATACAGGTAAGTAAATCTGGTAAAATGATATTGCATATACTATTTCTAATATAACAATGTTTACTTGCGCACAATCGGTTAAGTGGTAATGTTTTCGTTGTTGTACCTATAGTTTTAGTCCTCAATATATTCAGAGAGGAGTCAACAATACACAGTGTTTTTATGATGACAAATAAACTGTCTATGGTTTTTTAACGAATGAATAGTATCAACGAACAAACCGAGCAATGTAGTTTTTGATGCTAACAGAATAGAAATATACGCTGAAAGTACAATGAAAACTCAGCTTATTATACTAACTGACAAAAGGAAAGTAAATTTGTGTACTTTAATGTTAATGTGGTAATGTAACATTGCAAAGACCAATATGTAAACGTTTCAAACTTTATTCATGTAAAACTAGAAAATTTTATATGCAAACATTTTTTTTGTCATAAAAATATCTATTTGCAGTAGATCTGATCAGTGGCAATACAAAACTCTATGATAGGAAAGTGAATGTTTCACTCGCTAAAACAAGAGAAAACGTGGTGAAGTAAATTGCAAAGAGCAATACGTAAACGTACGAAAGAAAGATCAACGTGATCCCTTCGAAATCATCGAGAAACCGACGTACATTAGCTACATTAAACAGATAATTCACATGAAAATATGTACCCTCAGCAGATCTCATACAGAAATGTTTGATGAATAATGTGAAAGTATTATGTGCTATAATAGCAGAAAAACTGTGCAAAAATTAACAAATAAAACGGTGTTGTAACGAAATTTACAAAAGAGAATACTTATCTACAGGTAAGTAAATCTGGTAAAATGATATTGCATATACTATTTCTAATATAACAATGTTTACTTGCGCACAATCGGTTAAGTGGTAATGTTTTCGTTGTTGTACCTATAGTTTTACTCCTCAATATATTCAGAGAGGAGTCAACAATACACAGTGTTTTTATGATGACAAATAAACTGTCTATGGTTTTTTAACGAATGAATAGTATCAAGGCACAAACCGAGCAATTTAGTTTTTGATGCTAACACAATAGAAATATACGCTGAAAGTACAATGAAAACTCAGCTTATTATACTAACTGACAAAAGGAAAGTAAATTTGTGTACTTTAATGTTAATGTGGTAATGTAACATTGCAAAGACCAATATGTAAACGTTTCAAACTTTATTTATGTAAAACTAGAAAATTTTATATGCAAACATTTTTTTTGTCATAAAAATATCTATTTGCAGTAGATCTGATCAGTGGCAATACAAAACTCTATGATAGGAAAGTGAATGTTTCACTCGCTAAAACAAGAGAAAACGTGGTGAAGTAAATTGCAAAGAGCAATACGTAAACGTACGAAAGAAAGATCAACGTGATCCCTTCGAAATCATAGAGAAACCGACGTACATTAGCTATATTAAGTAGATAATTCACATGAAAATATGTACCCTCAGCAGATCTCATACAGAAATGTTTGATCATTAATGTGTAAGTTTTATTTTCTATAAAAGCAGAAAAACCCTGCCAAAATTAACAAATAAAATGATATTGTAAGGGAAATTCACAAAAGAGAATACCTATATACAGGTAAGTAAATCTGGTGAAATGATATTGCATATACTATTTCTAATATAACAATGTTTACTTGCGCACAATCGGTTAAGTGGTAATGTTTTCGTTGTTGTACCTATAGTTTTACTCCTCAATATATTCAGAGAGGAGTCAACAATACACAGTGTTTTTATGATGACAAATAAACTGTCTATGGTTTTTTAACGAATGAATAGTATCAACGCACAAACCGAGCAATGTACGCTGAAAGTACAATGAAAATACAGATTATTATACTAAATGACAAAACGAAAGTAAATTTGTGTACTTTAATGTAAATGTGCTAAAATAACGTTGCATAGAGCAATATGGAAACGTTTCAAACTTTATTCATGCAAAACTAGAAAATCTAATATGTAAACATTATTTTTGTCATAAAAAGAATGTATTTGAACTAGATCTGATCAGTGGCAATACAAAAGTATATGATAGGAAAGTGAATGTTTCATTCGCTTAATCAAGAAAAAATGTGGTAAAGTAAATTGCAAAGAGCAATACGTAAACTTTTGAAAGAAAGATTAACGTGATCCATGCAAAATCATAGAGAAACCGACGTACTTTAGCTACATTCAACGTACTATTCACATGAAAATATGTAGATCTGATACAGAAATGTTTGATGAATAATGTGAAAGTATTATGTGCTATAATAGCAGAAAAACTGTGCAAAAATTAACAAATAAAACGGTGTTGTAACGAAATTTACAAAAGAGAATACTCATATACAGGTAAGTAAATCTGGTAAAATGATATTGCATATACTATTTCTAATATAACAATGTTTACTTGCGCACAATCGGTTAAGTGGTAATGTTTTCGTTGTTGTACCTATAGTTTTACTCCTCAATATATTCAGAGAGGAGTCAACAATACACAGTGTTTTTATGATGACAAATAAACTGTCTATGGTTTTTTAACGAATGAATAGTATCAACGCACAAACCGAGCAATTTAGTTTTTGATGCTAACACAATAGAAATATACGCTGAAAGTACAATGAAAACTCAGCTTATTATACTAACTGACAAAAGGAAAGTAAATTTGTGTACTTTAATGTTAATGTGGTAATGTAACATTGCAAAGACCAATATGTAAACGTTTCAAACTTTATTTATGTAAAACTAGAAAATTTTATATGCAAACATTTTTTTTGTCATAAAAATATCTATTTGCAGTAGATCTGATCAGTGGTAATACAAAACTCTATGATAGGAAAGTGAATGTTTCACTCGCTAAAACAAGAGAAAACGTGGTGAAGTAAATTGCAAAGAGCAATACGTAAACGTACGAAAGAAAGATCAACGTGATCCCTTCGAAATCATAGAGAAACCGACGTACATTAGCTATATTAAGTAGATAATTCACATGAAAATATGTACCCTCAGCAGATCTCATACAGAAATGTTTGATCATTAATGTGTAAGTTTTTTTTTCTATAAAAGCAGAAAAACCCTGCCAAAATTAACAAATAAAATGATATTGTAAGGGAAATTCACAAAAGAGAATACCTATATACAGGTAAGTAAATCTGGTGAAATGATATTGCATATACTATTTCTAATATAACAATGTTTACTTGCGCACAATCGGTTAAGTGGTAATGTTTTCGTTGTTGTACCTATAGTTTTACTCCTCAATATATTCAGAGAGGAGTCAACAATACACAGTGTTTTTATGATGACAAATAAACTCTCTTTGGTTTTTTAACGAATGAATAGTATCAACGCACAAACCGAGCAATGTACGCTGAAAGTACAATGAAAATACAGATTATTATACTAAATGACAAAACGAAAGTAAATTTGTGTACTTTAATGTAAATGTGGTAAAATAACGTTGCAAAGAGCAATATGGAAACGTTTCAAACTTTATTCATGCAAAACTAGAAAATCTAATATGTAAACATTATTTTTGTCATACAAAGAATGTATTTGAACTAGATCTGATCAGTGGCAATACAAAAGTATATGATAGGAAAGTGAATGTTTCATTCGCTTAATCAAGAAAAAATGTGGTAAAGTAAATTGCAAAGAGCAATACGTAAACTTTTGAAAGAAAGATTAACGTGATCCATGCAAAATCATAGAGAAACCGACGTACTTTAGCTACATTCAACGTACTATTCACATGAAAATATGTAGATCTGATACAGAAATGTTTGATGAATAATGTGAAAGTATTATGTGCTATAATAGCAGAAAAACTGTGCAAAAATTAACAAATAAAACGGTGTTGTAACGAAATTTACAAAAGAGAATACTTATATACAGGTAAGTAAATCTGGTAAAATGATATTGCATATACTATTTCTAATATAACAATGTTTACTTGCGCACAATCGGTTAAGTGGTAATGTTTTCGTTGTTGTACCTATAGTTTTACTCCTCAATATATTCAGAGAGGAGTCAACAATACACAGTGTTTTTATGATGACAAATAAACTGTCTATGGTTTTTTAACGAATGAATAGTATCAACGCACAAACCGAGCAATGTACGCTGAAAGTACAATGAAAATACAGATTATTATACTAAATGACAAAACGAAAGTAAATTTGTGTACTTTAATGTAAATGTGGTAAAATAACGTTGCAAAGAGCAATATGGAAACGTTTCAAACTTTATTCATGCAAAACTAGAAAATCTAATATGTAAACATTATTTTTGTCATAAAAAGAATGTATTTGAACTAGATCTGATCAGTGGCAATACAAAAGTATATGATAGGAAAGTGAATGTTTCATTCGCTTAATCAAGAAAAAATGTGGTAAAGTAAATTGCAAAGAGCAATACGTAAACTTTTGAAAGAAAGATTAACGTGATCCATGCAAAATCATAGAGAAACCGACGTACTTTAGCTACATTCAACGTACTATTCACATGAAAATATGTAGATCTGATACAGAAATGTTTGATGAATAATGTGAAAGTATTATGTGCTATAATAGCAGAAAAACTGTGCAAAAATTAACAAATAAAACGGTGTTGTAACGAAATTTACAAAAGAGAATACTTATATACAGGTAAGTAAATCTGGTAAAATGATATTGCATATACTATTTCTAATATAACAATGTTTACTTGCGCACAATCGGTTAAGTGGTAATGTTTTCGTTGTTGTACCTATAGTTTTACTCCTCAATATATTCAGAGAGGAGTCAACAATACACAGTGTTTTTATGATGACAAATAAACTGTCTATGGTTTTTTAACGAATGAATAGTATCAAGGCACAAACCGTGCAATTTAGTTTTTGATGCGAACACAATAGAAATATACGCTGAAAGTACAATGAAAACTCAGGTTATTATACTAACTGACAAAAGGAAAGTAAATTTGTGTACTTTAATGTTAATGTGGTAATGTAACATTGCAAAGACCAATATGTAAACGTTTCAAACTTCATTTATGTAAAACTAGAAAATTTTATATGCAAACATTTTTTTTGTCATAAAAATATCTATTTGCAGTAGATCTGATCAGTGGCAATACAAAACTCTATGATAGGAAAGTGAATGTTTCACTCGCTAAAACAAGAGAAAACGTGGTGAAGTAAATTGCAAAGAGCAATACGTAAACGTACGAAAGAAAGATCAACGTGATCCCTTCGAAATCATCGAGAAACCGACGTACATTAGCTACATTAAACAGATAATTCACATGAAAATATGTACCCTCAGCAGATCTCATACAGAAATGTTTGATCATTAATGTGTAAGTTTTATGTTCTATAAAAGCAGAAAAACCCTGCCAAAATTAACAAATAAAGTGATATTGTAAGGGAAATTCACAAAAGAGAATACCTATATACAGGTAAGTACATCTGGTAAAATGATATTGCATATACTATTTCTAATATAACAATGTTTACTTGCGCACAATCGGTTAAGTGGTAATGTTTTCGTTGTTGTACCTATAGTTTTACTCCTCAATATATTCAGAGAGGAGTCAACAATACACAGTGTTTTTATGATGACAAATAAACTGTCTATGGTTTTTTAACGAATGAATAGTATCAACGCACAAACCGAGCAATGTACGCTGAAAGTACAATGAAAATACAGATTATTATACTAAATGACAAAACGAAAGTAAATTTGTGTACTTTAATGTAAATGTGCTAAAATAACGTTGCATAGACCAATATGGAAAGGTTTCAAACTTTATTCATGCAAAACTAGAAAATCTAATATGTAAACATTATTTTTGTCATAAAAAGATGTATTTGAACTAGATCTGATCAGTGGCAATACAAAAGTATATGATAGGAAAGTGAATGTTTCATTCGCTTAATCAAGAAAAAATGTGGTAAAGTAAATTGCAAAGAGCAATACGTAAACTTTTGAAAGAAAGATTAACGTGATCCATGCAAAATCATAGAGAAACCGACGTACTTTAGCTACATTCAACGTACTATTCACATGAAAATATGTAGATCTGATACAGAAATGTTTGATGAATAATGTGAAAGTATTATGTGCTATAAAAGCAGAAAAACCCTGCCAAAATTAACAAATAAAGTGATATTGTAAGGGAAATTCACAAAAGAGAATACCTATATACAGGTAAGTAAATCTGGTAAAATGATATTGCATATACTATTTCTAATATAACAATGTTTACTTGCGCACAATCGGTTAAGTGGTAATGTTTTCGTTGTTGTACCTATAGTTTTACTCCTCAATATATTCAGAGAGGAGTCAACAATACACAGTGTTTTTATGATGACAAATAAACTGTCTATGGTTTTTTAACGAATGAATAGTATCAACGCACAAACCGAGCAATGTACGCTGAAAGTACAATGAAAACTCAGCTTATTATACTAACTGACAAAAGGAAAGTAAATTTGTGTACTTTAATGTTAATGTGGTAATGTAACATTGCAAAGACCAATATGTAAACGTTTCAAACTTTATTTATGTAAAACTAGAAAATTTTATATGCAAACATTTTTTTTGTCATAAAAATATCTATTTGCAGTAGATCTGATCAGTGGCAATACAAAACTCTATGATAGGAAAGTGAATGTTTCACTCGCTAAAACAAGAGAAAACGTGGTGAAGTAAATTGCAAAGAGCAATACGTAAACGTACGAAAGAAAGATCAACGTGATCCCTTCGAAATCATAGAGAAACCGACGTACATTAGCTATATTAAGTAGATAATTCACATGAAAATATGTACCCTCAGCAGATCTCATACAGAAATGTTTGATCATTAATGTGTAAGTTTTATTTTCTATAAAAGCAGAAAAACCCTGCCAAAATTAACAAATAAAATGATATTGTAAGGGAAATTCACAAAAGAGAATACCTATATACAGGTAAGTAAATCTGGTGAAATGATATTGCATATACTATTTCTAATATAACAATGTTTACTTGCGCACAATCGGTTAAGTGGTAATGTTTTCGTTGTTGTACCTATAGTTTTACTCCTCAATATATTCAGAGAGGAGTCAACAATACACAGTGTTTTTATGATGACAAATAAACTGTCTATGGTTTTTTAACGAATGAATAGTATCAACGCACAAACCGAGCAATTTAGTTTTTGATGCTAACACAATAGAAATATACGCTGAAAGTACAATGAAAACTCAGCTTATTATACTAACTGACAAAAGGAAAGTAAATTTGTGTACTTTAATGTTAATGTGGTAATGTAACATTGCAAAGACCAATATGTAAACGTTTCAAACTTTATTTATGTAAAACTAGAAAATTTTATATGCAAACATTTTTTTTGTCATAAAAATATCTATTTGCAGTAGATCTGATCAGTGGCAATACAAAACTCTATGATAGGAAAGTGAATGTTTCACTCGCTAAAACAAGAGAAAACGTGGTGAAGTAAATTGCAAAGAGCAATACGTAAACGTACGAAAGAAAGATCAACGTGATCCCTTCGAAATCATAGAGAAACCGACGTACATTAGCTATATTAAGTAGATAATTCACATGAAAATATGTACCCTCAGCAGATCTCATACAGAAATGTTTGATCATTAATGTGTAAGTTTTATTTTCTATAAAAGCAGAAAAACCCTGCCAAAATTAACAAATAAAATGATATTGTAAGGGAAATTCACAAAAGAGAATACCTATATACAGGTAAGTAAATCTGGTGAAATGATATTGCATATACTATTTCTAATATAACAATGTTTACTTGCGCACAATCGGTTAAGTGGTAATGTTTTCGTTGTTGTACCTATAGTTTTACTCCTCAATATATTCAGAGAGGAGTCAACAATACACAGTGTTTTTATGATGACAAATAAACTGTCTATGGTTTTTTAACGAATGAATAGTATCAACGCACAAACCGAGCAATGTACGCTGAAAGTACAATGAAAATACAGATTATTATACTAAATGACAAAACGAAAGTAAATTTGTGTACTTTAATGTAAATGTGGTAAAATAACGTTGCAAAGAGCAATATGGAAACGTTTCAAACTTTATTCATGCAAAACTAGAAAATCTAATATGTAAACATTATTTTTGTCATAAAAAGAATGTATTTGAACTAGATCTGATCAGTGGCAATACAAAAGTATATGATAGGAAAGTGAATGTTTCATTCGCTTAATCAAGAAAAAATGTGGTAAAGTAAATTGCAAAGAGCAATACGTAAACTTTTGAAAGAAAGATTAACGTGATCCATGCAAAATCATAGAGAAACCGACGTACTTTAGCTACATTCAACGTACTATTCACATGAAAATATGTAGATCTGATACAGAAATGTTTGATGAATAATGTGAAAGTATTATGTGCTATAAATGCAGAAAAACTGTGCAAAAATTAACAAATTAAACGGTGTTGTAACGAAATTTACAAAAGAGAATACTTATATACAGGTAAGTAAATCTGGTAAAATGGTATTGCATATACTATTTCTAATATAACAATGTTTACTTGCGCACAATCGGTTAAGTGGTAATGTTTTCGTTGTTGTACCTATAGTTTTACTCCTCAATATATTCGGAGAGGAGTCAACAATACACAGTGTTTTTATGATGACAAATAAACTGTCTATGGTTTTTTAACGAATGAATAGTATCAAGGCACAAACCGAGCAATTTAGTTTTTGATGCTAACACAATAGAAATATACGCTGAAAGTACAATGAAAACTCAGCTTATTATACTAACTGACAAAAGGAAAGTAAATTTGTGTACTTTAATGTTAATGTGGTAATGTAACATTGCAAAGACCAATATGTAAACGTTTCAAACTTTATTTATGTAAAACTAGAACATTTTATATGCAAACATTTTTTTTGTCATAAAAATATCTATTTGCAGTAGATCTGATCAGTGGCAATACAAAACTCTATGATAGGAAAGTGAATGTTTCACTCGCTAAAACAAGAGAAAACGTGGTGAAGTAAATTGCAAAGAGCAATACGTAAACGTACGAAAGAAAGATCAACGTGATCCCTTCGAAATCATAGAGAAACCGACGTACATTAGCTATATTAAGTAGATAATTCACATGTACCCTCAGCAGATCTCATACAGAAATGTTTGATCATTAATGTGTAAGTTTTATTTTCTATAAAAGCAGAAAAACCCTGCCAAAATTAACAAATAAAATGATATTGTAAGGGAAATTCACAAAAGAGAATACCTATATACAGGTAAGTAAATCTGGTGAAATGATATTGCATATACTATTTCTAATATAACAATGTTTACTTGCGCACAATCGGTTAAGTGGTAATGTTTTCGTTGTTGTACCTATAGTTTTACTCCTCAATATATTCAGAGAGGAGTCAACAATACACAGTGTTTTTATGATGACAAATAAACTGTCTATGGTTTTTTAACGAATGAATAGTATCAACGCACAAACCGAGCAATGTACGCTGAAAGTACAATGAAAATACAGATTATTATACTAAATGACAAAACGAAAGTAAATTTGTGTACTTTAATGTAAATGTGGTAAAATAACGTTGCAAAGAGCAATATGGAAACGTTTCAAACTTTATTCATGCAAAACTAGAAAATCTAATATGTAAACATTATTTTTGTCATAAAAAGAATGTATTTGAACTAGATCTGATCAGTGGCAATACAAAAGTATATGATAGGAAAGTGAATGTTTCATTCGCTTAATCAAGAAAAAATGTGGTAAAGTAAATTGCAAAGAGCAATACGTAAACTTTTGAAAGAAAGATTAACGTGATCCATGCAAAATCATAGAGAAACCGACGTACTTTAGCTACATTCAACGTACTATTCACATGAAAATATGTAGATCTGATACAGAAATGTTTGATGAATAATGTGAAAGTATTATGTGCTATAAATGCAGAAAAACTGTGCAAAAATTAACAAATTAAACGGTGTTGTAACGAAATTTACAAAAGAGAATACTTATATACAGGTAAGTAAATCTGGTAAAATGGTATTGCATATACTATTTCTAATATAACAATGTTTACTTGCGCACAATCGGTTAAGTGGTAATGTTTTCGTTGTTGTACCTATAGTTTTACTCCTCAATATATTCGGAGAGGAGTCAACAATACACAGTGTTTTTATGATGACAAATAAACTGTCTATGGTTTTTTAACGAATGAATAGTATCAAGGCACAAACCGAGCAATTTAGTTTTTGATGCTAACACAATAGAAATATACGCTGAAAGTACAATGAAAACTCAGCTTATTATACTAACTGACAAAAGGAAAGTAAATTTGTGTACTTTAATGTTAATGTGGTAATGTAACATTGCAAAGACCAATATGTAAACGTTTCAAACTTTATTTATGTAAAACTAGAACATTTTATATGCAAACATTTTTTTTGTCATAAAAATATCTATTTGCAGTAGATCTGATCAGTGGCAATACAAAACTCTATGATAGGAAAGTGAATGTTTCACTCGCTAAAACAAGAGAAAACGTGGTGAAGTAAATTGCAAAGAGCAATACGTAAACGTACGAAAGAAAGATCAACGTGATCCCTTCGAAATCATAGAGAAACCGACGTACATTAGCTATATTAAGTAGATAATTCACATGTACCCTCAGCAGATCTCATACAGAAATGTTTGATCATTAATGTGTAAGTTTTATTTTCTATAAAAGCAGAAAAACCCTGCCAAAATTAACAAATAAAATGATATTGTAAGGGAAATTCACAAAAGAGAATACCTATATACAGGTAAGTAAATCTGGTGAAATGATATTGCATATACTATTTCTAATATAACAATGTTTACTTGCGCACAATCGGTTAAGTGGTAATGTTTTCGTTGTTGTACCTATAGTTTTACTCCTCAATATATTCAGAGAGGAGTCAACAATACACAGTGTTTTTATGATGACAAATAAACTGTCTATGGTTTTTTAACGAATGAATAGTATCAACGCACAAACCGAGCAATGTACGCTGAAAGTACAATGAAAATACAGATTATTATACTAAATGACAAAACGAAAGTAAATTTGTGTACTTTAATGTAAATATGGTAAAATATCGTTGCAAAGAGCAATATGGAAACGTTTCAAACTTTATTCATGCAAAACTAGAAAATCTAATATGTAAACATTATTTTTGTCATAAAAAGAATGTATTTGAAATAGATCTGATCAGTGGCAATACAAAAGTATATGATAGGAAAGTGAATGTTTCATTCGCTTAATCAAGAAAAAATGTGGTAAAGTAAATTGCAAAGAGCAATACGTAAACTTTTGAAAGAAAGATTAACGTGATCCATGCAAAATCATAGAGAAACCGACGTACTTTAGCTACATTCAACGTACTATTCACATGAAAATATGTAGATCTGATACAGAAATGTTTGATGAATAATGTGAAAGTATTATGTGCTATAATAGCAGAAAAACTGTGCAAAAATTAACAAATAAAACGGTGTTGTAACGAAATTTACAAAAGAGAATACTTATATACAGGTAAGTAAATCTGGTAAAATGATATTGCATATACTATTTCTAATATAACAATGTTTACTTGCGCACAATCGGTTAAGTGGTAATGTTTTCGTTGTTGTACCTATAGTTTTACTCCTCAATATATTCAGAGAGGAGTCAACAATACACAGTGTTTTTATGATGACAAATAAACTGTCTATGGTTTTTTAACGAATGAATAGTATCAAGGCACAAACCGAGCAATTTAGTTTTTGATGCTAACACAATAGAAATATTCGCTGAAAGTACAATGAAAACTCAGCTTATTATACTAACTGACAAAAGGAAAGTAAATTTGTGTACTTTAATGTTAATGTGGTAATGTAACATTGCAAAGACCAATATGTAAACGTTTCAAACTTTATTTATGTAAAACTAGAACATTTTATATGCAAACATTTTTTTTGTCATAAAAATATCTATTTGCAGTAGATCTGATCAGTGGCAATACAAAACTCTATGATAGGAAAGTGAATGTTTCACTCGCTAAAACAAGAGAAAACGTGGTGAAGTAAATTGCAAAGAGCAATACGTAAACGTACGAAAGAAAGATCAACGTGATCCCTTCGAAATCATAGAGAAACCGACGTACATTAGCTATATTAAGTAGATAATTCACATGTACCCTCAGCAGATCTCATACAGAAATGTTTGATCATTAATGTGTAAGTTTTATGTTCTATAAAAGCAGAAAAACCCTGCCAAAATTAACAAATAAAGTGATATTGTAAGGGAAATTCACAAAAGGGAATACCTATATACAGGTAAGTACATCTGGTAAAATGATATTGCATATACTATTTCTAATATAACAATGTTTACTTGCGCACAATCGGTTAAGTGGTAATGTTTTCGTTGTTGTACCTATAGTTTTACTCCTCAATATATTCAGAGAGGAGTCAACAATACACAGTGTTTTTATGATGACAAATAAACTGTCTATGGTTTTTTAACGAATGAATAGTATCAACGCACAAACCGAGCAATGTACGCTGAAAGTACAATGAAAATACAGATTATTATACTAAATGACAAAACGAAAGTAAATTTGTGTACTTTAATGTAAATGTGCTAAAATAACGTTGCATAGAGCAATATGGAAAGGTTTCAAACTTTATTCATGCAAAACTAGAAAATCTAATATGTAAACATTATTTTTGTCATAAAAAGATGTATTTGAACTAGATCTGATCAGTGGCAATACAAAAGTATATGATAGGAAAGTGAATGTTTCATTCGCTTAATCAAGAAAAAATGTGGTAAAGTAAATTGCAAAGAGCAATACGTAAACTTTTGAAAGAAAGATTAACGTGATCCATGCAAAATCATAGAGAAACCGACGTACTTTAGCTACATTCAACGTACTATTCACATGAAAATATGTAGATCTGATACAGAAATGTTTGATGAATAATGTGAAAGTATTATGTGCTATAATAGCAGAAAAACTGTGCAAAAATTAACAAATAAAACGGTGTTGTAACGAAATTTACAAAAGAGAATACTTATATACAGGTAAGTAAATCTGGTAAAATGATATTGCATATACTATTTCTAATATAACAATGTTTACTTGCGCACAATCGGTTAAGTGGTAATGTTTTCGTTGTTGTACCTATAGTTTTACTCCTCAATATATTCAGAGAGGAGTCAACAATACACAGTGTTTTTATGATGACAAATAAACTGTCTATGGTTTTTTAACGAATGAATAGTATCAACGAACAAACCGAGCAATGTAGTTTTTGATGCTAACAGAATAGAAATAAACGCTGAAAGTACAATGAAAACTCAGGTTATTATACTAACTGACAAAAGGAAAGTAAATTTGTGTACTTTAATGTTAATGTGGTAATGTAACATTGCAAAGACCAATATGTAAACGTTTCAAACTTTATTCATGTAAAACTAGAAAATTTTATATGCAAACATTTTTTTTGTCATAAAAATATCTATTTGCAGTAGATCTGATCAGTGGCAATACAAAACTCTATGATAGGAAAGTGAATGTTTCACTCGCTAAAACAAGAGAAAACGTGGTGAAGTAAATTGCAAAGAGCAATACGTAAACGTACGAAAGAAAGATCAACGTGATCCCTTCGAAATCATCGAGAAACCGACGTACATTAGCTACATTAAACAGATAATTCACATGAAAATATGTACCCTCAGCAGATCTCATACAGAAATGTTTGATCATTAATGTGTAAGTTTTATGTTCTATAAAAGCAGAAAAACCCTGCCAAAATTAACAAATAAAGTGATATTGTAAGGGAAATTCACAAAAGAGAATACCTATATACAGGTAAGTACATCTGGTAAAATGATATTGCATATACTATTTCTAATATAACAATGTTTACTTGCGCACAATCGGTTAAGTGGTAATGTTTTCGTTGTTGTACCTATAGTTTTACTCCTCAATATATTCAGAGAGGAGTCAACAATACACAGTGTTTTTATGATGACAAATAAACTGTCTATGGTTTTTTAACGAATGAATAGTATCAACGCACAAACCGAGCAATGTACGCTGAAAGTACAATGAAAATACAGATTATTATACTAAATGACAAAACGAAAGTAAATTTGTGTACTTTAATGTAAATATGGTAAAATATCGTTGCAAAGAGCAATATGGAAACGTTTCAAACTTTATTCATGCAAAACTAGAAAATCTAATATGTAAACATTATTTTTGTCATAAAAAGAATGTATTTGAAATAGATCTGATCAGTGGCAATACAAAAGTATATGATAGGAAAGTGAATGTTTCATTCGCTTAATCAAGAAAAAATGTGGTAAAGTAAATTGCAAAGAGCAATACGTAAACTTTTGAAAGAAAGATTAACGTGATCCATGCAAAATCATAGAGAAACCGACGTACTTTAGCTACATTCAACGTACTATTCACATGAAAATATGTAGATCTGATACAGAAATGTTTGATGAATAATGTGAAAGTATTATGTGCTATAATAGCAGAAAAACTGTGCAAAAATTAACAAATAAAACGGTGTTGTAACGAAATTTACAAAAGAGAATACTTATATACAGGTAAGTAAATCTGGTAAAATGATATTGCATATACTATTTCTAATATAACAATGTTTACTTGCGCACAATCGGTTAAGTGGTAATGTTTTCGTTGTTGTACCTATAGTTTTACTCCTCAATATATTCAGAGAGGAGTCAACAATACACAGTGTTTTTATGATGACAAATAAACTGTCTATGGTTTTTTAACGAATGAATAGTATCAAGGCACAAACCGGGCAATTTAGTTTTTGATGCTAACACAATAGAAATATTCGCTGAAAGTACAATGAAAACTCAGCTTATTATACTAACTGACAAAAGGAAAGTAAATTTGTGTACTTTAATGTTAATGTGGTAATGTAACATTGCAAAGACCAATATGTAAACGTTTCAAACTTTATTTATGTAAAACTAGAACATTTTATATGCAAACATTTTTTTTGTCATAAAAATATCTATTTGCAGTAGATCTGATCAGTGGCAATACAAAACTCTATGATAGGAAAGTGAATGTTTCACTCGCTAAAACAAGAGAAAACGTGGTGAAGTAAATTGCAAAGAGCAATACGTAAACGTACGAAAGAAAGATCAACGTGATCCCTTCGAAATCATAGAGAAACCGACGTACATTAGCTATATTAAGTAGATAATTCACATGTACCCTCAGCAGATCTCATACAGAAATGTTTGATCATTAATGTGTAAGTTTTATTTTCTAAAAAAGCAGAAAAACCCTGCCAAAATTAACAAATAAAATGATATTGTAAGGGAAATTCACAAAAGAGAATACCTATATACAGGTAAGTAAATCTGGTGAAATGATATTGCATATACTATTTCTAATATAACAATGTTTACTTGCGCACAATCGGTTAAGTGGTAATGTTTTCGTTGTTGTACCTATAGTTTTACTCCTCAATATATTCAGAGAGGAGTCAACAATACACAGTGTTTTTATGATGACAAATAAACTGTCTATGGTTTTTTAACGAATGAATAGTATCAACGCACAAACCGAGCAATGTACGCTGAAAGTACAATGAAAATACAGATTATTATACTAAATGACAAAACGAAAGTAAATTTGTGTACTTTAATGTAAATATGGTAAAATATCGTTGCAAAGAGCAATATGGAAACGTTTCAAACTTTATTCATGCAAAACTAGAAAATCTAATATGTAAACATTATTTTTGTCATAAAAAGAATGTATTTGAACTAGATCTGATCAGTGGCAATACAAAAGTATATGATAGGAAAGTGAATGTTTCATTCGCTTAATCAAGAAAAAATGTGGTAAAGTAAATTGCAAAGAGCAATACGTAAACTTTTGAAAGAAAGATTAACGTGATCCATGCAAAATCATAGAGAAACCGACGTACTTTAGCTACATTCAACGTACTATTCACATGAAAATATGTAGATCTGATACAGAAATGTTTGATGAATAATGTGAAAGTATTATGTGCTATAATAGCAGAAAAACTGTGCAAAAATTAACAAATAAAACGGTGTTGTAACGAAATTTACAAAAGAGAATACTTATATACAGGTAAGTAAATCTGGTAAAATGATATTGCATATACTATTTCTAATATAACAATGTTTACTTGCGCACAATCGGTTAAGTGGTAATGTTTTCGTTGTTGTACCTATAGTTTTACTCCTCAATATATTCAGAGAGGAGTCAACAATACACAGTGTTTTTATGATGACAAATAAACTGTCTATGGTTTTTTAACGAATGAATAGTATCAAGGCACAAACCGAGCAATTTAGTTTTTGATGCTAACACAATAGAAATATTCGCTGAAAGTACAATGAAAACTCAGCTTATTATACTAACTGACAAAAGGAAAGTAAATTTGTGTACTTTAATGTTAATGTGGTAATGTAACATTGCAAAGACCAATATGTAAACGTTTCAAACTTTATTTATGTAAAACTAGAACATTTTATATGCAAACATTTTTTTTGTCATAAAAATATCTATTTGCAGTAGATCTGATCAGTGGCAATACAAAACTCTATGATAGGAAAGTGAATGTTTCACTCGCTAAAACAAGAGAAAACGTGGTGAAGTAAATTGCAAAGAGCAATACGTAAACGTACGAAAGAAAGATCAACGTGATCCCTTCGAAATCATAGAGAAACCGACGTACATTAGCTATATTAAGTAGATAATTCACATGTACCCTCAGCAGATCTCATACAGAAATGTTTGATCATTAATGTGTAAGTTTTATTTTCTATAAAAGCAGAAAAACCCTGCCAAAATTAACAAATAAAATGATATTGTAAGGGAAATTCACAAAAGAGAATACCTATATACAGGTAAGTAAATCTGGTGAAATGATATTGCATATACTATTTCTAATATAACAATGTTTACTTGCGCACAATCGGTTAAGTGGTAATGTTTTCGTTGTTGTACCTATAGTTTTACTCCTCAATATATTCAGAGAGGAGTCAACAATACACAGTGTTTTTATGATGACAAATAAACTGTCTATGGTTTTTTAACGAATGAATAGTATCAACGCACAAACCGAGCAATGTACGCTGAAAGTACAATGAAAATACAGATTATTATACTAAATGACAAAACGAAAGTAAATTTGTGTACTTTAATGTAAATATGGTAAAATATCGTTGCAAAGAGCAATATGGAAACGTTTCAAACTTTATTCATGCAAAACTAGAAAATCTAATATGTAAACATTATTTTTGTCATACAAAGAATGTATTTGAAATAGATCTGATCAGTGGCAATACAAAAGTATATGATAGGAAAGTGAATGTTTCATTCGCTTAATCAAGAAAAAATGTGGTAAAGTAAATTGCAAAGAGCAATACGTAAACTTTTGAAAGAAAGATTAACGTGATCCATGCAAAATCATAGAGAAACCGACGTACTTTAGCTACATTCAACGTACTATTCACATGAAAATATGTAGATCTGATACAGAAATGTTTGATGAATAATGTGAAAGTATTATGTGCTATAATAGCAGAAAAACTGTGCAAAAATTAACAAATAAAACGGTGTTGTAACGAAATTTACAAAAGAGAATACTTATATACAGGTAAGTAAATCTGGTAAAATGATATTGCATATACTATTTCTAATATAACAATGTTTACTTGCGCACAATCGGTTAAGTGGTAATGTTTTCGTTGTTGTACCTATAGTTTTACTCCTCAATATATTCAGAGAGGAGTCAACAATACACAGTGTTTTTATGATGACAAATAAACTGTCTATGGTTTTTTAACGAATGAATAGTATCAAGGCACAAACCGAGCAATTTAGTTTTTGATGCTAACACAATAGAAATATTCGCTGAAAGTACAATGAAAACTCAGCTTATTATACTAACTGACAAAAGGAAAGTAAATTTGTGTACTTTAATGTTAATGTGGTAATGTAACATTGCAAAGACCAATATGTAAACGTTTCAAACTTTATTTATGTAAAACTAGAACATTTTATATGCAAACATTTTTTTTGTCATAAAAATATCTATTTGCAGTAGATCTGATCAGTGGCAATACAAAACTCTATGATAGGAAAGTGAATGTTTCACTCGCTAAAACAAGAGAAAACGTGGTGAAGTAAATTGCAAAGAGCAATACGTAAACGTACGAAAGAAAGATCAACGTGATCCCTTCGAAATCATAGAGAAACCGACGTACATTAGCTATATTAAGTAGATAATTCACATGTACCCTCAGCAGATCTCATACAGAAATGTTTGATCATTAATGTGTAAGTTTTATTTTCTATAAAAGCAGAAAAACCCTGCCAAAATTAACAAATAAAATGATATTGTAAGGGAAATTCACAAAAGAGAATACCTATATACAGGTAAGTAAATCTGGTGAAATGATATTGCATATACTATTTCTAATATAACAATGTTTACTTGCGCACAATCGGTTAAGTGGTAATGTTTTCGTTGTTGTACCTATAGTTTTACTCCTCAATATATTCAGAGAGGAGTCAACAATACACAGTGTTTTTATGATGACAAATAAACTGTCTATAGTTTTTTAACGAATGAATAGTATCAACGCACAAACCGAGCAATGTACGCTGAAAGTACAATGAAAATACAGATTATTATACTAAATGACAAAACGAAAGTAAATTTGTGTACTTTAATGTAAATGTGGTAAGATAACGTTGCAAAGAGCAATATGGAAACGTTTCAAACTTTATTCATGCAAAACTAGAAAATCTAATATGTAAACATTATTTTTGTCATACAAAGAATGTATTTGAACTAGATCTGATCAGTGGCAATACAAAAGTATATGATAGGAAAGTGAATGTTTCATTCGCTTAATCAAGAAAAAATGTGGTAAAGTAAATTGCAAAGAGCAATACGTAAACTTTTGAAAGAAAGATTAACGTGATCCATGCAAAATCATAGAGAAACCGACGTACTTTAGCTACATTCAACGTACTATTCACATGAAAATATGTAGATCTGATACAGAAATGTTTGATGAATAATGTGAAAGTATTATGTGCTATAATAGCAGAAAAACTGTGCAAAAATTAACAAATAAAACGGTGTTGTAACGAAATTTACAAAAGAGAATACTTATATACAGGTAAGTAAATCTGGTAAAATGATATTGCATATACTATTTCTAATATAACAATGTTTACTTGCGCACAATCGGTTAAGTGGTAATGTTTTCGTTGTTGTACCTATAGTTTTACTCCTCAATATATTCAGAGAGGAGTCAACAATACACAGTGTTTTTATGATGACAAATAAACTGTCTATGGTTTTTTAACGAATGAATAGTATCAACGAACAAACCGAGCAATGTAGTTTTTGATGCTAATAAACGCTGAAAGTACAATGAAAACTCAGGTTATTATACTAACTGACAAAAGGAAAGTAAATTTGTGTACTTTAATGTTAATGTGGTAATGTAACATTGCAAAGACCAATATGTAAACGTTTCAAACTTTATTCATGTAAAACTAGAAAATTTTATATGCAAACATTTTTTTTGTCATAAAAATATCTATTTGCAGTAGATCTGATCAGTGGCAATACAAAACTCTATGATAGGAAAGTGAATGTTTCACTCGCTAAAACAAGAGAAAACGTGGTGAAGTAAATTGCAAAGAGCAATACGTAAACGTACGAAAGAAAGATCAACGTGATCCCTTCGAAATCATCGAGAAACCGACGTACATTAGCTACATTAAACAGATAATTCACATGAAAATATGTACCCTCAGCAGATCTCATACAGAAATGTTTGATCATTAATGTGTAAGTTTTATGTTCTATAAAAGCAGAAAAACCCTGCCAAAATTAACAAATAAAGTGATATTGTAAGGGAAATTCACAAAAGAGAATACCTATATACAGGTAAGTACATCTGGTAAAATGATATTGCATATACTATTTCTAATATAACAATGTTTACTTGCGCACAATCGGTTAAGTGGTAATGTTTTCGTTGTTGTACCTATAGTTTTACTCCTCAATATATTCAGAGAGGAGTCAACAATACACAGTGTTTTTATGATGACAAATAAACTGTCTATGGTTTTTTAACGAATGAATAGTATCAACGCACAAACCGAGCAATGTACGCTGAAAGTACAATGAAAATACAGATTATTATACTAAATGACAAAACGAAAGTAAATTTGTGTACTTTAATGTAAATATGGTAAAATATCGTTGCAAAGAGCAATATGGAAACGTTTCAAACTTTATTCATGCAAAACTAGAAAATCTAATATGTAAACATTATTTTTGTCATAAAAAGAATGTATTTGAAATAGATCTGATCAGTGGCAATACAAAAGTATATGATAGGAAAGTGAATGTTTCATTCGCTTAATCAAGAAAAAATGTGGTAAAGTAAATTGCAAAGAGCAATACGTAAACTTTTGAAAGAAAGATTAACGTGATCCATGCAAAATCATAGAGAAACCGACGTACTTTAGCTACATTCAACGTACTATTCACATGAAAATATGTAGATCTGATACAGAAATGTTTGATGAATAATGTGAAAGTATTATGTGCTATAATAGCAGAAAAACTGTGCAAAAATTAACAAATAAAACGGTGTTGTAACGAAATTTACAAAAGAGAATACTTATATACAGGTAAGTAAATCTGGTAAAATGATATTGCATATACTATTTCTAATATAACAATGTTTACTTGCGCACAATCGGTTAAGTGGTAATGTTTTCGTTGATGTACCTATAGTTTTACTCCTCAATATATTCAGAGAGGAGTCAACAATACACAGTGTTTTTATGATGACAAATAAACTGTCTATGGTTTTTTAACGAATGAATAGTATCAAGGCACAAACCGAGCAATTTAGTTTTTGATGCTAACACAATAGAAATATTCGCTGAAAGTACAATGAAAACTCAGCTTATTATACTAACTGACAAAAGGAAAGTAAATTTGTGTACTTTAATGTTAATGTGGTAATGTAACATTGCAAAGACCAATATGTAAACGTTTCAAACTTTATTTATGTAAAACTAGAACATTTTATATGCAAACATTTTTTTTGTCATAAAAATATCTATTTGCAGTAGATCTGATCAGTGGCAATACAAAACTCTATGATAGGAAAGTGAATGTTTCACTCGCTAAAACAAGAGAAAACGTGGTGAAGTAAATTGCAAAGAGCAATACGTAAACGTACGAAAGAAAGATCAACGTGATCCCTTCGAAATCATAGAGAAACCGACGTACATTAGCTATATTAAGTAGATAATTCACATGTACCCTCAGCAGATCTCATACAGAAATGTTTGATCATTAATGTGTAAGTTTTATTTTCTATAAAAGCAGAAAAACCCTGCCAAAATTAACAAATAAAATGATATTGTAAGGGAAATTCACAAAAGAGAATACCTATATACAGGTAAGTAAATCTGGTGAAATGATATTGCATATACTATTTCTAATATAACAATGTTTACTTGCGCACAATCGGTTAAGTGGTAATGTTTTCGTTGTTGTACCTATAGTTTTACTCCTCAATATATTCAGAGAGGAGTCAACAATACACAGTGTTTTTATGATGACAAATAAACTGTCTATAGTTTTTTAACGAATGAATAGTATCAACGCACAAACCGAGCAATGTACGCTGAAAGTACAATGAAAATACAGATTATTATACTAAATGACAAAACGAAAGTAAATTTGTGTACTTTAATGTAAATGTGGTAAGATAACGTTGCAAAGAGCAATATGGAAACGTTTCAAACTTTATTCATGCAAAACTAGAAAATCTAATATGTAAACATTATTTTTGTCATACAAAGAATGTATTTGAACTAGATCTGATCAGTGGCAATACAAAAGTATATGATAGGAAAGTGAATGTTTCATTCGCTTAATCAAGAAAAAATGTGGTAAAGTAAATTGCAAAGAGCAATACGTAAACTTTTGAAAGAAAGATTAACGTGATCCATGCAAAATCATAGAGAAACCGACGTACTTTAGCTACATTCAACGTACTATTCACATGAAAATATGTAGATCTGATACAGAAATGTTTGATGAATAATGTGAAAGTATTATGTGCTATAATAGCAGAAAAACTGTGCAAAAATTAACAAATAAAACGGTGTTGTAACGAAATTTACAAAAGAGAATACTTATATACAGGTAAGTAAATCTGGTAAAATGATATTGCATATACTATTTCTAATATAACAATGTTTACTTGCGCACAATCGGTTAAGTGGTAATGTTTTCGTTGTTGTACCTATAGTTTTACTCCTCAATATATTCAGAGAGGAGTCAACAATACACAGTGTTTTTATGATGACAAATAAACTGTCTATGGTTTTTTAACGAATGAATAGTATCAAGGCACAAACCGAGCAATTTAGTTTTTGATGCTAACACAATAGAAATATTCGCTGAAAGTACAATGAAAACTCAGCTTATTATACTAACTGACAAAAGGAAAGTAAATTTGTGTACTTTAATGTTAATGTGGTAATGTAACATTGCAAAGACCAATATGTAAACGTTTCAAACTTTATTTATGTAAAACTAGAACATTTTATATGCAAACATTTTTTTTGTCATAAAAATATCTATTTGCAGTAGATCTGATCAGTGGCAATACAAAACTCTATGATAGGAAAGTGAATGTTTCACTCGCTAAAACAAGAGAAAACGTGGTGAAGTAAATTGCAAAGAGCAATACGTAAACGTACGAAAGAAAGATCAACGTGATCCCTTCGAAATCATAGAGAAACCGACGTACATTAGCTATATTAAGTAGATAATTCACATGTACCCTCAGCAGATCTCATACAGAAATGTTTGATCATTAATGTGTAAGTTTTATTTTCTATAAAAGCAGAAAAACCCTGCCAAAATTAACAAATAAAATGATATTGTAAGGGAAATTCACAAAAGAGAATACCTATATACAGGTAAGTAAATCTGGTGAAATGATATTGCATATACTATTTCTAATATAACAATGTTTACTTGCGCACAATCGGTTAAGTGGTAATGTTTTCGTTGTTGTACCTATAGTTTTACTCCTCAATATATTCAGAGAGGAGTCAACAATACACAGTGTTTTTATGATGACAAATAAACTGTCTATAGTTTTTTAACGAATGAATAGTATCAACGCACAAACCGAGCAATGTACGCTGAAAGTACAATGAAAATACAGATTATTATACTAAATGACAAAACGAAAGTAAATTTGTGTACTTTAATGTAAATGTGGTAAGATAACGTTGCAAAGAGCAATATGGAAACGTTTCAAACTTTATTCATGCAAAACTAGAAAATCTAATATGTAAACATTATTTTTGTCATACAAAGAATGTATTTGAACTAGATCTGATCAGTGGCAATACAAAAGTATATGATAGGAAAGTGAATGTTTCATTCGCTTAATCAAGAAAAAATGTGGTAAAGTAAATTGCAAAGAGCAATACGTAAACTTTTGAAAGAAAGATTAACGTGATCCATGCAAAATCATAGAGAAACCGACGTACTTTAGCTACATTCAACGTACTATTCACATGAAAATATGTAGATCTGATACAGAAATGTTTGATGAATAATGTGAAAGTATTATGTGCTATAATAGCAGAAAAACTGTGCAAAAATTAACAAATAAAACGGTGTTGTAACGAAATTTACAAAAGAGAATACTTATATACAGGTAAGTAAATCTGGTAAAATGATATTGCTTATACTATTTCTAATATAACAATGTTTACTTGCGCACAATCGGTTAAGTGGTAATGTTTTCGTTGTTGTACCTATAGTTTTACTCCTCAATATATTCAGAGAGGAGTCAACAATACACAGTGTTTTTATGATGACAAATAAACTGTCTATGGTTTTTTAACGAATGAATAGTATCAACGAACAAACCGAGCAATGTAGTTTTTGATGCTAACAGAATAGAAATAAACGCTGAAAGTACAATGAAAACTCAGGTTATTATACTAACTGACAAAAGGAAAGTAAATTTGTGTACTTTAATGTTAATGTGGTAATGTAACATTGCAAAGACCAATATGTAAACGTTTCAAACTTTATTCATGTAAAACTAGAAAATTTTATATGCAAACATTTTTTTTGTCATAAAAATATCTATTTGCAGTAGATCTGATCAGTGGCAATACAAAACTCTATGATAGGAAAGTGAATGTTTCACTCGCTAAAACAAGAGAAAACGTGGTGAAGTAAATTGCAAAGAGCAATACGTAAACGTACGAAAGAAAGATCAACGTGATCCCTTCGAAATCATCGAGAAACCGACGTACATTAGCTACATTAAACAGATAATTCACATGAAAATATGTACCCTCAGCAGATCTCATACAGAAATGTTTGATCATTAATGTGTAAGTTTTATGTTCTATAAAAGCAGAAAAACCCTGCCAAAATTAACAAATAAAGTGATATTGTAAGGGAAATTCACAAAAGAGAATACCTATATACAGGTAAGTACATCTGGTAAAATGATATTGCATATACTATTTCTAATATAACAATGTTTACTTGCGCACAATCGGTTAAGTGGTAATGTTTTCGTTGTTGTACCTATAGTTTTACTCCTCAATATATTCAGAGAGGAGTCAACAATACACAGTGTTTTTATGATGACAAATAAACTGTCTATGGTTTTTTAACGAATGAATAGTATCAACGCACAAACCGAGCAATGTACGCTGAAAGTACAATGAAAATACAGATTATTATACTAAATGACAAAACGAAAGTAAATTTGTGTACTTTAATGTAAATATGGTAAAATATCGTTGCAAAGAGCAATATGGAAACGTTTCAAACTTTATTCATGCAAAACTAGAAAATCTAATATGTAAACATTATTTTTGTCATAAAAAGAATGTATTTGAAATAGATCTGATCAGTGGCAATACAAAAGTATATGATAGGAAAGTGAATGTTTCATTCGCTTAATCAAGAAAAAATGTGGTAAAGTAAATTGCAAAGAGCAATACGTAAACTTTTGAAAGAAAGATTAACGTGATCCATGCAAAATCATAGAGAAACCGACGTACTTTAGCTACATTCAACGTACTATTCACATGAAAATATGTAGATCTGATACAGAAATGTTTGATGAATAATGTGAAAGTATTATGTGCTATAATAGCAGAAAAACTGTGCAAAAATTAACAAATAAAACGGTGTTGTAACGAAATTTACAAAAGAGAATACTTATATACAGGTAAGTAAATCTGGTAAAATGATATTGCATATACTATTTCTAATATAACAATGTTTACTTGCGCACAATCGGTTAAGTGGTAATGTTTTCGTTGTTGTACCTATAGTTTTACTCCTCAATATATTCAGAGAGGAGTCAACAATACACAGTGTTTTTATGATGACAAATAAACTGTCTATGGTTTTTTAACGAATGAATAGTATCAAGGCACAAACCGAGCAATTTAGTTTTTGATGCTAACACAATAGAAATATTCGCTGAAAGTACAATGAAAACTCAGCTTATTATACTAACTGACAAAAGGAAAGTAAATTTGTGTACTTTAATGTTAATGTGGTAATGTAACATTGCAAAGACCAATATGTAAACGTTTCAAACTTTATTTATGTAAAACTAGAACATTTTATATGCAAACATTTTTTTTGTCATAAAAATATCTATTTGCAGTAGATCTGATCAGTGGCAATACAAAACTCTATGATAGGAAAGTGAATGTTTCACTCGCTAAAACAAGAGAAAACGTGGTGAAGTAAATTGCAAAGAGCAATACGTAAACGTACGAAAGAAAGATCAACGTGATCCCTTCGAAATCATAGAGAAACCGACGTACATTAGCTATATTAAGTAGATAATTCACATGTACCCTCAGCAGATCTCATACAGAAATGTTTGATCATTAATGTGTAAGTTTTATTTTCTATAAAAGCAGAAAAACCCTGCCAAAATTAACAAATAAAATGATATTGTAAGGGAAATTCACAAAAGAGAATACCTATATACAGGTAAGTAAATCTGGTGAAATGATATTGCATATACTATTTCTAATATAACAATGTTTACTTGCGCACAATCGGTTAAGTGGTAATGTTTTCGTTGTTGTACCTATAGTTTTACTCCTCAATATATTCAGAGAGGAGTCAACAATACACAGTGTTTTTATGATGACAAATAAACTGTCTATAGTTTTTTAACGAATGAATAGTATCAACGCACAAACCGAGCAATGTACGCTGAAAGTACAATGAAAATACAGATTATTATACTAAATGACAAAACGAAAGTAAATTTGTGTACTTTAATGTAAATGTGGTAAGATAACGTTGCAAAGAGCAATATGGAAACGTTTCAAACTTTATTCATGCAAAACTAGAAAATCTAATATGTAAACATTATTTTTGTCATACAAAGAATGTATTTGAACTAGATCTGATCAGTGGCAATACAAAAGTATATGATAGGAAAGTGAATGTTTCATTCGCTTAATCAAGAAAAAATGTGGTAAAGTAAATTGCAAAGAGCAATACGTAAACTTTTGAAAGAAAGATTAACGTGATCCATGCAAAATCATAGAGAAACCGACGTACTTTAGCTACATTCAACGTACTATTCACATGAAAATATGTAGATCTGATACAGAAATGTTTGATGAATAATGTGAAAGTATTATGTGCTATAATAGCAGAAAAACTGTGCAAAAATTAACAAATAAAACGGTGTTGTAACGAAATTTACAAAAGAGAATACTTATATACAGGTAAGTAAATCTGGTAAAATGATATTGCTTATACTATTTCTAATATAACAATGTTTACTTGCGCACAATCGGTTAAGTGGTAATGTTTTCGTTGTTGTACCTATAGTTTTACTCCTCAATATATTCAGAGAGGAGTCAACAATACACAGTGTTTTTATGATGACAAATAAACTGTCTATGGTTTTTTAACGAATGAATAGTATCAAGGCACAAACCGAGCAATTTAGTTTTTGATGCTAACACAATAGAAATATTCGCTGAAAGTACAATGAAAACTCAGCTTATTATACTAACTGACAAAAGGAAAGTAAATTTGTGTACTTTAATGTTAATGTGGTAATGTAACATTGCAAAGACCAATATGTAAACGTTTCAAACTTTATTTATGTAAAACTAGAACATTTTATATGCAAACATTTTTTTTGTCATAAAAATATCTATTTGCAGTAGATCTGATCAGTGGCAATACAAAACTCTATGATAGGAAAGTGAATGTTTCACTCGCTAAAACAAGAGAAAACGTGGTGAAGTAAATTGCAAAGAGCAATACGTAAACGTACGAAAGAAAGATCAACGTGATCCCTTCGAAATCATAGAGAAACCGACGTACATTAGCTATATTAAGTAGATAATTCACATGTACCCTCAGCAGATCTCATACAGAAATGTTTGATCATTAATGTGTAAGTTTTATTTTCTATAAAAGCAGAAAAACCCTGCCAAAATTAACAAATAAAATGATATTGTAAGGGAAATTCACAAAAGAGAATACCTATATACAGGTAAGTAAATCTGGTGAAATGATATTGCATATACTATTTCTAATATAACAATGTTTACTTGCGCACAATCGGTTAAGTGGTAATGTTTTCGTTGTTGTACCTATAGTTTTACTCCTCAATATATTCAGAGAGGAGTCAACAATACACAGTGTTTTTATGATGACAAATAAACTGTCTATAGTTTTTTAACGAATGAATAGTATCAACGCACAAACCGAGCAATGTACGCTGAAAGTACAATGAAAATACAGATTATTATACTAAATGACAAAACGAAAGTAAATTTGTGTACTTTAATGTAAATGTGGTAAGATAACGTTGCAAAGAGCAATATGGAAACGTTTCAAACTTTATTCATGCAAAACTAGAAAATCTAATATGTAAACATTATTTTTGTCATACAAAGAATGTATTTGAACTAGATCTGATCAGTGGCAATACAAAAGTATATGATAGGAAAGTGAATGTTTCATTCGCTTAATCAAGAAAAAATGTGGTAAAGTAAATTGCAAAGAGCAATACGTAAACTTTTGAAAGAAAGATTAACGTGATCCATGCAAAATCATAGAGAAACCGACGTACTTTAGCTACATTCAACGTACTATTCACATGAAAATATGTAGATCTGATACAGAAATGTTTGATGAATAATGTGAAAGTATTATGTGCTATAATAGCAGAAAAACTGTGCAAAAATTAACAAATAAAACGGTGTTGTAACGAAATTTACAAAAGAGAATACTTATATACAGGTAAGTAAATCTGGTAAAATGATATTGCTTATACTATTTCTAATATAACAATGTTTACTTGCGCACAATCGGTTAAGTGGTAATGTTTTCGTTGTTGTACCTATAGTTTTACTCCTCAATATATTCAGAGAGGAGTCAACAATACACAGTGTTTTTATGATGACAAATAAACTGTCTATGGTTTTTTAACGAATGAATAGTATCAACGAACAAACCGAGCAATGTAGTTTTTGATGCTAACAGAATAGAAATAAACGCTGAAAGTACAATGAAAACTCAGGTTATTATACTAACTGACAAAAGGAAAGTAAATTTGTGTACTTTAATGTTAATGTGGTAATGTAACATTGCAAAGACCAATATGTAAACGTTTCAAACTTTATTCATGTAAAACTAGAAAATTTTATATGCAAACATTTTTTTTGTCATAAAAATATCTATTTGCAGTAGATCTGATCAGTGGCAATACAAAACTCTATGATAGGAAAGTGAATGTTTCACTCGCTAAAACAAGAGAAAACGTGGTGAAGTAAATTGCAAAGAGCAATACGTAAACGTACGAAAGAAAGATCAACGTGATCCCTTCGAAATCATCGAGAAACCGACGTACATTAGCTACATTAAACAGATAATTCACATGAAAATATGTACCCTCAGCAGATCTCATACAGAAATGTTTGATCATTAATGTGTAAGTTTTATGTTCTATAAAAGCAGAAAAACCCTGCCAAAATTAACAAATAAAGTGATATTGTAAGGGAAATTCACAAAAGAGAATACCTATATACAGGTAAGTACATCTGGTAAAATGATATTGCATATACTATTTCTAATATAACAATGTTTACTTGCGCACAATCGGTTAAGTGGTAATGTTTTCGTTGTTGTACCTATAGTTTTACTCCTCAATATATTCAGAGAGGAGTCAACAATACACAGTGTTTTTATGATGACAAATAAACTGTCTATGGTTTTTTAACGAATGAATAGTATCAACGCACAAACCGAGCAATGTACGCTGAAAGTACAATGAAAATACAGATTATTATACTAAATGACAAAACGAAAGTAAATTTGTGTACTTTAATGTAAATATGGTAAAATATCGTTGCAAAGAGCAATATGGAAACGTTTCAAACTTTATTCATGCAAAACTAGAAAATCTAATATGTAAACATTATTTTTGTCATAAAAAGAATGTATTTGAAATAGATCTGATCAGTGGCAATACAAAAGTATATGATAGGAAAGTGAATGTTTCATTCGCTTAATCAAGAAAAAATGTGGTAAAGTAAATTGCAAAGAGCAATACGTAAACTTTTGAAAGAAAGATTAACGTGATCCATGCAAAATCATAGAGAAACCGACGTACTTTAGCTACATTCAACGTACTATTCACATGAAAATATGTAGATCTGATACAGAAATGTTTGATGAATAATGTGAAAGTATTATGTGCTATAATAGCAGAAAAACTGTGCAAAAATTAACAAATAAAACGGTGTTGTAACGAAATTTACAAAAGAGAATACTTATATACAGGTAAGTAAATCTGGTAAAATGATATTGCATATACTATTTCTAATATAACAATGTTTACTTGCGCACAATCGGTTAAGTGGTAATGTTTTCGTTGTTGTACCTATAGTTTTACTCCTCAATATATTCAGAGAGGAGTCAACAATACACAGTGTTTTTATGATGACAAATAAACTGTCTATGGTTTTTTAACGAATGAATAGTATCAAGGCACAAACCGAGCAATTTAGTTTTTGATGCTAACACAATAGAAATATTCGCTGAAAGTACAATGAAAACTCAGCTTATTATACTAACTGACAAAAGGAAAGTAAATTTGTGTACTTTAATGTTAATGTGGTAATGTAACATTGCAAAGACCAATATGTAAACGTTTCAAACTTTATTTATGTAAAACTAGAACATTTTATATGCAAACATTTTTTTTGTCATAAAAATATCTATTTGCAGTAGATCTGATCAGTGGCAATACAAAACTCTATGATAGGAAAGTGAATGTTTCACTCGCTAAAACAAGAGAAAACGTGGTGAAGTAAATTGCAAAGAGCAATACGTAAACGTACGAAAGAAAGATCAACGTGATCCCTTCGAAATCATAGAGAAACCGACGTACATTAGCTATATTAAGTAGATAATTCACATGTACCCTCAGCAGATCTCATACAGAAATGTTTGATCATTAATGTGTAGGTTTTATTTTCTATAAAAGCAGAAAAACCCTGCCAAAATTAACAAATAAAATGATATTGTAAGGGAAATTCACAAAAGAGAATACCTATATACAGGTAAGTAAATCTGGTGAAATGATATTGCATATACTATTTCTAATATAACAATGTTTACTTGCGCACAATCGGTTAAGTGGTAATGTTTTCGTTGTTGTACCTATAGTTTTACTCCTCAATATATTCAGAGAGGAGTCAACAATACACAGTGTTTTTATGATGACAAATAAACTGTCTATGGTTTTTTAACGAATGAATAGTATCAACGCACAAACCGAGCAATGTACGCTGAAAGTACAATGAAAGTACAGATTATTATACTAAATGACAAAACGAAAGTAAATTTGTGTACTTTAATGTAAATATGGTAAAATATCGTTGCAAAGAGCAATATGGAAACGTTTCAAACTTTATTCATGCAAAACTAGAAAATCTAATATGTAAACATTATTTTTGTCATAAAAAGAATGTATTTGAAATAGATCTGATCAGTGGCAATACAAAAGTATATGATAGGAAAGTGAATGTTTCATTCGCTTAATCAAGAAAAAATGTGGTAAAGTAAATTGCAAAGAGCAATACGTAAACTTTTGAAAGAAAGATTAACGTGATCCATGCAAAATCATAGAGAAACCGACGTACTTTAGCTACATTCAACGTACTATTCACATGAAAATATGTAGATCTGATACAGAAATGTTTGATGAATAATGTGAAAGTATTATGTGCTATAATAGCAGAAAAACTGTGCAAAAATTAACAAATAAAACGGTGTTGTAACGAAATTTACAAAAGAGAATACTTATATACAGGTAAGTAAATCTGGTAAAATGATATTGCATATACTATTTCTAATATAACAATGTTTACTTGCGCACAATCGGTTAAGTGGTAATGTTTTCGTTGTTGTACCTATAGTTTTACTCCTCAATATATTCAGAGAGGAGTCAACAATACACAGTGTTATTATGATGACAAATAAACTGTCTATGGTTTTTTAACGAATGAATAGTATCAACGAACAAACCGAGCAATGTAGTTTTTGATGCTAACAGAATAGAAATATACGCTGAAAGTACAATGAAAACTCAGGTTATTATACTAACTGACAAAAGGAAAGTAAATTTGTGTACTTTAATGTTAATGTGGTAATGTAACATTGCAAAGACCAATATGTAAACGTTTCAAACTTTATTCATGTAAAACTAGAAAATTTTATATGCAAACATTTTTTTTGTCATAAAAATATCTATTTGCAGTAGATTTGATCAGTGGCAATACAAAACTCTATGATAGGAAAGTGAATGTTTCACTCGCTAAAAAAAGAGAAAACGTGGTGAAGTAAATTGCAAAGACCAATACGTAAACGTACAAAAGAAAGATCAACGTGATCCCTTCGAAATCATAGAGAAACCGACGTACATTAGCTACATTAAACAGATAATTCACATGAAAATATGTACCCTCAGCGGATCTCATACAGAAATGTTTGATCATTAATGTGTAAGTTTTATGTTCTATAAAAGCAGAAAAACCCTGCCAAAATTAACAAATAAAGTGATATTGTAAGGGAAATTCACAAAAGAGAATACCTATATACAGGTAAGTAAATCTGGTAAAATGATATTGCATATACTATTTCTAATATAACAATGTTTACTTGCGCACAATCGGTTAAGTGGTAATGTTTTCGTTTTGTACCTATAGTTTTACTCCTCAATATATTCAGAGAGGAGTCAACAATACACAGTGTTTTTATGATGACAAATAAACTGTCTATGGTTTTTTAACGAATGAATAGTATCAACGCACAAACTGAGCAATGTACGCTGAAAGTACAATGAAAATACAGATTATTATACTAAATGACAAAACGAAAGTAAATTTGTGTACTTTAATGTAAATGTGCTAAAATAACGTTGCATAGAGCAATATGGAAACGTTTCAAACTTTAATCATGCAAAACTAGAAAATCTAATATGTAAACATTATTTTTGTCATAAAAAGATGTATTTGAACTAGATCTGATCAGTGGCAATACAAAAGTATATGATAGGAAAGTGAATGTTTCATTCGCTTAATCAAGAAAAAATGTGGTAAAGTAAATTGCAAAGAGCAATACGTAAACGTTTGAAAGAAAGATTAACGTGATCCATGGAAAATCATAGTGAAACCGACGTACTTTAGCTACATTCAACGTACTATTCACATGAAAATATGTAGATCTGATACAGAAATGTTTGATGAATAATGTGAAAGTATTATGTGCTATAATAGCAGAAAAACTGTGCAAAAATTAACAAATAAAACGGTGTTGTAACGAAATTTACAAAAGAGAATACTTATATACAGGTGAGTAAATCTGGTAAAATGATATTGCATATACTATTTCTAATATAACAATGTTTACTTGCGCACAATCGGTTAAGTGGTAATGTTTTCGTTGTTGTACCTATAGTTTTACTCCTCAATATATTCAGAGAGGAGTCAACAATACACAGTGTTTTTATGATGACAAATAAACTGTCTATGGTTTTTTAACGAATGAATAGTATCAACGCACAAACCGAGCAATGTAGTTTTTGATGCTAACAGAATAGAAATATACGCTGAAAGTACAATGAAAACTCAGGTTATTATACTAACTGACAAAAGGAAAGTAAATTTGTGTACTTTAATGTTAATGTGGTAATGTAACATTGCAAAGACCAATATGTAAACGTTTCAAACTTTATTCATGTAAAACTAGAAAATTTTATATGCAAACATTTTTTTTGTCATAAAAATATCTATTTGCAGTAGATCTGATCAGTGGCAATACAAAACTCTATGATAGGAAAGTGAATGTTTCACTCGCTAAAACAAGAGAAAACGTGGTGAAGTAAATTGCAAAGAGCAATACGTAAACGTACGAAAGAAAGATCAACGTGATCCCTTCGAAATCATAGAGAAACCGACGTACATTAGCTATATTAAGTAGATAATTCACATGAAAATATGTACCCTCAGCAGATCTCATACAGAAATGTTTGATCATTAATGTGTAAGTTTTATTTTCTATAAAAGCAGAAAAACCCTTCCAAAATTAACAAATAAAATGATATTGTAAGGGAAATTCACAAAAGAGAATACCTATATACAGGTAAGTAAATCTGGTGAAATGATATTGCATATACTATTTCTAATATAACAATGTTTACTTGCGCACAATCGGTTAAGTGGTAATGTTTTCGTTGTTGTACCTATAGTTTTACTCCTCAATATATTCAGAGAGGAGTCAACAATACACAGTGTTTTTATGATGACAAATAAACTGTCTATGGTTTTTTAACGAATGAATAGTATCAACGAACAAACCGAGCAATGTAGTTTTTGATGCTAACAGAATAGAAATATACGCTGAAAGTACAATGAAAACTCAGGTTATTATACTAACTGACAAAAGGAAAGTAAATTTGTGTACTTTAATGTTAATGTGGTAATGTAACATTGCAAAGACCAATATGTAAACGTTTCAAACTTTATTCATGTAAAACTAGAAAATTTTATATGCAAACATTTTTTTTGTCATAAAAATATCTATTTGCAGTAGATCTGATCAGTGGCAATACAAAACTCTATGATAGGAAAGTGAATGTTTCACTCGCTAAAACAAGAGAAAACGTGGTGAAGTAAATTGCAAAGAGCAATACGTAAACGTACGAAAGAAAGATCAACGTGATCCCTTCGAAATCATCGAGAAACCGACGTACATTAGCTACATTAAACAGATAATTCACATGAAAATATGTACCCTCAGCAGATCTCATACAGAAATGTTTGATCATTAATGTGGAAGTTTTATGTTCTATAAAAGCAGAAAAACCCTGCCAAAATTAACAAATAAAGTGATATTGTAAGGGAAATTCACAAAAGAGAATACCTATATACAGGTAAGTACATCTGGTAAAATGATATTGCATATACTATTTCTAATATAACAATGTTTACTTGCGCACAATCGGTTAAGTGGTAATGTTTTCGTTGTTGTACCTATAGTTTTACTCCTCAATATATTCAGAGAGGAGTCAACAATACACAGTGTTTTTATGATGACAAATAAACTGTCTATGGTTTTTTAACGAATGAATAGTATCAACGCACAAACCGAGCAATGTACGCTGAAAGTACAATGAAAATACAGATTATTATACTAAATGACAAAACGAAAGTAAATTTGTGTACTTTAATGTAAATGTGCTAAAATAACGTTGCATAGAGCAATATGGAAAGGTTTCAAACTTTATTCATGCAAAACTAGAAAATCTAATATGTAAACATTATTTTTGTCATAAAAAGATGTATTTGAACTAGATCTGATCAGTGGCAATACAAAAGTATATGATAGGAAAGTGAATGTTTCATTCGCTTAATCAAGAAAAAATGTGGTAAAGTAAATTGCAAAGAGCAATACGTAAACGTTTGAAAGAAAGATTAACGTGATCCATGGAAAATCATAGTGAAACCGACGTACTTTAGCTACATTCAACGTACTATTCACATGAAAATATGTAGATCTGATACAGAAATGTTTGATGAATAATGTGAAAGTATTATGTGCTATAATAGCAGAAAAACTGTGCAAAAATTAACAAATAAAACGGTGTTGTAACGAAATTTACAAAAGAGAATACTTATATACAGGTAAGTAAATCTGGTAAAATGATATTGCATATACTATTTCTAATATAACAATGTTTACTTGCGCACAATCGGTTAAGTGGTAATGTTTTCGTTGTTGTACCTATAGTTTTACTCCTCAATATATTCAGAGAGGAGTCAACAATACACAGTGTTTTTATGATGACAAATAAACTGTCTATGGTTTTTTAACGAATGAATAGTATCAACGAACAAACCGAGCAATGTAGTTTTTGATGCTAACAGAATAGAAATATACGCTGAAAGTACAATGAAAACTCAGGTTATTATACTAACTGACAAAAGGAAAGTAAATTTGTGTACTTTAATGTTAATGTGGTAATGTAACATTGCAAAGACCAATATGTAAACGTTTCAAACTTTATTCATGTAAAACTAGAAAATTTTATATGCAAACATTTTTTTTGTCATAAAAATATCTATTTGCAGTAGATCTGATCAGTGGCAATACAAAACTCTATGATAGGAAAGTGAATGTTTCACTCGCTAAAACAAGAGAAAACGTGGTGAAGTAAATTGCAAAGAGCAATACGTAAACGTACGAAAGAAAGATCAACGTGATCCCTTCGAAATCATAGAGAAACCGACGTACATTAGCTATATTAAGTAGATAATTCACATGAAAATATGTACCCTCAGCAGATCTCATACAGAAATGTTTGATCATTAATGTGTAAGTTTTATTTTCTATAAAAGCAGAAAAACCCTTCCAAAATTAACAAATAAAATGATATTGTAAGGGAAATTCACAAAAGAGAATACCTATATACAGGTAAGTAAATCTGGTGAAATGATATTGCATATACTATTTCTAATATAACAATGTTTACTTGCGCACAATCGGTTAAGTGGTAATGTTTTCGTTGTTGTACCTATAGTTTTACTCCTCAATATATTCAGAGAGGAGTCAACAATACACAGTGTTTTTATGATGACAAATAAACTGTCTATGGTTTTTTAACGAATGAATAGTATCAACGAACAAACCGAGCAATGTAGTTTTTGATGCTAACAGAATAGAAATATACGCTGAAAGTACAATGAAAACTCAGGTTATTATACTAACTGACAAAAGGAAAGTAAATTTGTGTACTTTAATGTTAATGTGGTAATGTAACATTGCAAAGACCAATATGTAAACGTTTCAAACTTTATTCATGTAAAACTAGAAAATTTTATATGCAAACATTTTTTTTGTCATAAAAATATCTATTTGCAGTAGATCTGATCAGTGGCAATACAAAACTCTATGATAGGAAAGTGAATGTTTCACTCGCTAAAACAAGAGAAAACGTGGTGAAGTAAATTGCAAAGAGCAATACGTAAACGTACGAAAGAAAGATCAACGTGATCCCTTCGAAATCATCGAGAAACCGACGTACATTAGCTACATTAAACAGATAATTCACATGAAAATATGTACCCTCAGCAGATCTCATACAGAAATGTTTGATCATTAATGTGGAAGTTTTATGTTCTATAAAAGCAGAAAAACCCTGCCAAAATTAACAAATAAAGTGATATTGTAAGGGAAATTCACAAAAGAGAATACCTATATACAGGTAAGTACATCTGGTAAAATGATATTGCATATACTATTTCTAATATAACAATGTTTACTTGCGCACAATCGGTTAAGTGGTAATGTTTTCGTTGTTGTACCTATAGTTTTACTCCTCAATATATTCAGAGAGGAGTCAACAATACACAGTGTTTTTATGATGACAAATAAACTGTCTATGGTTTTTTAACGAATGAATAGTATCAACGCACAAACCGAGCAATGTACGCTGAAAGTACAATGAAAATACAGATTATTATACTAAATGACAAAACGAAAGTAAATTTGTGTACTTTAATGTAAATGTGGTAAAATAACGTTGCAAAGAGCAATATGGAAACGTTTCAAACTTTATTCATGCAAAACTAGAAAATCTAATATGTAAACATTATTTTTGTCATAAAAAGATGTATTTGAACTAGATCTGATCAGTGGCAATACAAAAGTATATGATAGGAAAGTGAATGTTTCATTCGCTTAATCAAGAAAAAATGTGGTAAAGTAAATTGCAAAGAGCAATACGTAAACTTTTGAAAGAAAGATTAACGTGATCCATGCAAAATCATAGAGAAACCGACGTACTTTAGCTACATTCAACGTACTATTCACATGAAAATATGTAGATCTGATACAGAAATGTTTGATGAATAATGTGAAAGTATTATGTGCTATAATAGCAGAAAAACTGTGCAAAAATTAACAAATAAAACGGTGTTGTAACGAAATTTACAAAAGAGAATACTTATATACAGGTAAGTAAATCTGGTAAAACTATATTGCATATACTATTTCTAATATAACAATGTTTACTTGCGCACAATCGGTTAAGTGGTAATGTTTTCGTTGTTGTACCTATAGTTTTACTCCTCAATATATTCAGAGAGGAGTCAACAATACACAGTGTTTTTATGATGACAAATAAACTGTCTATGGTTTTTTAACGAATGAATAGTATCAACGAACAAACCGAGCAATGTAGTTTTTGATGCTAACAGAATAGAAATATACGCTGAAAGTACAATGAAAACTCAGGTTATTATACTAACTGACAAAAGGAAAGTAAATTTGTGTACTTTAATGTTAATGTGGTAATGTAACATTGCAAAGACCAATATGTAAACGTTTCAAACTTTATTCATGTAAAACTAGAAAATTTTATATGCAAACATTTTTTTTGTCATAAAAATATCTATTTGCAGTAGATCTGATCAGTGGCAATACAAAACTCTATGATAGGAAAGTGAATGTTTCACTCGCTAAAACAAGAGAAAACGTGGTGAAGTAAATTGCAAAGAGCAATACGTAAACGTACGAAAGAAAGATCAACGTGATCCCTTCGAAATCATCGAGAAACCGACGTACATTAGCTACATTAAACAGATAATTCACATGAAAATATGTACCCTCAGCAGATCTCATACAGAAATGTTTGATCATTAATGTGGAAGTTTTATGTTCTATAAAAGCAGAAAAACCCTGCCAAAATTAACAAATAAAGTGATATTGTAAGGGAAATTCACAAAAGAGAATACCTATATACAGGTAAGTACATCTGGTAAAATGATATTGCATATACTATTTCTAATATAACAATGTTTACTTGCGCACAATCGGTTAAGTGGTAATGTTTTCGTTGTTGTACCTATAGTTTTACTCCTCAATATATTCAGAGAGGAGTCAACAATACACAGTGTTTTTATGATGACAAATAAACTGTCTATGGTTTTTTAACGAATGAATAGTATCAACGCACAAACCGAGCAATGTACGCTGAAAGTACAATGAAAATACAGATTATTATACTAAATGACAAAACGAAAGTAAATTTGTGTACTTTAATGTAAATGTGCTAAAATAACGTTGCATAGAGCAATATGGAAAGGTTTCAAACTTTATTCATGCAAAACTAGAAAATCTAATATGTAAACATTATTTTTGTCATAAAAAGATGTATTTGAACTAGATCTGATCAGTGGCAATACAAAAGTATATGATAGGAAAGTGAATGTTTCATTCGCTTAATCAAGAAAAAATGTGGTAAAGTAAATTGCAAAGAGCAATACGTAAACTTTTGAAAGAAAGATTAACGTGATCCATGCAAAATCATAGAGAAACCGACGTACTTTAGCTACATTCAACGTACTATTCACATGAAAATATGTAGATCTGATACAGAAATGTTTGATGAATAATGTGAAAGTATTATGTGCTATAATAGCAGAAAAACTGTGCAAAAATTAACAAATAAAACGGTGTTGTAACGAAATTTACAAAAGAGAATACTTATATACAGGTAAGTAAATCTGGTAAAATGATATTGCATATACTATTTCTAATATAACAATGTTTACTTGCGCACAATCGGTTAAGTGGTAATGTTTTCGTTGTTGTACCTATAGTTTTACTCCTCAATATATTCAGAGAGGAGTCAACAATACACAGTGTTTTTATGATGACAAATAAACTGTCTATGGTTTTTTAACGAATGAATAGTATCAACGCACAAACCGAGCAATGTAGTTTTTGATGCTAACAGAATAGAAATATACGCTGAAAGTACAATGAAAACTCAGGTTATTATACTAACTGACAAAAGGAAAGTAAATTTGTGTACTTTAATGTTAATGTGGTAATGTAACATTGCAAAGACCAATATGTAAACGTTTCAAACTTTATTCATGTAAAACTAGAAAATTTTATATGCAAACATTTTTTTTGTCATAAAAATATCTATTTGCAGTAGATCTGATCAGTGGCAATACAAAACTCTATGATAGGAAAGTGAATGTTTCACTCGCTAAAACAAGAGAAAACGTGGTGAAGTAAATTGCAAAGAGCAATACGTAAACGTACGAAAGAAAGATCAACGTGATCCCTTCGAAATCATAGAGAAACCGACGTACATTAGCTATATTAAGTAGATAATTCACATGAAAATATGTACCCTCAGCAGATCTCATACAGAAATGTTTGATCATTAATGTGTAAGTTTTATTTTCTATAAAAGCAGAAAAACCCTTCCAAAATTAACAAATAAAATGATATTGTAAGGGAAATTCACAAAAGAGAATACCTATATACAGGTAAGTAAATCTGGTGAAATGATATTGCATATACTATTTCTAATATAACAATGTTTACTTGCGCACAATCGGTTAAGTGGTAATGTTTTCGTTGTTGTACCTATAGTTTTACTCCTCAATATATTCAGAGAGGAGTCAACAATACACAGTGTTTTTATGATGACAAATAAACTGTCTATGGTTTTTTAACGAATGAATAGTATCAACGAACAAACCGAGCAATGTAGTTTTTGATGCTAACAGAATAGAAATATACGCTGAAAGTACAATGAAAACTCAGGTTATTATACTAACTGACAAAAGGAAAGTAAATTTGTGTACTTTAATGTTAATGTGGTAATGTAACATTGCAAAGACCAATATGTAAACGTTTCAAACTTTATTCATGTAAAACTAGAAAATTTTATATGCAAACATTTTTTTTGTCATAAAAATATCTATTTGCAGTAGATCTGATCAGTGGCAATACAAAACTCTATGATAGGAAAGTGAATGTTTCACTCGCTAAAACAAGAGAAAACGTGGTGAAGTAAATTGCAAAGAGCAATACGTAAACGTACGAAAGAAAGATCAACGTGATCCCTTCGAAATCATAGAGAAACCGACGTACATTAGCTATATTAAGTAGATAATTCACATGAAAATATGTACCCTCAGCAGATCTCATACAGAAATGTTTGATCATTAATGTGTAAGTTTTATTTTCTATAAAAGCAGAAAAACCCTTCCAAAATTAACAAATAAAATGATATTGTAAGGGAAATTCACAAAAGAGAATACCTATATACAGGTAAGTAAATCTGGTGAAATGATATTGCATATACTATTTCTAATATAACAATGTTTACTTGCGCACAATCGGTTAAGTGGTAATGTTTTCGTTGTTGTACCTATAGTTTTACTCCTCAATATATTCAGAGAGGAGTCAACAATACACAGTGTTTTTATGATGACAAATAAACTGTCTATGGTTTTTTAACGAATGAATAGTATCAACGCACAAACCGAGCAATGTACGCTGAAAGTACAATGAAAATACAGATTATTATACTAAATGACAAAACGAAAGTAAATTTGTGTACTTTAATGTAAATGTGGTAAAATAACGTTGCAAAGAGCAATATGGAAACGTTTCAAACTTTATTCATGCAAAACTAGAAAATCTAATATGTAAACATTATTTTTGTCATAAAAAGAATGTATTTGAACTAGATCTGATCAGTGGCAATACAAAAGTATATGATAGGAAAGTGAATGTTTCATTCGCTTAATCAAGAAAAAATGTGGTAAAGTAAATTGCAAAGAGCAATACGTAAACTTCTGAAAGAAAGATTAACGTGATCCATGCAAAATCATAGAGAAACCGACGTACTTTAGCTACATTCAACGTACTATTCACATGAAAATATGTAGATCTGATACAGAAATGTTTGATGAATAATGTGAAAGTATTATGTGCTATAATAGCAGAAAAACTGTGCAAAAATTAACAAATAAAACGGTGTTGTAACGAAATTTACAAAAGAGAATACTTATATACAGGTAAGTAAATCTGGTAAAATGATATTGCATATACTATTTCTAATATAACAATGTTTACTTGCGCACAATCGGTTAAGTGGTAATGTTTTCGTTGTTGTACCTATAGTTTTACTCCTCAATATATTCAGAGAGGAGTCAACAATACACAGTGTTTTTATGATGACAAATAAACTGTCTATGGTTTTTTAACGAATGAATAGTATCAACGCACAAACCGAGCAATGTAGTTTTTGATGCTAACAGAATAGAAATATACGCTGAAAGTACAATGAAAACTCAGGTTATTATACTAACTGACAAAAGGAAAGTAAATTTGTGTACTTTAATGTTAATGTGGTAATGTAACATTGCAAAGACCAATATGTAAACGTTTCAAACTTTATTCATGTAAAACTAGAAAATTTTATATGCAAACATTTTTTTTGTCATAAAAATATCTATTTGCAGTAGATCTGATCAGTGGCAATACAAAACTCTATGATAGGAAAGTGAATGTTTCACTCGCTAAAACAAGAGAAAACGTGGTGAAGTAAATTGCAAAGAGCAATACGTAAACGTACGAAAGAAAGATCAACGTGATCCCTTCGAAATCATCGAGAAACCGACGTACATTAGCTACATTAAACAGATAATTCACATGAAAATATGTACCCTCAGCAGATCTCATACAGAAATGTTTGATCATTAATGTGGAAGTTTTATGTTCTATAAAAGCAGAAAAACCCTGCCAAAATTAACAAATAAAGTGATATTGTAAGGGAAATTCACAAAAGAGAATACCTATATACAGGTAAGTACATCTGGTAAAATGATATTGCATATACTATTTCTAATATAACAATGTTTACTTGCGCACAATCGGTTAAGTGGTAATGTTTTCGTTGTTGTACCTATAGTTTTACTCCTCAATATATTCAGAGAGGAGTCAACAATACACAGTGTTTTTATGATGACAAATAAACTGTCTATGGTTTTTTAACGAATGAATAGTATCAACGCACAAACCGAGCAATGTACGCTGAAAGTACAATGAAAATACAGATTATTATACTAAATGACAAAACGAAAGTAAATTTGTGTACTTTAATGTAAATGTGCTAAAATAACGTTGCATAGAGCAATATGGAAAGGTTTCAAACTTTATTCATGCAAAACTAGAAAATCTAATATGTAAACATTATTTTTGTCATAAAAAGATGTATTTGAACTAGATCTGATCAGTGGCAATACAAAAGTATATGATAGGAAAGTGAATGTTTCATTCGCTTAATCAAGAAAAAATGTGGTAAAGTAAATTGCAAAGAGCAATACGTAAACTTTTGAAAGAAAGATTAACGTGATCCATGCAAAATCATAGAGAAACCGACGTACTTTAGCTACATTCAACGTACTATTCACATGAAAATATGTAGATCTGATACAGAAATGTTTGATGAATAATGTGAAAGTATTATGTGCTATAATAGCAGAAAAACTGTGCAAAAATTAACAAATAAAACGGTGTTGTAACGAAATTTACAAAAGAGAATACTTATATACAGGTAAGTAAATCTGGTAAAACTATATTGCATATACTATTTCTAATATAACAATGTTTACTTGCGCACAATCGGTTAAGTGGTAATGTTTTCGTTGTTGTACCTATAGTTTTACTCCTCAATATATTCAGAGAGGAGTCAACAATACACAGTGTTTTTATGATGACAAATAAACTGTCTATGGTTTTTTAACGAATGAATAGTATCAACGAACAAACCGAGCAATGTAGTTTTTGATGCTAACAGAATAGAAATATACGCTGAAAGTACAATGAAAACTCAGGTTATTATACGAACTGACAAAAGGAAAGTAAATTTGTGTACTTTAATGTTAATGTGGTAATGTAACATTGCAAAGACCAATATGTAAACGTTTCAAACTTTATTCATGTAAAACTAGAAAATTTTATATGCAAACATTTTTTTTGTCATAAAAATATCTATTTGCAGTAGATCTGATCAGTGGCAATACAAAACTCTATGATAGGAAAGTGAATGTTTCACTCGCTAAAACAAGAGAAAACGTGGTGAAGTAAATTGCAAAGAGCAATACGTAAACGTACGAAAGAAAGATCAACGTGATCCCTTCGAAATCATCGAGAAACCGACGTACATTAGCTACATTAAACAGATAATTCACATGAAAATATGTACCCTCAGCAGATCTCATACAGAAATGTTTGATCATTAATGTGGAAGTTTTATGTTCTATAAAAGCAGAAAAACCCTGCCAAAATTAACAAATAAAGTGATATTGTAAGGGAAATTCACAAAAGAGAATACCTATATACAGGTAAGTACATCTGGTAAAATGATATTGCATATACTATTTCTAATATAACAATGTTTACTTGCGCACAATCGGTTAAGTGGTAATGTTTTCGTTGTTGTACCTATAGTTTTACTCCTCAATATATTCAGAGAGGAGTCAACAATACACAGTGTTTTTATGATGACAAATAAACTGTCTATGGTTTTTTAACGAATGAATAGTATCAACGCACAAACCGAGCAATGTACGCTGAAAGTACAATGAAAATACAGATTATTATACTAAATGACAAAACGAAAGTAAATTTGTGTACTTTAATGTAAATGTGCTAAAATAACGTTGCATAGAGCAATATGGAAAGGTTTCAAACTTTATTCATGCAAAACTAGAAAATCTAATATGTAAACATTATTTTTGTCATAAAAAGATGTATTTGAACTAGATCTGATCAGTGGCAATACAAAAGTATATGATAGGAAAGTGAATGTTTCATTCGCTTAATCAAGAAAAAATGTGGTAAAGTAAATTGCAAAGAGCAATACGTAAACTTTTGAAAGAAAGATTAACGTGATCCATGCAAAATCATAGAGAAACCGACGTACTTTAGCTACATTCAACGTACTATTCACATGAAAATATGTAGATCTGATACAGAAATGTTTGATGAATAATGTGAAAGTATTATGTGCTATAATAGCAGAAAAACTGTGCAAAAATTAACAAATAAAACGGTGTTGTAACGAAATTTACAAAAGAGAATACTTATATACAGGTAAGTAAATCTGGTAAAATCATATTGCATATACTATTTCTAATATAACAATGTTTACTTGCGCACAATCGGTTAAGTGGTAATGTTTTCGTTGTTGTACCTATAGTTTTACTCCTCAATATATTCAGAGAGGAGTCAACAATACACAGTGTTTTTATGATGACAAATAAACTGTCTATGGTTTTTTAACGAATGAATAGTATCAACGCACAAACCGAGCAATGTAGTTTTTGATGCTAACAGAATAGAAATAAACGCTGAAAGTACAATGAAAACTCAGGTTATTATACTAACTGACAAAAGGAAAGTAAATTTGTGTACTTTAATGTTAATGTGGTAATGTAACATTGCAAAGACCAATATGTAAACGTTTCAAACTTTATTCATGTAAAACTAGAAAATTTTATATGCAAACATTTTTTTTGTCATAAAAATATCTATTTGCAGTAGATCTGATCAGTGGCAATACAAAACTCTATGATAGGAAAGTGAATGTTTCACTCGCTAAAACAAGAGAAAACGTGGTGAAGTAAATTGCAAAGAGCAATACGTAAACGTACGAAAGAAAGATCAACGTGATCCCTTCGAAATCATAGAGAAACCGACGTACATTAGCTATATTAAGTAGATAATTCACATGAAAATATGTACCCTCAGCAGATCTCATACAGAAATGTTTGATCATTAATGTGTAAGTTTTATTTTCTATAAAAGCAGAAAAACCCTTCCAAAATTAACAAATAAAATGATATTGTAAGGGAAATTCACAAAAGAGAATACCTATATACAGGTAAGTAAATCTGGTGAAATGATATTGCATATACTATTTCTAATATAACAATGTTTACTTGCGCACAATCGGTTAAGTGGTAATGTTTTCGTTGTTGTACCTATAGTTTTACTCCTCAATATATTCAGAGAGGAGTCAACAATACACAGTGTTTTTATGATGACAAATAAACTGTCTATGGTTTTTTAACGAATGAATAGTATCAACGAACAAACCGAGCAATGTAGTTTTTGATGCTAACAGAATAGAAATATACGCTGAATGTACAATGAAAACTCAGGTTATTATACTAACTGACAAAAGGAAAGTAAATTTGTGTACTTTAATGTTAATGTGGTAATGTAACATTGCAAAGACCAATATGTAAACGTTTCAAACTTTATTCATGTAAAACTAGAAAATTTTATATGCAAACATTTTTTTTGTCATAAAAATATCTATTTGCAGTAGATCTGATCAGTGGCAATACAAAACTCTATGATAGGAAAGTGAATGTTTCACTCGCTAAAACAAGAGAAAACGTGGTGAAGTAAATTGCAAAGAGCAATACGTAAACGTACGAAAGAAAGATCAACGTGATCCCTTCGAAATCATAGAGAAACCGACGTACATTAGCTATATTAAGTAGATAATTCACATGAAAATATGTACCCTCAGCAGATCTCATACAGAAATGTTTGATCATTAATGTGTAAGTTTTATTTTCTATAAAAGCAGAAAAACCCTTCCAAAATTAACAAATAAAATGATATTGTAAGGGAAATTCACAAAAGAGAATACCTATATACAGGTAAGTAAATCTGGTGAAATGATATTGCATATACTATTTCTAATATAACAATGTTTACTTGCGCACAATCGGTTAAGTGGTAATGTTTTCGTTGTTGTACCTATAGTTTTACTCCTCAATATATTCAGAGAGGAGTCAACAATACACAGTGTTTTTATGATGACAAATAAACTGTCTATGGTTTTTTAACGAATGAATAGTATCAACGCACAAACCGAGCAATGTACGCTGAAAGTACAATGAAAATACAGATTATTATACTAAATGACAAAACGAAAGTAAATTTGTGTACTTTAATGTAAATGTGCTAAAATAACGTTGCATAGAGCAATATGGAAACGTTTCAAACTTTATTCATGCAAAACTAGAAAATCTAATATGTAAACATTATTTTTGTCATAAAAAGATGTATTTGAACTAGATCTGATCAGTGGCAATACAAAAGTATATGATAGGAAAGTGAATGTTTCATTCGCTTAATCAAGAAAAAATGTGGTAAAGTAAATTGCAAAGAGCAATACGTAAACTTTTGAAAGAAAGATTAACGTGATCCATGCAAAATCATAGAGAAACCGACGTACTTTAGCTACATTCAACGTACTATTCACATGAAAATATGTAGATCTGATACAGAAATGTTTGATGAATAATGTGAAAGTATTATGTTCTATAATAGCAGAAAAACTGTGCAAAAATTAACAAATAAAACGGTGTTGTAACGAAATTTACAAAAGAGAATACTTATATACAGGTAAGTAAATCTGGTAAAATCATATTGCATATACTATTTCTAATATAACAATGTTTACTTGCGCACAATCGGTTAAGTGGTAATGTTTTCGTTGTTGTACCTATAGTTTTACTCCTCAATATATTCAGAGAGGAGTCAACAATACACAGTGTTTTTATGATGACAAATAAACTGTCTATGGTTTTTTAACGAATGAATAGTATCAACGAACAAACCGAGCAATGTAGTTTTTGATGCTAACAGAATAGAAATATACGCTGAAAGTACAATGAAAACTCAGCTTATTATACTAACTGACAAAAGGAAAGTAAATTTGTGTACTTTAATGTTAATGTGGTAATGTAACATTGCAAAGACCAATATGTAAACGTTTCAAACTTTATTCATGTAAAACTAGAAAATTTTATATGCAAACATTTTTTTTGTCATAAAAATATCTATTTGCAGTAGATCTGATCAGTGGCAATACAAAACTCTATGATAGGAAAGTGAATGTTTCACTCGCTAAAACAAGAGAAAACGTGGTGAAGTAAATTGCAAAGAGCAATACGTAAACGTACGAAAGAAAGATCAACGTGATCCCTTCGAAATCATCGAGAAACCGACGTACATTAGCTACATTAAACAGATAATTCACATGAAAATATGTACCCTCAGCAGATCTCATACAGAAATGTTTGATCATTAATGTGGAAGTTTTATGTTCTATAAAAGCAGAAAAACCCTGCCAAAATTAACAAATAAAGTGATATTGTAAGGGAAATTCACAAAAGAGAATACCTATATACAGGTAAGTACATCTGGTAAAATGATATTGCATATACTATTTCTAATATAACAATGTTTACTTGCGCACAATCGGTTAAGTGGTAATGTTTTCGTTGTTGTACCTATATTTTTACTCCTCAATATATTCAGAGAGGAGTCAACAATACACAGTGTTTTTATGATGACAAATAAACTGTCTATGGTTTTTTAACGAATGAATAGTATCAACGCACAAACCGAGCAATGTACGCTGAAAGTACAATGAAAATACAGATTATTATACTAAATGACAAAACGAAAGTAAATTTGTGTACTTTAATGTAAATGTGCTAAAATAACGTTGCATAGAGCAATATGGAAAGGTTTCAAACTTTATTCATGCAAAACTAGAAAATCTAATATGTAAACATTATTTTTGTCATAAAAAGATGTATTTGAACTAGATCTGATCAGTGGCAATACAAAAGTATATGATAGGAAAGTGAATGTTTCATTCGTTTAATCAAGAAAAAATGTGGTAAAGTAAATTGCAAAGAGCAATACGTAAACTTTTGAAAGAAAGATTAACGTGATCCATGCAAAATCATAGAGAAACCGACGTACTTTAGCTACATTCAACGTACTATTCACATGAAAATATGTAGATCTGATACAGAAATGTTTGATGAATAATGTGAAAGTATTATGTTCTATAAAAGCAGAAAAACTCTGCAAAATTTAACAAATAAAACGGTGTTGTAACGAAATTTACAAAAGAGAATACTTATATACAGGTAAGTAAATCAGGTAAAATGATATTGCATATATTATTTCTAATATAACAATGTTTACTTGCGCACAATCGGTTAAGTGGTAATGTTTTCGTTGTTGTACCTATAGTTTTACTCCTCAATATATTCAGAGAGGAGTCAACAATACACAGTGTTTTTATGATGACAAATAAACTGTCTATGGTTTTTTAATGAATGAATAGTATCAACGAACAAACCGAGCAATGTAGTTTTTGATGCTAACAGAATAGAAATATACGCTGAAAGTACAATGAAAACTCAGGTTATTATACTAACTGACAAAAGGAAAGTAAATTTGTGTACTTTAATGTTAATGTGGTAAAGTAACATTGCAAAGACCAATATGTAAACGTTTCAAACTTTATTCATGTAAAACTAGAAAATTTTATATGCAAACATTTTTTTTGTCATAAAAATATCTAATTGCAGTAGATCTGATCAGTGGCAATACAAAACTCTATGATAGGAAAGTGAATGTTTCACTCGCTAAAACAAGAGAAAACGTGGTGAAGTAAATTGCAAAGAGCAATACGTAAACGTACGAAAGAAAGATCAACGTGATCCCTTCGAAATCATAGAGAAACCGACGTACATTAGCTACATTAAACAGATAATTCACATGAAAATATGTACCCTCAGCGGATCTCATCCAGAAATGTTTGATCATTAATGTGTAAGTTTTATGTTCTATAAAAGCAGAAAAACCCTGCCAAAATTAACAAATAAAGTGATATTGTAAGGGAAATTCACAAAAGAGAATACCTATATACAGTTAAGTAAATCTGGTAAAATGATATTGCATATACTATTTCTAATATAACAATGTTTACTTGCGCACAATCGGTTAAGTGGTAATGTTTTCGTTGTTGTACCTATAGTTTTACTCCTCAATATATTCAGAGAGGAGTCAACAATACACAGTGTTTTTATGATGACAAATAAACTGTCTATGGTTTTTTAACGAATGAATAGTATCAACGCACAAACCGAGCAATGTACGCTGAAAGTACAATGAAAATACAGATTATTATACTAAATGACAAAACGAAAGTAAATTTGTGTACTTTAATGTAAATGTGCTAAAATAACGTTGCATAGAGCAATATGGAAACGTTTCAAACTTTAATCATGCAAAACTAGAAAATCTAATATGTAAACATTATTTTTGTCATAAAAAGAATGTATTTGAACTAGATCTGATCAGTGGCAATACAAAAGTATATGATAGGAAAGTGAATGTTTCATTCGCTTAATCAAGAAAAAATGTGGTAAAGTAAATTGCAAAGAGCAATACGTAAACGTTTGAAAGAAAGATTAACGTGATCCATGGAAAATCATAGAGAAACCGACGTACTTTAGCTACATTCAACGTACTATTCACATGAAAATATGTAGATCTGATACAGAAATGTTTGATGAATAATGTGAAAGTATTATGTGCTATAAAAGCAGAAAAACTCTGCAAAATTTAACAAATAAAACGGTGTTGTAACGAAATTTACAAAAGAGAATACTTATATACAGGTAAGTAAATCAGGTAAAATGATATTGCATATACTATTTCTAATATAACAATGTTTACTTGCGCACAATCGGTTAAGTGGTAATGTTTTCGTTGTTGTACCTATAGTTTTACTCCTCAATATATTCAGAGAGGAGTCAACAATACACAGTGTTTTTATGATGACAAATAAACTGTCTATGGTTTTTTAACGAATGAATAGTATCAACGCACAAACCGAGCAATGTACGCTGAAAGTACAATGAAAATACAGATTATTATACTAAATGACAAAACGAAAGTAAATTTGTGTACTTTAAATTAAATGTGGTAAAATAACGTTGCAAAGAGCAATATGGAAACGTTTCAAACTTTATTCATGCAAAACTAGAAAATCTAATATGTAAACATTATTTTTGTCATAAAAAGATGTATTTGAACTAGATCTGATCAGTGGCAATACAAAAGTATATGATAGGAAAGTGAATGTTTCATTCGCTTAATCAAGAAAAAATGTGGTAAAGTAAATTGCAAAGAGCAATACGTAAACGTTTGAAAGAAAGATTAACGTGATCCATGGAAAATCATAGAGAAACCGACGTACTTTAGCTACATTCAACGTACTATTCACATGAAAATATGTAGATCTGATACAGAAATGTTTGCTGAATAATGTGAAAGTATTATGTGCTATAAAAGCAGAAAAACTGTGCAAAAATTAACAAATAAAACGGTGTTGTAACGAAATTTACAAAAGAGAATACTTATATACAGGTAAGTAAATCTGGTAAAATGATATTGCATATACTATTTCTAATATAACAATGTTTACTTGCGCACAATCGGTTAAGTGGTAATGTTTTCGTTGTTGTACCTATAGTTTTACTCCTCAATATATTCAGAGAGGAGTCAACAATACACAGTGTTTTTATGATGACAAATAAACTGTCTATGTTTTTTTAACGAATGAATAGTATCAAGGCACAAACCGAGCAATTTAGTTTTTGATGCTAACACAATAGAAATATACGCTGAAAGTACAATGAAAACTCAGCTTATTATACTAACTGACAAAAGGAAAGTAAATTTGTGTACTTTAATGTTAATGTGGTAATGTAACATTGCAAAGACCAATATGTAAACGTTTCAAACTTTATTCATGTAAAACTAGAAAATTTTATATGCAAACATTTTTTTTGTCAAAAAAATATCTATTTGCAGTAGATCTGATCAGTGGCAATACAAAACTCTATGATAGGAAAGTGAATGTTTCACTCGCTAAAACAAGAGAAAACGTGGTGAAGTAAATTGCAAAGAGCAATACGTAAACGTACGAAAGAAAGATCAACGTGATCCCTTCGAAATCATAGAGAAACCGACGTACATTAGCTACATTAAACAGATAATTCACATGAAAATATGTACCCTCAGCGGATCTCATCCAGAAATGTTTGATCATTAATATGTAAGTTTTATGTTCTATAAAAGCAGAAAAACCCTGCCAAAATTAACAAATAAAGTGATATTGTAAGGGAAATTCACAAAAGAGAATACCTATATACAGGTAAGTAAATCTGGTAAAATGATATTGCATATACTATTTCTAATATAACAATGTTTACTTGCGCACAATCGGTTAAGTGGTAATGTTTTCGTTGTTGTACCTATAGTTTTACTCCTCAATATATTCAGAGAGGAGTCAACAATACACAGTGTTTTTATGATGACAAATAAACTGTCTATGGTTTTTTAACGAATGAATAGTATCAACGCACAAACTGAGCAATGTACGCTGAAAGTACAATGAAAATACAGATTATTATACTAAATGACAAAACGAAAGTAAATTTGTGTACTTTAATGTAAATGTGCTAAAATAACGTTGCATAGAGCATTATGGAAACGTTTCAAACTTTAATCATGCAAAACTAGAAAATCTAATATGTAAACATTATTTTTGTCATAAAAAGATGTATTTGAACTAGATCTGATCAGTGGCAATACAAAAGTATATGATAGGAAAGTGAATGTTTCATTCGCTTAATCAAGAAAAAATGTGGTAAAGTAAATTGCAAAGAGCAATACGTAAACGTTTGAAAGAAAGATTAACGTGATCCATGGAAAATCATAGAGAAACCGACGTACTTTAGCTACATTCAACGTACTATTCACATGAAAATATGTAGATCTGATACAGAAATGTTTGATGAATAATGTGAAAGTATTATGTGCTATAAAAGCAGAAAAACTCTGCAAAATTTAACAAATAAAACGGTGTTGTAACGAAATTTACAAAAGAGAATACTTATATACAGGTAAGTAAATCAGGTAAAATGATATTGCATATACTATTTCTAATATAACAATGTTTACTTGCGCACAATCGGTTAAGTGGTAATGTTTTCGTTGTTGTACCTATAGTTTTACTCCTCAATATATTCAGAGAGGAGTCAACAATACACAGTGTTTTTATGATGACAAATAAACTGTCTATGGTTTTTTAACGAATGAATAGTATCAACGCACAAACCGAGCAATGTAGTTTTTGATGCTAACAGAATAGAAATATACGCTGAAAGTACAATGAAAACTCAGGTTATTATACTAACTGACAAAAGGAAAGTAAATTTGTGTACTTTAATGTTAATGTGGTAAAGTAACATTGCAAAGACCAATATGTAAACGTTTCAAACTTTATTCATGTAAAACTAGAAAATTTTATATGCAAACATTTTTTTTGTCATAAAAATATCTATTTGCAGTAGATCTGATCAGTGGCAATACAAAACTCTATGATAGGAAAGTGAATATTTCACTCGCTAAAACAAGAGAAAACGTGGTGAAGTAAATTGCAAAGAGCAATACGTAAACGTACGAAAGAAAGATCAACGTGATCCCTTCGAAATCATAGAGAAACCGACGTACATTAGCTACATTAAACAGATAATTCACATGAAAATATGTACCCTCAGCGGATCTCATCCAGAAATGTTTGATCATTAATGTGTAAGTTTTATGTTCTATAAAAGCAGAAAAACCCTGCCAAAATTAACAAATAAAGTGATATTGTAAGGGAAATTCACAAAAGAGAATACCTATATACAGGTAAGTAAATCTGGTAAAATGATATTGCATATACTATTTCTAATATAACAATGTTTACTTGCGCACAATCGGTTAAGTGGTAATGTTTTCGTTGTTGTACCTATAGTTTTACTCCTCAATATATTCAGAGAGGAGTCAACAATACACAGTGTTTTTATGATGACAAATAAACTGTCTATGGTTTTTTAACGAATGAATAGTATCAACGCACAAACTGAGCAATGTACGCTGAAAGTACAATGAAAATACAGATTATTATACTAAATGACAAAACGAAAGTAAATTTGTGTACTTTAATGTAAATGTGCTAAAATAACGTTGCATAGAGCATTATGGAAACGTTTCAAACTTTAATCATGCAAAACTAGAAAATCTAATATGTAAACATTATTTTTGTCATAAAAAGATGTATTTGAACTAGATCTGATCAGTGGCAATACAAAAGTATATGATAGGAAAGTGAATGTTTCATTCGCTTAATCAAGAAAAAATGTGGTAAAGTAAATTGCAAAGAGCAATACGTAAACGTTTGAAAGAAAGATTAACGTGATCCATGGAAAATCATAGAGAAACCGACGTACTTTAGCTACATTCAACGTACTATTCACATGAAAATATGTAGATCTGATACAGAAATGTTTGATGAATAATGTGAAAGTATTATGTGCTATAAAAGCAGAAAAACTCTGCAAAATTTAACAAATAAAACGGTGTTGTAACGAAATTTACAAAAGAGAATACTTATATACAGGTAAGTAAATCAGGTAAAATGATATTGCATATACTATTTCTAATATAACAATGTTTACTTGCGCACAATCGGTTAAGTGGTAATGTTTTCGTTGTTGTACCTATAGTTTTACTCCTCAATATATTCAGAGAGGAGTCAACAATACACAGTGTTTTTATGATGACAAATAAACTGTCTATGGTTTTTTAACGAATGAATAGTATCAACGCACAAACCGAGCAATGTAGTTTTTGATGCTAACAGAATAGAAATATACGCTGAAAGTACAATGAAAACTCAGGTTATTATACTAACTGACAAAAGGAAAGTAAATTTGTGTACTTTAATGTTAATGTGGTAAAGTAACATTGCAAAGACCAATATGTAAACGTTTCAAACTTTATTCATGTAAAACTAGAAAATTTTATATGCAAACATTTTTTTTGTCATAAAAATATCTATTTGCAGTAGATCTGATCAGTGGCAATACAAAACTCTATGATAGGAAAGTGAATATTTCACTCGCTAAAACAAGAGAAAACGTGGTGAAGTAAATTGCAAAGAGCAATACGTAAACGTACGAAAGAAAGATCAACGTGATCCCTTCGAAATCATAGAGAAACCGACGTACATTAGCTACATTAAACAGATAATTCACATGAAAATATGTACCCTCAGCGGATCTCATCCAGAAATGTTTGATCATTAATGTGTAAGTTTTATGTTCTATAAAAGCAGAAAAACCCTGCCAAAATTAACAAATAAAGTGATATTGTAAGGGAAATTCACAAAAGAGAATACCTATATACAGGTAAGTAAATCTGGTAAAATGATATTGCATATACTATTTCTAATATAACAATGTTTACTTGCGCACAATCGGTTAAGTGGTAATGTTTTCGTTGTTGTACCTATAGTTTTACTCCTCAATATATTCAGAGAGGAGTCAACAATACACAGTGTTTTTATGATGACAAATAAACTGTCTATGGTTTTTTAACGAATGAATAGTATCAACGCACAAACCGAGCAATGTACGCTGAAAGTACAATGAAAATACAGATTATTATACTAAATGACAAAACGAAAGTAAATTTGTGTACTTTAATGTAAATGTGCTAAAATAACGTTGCATAGAGCAATATGGAAACGTTTCAAACTTTATTCATGCAAAACTAGAAAATCTAATATGTAAACATTATTTTTGTCATAAAAAGATGTATTTGAACTAGATCTGATCAGTGGCAATACAAAAGTATATGATAGGAAAGTGAATGTTTCATTCGCTTAATCAAGAAAAAATGTGGTAAAGTAAATTGCAAAGAGCAATACGTAAACGTTTGAAAGAAAGATTAACGTGATCCATGCAAAATCATAGAGAAACCGACGTACTTTAGCTACATTCAACGTACTATTCACATGAAAATATGTAGATCTGATACAGAAATGTTTGATGAATAATGTGAAAGTATTATGTGCTATAAAAGCAGAAAAACTGTGCAAAATTTAACAAATAAAACGGTGTTGTAACGAAATTTACAAAAGAGAATACTTATATACAGGTAAGTAAATCAGGTAAAATGATATTGCATATATTATTTCTAATATAACAATGTTTACTTGCGCACAATCGGTTAAGTGGTAATGTTTTCGTTGTTGTACCTATAGTTTTACTCCTCAATATATTCAGAGAGGAGTCAACAATACACAGTGTTTTTATGATGACAAATAAACTGTCTATGGTTTTTTAACGAATGAATAGTATCAACGCACAAACCGAGCAATGTAGTTTTTGATGCTAACAGAATAGAAATATACGCTGAAAGTACAATGAAAACTCAGGTTATTATACTAACTGACAAAAGGAAAGTAAATTTGTGTACTTTAATGTTAATGTGGTAAAGTAACATTGCAAAGACCAATATGTAAACGTTTCAAACTTTATTCATGTAAAACTAGAAAATTTTATATGCAAACATTTTTTTTGTCATAAAAATATCTATTTGCAGTAGATCTGATCAGTGGCAATACAAAACTCTATGATAGGAAAGTGAATGTTTCACTCGCTAAAACAAGAGAAAACGTGGTGAAGTAAATTGCAAAGAGCAATACGTAAACGTACGAAAGAAAGATCAACGTGATCCCTTCGAAATCATAGAGAAACCGACGTACATTAGCTACATTAAACAGATAATTCACATGAAAATATGTACCCTCAGCGGATCTCATCCAGAAATGTTTGATCATTAATGTGTAAGTTTTATGTTCTATAAAAGCAGAAAAACCCTGCCAAAATTAACAAATAAAGTGATATTGTAAGGGAAATTCACAAAAGAGAATACCTATATACAGGTAAGTAAATCTGGTAAAATGATATTGCATATACTATTTCTAATATAACAATGTTTACTTGCGCACAATCGGTTAAGTGGTAATGTTTTCGTTGTTGTACCTATAGTTTTACTCCTCAATATATTCAGAGAGGAGTCAACAATACACAGAGTTTTTATGATGACAAATAAACTGTCTATGGTTTTTTAACGAATGAATAGTATCAACGCACAAACCGAGCAATGTACGCTGAAAGTACAATGAAAATACAGATTATTATACTAAATGACAAAACGAAAGTAAATTTGTGTACTTTAATGTAAATGTGGTAAAATAACGTTGCAAAGAGCAATATGGAAACGTTTCAAACTTTATTCATGCAAAACTAGAAAATCTAATATGTAAACATTATTTTTGTCATAAAAAGAATGTATTTGAACTAGATCTGATCAGTGGCAATACAAAAGTATATGATAGGAAAGTGAATGTTTCATTCGCTTAATCAAGAAAAAATGTGGTAAAGTAAATTGCAAAGAGCAATACGTAAACTTTTGAAAGAAAGATTAACGTGATCCATGCAAAATCATAGAGAAACCGACGTACTTTAGCTACATTCAACGTACTATTCACATGAAAATATGTAGATCTGATACAGAAATGTTTGATGAATAATGTGAAAGTATTATGTGCTATAATAGCAGAAAAACTGTGCAAAAATTAACAAATAAAACGGTGTTGTAACGAAATTTACAAAAGAGAATACTTATATACAGGTAAGTAAATCTGGTAAAATGATATTGCATATACTATTTCTAATATAACAATGTTTACTTGCGCACAATCGGTTAAGTGGTAATGTTTTCGTTGTTGTACCTATAGTTTTACTCCTCAATATATTCAGAGAGGAGTCAACAATACACAGTCTTTTTATGATGACAAATAAACTGTCTATGGTTTTTTAACGAATGAATAGTATCAAGGCACAAACCGAGCAATTTAGTTTTTGATGCTAACACAATAGAAATATACGCTGAAAGTACAATGAAAACTCAGGTTATTATACTAACTGACAAAAGGAAAGTAAATTTGTGTACTTTAATGTTAATGTGGTAATGTAACATTGCAAAGACCAATATGTAAACGTTTCAAACTTTATTTATGTAAAACTAGAAAATTTTATATGCAAACATTTTTTTTGTCATAAAAATATCTATTTGCAGTAGATCTGATCAGTGGCAATACAAAACTCTATGATAGGAAAGTGAATGTTTCACTCGCTAAAACAAGAGAAAACGTGGTGAAGTAAATTGCAAAGAGCAATACGTAAACGTACGAAAGAAAGATCAACGTGATCCCTTCGAAATCATAGAGAAACCGACGTACATTAGCTATATTAAGTAGATAATTCACATGAAAATATGTACCCTCAGCAGATCTCATACAGAAATGTTTGATCATTAATGTGTAAGTTTTATTTTCTATAAAAGCAGAAAAACCCTGCCAAAATTAACAAATAAAATGATATTGTAAGGGAAATTCACAAAAGAGAATACCTATATACAGGTAAGTAAATCTGGTGAAATGATATTGCATATACTATTTCTAATATAACAATGTTTACTTGCGCACAATCGGTTAAGTGGTAATGTTTTCGTTGTTGTACCTATAGTTTTACTCCTCAATATATTCAGAGAGGAGTCAACAATACACAGTGTTTTTATGATGACAAATAAACTGTCTATGGTTTTTTAACGAATGAATAGTATCAACGCACAAACCGAGCAATGTACGCTGAAAGTACAATGAAAATACAGATTATTATACTAAATGACAAAACGAAAGTAAATTTGTGTACTTTAATGTAAATGTGGTAAAATAACGTTGCAAAGAGCAATATGGAAACGTTTCAAACTTTATTCATGCAAAACTAGAAAATCTAATATGTAAACATTATTTTTGTCATAAAAAGAATGTATTTGAACTAGATCTGATCAGTGGCAATACAAAAGTATATGATAGGAAAGTGAATGTTTCATTCGCTTAATCAAGAAAAAATGTGGTAAAGTAAATTGCAAAGAGCAATACGTAAACTTTTGAAAGAAAGATTAACGTGATCCATGCAAAATCATAGAGAAACCGACGTACTTTAGCTACATTCAACGTACTATTCACATGAAAATATGTAGATCTGATACAGAAATGTTTGATGAATAATGTGAAAGTATTATGTGCTATAATAGCAGAAAAACTGTGCAAAAATTAACAAATAAAACGGTGTTGTAACGAAATTTACAAAAGAGAATACTTATATACAGGTAAGTAAATCTGGTAAAATGATATTGCATATACTATTTCTAATATAACAATGTTTACTTGCGCACAATCGGTTAAGTGGTAATGTTTTCGTTGTTGTACCTATAGTTTTACTCCTCAATATATTCAGAGAGGAGTCAACAATACACAGTGTTTTTATGATGACAAATAAACTGTCTATGGTTTTTTAACGAATGAATAGTATCAAGGCACAAACCGAGCAATTTAGTTTTTGATGCTAACACAATAGAAATATACGCTGAAAGTACAATGAAAACTCAGCTTATTATACTAACTGACAAAAGGAAAGTAAATTTGTGTACTTTAATGTTAATGTGGTAATGTAACATTGCAAAGACCAATATGTAAACGTTTCAAACTTTATTTATGTAAAACTAGAAAATTTTATATGCAAACATTTTTTTTGTCATAAAAATATCTATTTGCAGTAGATCTGATCAGTGGTAATACAAAACTCTATGATAGGAAAGTGAATGTTTCACTCGCTAAAACAAGAGAAAACGTGGTGAAGTAAATTGCAAAGAGCAATACGTAAACGTACGAAAGAAAGATCAACGTGATCCCTTCGAAATCATAGAGAAACCGACGTACATTAGCTATATTAAGTAGATAATTCACATGAAAATATGTACCCTCAGCAGATCTCATACAGAAATGTTTGATCATTAATGTGTAAGTTTTTTTTTTCTATAAAAGCAGAAAAACCCTGCCAAAATTAACAAATAAAATGATATTGTAAGGGAAATTCACAAAAGAGAATACCTATATACAGGTAAGTAAATCTGGTGAAATGATATTGCATATACTATTTCTAATATAACAATGTTTACTTGCGCACAATCGGTTAAGTGGTAATGTTTTCGTTGTTGTACCTATAGTTTTACTCCTCAATATATTCAGAGAGGAGTCAACAATACACAGTGTTTTTATGATGACAAATAAACTCTCTATGGTTTTTTAACGAATGAATAGTATCAACGCACAAAGCGAGCAATGTACGCTGAAAGTACAATGAAAATACAGATTATTATACTAAATGACAAAACGAAAGTAAATTTGTGTACTTTAATGTAAATGTGGTAAAATAACGTTGCAAAGAGCAATATGGAAACGTTTCAAACTTTATTCATGCAAAACTAGAAAATCTAATATGTAAACATTATTTTTGTCATAAAAAGAATGTATTTGAACTAGATCTGATCAGTGGCAATACAAAAGTATATGATAGGAAAGTGAATGTTTCATTCGCTTAATCAAGAAAAAATGTGGTAAAGTAAATTGCAAAGAGCAATACGTAAACTTTTGAAAGAAAGATTAACGTGATCCATGCAAAATCATAGAGAAACCGACGTACTTTAGCTACATTCAACGTACTATTCACATGAAAATATGTAGATCTGATACAGAAATGTTTGATGAATAATGTGAAAGTATTATGTGCTATAATAGCAGAAAAACTGTGCAAAAATTAACAAATAAAACGGTGTTGTAACGAAATTTACAAAAGAGAATACTTATATACAGGTAAGTAAATCTGGTAAAATGATATTGCATATACTATTTCTAATATAACAATGTTTACTTGCGCACAATCGGTTAAGTGGTAATGTTTTCGTTGTTGTACCTATAGTTTTACTCCTCAATATATTCAGAGAGGAGTCAACAATACACAGTGTTTTTATGATGACAAATAAACTGTCTATGGTTTTTTAACGAATGAATAGTATCAAGGCACAAACCGAGCAATTTAGTTTTTGATGCTAACACAATAGAAATATTCGCTGAAAGTACAATGAAAACTCAGCTTATTATACTAACTGACAAAAGGAAAGTAAATTTGTGTACTTTAATGTTAATGTGGTAATGTAACATTGCAAAGACCAATATGTAAACGTTTCAAACTTTATTTATGTAAAACTAGAAAATTTTATATGCAAACATTTTTTTTGTCATAAAAATATCTATTTGCAGTAGATCTGATCAGTGGCAATACAAAACTCTATGATAGGAAAGTGAATGTTTCACTCGCTAAAACAAGAGAAAACGTGGTGAAGTAAATTGCAAAGAGCAATACGTAAACGTACGAAAGAAAGATCAACGTGATCCCTTCGAAATCATAGAGAAACCGACGTACATTAGCTATATTAAGTAGATAATTCACATGAAAATATGTACCCTCAGCAGATCTCATACAGAAATGTTTGATCATTAATGTGTAAGTTTTATTTTCTATAAAAGCAGAAAAACCCTGCCAAAATTAACAAATAAAATGATATTGTAAGGGAAATTCACAAAAGAGAATACCTATATACAGGTAAGTAAATCTGGTGAAATGATATTGCATATACTATTTCTAATATAACAATGTTTACTTGCGCACAATCGGTTAAGTGGTAATGTTTTCGTTGTTGTACCTATAGTTTTACTCCTCAATATATTCAGAGAGGAGTCAACAATACACAGTGTTTTTATGATGACAAATAAACTGTCTATGGTTTTTTAACGAATGAATAGTATCAACGCACAAACCGAGCAATGTACGCTGAAAGTACAATGAAAATACAGATTATTATACTAAATGACAAAACGAAAGTAAATTTGTGTACTTTAATGTAAATGTGGTAAAATAACGTTGCAAAGAGCAATATGGAAACGTTTCAAACTTTATTCATGCAAAACTAGAAAATCTAATATGTAAACATTATTTTTGTCATAAAAAGAATGTATTTGAACTAGATCTGATCAGTGGCAATACAAAAGTATATGATAGGAAAGTGAATGTTTCATTCGCTTAATCAAGAAAAAATGTGGTAAAGTAAATTGCAAAGAGCAATACGTAAACTTTTGAAAGAAAGATTAACGTGATCCATGCAAAATCATAGAGAAACCGACGTACTTTAGCTACATTCAACGTACTATTCACATGAAAATATGTAGATCTGATACAGAAATGTTTGATGAATAATGTGAAAGTATTATGTGCTATAATAGCAGAAAAACTGTGCAAAAATTAACAAATAAAACGGTGTTGTAACGAAATTTACAAAAGAGAATACTTATATACAGGTAAGTAAATCTGGTAAAATGATATTGCATATACTATTTCTAATATAACAATGTTTACTTGCGCACAATCGGTTAAGTGGTAATGTTTTCGTTGTTGTACCTATAGTTTTACTCCTCAATATATTCAGAGAGGAGTCAACAATACACAGTGTTTTTATGATGACAAATAAACTCTCTATGGTTTTTTAACGAATGAATAGTATCAAGGCACAAACCGAGCAATTTAGTTTTTGATGCTAACACAATAGAAATATACGCTGAAAGTACAATGAAAACTCAGCTTATTATACTAACTGACAAAAGGAAAGTAAATTTGTGTACTTTAATGTTAATGTGGTAATGTAACATTGCAAAGACCAATATGTAAACGTTTCAAACTTTATTTATGTAAAACTAGAAAATTTTATATGCAAACATTTTTTTTGTCATAAAAATATCTATTTGCAGTAGATCTGATCAGTGGTAATACAAAACTCTATGATAGGAAAGTGAATGTTTCACTCGCTAAAACAAGAGAAAACGTGGTGAAGTAAATTGCAAAGAGCAATACGTAAACGTACGAAAGAAAGATCAACGTGATCCCTTCGAAATCATAGAGAAACCGACGTACATTAGCTATATTAAGTAGATAATTCACATGAAAATATGTACCCTCAGCAGATCTCATACAGAAATGTTTGATCATTAATGTGTAAGTTTTTTTTTTCTATAAAAGCAGAAAAACCCTGCCAAAATTAACAAATAAAATGATATTGTAAGGGAAATTCACAAAAGAGAATACCTATATACAGGTAAGTAAATCTGGTGAAATGATATTGCATATACTATTTCTAATATAACAATGTTTACTTGCGCACAATCGGTTAAGTGGTAATGTTTTCGTTGTTGTACCTATAGTTTTACTCCTCAATATATTCAGAGAGGAGTCAACAATACACAGTGTTTTTATGATGACAAATAAACTCTCTATGGTTTTTTAACGAATGAATAGTATCAACGCACAAAGCGAGCAATGTACGCTGAAAGTACAATGAAAATACAGATTATTATACTAAATGACAAAACGAAAGTAAATTTGTGTACTTTAATGTAAATGTGGTAAAATAACGTTGCAAAGAGCAATATGGAAACGTTTCAAACTTTATTCATGCAAAACTAGAAAATCTAATATGTAAACATTATTTTTGTCATAAAAAGAATGTATTTGAACTAGATCTGATCAGTGGCAATACAAAAGTATATGATAGGAAAGTGAATGTTTCATTCGCTTAATCAAGAAAAAATGTGGTAAAGTAAATTGCAAAGAGCAATACGTAAACTTTTGAAAGAAAGATTAACGTGATCCATGCAAAATCATAGAGAAACCGACGTACTTTAGCTACATTCAACGTACTATTCACATGAAAATATGTAGATCTGATACAGAAATGTTTGATGAATAATGTGAAAGTATTATGTGCTATAATAGCAGAAAAACTGTGCAAAAATTAACAAATAAAACGGTGTTGTAACGAAATTTACAAAAGAGAATACTTATATACAGGTAAGTAAATCTGGTAAAATGATATTGCATATACTATTTCTAATATAACAATGTTTACTTGCGCACAATCGGTTAAGTGGTAATGTTTTCGTTGTTGTACCTATAGTTTTACTCCTCAATATATTCAGAGAGGAGTCAACAATACACAGTGTTTTTATGATGACAAATAAACTGTCTATGGTTTTTTAACGAATGAATAGTATCAAGGCACAAACCGAGCAATTTAGTTTTTGATGCTAACACAATAGAAATATTCGCTGAAAGTACAATGAAAACTCAGCTTATTATACTAACTGACAAAAGGAAAGTAAATTTGTGTACTTTAATGTTAATGTGGTAATGTAACATTGCAAAGACCAATATGTAAACGTTTCAAACTTTATTTATGTAAAACTAGAAAATTTTATATGCAAACATTTTTTTTGTCATAAAAATATCTATTTGCAGTAGATCTGATCAGTGGTAATACAAAACTCTATGATAGGAAAGTGAATGTTTCACTCGCTAAAACAAGAGAAAACGTGGTGAAGTAAATTGCAAAGAGCAATACGTAAACCTACGAAAGAAAGATCAACGTGATCCCTTCGAAATCATAGAGAAACCGACGTACATTAGCTATATTAAGTAGATAATTCACATGAAAATATGTACCCTCAGCAGATCTCATACAGAAATGTTTGATCATTAATGTGTAAGTTTTTTTTTCTATAAAAGCAGAAAAACCCTGACAAAATTAACAAATAAAATGATATTGTAAGGGAAATTCACAAAAGAGAATACCTATATACAGGTAAGTAAATCTGGTGAAATGATATTGCATATACTATTTCTAATATAACAATGTTTACTTGCGCACAATCGGTTAAGTGGTAATGTTTTCGTTGTTGTACCTATAGTTTTACTCCTCAATATATTCAGAGAGGAGTCAACAATACACAGTGTTTTTATGATGACAAATAAACTCTCTATGGTTTTTTAACGAATGAATAGTATCAACGCACAAACCGAGCAATGTACGCTGAAAGTACAATGAAAATACAGATTATTATACTAAATGACAAAACGAAAGTAAATTTGTGTACTTTAATGTAAATGTGGTAAAATAACGTTGCAAAGAGCAATATGGAAACGTTTCAAACTTTATTCATGCAAAACTAGAAAATCTAATATGTAAACATTATTTTTGTCATAAAAAGAATGTATTTGAACTAGATCTGATCAGTGGCAATACAAAAGTATATGATAGGAAAGTGAATGTTTCATTCGCTTAATCAAGAAAAAATGTGGTAAAGTAAATTGCAAAGAGCAATACGTAAACTTTTGAAAGAAAGATTAACGTGATCCATGCAAAATCATAGAGAAACCAACGTACTTTAGCTACATTCAACGTACCCTTCACATGAAAATATGTAGATCTGATACAGAAATGTTTGATGAATAATGTGAAAGTATTATGTGCTATAATAGCAGAAAAACTGTGCAAAAATTAACAAATAAAACGGTGTTGTAACGAAATTTACAAAAGAGAATACTTATATACAGGTAAGTAAATCTGGTAAAATGATATTGCATATACTATTTCTAATATAACAATGTTTACTTGCGCACAATCGGTTAAGTGGTAATGTTTTCGTTGTTGTACCTATAGTTTTACTCCTCAATATATTCAGAGAGGAGTCAACAATACACAGTGTTTTTATGATGACAAATAAACTGTCTATGGTTTTTTAACGAATGAATAGTATCAAGGCACAAACCGAGCAATTTAGTTTTTGACGCTAACACAATAGAAATATACGCTGAAAGTACAATGAAAACTCAGCTTATTATACTAACTGACAAAAGGAAAGTAAATTTGTGTACTTTAATGTTAATGTGGTAATGTAACATTGCAAAGACCAATATGTAAACGTTTCAAACTTTATTTATGTAAAACTAGAAAATTTTATATGCAAACATTTTTTTTGTCATAAAAATATCTATTTGCAGTAGATCTGATCAGTGGTAATACAAAACTCTATGATAGGAAAGTGAATGTTTCACTCGCTAAAACAAGAGAAAACGTGGTGAAGTAAATTGCAAAGAGCAATACGTAAACGTACGAAAGAAAGATCAACGTGATCCCTTCGAAATCATAGAGAAACCGACGTACATTAGCTATATTAAGTAGATAATTCACATGAAAATATGTACCCTCAGCAGATCTCATACAGAAATGTTTGATCATTAATGTGTAAGTTTTTTTTTTCTATAAAAGCAGAAAAACCCTGCCAAAATTAACAAATAAAATGATATTGTAAGGGAAATTCACAAAAGAGAATACCTATATACAGGTAAGTAAATCTGGTGAAATGATATTGCATATACTATTTCTAATATAACAATGTTTACTTGCGCACAATCGGTTAAGTGGTAATGTTTTCGTTGTTGTACCTATAGTTTTACTCCTCAATATATTCAGAGAGGAGTCAACAATACACAGTGTTTTTATGATGACAAATAAACTCTCTATGGTTTTTTAACGAATGAATAGTATCAACGCACAAACCGAGCAATGTACGCTGAAAGTACAATGAAAATACAGATTATTATACTAAATGACAAAACGAAAGTAAATTTGTGTACTTTAATGTAAATGTGGTAAAATAACGTTGCAAAGAGCAATATGGAAACGTTTCAAACTTTATTCATGCAAAACTAGAAAATCTAATATGTAAACATTATTTTTGTCATAAAAAGAATGTATTTGAACTAGATCTGATCAGTGGCAATACAAAAGTATATGATAGGAAAGTGAATGTTTCATTCGCTTAATCAAGAAAAAATGTGGTAAAGTAAATTGCAAAGAGCAATACGTAAACTTTTGAAAGAAAGATTAACGTGATCCATGCAAAATCATAGAGAAACCGACGTACTTTAGCTACATTCAACGTACTATTCACATGAAAATATGTAGATCTGATACAGAAATGTTTGATGAATAATGTGAAAGTATTATGTGCTATAATAGCAGAAAAACTGTGCAAAAATTAACAAATAAAACGGTGTTGTAACGAAATTTACAAAAGAGAATACTTATATACAGGTAAGTAAATCTGGTAAAATGATATTGCATATACTATTTCTAATATAACAATGTTTACTTGCGCACAATCGGTTAAGTGGTAATGTTTTCGTTGTTGTACCTATAGTTTTACTCCTCAATATATTCAGAGAGGAGTCAACAATACACAGTCTTTTTATGATGACAAATAAACTGTCTATGGTTTTTTAACGAATGAATAGTATCAAGGCACAAACCGAGCAATTTAGTTTTTGATGCTAACACAATAGAAATATACGCTGAAAGTACAATGAAAACTCAGCTTATTATACTAACTGACAAAAGGAAAGTAAATTTGTGTACTTTAATGTTAATGTGGTAATGTAACATTGCAAAGACCAATATGTAAACGTTTCAAACTTTATTTATGTAAAACTAGAAAATTTTATATGCAAACATTTTTTTTGTCATAAAAATATCTATTTGCAGTAGATCTGATCAGTGGTAATACAAAACTCTATGATAGGAAAGTGAATGTTTCACTCGCTAAAACAAGAGAAAACGTGGTGAAGTAAATTGCAAAGAGCAATACGTAAACCTACGAAAGAAAGATCAACGTGATCCCTTCGAAATCATAGAGAAACCGACGTACATTAGCTATATTAAGTAGATAATTCACATGAAAATATGTACCCTCAGCAGATCTCATACAGAAATGTTTGATCATTAATGTGTAAGTTTTTTTTTCTATAAAAGCAGAAAAACCCTGACAAAATTAACAAATAAAATGATATTGTAAGGGAAATTCACAAAAGAGAATACCTATATACAGGTAAGTAAATCTGGTGAAATGATATTGCATATACTATTTCTAATATAACAATGTTTACTTGCGCACAATCGGTTAAGTGGTAATGTTTTCGTTGTTGTACCTATAGTTTTACTCCTCAATATATTCAGAGAGGAGTCAACAATACACAGTGTTTTTATGATGACAAATAAACTCTCTATGGTTTTTTAACGAATGAATAGTATCAACGCACAAACCGAGCAATGTACGCTGAAAGTACAATGAAAATACAGATTATTATACTAAATGACAAAACGAAAGTAAATTTGTGTACTTTAATGTAAATGTGGTAAAATAACGTTGCAAAGAGCAATATGGAAACGTTTCAAACTTTATTCATGCAAAACTAGAAAATCTAATATGTAAACATTATTTTTGTCATAAAAAGAATGTATTTGAACTAGATCTGATCAGTGGCAATACAAAAGTATATGATAGGAAAGTGAATGTTTCATTCGCTTAATCAAGAAAAAATGTGGTAAAGTAAATTGCAAAGAGCAATACGTAAACTTTTGAAAGAAAGATTAACGTGATCCATGCAAAATCATAGAGAAACCGACGTACTTTAGCTACATTCAACGTACTATTCACATGAAAATATGTAGATCTGATACAGAAATGTTTGATGAATAATGTGAAAGTATTATGTGCTATAATAGCAGAAAAACTGTGCAAAAATTAACAAATAAAACGGTGTTGTAACGAAATTTACAAAAGAGAATACTTATATACAGGTAAGTAAATCTGGTAAAATGATATTGCATATACTATTTCTAATATAACAATGTTTACTTGCGCACAATCGGTTAAGTGGTAATGTTTTCGTTGTTGTACCTATAGTTTTACTCCTCAATATATTCAGAGAGGAGTCAACAATACACAGTGTTTTTATGATGACAAATAAACTGTCTATGGTTTTTTAACGAATGAATAGTATCAACGCACAAACCGAGCAATTTAGTTTTTGATGCTAACACAATAGAAATATACGCTGAAAGTACAATGAAAACTCAGCTTATTATACTAACTGACAAAAGGAAAGTAAATTTGTGTACTTTAATGTTAATGTGGTAATGTAACATTGCAAAGACCAATATGTAAACGTTTCAAACTTTATTTATGTAAAACTAGAAAATTTTATATGCAAACATTTTTTTTGTCATAAAAATATCTATTTGCAGTAGATCTGATCAGTGGCAATACAAAACTCTATGATAGGAAAGTGAATGTTTCACTCGCTAAAACAAGAGAAAACGTGGTGAAGTAAATTGCAAAGAGCAATACGTAAACCTACGAAAGAAAGATCAACGTGATCCCTTCGAAATCATAGAGAAACCGACGTACATTAGCTATATTAAGTAGATAATTCACATGAAAATATGTACCCTCAGCAGATCTCATACAGAAATGTTTGATCATTAATGTGTAAGTTTTATGTTCTATAAAAGCAGAAAAACCCTGCCAAAATTAACAAATAAAGTGATATTGTAAGGGAAATTCACAAAAGAGAATACCTATATACAGGTAAGTACATCTGGTAAAATGATATTGCATATACTATTTCTAATATAACAATGTTTACTTGCGCACAATCGGTTAAGTGGTAATGTTTTCGTTGTTGTACCTATAGTTTTACTCCTCAATATATTCAGAGAGGAGTCAACAATACACAGTGTTTTTATGATGACAAATAAACTGTCTATGGTTTTTTAACGAATGAATAGTATCAACGCACAAACCGAGCAATGTACGCTGAAAGTACAATGAAAATACAGATTATTATACTAAATGACAAAACGAAAGTAAATTTGTGTACTTTAATGTAAATGTGCTAAAATAACGTTGCATAGAGCAATATGGAAAGGTTTCAAACTTTATTCATGCAAAACTAGAAAATCTAATATGTAAACATTATTTTTGTCATAAAAAGATGTATTTGAACTAGATCTGATCAGTGGCAATACAAAAGTATATGATAGGAAAGTGAATGTTTCATTCGCTTAATCAAGAAAAAATGTGGTAAAGTAAATTGCAAAGAGCAATACGTAAACTTTTGAAAGAAAGATTAACGTGATCCATGCAAAATCATAGAGAAACCGACGTACTTTAGCTACATTCAACGTACTATTCACATGAAAATATGTAGATCTGATACAGAAATGTTTGATGAATAATGTGAAAGTATTATGTGCTATAATAGCAGAAAAACTGTGCAAAAATTAACAAATAAAACGGTGTTGTAACGAAATTTACAAAAGAGAATACTTATATACAGGTAAGTAAATCTGGTAAAATGATATTGCATATACTATTTCTAATATAACAATGTTTACTTGCGCACAATCGGTTAAGTGGTAATGTTTTCGTTGTTGTACCTATAGTTTTACTCCTCAATATATTCAGAGAGGAGTCAACAATACACAGTGTTTTTATGATGACAAATAAACTGTCTATGGTTTTTTAACGAATGAATAGTATCAACGAACAAACCGAGCAATGTAGTTTTTGATGCTAACAGAATAGAAATATACGCTGAAAGTACAATGAAAACTCAGCTTATTATACTAACTGACAAAAGGAAAGTAAATTTGTGTACTTTAATGTTAATGTGGTAATGTAACATTGCAAAGACCAATATGTAAACGTTTCAAACTTTATTCATGTAAAACTAGAAAATTTTATATGCAAACATTTTTTTTGTCATAAAAATATCTATTTGCAGTAGATCTGATCAGTGGCAATACAAAACTCTATGATAGGAAAGTGAATGTTTCACTCGCTAAAACAAGAGAAAACGTGGTGAAGTAAATTGCAAAGAGCAATACGTAAACGTACGAAAGAAAGATCAACGTGATCCCTTCGAAATCATCGAGAAACTGACGTACATTAGCTACATTAAACAGATAATTCACATGAAAATATGTACCCTCAGCAGATCTCATACAGAAATGTTTGATCATTAATGTGGAAGTTTTATGTTCTATAAAAGCAGAAAAACCCTGCCAAAATTAACAAATAAAGTGATATTGTAAGGGAAATTCACAAAAGAGAATACCTATATACAGGTAAGTACATCTGGTAAAATGATATTGCATATACTATTTCTAATATAACAATGTTTACTTGCGCACAATCGGTTAAGTGGTAATGTTTTCGTTGTTGTACCTATAGATTTACTCCTCAATATATTCAGAGAGGGTCAACAATACACAGTGTTTTTACGATGATAAATAAACTGTCTATGGTTTTTTAACGAATGAATAGTATCAACGCACAAACCGAGCAATGTACGCTGAAAGTACAATGAAAATACAGATTATTATACTAAATGACAAAACGAAAGTAAATTTGTGTACTTTAATGTAAATGTGGTAAAATAACGTTGCAAAGAGCAATATGGAAACGTTTCAAACTTTATTCATGCAAAACTAGAAAATCTAATATGTAAACATTATTTTTGTCATAAAAAGAATGTATTTGAACTAGATCTGATCAGTGGCAATACAAAAGTATATGATAGGAAAGTGAATGTTTCATTCGCTTAATCAAGAAAAAATGTGGTAAAGTAAATTGCAAAGAGCAATACGTAAACTTTTGAAAGAAAGATTAACGTGATCCATGCAAAATCATAGAGAAACCGACGTACTTTAGCTACATTCAACGTACTATTCACATGAAAATATGTAGATCTGATACAGAAATGTTTGATGAATAATGTGAAAGTATTATGTGCTATAATAGCAGAAAAACTGTGCAAAAATTAACAAATAAAACGGTGTTGTAACGAAATTTACAAAAGAGAATACTTATATACAGGTAAGTAAATCTGGTAAAATGATATTGCATATACTATTTCTAATATAACAATGTTTACTTGCGCACAATCGGTTAAGTGGTAATGTTTTCGTTGTTGTACCTATAGTTTTACTCCTCAATATATTCAGAGAGGAGTCAACAATACACAGTGTTTTTATGATGACAAATAAACTGTCTATGGTTTTTTAACGAATGAATAGTATCAACGAACAAACCGAGCAATGTAGTTTTTGATGCTAACAGAATAGAAATATACGCTGAAAGTACAATGAAAACTCAGCTTATTATACTAACTGACAAAAGGAAAGTAAATTTGTGTACTTTAATGTTAATGTGGTAATGTAACATTGCAAAGACCAATATGTAAACGTTTCAAACTTTATTCATGTAAAACTAGAAAATTTTATATGCAAACATTTTTTTTGTCATAAAAATATCTATTTGCAGTAGATCTGATCAGTGGCAATACAAAACTCTATGATAGGAAAGTGAATGTTTCACTCGCTAAAACAAGAGAAAACGTGGTGAAGTAAATTGCAAAGAGCAATACGTAAACGTACGAAAGAAAGATCAACGTGATCCCTTCGAAATCATCGAGAAACCGACGTACATTAGCTACATTAAACAGATAATTCACATGAAAATATGTACCCTCAGCAGATCTCATACAGAAATGTTTGATCATTAATGTGGAAGTTTTATGTTCTATAAAAGCAGAAAAACCCTGCCAAAATTAACAAATAAAGTGATATTGTAAGGGAAATTCACAAAAGAGAATACCTATATACAGGTAAGTACATCTGGTAAAATGATATTGCATATACTATTTCTAATATAACAATGTTTACTTGCGCACAATCGGTTAAGTGGTAATGTTTTCGTTGTTGTACCTATAGTTTTACTCCTCAATATATTCAGAGAGGGTCAACAATACACAGTGTTTTTATGATGACAAATAAACTGTCTATGGTTTTTTAACGAATGAATAGTATCAACGCACAAACCGAGCAATGTACGCTGAAAGTACAATGAAAATACAGATTATTATACTAAATGACAAAACGAAAGTAAATTTGTGTACTTTAATGTAAATGTGGTAAAATAACGTTGCAAAGAGCAATATGGAAACGTTTCAAACTTTATTCATGCAAAACTAGAAAATCTAATATGTAAACATTATTTTTGTCATAAAAAGAATGTATTTGAACTAGATCTGATCAGTGGCAATACAAAAGTATATGATAGGAAAGTGAATGTTTCATTCGCTTAATCAAGAAAAAATGTGGTAAAGTAAATTGCAAAGATCAATACGTAAACTTTTGAAAGAAAGATTAACGTGATCCATGCAAAATCATAGAGAAACCGACGTACTTTAGCTACATTCAACGTACTATTCACATGAAAATATGTAGATCTGATACAGAAATGTTTGATGAATAATGTGAAAGTATTATGTGCTATAATAGCAGAAAAACTGTGCAAAAATTAACAAATAAAACGGTGTTGTAACGAAATTTACAAAAGAGAATACTTATATACAGGTAAGTAAATCTGGTAAAATGATATTGCATATACTATTTCTAATATAACAATGTTTACTTGCGCACAATCGGTTAAGTGGTAATGTTTTCGTTGTTGTACCTATAGTTTTACTCCTCAATATATTCAGAGAGGAGTCAACAATACACAGTGTTTTTATGATGACAAATAAACTGTCTATGGTTTTTTAACGAATGAATAGTATCAACGAACAAACCGAGCAATGTAGTTTTTGATGCTAACAGAATAGAAATATACGCTGAAAGTACAATGAAAACTCAGCTTATTATACTAACTGACAAAAGGAAAGTAAATTTGTGTACTTTAATGTTAATGTGGTAATGTAACATTGCAAAGACCAATATGTAAACGTTTCAAACTTTATTCATGTAAAACTAGAAAATTTTATATGCAAACATTTTTTTTGTCATAAAAATATCTATTTGCAGTAGATCTGATCAGTGGCAATACAAAACTCTATGATAGGAAAGTGAATGTTTCACTCGCTAAAACAAGAGAAAACGTGGTGAAGTAAATTGCAAAGAGCAATACGTAAACGTACGAAAGAAAGATCAACGTGATCCCTTCGAAATCATCGAGAAACCGACGTACATTAGCTACATTAAACAGATAATTCACATGAAAATATGTACCCTCAGCAGATCTCATACAGAAATGTTTGATCATTAATGTGTAAGTTTTATGTTCTATAAAAGCAGAAAAACCCTGCCAAAATTAAAAATAAAGTGATATTGTAAGGGAAATTCACAAAAGAGAATACCTATATACAGGTAAGTACATCTGGTAAAATGATATTGCATATACTATTTCTAATATAACAATGTTTACTTGCGCACAATCGGTTAAGTGGTAATGTTTTCGTTGTTGTACCTATAGTTTTACTCCTCAATATATTCAGAGAGGGTCAACAATACACAGTGTTTTTATGATGACAAATAAACTGTCTATGGTTTTTTAACGAATGAATAGTATCAACGCACAAACCGAGCAATGTACGCTGAAAGTACAATGAAAATACAGATTATTATACTAAATGACAAAACGAAAGTAAATTTGTGTACTTTAATGTAAATGTGCTAAAATAACGTTGCATAGAGCAATATGGAAAGGTTTCAAACTTTATTCATGCAAAACTAGAAAATCTAATATGTAAACATTATTTTTGTCATAAAAAGATGTATTTGAACTAGATCTGATCAGTGGCAATACAAAAGTATATGATAGGAAAGTGAATGTTTCATTCGCTTAATCAAGAAAAAATGTGGTAAAGTAAATTGCAAAGAGCAATACGTAAACTTTTGAAAGAAAGATTAACGTGATCCATGCAAAATCATAGAGAAACCGACGTACTTTAGCTACATTCAACGTACTATTCACATGAAAATATGTAGATCTGATACAGAAATGTTTGATGAATAATGTGAAAGTATTATGTGCTATAATAGCAGAAAAACTGTGCAAAAATTAACAAATAAAACGGTGTTGTAACGAAATTTACAAAAGAGAATACTTATATACAGGTAAGTAAATCTGGTAAAATGATATTGCATATACTATTTCTAATATAACAATGTTTACTTGCGCACAATCGGTTAAGTGGTAATGTTTTCGTTGTTGTACCTATAGTTTTACTCCTCAATATATTCAGAGAGGAGTCAACAATACACAGTGTTTTTATGATGACAAATAAACTGTCTATGGTTTTTTAACGAATGAATAGTATCAACGAACAAACCGAGCAATGTAGTTTTTGATGCTAACAGAATAGAAATATACGCTGAAAGTACAATGAAAACTCAGCTTATTATACTAACTGACAAAAGGAAAGTAAATTTGTGTACTTTAATGTTAATGTGGTAATGTAACATTGCAAAGACCAATATGTAAACGTTTCAAACTTTATTCATGTAAAACTAGAAAATTTTATATGCAAACATTTTTTTTGTCATAAAAATATCTATTTGCAGTAGATCTGATCAGTGGCAATACAAAACTCTATGATAGGAAAGTGAATGTTTCACTCGCTAAAACAAGAGAAAACGTGGTGAAGTAAATTGCAAAGAGCAATACGTAAACGTACGAAAGAAAGATCAACGTGATCCCTTCGAAATCATCGAGAAACTGACGTACATTAGCTACATTAAACAGATAATTCACATGAAAATATGTACCCTCAGCAGATCTCATACAGAAATGTTTGATCATTAATGTGGAAGTTTTATGTTCTATAAAAGCAGAAAAACCCTGCCAAAATTAAAAATAAAGTGATATTGTAAGGGAAATTCACAAAAGAGAATACCTATATACAGGTAAGTACATCTGGTAAAATGATATTGCATATACTATTTCTAATATAACAATGTTTACTTGCGCACAATCGGTTAAGTGGTAATGTTTTCGTTGTTGTACCTATAGTTTTACTCCTCAATATATTCAGAGAGGGTCAACAATACACAGTGTTTTTATGATGACAAATAAACTGTCTATGGTTTTTTAACGAATGAATAGTATCAACGCACAAACCGAGCAATGTACGCTGAAAGTACAATGAAAATACAGATTATTATACTAAATGACAAAACGAAAGTAAATTTGTGTACTTTAATGTAAATGTGCTAAAATAACGTTGCATAGAGCAATATGGAAAGGTTTCAAACTTTATTCATGCAAAACTAGAAAATCTAATATGTAAACATTATTTTTGTCATAAAAAGATGTATTTGAACTAGATCTGATCAGTGGCAATACAAAAGTATATGATAGGAAAGTGAATGTTTCATTCGCTTAATCAAGAAAAAATGTGGTAAAGTAAATTGCAAAGAGCAATACGTAAACTTTTGAAAGAAAGATTAACGTGATCCATGCAAAATCATAGAGAAACCGACGTACTTTAGCTACATTCAACGTACTATTCACATGAAAATATGTAGATCTGATACAGAAATGTTTGATGAATAATGTGAAAGTATTATGTGCTATAATAGCAGAAAAACTGTGCAAAAATTAACAAATAAAACGGTGTTGTAACGAAATTTACAAAAGAGAATACTTATATACAGGTAAGTAAATCTGGTAAAATGATATTGCATATACTATTTCTAATATAACAATGTTTACTTGCGCACAATCGGTTAAGTGGTAATGTTTTCGTTGTTGTACCTATAGTTTTACTCCTCAATATATTCAGAGAGGAGTCAACAATACACAGTGTTTTTATGATGACAAATAAACTGTCTATGGTTTTTTAACGAATGAATAGTATCAACGAACAAACCGAGCAATGTAGTTTTTGATGCTAACAGAATAGAAATATACGCTGAAAGTACAATGAAAACTCAGCTTATTATACTAACTGACAAAAGGAAAGTAAATTTGTGTACTTTAATGTTAATGTGGTAATGTAACATTGCAAAGACCAATATGTAAACGTTTCAAACTTTATTCATGTAAAACTAGAAAATTTTATATGCAAACATTTTTTTTGTCATAAAAATATCTATTTGCAGTAGATCTGATCAGTGGCAATACAAAACTCTATGATAGGAAAGTGAATGTTTCACTCGCTAAAACAAGAGAAAACGTGGTGAAGTAAATTGCAAAGAGCAATACGTAAACGTACGAAAGAAAGATCAACGTGATCCCTTCGAAATCATCGAGAAACTGACGTACATTAGCTACATTAAACAGATAATTCACATGAAAATATGTACCCTCAGCAGATCTCATACAGAAATGTTTGATCATTAATGTGGAAGTTTTATGTTCTATAAAAGCAGAAAAACCCTGCCAAAATTAACAAATAAAGTGATATTGTAAGGGAAATTCACAAAAGAGAATACCTATATACAGGTAAGTACATCTGGTAAAATGATATTGCATATACTATTTCTAATATAACAATGTTTACTTGCGCACAATCGGTTAAGTGGTAATGTTTTCGTTGTTGTACCTATAGATTTACTCCTCAATATATTCAGAGAGGGTCAACAATACACAGTGTTTTTACGATGATAAATAAACTGTCTATGGTTTTTTAACGAATGAATAGTATCAACGCACAAACCGAGCAATGTACGCTGAAAGTACAATGAAAATACAGATTATTATACTAAATGACAAAACGAAAGTAAATTTGTGTACTTTAATGTAAATGTGGTAAAATAACGTTGCAAAGAGCAATATGGAAACGTTTCAAACTTTATTCATGCAAAACTAGAAAATCTAATATGTAAACATTATTTTTGTCATAAAAAGAATGTATTTGAACTAGATCTGATCAGTGGCAATACAAAAGTATATGATAGGAAAGTGAATGTTTCATTCGCTTAATCAAGAAAAAATGTGGTAAAGTAAATTGCAAAGAGCAATACGTAAACTTTTGAAAGAAAGATTAACGTGATCCATGCAAAATCATAGAGAAACCGACGTACTTTAGCTACATTCAACGTACTATTCACATGAAAATATGTAGATCTGATACAGAAATGTTTGATGAATAATGTGAAAGTATTATGTGCTATAATAGCAGAAAAACTGTGCAAAAATTAACAAATAAAACGGTGTTGTAACGAAATTTACAAAAGAGAATACTTATATACAGGTAAGTAAATCTGGTAAAATGATATTGCATATACTATTTCTAATATAACAATGTTTACTTGCGCACAATCGGTTAAGTGGTAATGTTTTCGTTGTTGTACCTATAGTTTTACTCCTCAATATATTCAGAGAGGAGTCAACAATACACAGTGTTTTTATGATGACAAATAAACTGTCTATGGTTTTTTAACGAATGAATAGTATCAACGAACAAACCGAGCAATGTAGTTTTTGATGCTAACAGAATAGAAATATACGCTGAAAGTACAATGAAAACTCAGCTTATTATACTAACTGACAAAAGGAAAGTAAATTTGTGTACTTTAATGTTAATGTGGTAATGTAACATTGCAAAGACCAATATGTAAACGTTTCAAACTTTATTCATGTAAAACTAGAAAATTTTATATGCAAACATTTTTTTTGTCATAAAAATATCTATTTGCAGTAGATCTGATCAGTGGCAATACAAAACTCTATGATAGGAAAGTGAATGTTTCACTCGCTAAAACAAGAGAAAACGTGGTGAAGTAAATTGCAAAGAGCAATACGTAAACGTACGAAAGAAAGATCAACGTGATCCCTTCGAAATCATCGAGAAACCGACGTACATTAGCTACATTAAACAGATAATTCACATGAAAATATGTACCCTCAGCAGATCTCATACAGAAATGTTTGATCATTAATGTGGAAGTTTTATGTTCTATAAAAGCAGAAAAACCCTGCCAAAATTAACAAATAAAGTGATATTGTAAGGGAAATTCACAAAAGAGAATACCTATATACAGGTAAGTACATCTGGTAAAATGATATTGCATATACTATTTCTAATATAACAATGTTTACTTGCGCACAATCGGTTAAGTGGTAATGTTTTCGTTGTTGTACCTATAGTTTTACTCCTCAATATATTCAGAGAGGGTCAACAATACACAGTGTTTTTATGATGACAAATAAACTGTCTATGGTTTTTTAACGAATGAATAGTATCAACGCACAAACCGAGCAATGTACGCTGAAAGTACAATGAAAATACAGATTATTATACTAAATGACAAAACGAAAGTAAATTTGTGTACTTTAATGTAAATGTGGTAAAATAACGTTGCAAAGAGCAATATGGAAACGTTTCAAACTTTATTCATGCAAAACTAGAAAATCTAATATGTAAACATTATTTTTGTCATAAAAAGAATGTATTTGAACTAGATCTGATCAGTGGCAATACAAAAGTATATGATAGGAAAGTGAATGTTTCATTCGCTTAATCAAGAAAAAATGTGGTAAAGTAAATTGCAAAGATCAATACGTAAACTTTTGAAAGAAAGATTAACGTGATCCATGCAAAATCATAGAGAAACCGACGTACTTTAGCTACATTCAACGTACTATTCACATGAAAATATGTAGATCTGATACAGAAATGTTTGATGAATAATGTGAAAGTATTATGTGCTATAATAGCAGAAAAACTGTGCAAAAATTAACAAATAAAACGGTGTTGTAACGAAATTTACAAAAGAGAATACTTATATACAGGTAAGTAAATCTGGTAAAATGATATTGCATATACTATTTCTAATATAACAATGTTTACTTGCGCACAATCGGTTAAGTGGTAATGTTTTCGTTGTTGTACCTATAGTTTTACTCCTCAATATATTCAGAGAGGAGTCAACAATACACAGTGTTTTTATGATGACAAATAAACTGTCTATGGTTTTTTAACGAATGAATAGTATCAACGAACAAACCGAGCAATGTAGTTTTTGATGCTAACAGAATAGAAATATACGCTGAAAGTACAATGAAAACTCAGCTTATTATACTAACTGACAAAAGGAAAGTAAATTTGTGTACTTTAATGTTAATGTGGTAATGTAACATTGCAAAGACCAATATGTAAACGTTTCAAACTTTATTCATGTAAAACTAGAAAATTTTATATGCAAACATTTTTTTTGTCATAAAAATATCTATTTGCAGTAGATCTGATCAGTGGCAATACAAAACTCTATGATAGGAAAGTGAATGTTTCACTCGCTAAAACAAGAGAAAACGTGGTGAAGTAAATTGCAAAGAGCAATACGTAAACGTACGAAAGAAAGATCAACGTGATCCCTTCGAAATCATCGAGAAACTGACGTACATTAGCTACATTAAACAGATAATTCACATGAAAATATGTACCCTCAGCAGATCTCATACAGAAATGTTTGATCATTAATGTGTAAGTTTTATGTTCTATAAAAGCAGAAAAACCCTGCCAAAATTAAAAATAAAGTGATATTGTAAGGGAAATTCACAAAAGAGAATACCTATATACAGGTAAGTACATCTGGTAAAATGATATTGCATATACTATTTCTAATATGACAATGTTTACTTGCGCACAATCGGTTAAGTGGTAATGTTTTCGTTGTTGTACCTATAGTTTTACTCCTCAATATATTCAGAGAGGGTCAACAATACACAGTGTTTTTATGATGACAAATAAACTGTCTATGGTTTTTTAACGAATGAATAGTATCAACGCACAAACCGAGCAATGTACGCTGAAAGTACAATGAAAATACAGATTATTATACTAAATGACAAAACGAAAGTAAATTTGTGTACTTTAATGTAAATGTGGTAAAATAACGTTGCAAAGAGCAATATGGAAACGTTTCAAACTTTATTCATGCAAAACTAGAAAATCTAATATGTAAACATTATTTTTGTCATAAAAAGAATGTATTTGAACTAGATCTGATCAGTGGCAATACAAAAGTATATGATAGGAAAGTGAATGTTTCATTCGCTTAATCAAGAAAAAATGTGGTAAAGTAAATTGCAAAGATCAATACGTAAACTTTTGAAAGAAAGATTAACGTGATCCATGCAAAATCATAGAGAAACCGACGTACTTTAGCTACATTCAACGTACTATTCACATGAAAATATGTAGATCTGATACAGAAATGTTTGATGAATAATGTGAAAGTATTATGTGCTATAATAGCAGAAAAACTGTGCAAAAATTAACAAATAAAACGGTGTTGTAACGAAATTTACAAAAGAGAATACTTATATACAGGTAAGTAAATCTGGTAAAATGATATTGCATATACTATTTCTAATATAACAATGTTTACTTGCGCACAATCGGTTAAGTGGTAATGTTTTCGTTGTTGTACCTATAGTTTTACTCCTCAATATATTCAGAGAGGAGTCAACAATACACAGTGTTTTTATGATGACAAATAAACTGTCTATGGTTTTTTAACGAATGAATAGTATCAAGGCACAAACCGAGCAATTTAGTTTTTGATGCTAACACAATAGAAATATTCGCTGAAAGTACAATGAAAACTCAGCTTATTATACTAACTGACAAAAGGAAAGTAAATTTGTGTACTTTAATGTTAATGTGGTAATGTAACATTGCAAAGACCAATATGTAAACGTTTCAAACTTTATTTATGTAAAACTAGAACATTTTATATGCAAACATTTTTTTTGTCATAAAAATATCTATTTGCAGTAGATCTGATCAGTGGCAATACAAAACTCTATGATAGGAAAGTGAATGTTTCACTCGCTAAAACAAGAGATAACGTGGTGAAGTAAATTGCAAAGAGCAATACGTAAACGTACGAAAGAAAGATCAACGTGATCCCTTCGAAATCATAGAGAAACCGACGTACATTAGCTATATTAAGTAGATAATTCACATGAAAATATGTACCCTCAGCAGATCTCATACAGAAATGTTTGATCATTAATGTGTAAGTTTTATTTTCTATAAAAGCAGAAAAACCCTTCCAAAATTAACAAATAAAATGATATTGTAAGGGAAATTCACAAAAGAGAATACCTATATACAGGTAAGTAAATCTGGTGAAATGATATTGCATATACTATTTCTAATATAACAATGTTTACTTGCGCACAATCGGTTAAGTGGTAATGTTTTCGTTGTTGTACCTATAGTTTTACTCCTCAATATATTCAGAGAGGAGTCAACAATACACAGTGTTTTTATGATGACAAATAAACTGTCTATGGTTTTTTAACGAATGAATAGTATCAACGCACAAACCGAGCAATGTACGCTGAAAGTACAATGAAAATACAGATTATTATACTAAATGACAAAACGAAAGTAAATTTGTGTACTTTAATGTAAATGTGGTAAAATAACGTTGCAAAGAGCAATATGGAAACGTTTCAAACTTTATTCATGCAAAACTAGAAAATCTAATATGTAAACATTATTTTTGTCATAAAAAGAATGTATTTGAACTAGATCTGATCAGTGGCAATACAAAAGTATATGATAGGAAAGTGAATGTTTCATTCGCTTAATCAAGAAAAAATGTGGTAAAGTAAATTGCAAAGAGCAATACGTAAACTTTTGAAAGAAAGATTAACGTGATCCATGCAAAATCATAGAGAAACCGACGTACTTTAGCTACATTCAACGTACTATTCACATGAAAATATGTAGATCTGATACAGAAATGTTTGATGAATAATGTGAAAGTATTATGTTCTATAAAAGCAGAAAAACTGTGCAAAAATTAACAAATAAAACGGTGTTGTAACGAAATTTACAAAAGAGAATACTTATATACAGGTAAGTAAATCTGGTAAAATGATATTGCATATACTATTTCTAATATAACAATGTTTACTTGCGCACAATCGGTTAAGTGGTAATGTTTTCGTTGTTGTACCTATAGTTTTACTCCTCAATATATTCAGAGAGGAGTCAACAATACACAGTGTTTTTATGATGACAAATAAACTGTCTATGGTTTTTTAACGAATGAATAGTATCAACGAACAAACCGAGCAATGTAGTTTTTGATGCTAACAGAATAGAAATATACGCTGAAAGTACAATGAAAACTCAGGTTATTATACTAACTGACAAAAGGAAAGTAAATTTGTGTACTTTAATGTTAATGTGGTAATGTAACATTGCAAAGACCAATATGTAAACGTTTCAAACTTTATTCATGTAAAACTAGAAAATTTTATATGCAAATATTTTTTTTGTCATAAAAATATCTATTTGCAGTAGATTTGATCAGTGGCAATACAAAACTCTATGATAGGAAAGTGAATGTTTCACTCGCTAAAAAAAGAGAAAACGTGGTGAAGTAAATTGCAAAGAGCAATACGTAAACGTACAAAAGAAAGATCAACGTGATCCCTTCGAAATCATAGAGAAACCGACGTACATTAGCTACATTAAACAGATAATTCACATGAAAATATGTACCCTCAGCGGATCTCATACAGAAATGTTTGATCATTAATGTGTAAGTTTTATGTTCTATAAAAGCAGAAAAACCCTGCCAAAATTAACAAATAAAGTGATATTGTAAGGGAAATTCACAAAAGAGAATACCTATATACAGGTAAGTAAATCTGGTAAAATGATATTGCATATACTATTTCTAATATAACAATGTTTACTTGCGCACAATCGGTTAAGTGGTAATGTTTTCGTTGTTGTACCTATAGTTTTACTCCTCAATATATTCAGAGAGGAGTCAACAATACACAGTGTTTTTATGATGACAAATAAACTGTCTATGGTTTTTTAACGAATGAATAGTATCAACGCACAAACCGAGCAATGTACGCTGAAAGTACAATGAAAATACAGATTATTATACTAAATGACAAAACGAAAGTAAATTTGTGTACTTTAATGTAAATGTGGTAAAATAACATTGCAAAGAGCAATATGGAAACGTTTAAAACTTTATTCATGCAAAACTAGAAAATCTAATATGTAAACATTATTTTTGTCATAAAAAGATGTATTTGAACTAGATCTGATCAGTGGCAATACAAAAGTATATGATAGGAAAGTGAATGTTTCATTCGCTTAATCAAGAAAAAATGTGGTAAAGTAAATTGCAAAGAGCAATACGTAAACGTTTGAAAGAAAGATTAACGTGATCCATGGAAAATCATAGAGAAACCGACGTACTTTAGCTACATTCAACGTACTATTCACATGAAAATATGTAGATCTGATACAGAAATGTTTGATGAATAATGTGAAAGTATTATGTGCTATAAAAGCAGAAAAACTCTGCAAAATTTAACAAATAAAACGGTGTTGTAACGAAATTTACAAAAGAGAATACTTATATACAGGTAAGTAAATCAGGTAAAATGATATTGCATATACTATTTCTAATATAACAATGTTTACTTGCGCACAATCGGTTAAGTGGTAATGTTTTCGTTGTTGTACCTATAGTTTTACTCCTCAATATATTCAGAGAGGAGTCAACAATACACAGTGTTTTTATGATGACAAATAAACTGTCTATGGTTTTTTAACGAATAAATAGTATCAACGCACAAACCGAGCAATGTAGTTTTTGATGCTAACAGAATAGAAATATACGCTGAAAGTACAATGAAAACTCAGGTTATTATACTAACTGACAAAAGGAAAGTAAATTTGTGTACTTTAATGTTAATGTGGTAAAGTAACATTGCAAAGACCAATATGTAAACGTTTCAAACTTTATTCATGTAAAACTAGAAAATTTTATATGCAAACATTTTTTTTGTCATAAAAATATCTATTTGCAGTAGATCTGATCAGTGGCAATACAAAACTCTATGATAGGAAAGTGAATGTTTCACTCGCTAAAACAAGAGAAAACGTGGTGAAGTAAATTGCAAAGAGCAATACGTAAACGTACGAAAGAAAGATCAACGTGATCCCTTCGAAATCATAGAGAAACCGACGTACATTAGCTACATTAAACAGATAATTCACATGAAAATATGTACCCTCAGCGGATCTCATCCAGAAATGTTTGATCATTAATGTGTAAGTTTTATGTTCTATAAAAGCAGAAAAACCCTGCCAAAATTAACAAATAAAGTGATATTGTAAGGGAAATTCCCAAAAGAGAATACCTATATACAGGTAAGTAAATCTGGTGAAATGCTATTGCATTGTATTATACCTATATACAGGTAAGTAAATCTGGTGAAATGATATTGCATTGTATTTCTAATATAACAATGTTTAATTGCGCACAATCGGTTAAGTGGTAATGTTTTCGTTGTTGTACCTATAGTTTTACTCCTCAATATATTCAGAGAGGTGTCAACAATACACAGTGTTTTTATGATGACAAATAAACTCTCTATGGTTTTTTAACGAATGAATAGTATCAACGCACAAACCGAGCAATGTACGCTGAAAGTACAATGAAAATACAGATTATTATACTAAATGACAAAACGAAAGTAAATTTGTGTACTTTAATGTAAATGTGCTAAAATAACGTTGCATAGAGCAATATGGAAACGTTTCAAACTTTATTCATGCAAAACTAGAAAATCTAATATGTAAACATTATTTTTGTCATAAAAAGATGTATTTGAACTAGATCTGATCAGTGGCAATACAAAAGTATATGATAGGAAAGTGAATGTTTCATTCGCTTAATCAAGAAAAAATGTGGTAAAGTAAATTGCAAAGAGCAATACGTAAACGTTTGAAAGAAAGATTAATGTGATCCATGGAAAATCATAGAGAAACCGACGTACTTTAGCTACATTCAACGTACTATTCACATGAAAATATGTAGATCTGATACAGAAATGTTTGCTGAATAATGTGAAAGTATTATGTGCTATAAAAGCAGAAAAACTCTGCAAAATTTAACAAATAAAACGGTGTTGTAACGAAATTTACAAAAGAGAATACTTATATAGAGGTAAGTAAATCAGGTAAAATGATATTGCATATACTATTTCTAATATAACAATGTTTACTTGCGCACAATCGGTTAAGTGGTAATGTTTTCGTTGTTGTACCTATAGTTTTACTCCTCAATATATTCAGAGAGGAGTCAACAATACACAGTGTTTTTATGATGACAAATAAACTGTCTATGGTTTTTTAACGAATGAATAGTATCAACGCACAAACCGAGCAATGTACGCTGAAAGTACAATGAAAATACAGATTATTATACTAAATGACAAAACGAAAGTAAATTTGTGTACTTTAATGTAAATGTGGTAAAATAACATTGCAAAGAGCAATATGGAAACGTTTCAAACTTTATTCATGCAAAACTAGAAAATCTAATATGTAAACATTATTTTTGTCATAAAAAGATGTATTTGAACTAGATCTGATCAGTGGCAATACAAAAGTATATGATAGGAAAGTGAATGTTTCATTCGCTTAATCAAGAAAAAATGTGGTAAAGTAAATTGCAAAGAGCAATACGTAAACGTTTGAAAGAAAGATTAACGTGATCCATGGAAAATCATAGAGAAACCGACGTACTTTAGCAACATTCAACGTACTATTCACATGAAAATATGTAGATCTGATACAGAAATGTTTGATGAATAATGTGAAAGTATTATGTGCTATAATAGCAGAAAAACTGTGCAAAAATTAACAAATAAAACGGTGTTGTAACGAAATTTACAAAAGAGAATACTTATATACAGGTAAGTAAATCTGGTAAAATGATATTGCATATACTATTTCTAATATAACAATGTTTACTTGCGCACAATCGGTTAAGTGGTAATGTTTTCGTTGTTGTACCTATAGTTTTACTCCTCAATATATTCAGAGAGGAGTCAACAATACACAGTGTTTTTATGATGACAAATAAACTGTCTATGGTTTTTTAATGAATGAATAGTATCAACGAACAAACCGAGCAATGTAGTTTTTGATGCTAACAGAATAGAAATATACGCTGAAAGTACAATGAAAACTCAGGTTATTATACTAACTGACAAAAGGAAAGTAAATTTGTGTACTTTAATGTTAATGTGGTAAAGTAACATTGCAAAGACCAATATGTAAACGTTTCAAACTTTATTCCTGTAAAACTAGAAAATTTTATATGCAAACATTTTTTTTGTCATAAAAATATCTATTTGCAGTAGATCTGATCAGTTGCAATACAAAACTCTATGATAGGAAAGTGAATATTTCACTCGCTAAAACAAGAGAAAACGTGGTGAAGTAAATTGCAAAGAGCAATACGTAAACGTACGAAAGAAAGATCAACGTGATCCCTTCGAAATCATAGAGAAACCGACGTACATTAGCTACATTAAACAGATAATTCACATGAAAATATGTACCCTCAGCGGATCTCATCCAGAAATGTTTGATCATTAATGTGTAAGTTTTATGTTCTATAAAAGCAGAAAAACCCTGCCAAAATTAACAAATAAAGTGATATTGTAAGGGAAATTCACAAAAGAGAATACCTATATACAGGTAAGTAAATCTGGTAAAATGATATTGCATATACTATTTCTAATATAACAATGTTTACTTGCGCACAATCGGTTAAGTGGTAATGTTTTCGTTGTTGTACCTATAGTTTTACTCCTCAATATATTCAGAGAGGAGTCAACAATACACAGTGTTTTTATGATGACAAATAAACTGTCTATGGTTTTTTAACGAATGAATAGTATCAACGCACAAACCGAGCAATGTACGCTGAAAGTACAATGAAAATACAGATTATTATACTAAATGACAAAACGAAAGTAAATTTGTGTACTTTAATGTAAATGTGCTAAAATAACGTTGCATAGAGCAATATGGAAACGTTTCAAACTTTATTCATGCAAAACTAGAAAATCTAATATGTAAACATTATTTTTGTCATAAAAAGATGTATTTGAACTAGATCTGATCAGTGGTAATACAAAAGTATATGATAGGAAAGTGAATGTTTCATTCGCTTAATCAAGAAAATATGTGGTAAAGTAAATTGCAAAGAGCAATACGTAAACGTTTGAAAGAAAGATTAACGTGATCCATGGAAAATCATAGAGAAACCGACGTACTTTAGCTACATTCAACGTACTATTCACATGAAAATATGTAGATCTGATACAGAAATGTTTGATGAATAATGTGAAAGTATTATGTGCTATAAAAGCAGAAAAACTCTGCAAAATTTAACAAATAAAACGGTGTTGTAACGAAATTTACAAAAGAGAATACTTATATAGAGGTAAGTAAATCAGGTAAAATGATATTGCATATACTATTTCTAATATAACAATGTTTACTTGCACACAATCGGTTAAGTGGTAATGTTTTCGTTGTTGTACCTATAGTTTTACTCCTCAATATATTCAGAGAGGAGTCAACAATACACAGTGTTTTTATGATGACAAATAAACTGTCTATGGTTTTTTAATGAATGAATAGTATCAACGAACGAACCGAGCAATGTAGTTTTTGATGCTAACAGAATAGAAATATACGCTGAAAGTACAATGAAAACTCAGGTTATTATACTAACTGACAAAAGGAAAGTAAATTTGTGTACTTTAATGTTAATGTTAATGTTAATGTAACATTGCAAAGACCAATATGTAAACGTTTCAAACTTTATTCATGTAAAACTAGAAAATTTTATATGCAAACATTTTTTTTGTCATAAAAATATCTATTTGCAGTAGATCTGATCAGTGGCAATACAAAACTCTATGATAGGAAAGTGAATGTTTCACTCGCTAAAACAAGAGAAAACGTGGTGAAGTAAATTGCAAAGAGCAATACGTAAACGTACGAAAGAAAGATCAACGTGATCCCTTCGAAATCATAGAGAAACCGACGTACGTTAGCTACATTAAACAGATAATTCACATGAAAATATGTACCCTCAGCGGATCTCATACAGAAATGTTTGATCATTAATGTGTAAGTTTTATGTTCTATAAAAGCAGAAAAACCCTGCCAAAATTAACAAATAAAGTGATATTGTAAGGGAAATTCACAAAAGAGAATACCTATATACAGGTAAGTAAATCTGGTAAAATGATATTGCATATACTATTTCTAATATAACAATGTTTACTTGCAAACAATCGGTTAAGTGGTAATGTTTTCGTTGTTGTACCTATAGTTTTACTCCTCAATATATTCAGAGAGGAGTCAACAATACACAGTGTTTTTATGATGACAAATAAACTGTCTATGGTTTTTTAACGAATGAATAGTATCAACGCACAAACCGAGCAATGTACGCTGAAAGTACAATGAAAATACAGATTATTATACTAAATGACAAAACGAAAGTAAATTTGTGTACTTTAATGTAAATGTGCCAAAATAACGTTGCATAGAGCAATATGGAAACGTTTCAAACTTTATTCATGCAAAACTAGAAAATCTAATATGTAAACATTATTTTTGTCATAAAAAGATGTATTTGAACTAGTTCTGATCAGTGGCAATACAAAAGTATATGATAGGAAAGTGAATGTTTCATTCGCTTAATCAAGAAAAAATGTGGTAAAGTAAATTGCAAAGAGCAATACGTAAACGTTTGAAAGAAAGATTAACGTGATCCATGGAAAATCATAGAGAAACCGACGTACTTTAGCGACATTCAACGTACTATTCACATGAAAATATGTAGATCTGATACAGAAATGTTTGATGAATAATGTGAAAGTATTATGTGCTATAAAAGCAGAAAAACTCTGCAAAATTTAACAAATAAAACGGTGTTGTAACGAAATTTACAAAAGAGAATACTTATATAGAGGTAAGTAAATCAGGTAAAATGATATTGCATATACTATTTCTAATATAACAATGTTTACTTGCGCACAATCGGTTAAGTGGTAATGTTTTCGTTGTTGTACCTATAGTTTTACTCCTCAATATATTCAGAGAGGAGTCAACAATACACAGTGTTTTTATGATGACAAATAAACTGTCTATGGTTTTTTAACGAATGAATAGTATCAACGCACAAACCGAGCAATGTACGCTGAAAGTACAATGAAAATACAGATTATTATACTAAATGACAAAACGAAAGTAAATTTGTGTACTTTAATGTAAATGTGGTAAAATAACGTTGCAAAGAGCAATATGGAAACGTTTCAAACTTTATTCATGCAAAACTAGAAAATCTAATATGTAAACATTATTTTTGTCATAAAAAGATGTATTTGAACTAGATCTGATAGGTGGCAATACAAAAGTATATGATAGGAAAGTGAATGTTTCATTCGCTTAATCAAGAAAAAATGTGGTAAAGTAAATTGCAAAGAGCAATACGTAAACTTCTGAAAGAAAGATTAACGTGATCCATGCAAAATCATAGAGAAACCGACGTACTTTAGCTACATTCAACGTACTATTCACATGAAAATATGTAGATCTGATACAGAAATGTTTGATGAATAATGTGAAAGTATTATGTGCTATAAAAGCAGAAAAACTCTGCAAAATTTAACAAATAAAACGGTGTTGTAACGAAATTTACAAAAGAGAATACTTATATACAGGTAAGTAAATCAGGTAAAATGATATTGCATATATTATTTCTAATATAACAATGTTTACTTGCGCACAATCGGTTAAGTGGTAATGTTTTCGTTGTTGTACCTATAGTTTTACTCCTCAATATATTCAGAGAGGAGTCAACAATACACAGTGTTTTTATGATGACAAATAAACTGTCTATGGTTTTTTAACGAATGAATAGTATCAACGAACAAACCGAGCAATGTAGTTTTTGATGCTAACAGAATAGAAATATACGCTGAAAGTACAATGAAAACTCAGGTTATTATACTAACTGACAAAAGGAAAGTAAATTTGTGTACTTTAATGTTAATGTGGTAAAGTAACATTGCAAAGACCAATATGTAAACGTTTCAAACTTTATTCCTGTAAAACTAGAAAATTTTATATGCAAACATTTTTTTTGTCATAAAAATATCTATTTGCAGTAGATCTGATCAGTGGCAATACAAAACTCTATGATAGGAAAGTGAATGTTTCACTCGCTAAAACAAGAGAAAACGTGGTGAAGTAAATTGCAAAGAGCAATACGTAAACGTACGAAAGAAAGATCAACGTGATCCCTTCGAAATCATCGAGAAACCGACGTACATTAGCTACATTAAACAGATAATTCACATGAAAATATGTACCCTCAGCAGATCTCATACAGAAATGTTTGATCATTAATGTGTAAGTTTTATGTTCTATAAAAGCAGAAAAACCCTGCCAAAATTAACAAATAAAGTGATATTGTAAGGGAAATTCACAAAAGAGAATACCTATATACAGGTAAGTACATCTGGTAAAATGATATTGCATATACTATTTCTAATATAACAATGTTTACTTGCGCACAATCGGTTAAGTGGTAATGTTTTCGTTGTTGTACCTATAGTTTTACTCCTCAATATATTCAGAGAGGAGTCAACAATACACAGTGTTTTTATGATGACAAATAAACTGTCTATGGTTTTTTAACGAATGAATAGTATCAACGCACAAACTGAGCAATGTACGCTGAAAGTACAATGAAAATACAGATTATTATACTAAATGACAAAACGAAAGTAAATTTGTGTACTTTAATGTAAATGTGCTAAAATAACGTTGCATAGAGCAATATGGAAACGTTTCAAACTTTATTCATGCAAAACTAGAAAATCTAATATGTAAACATTATTTTTGTCATAAAAAGATGTATTTGAACTAGATCTGATCAGTGGCAATACAAAAGTATATGATAGGAAAGTGAATGTTTCATTCGCTTAATCAAGAAAAAATGTGGTAAAGTAAATTGCAAAGAGCAATACGTAAACGTTTGAAAGAAAGATTAACGTGATCCATGGAAAATCATAGAGAAACCGACGTACTTTAGCTACATTCAACGTACTATTCACATGAAAATATGTAGATCTGATACAGAAATGTTTGATGAATAATGTGAAAGTATTAATTTAACAAATAAAACGGTGTTGTAACGAAATTTACAAAAGAGAATACTTATATAGAGGTAAGTAAATCAGGTAAAATGATATTGCATATACTATTTCTAATATAACAATGTTTACTTGCGCACAATCGGTTAAGTGGTAATGTTTTCGTTGTTGTACCTATAGTTTTACTCCTCAATATATTCAGAGAGGAGTCAACAATACACAGTGTTTTTATGATGACAAATAAACTGTCTATGGTTTTTTAATGAATGAATAGTATCAACGAACGAACCGAGCAATGTAGTTTTTGATGCTAACAGAATAGAAATATACGCTGAAAGTACAATGAAAACTCAGGTTATTATACTAACTGACAAAAGGAAAGTAAATTTGTGTACTTTAATGTTAATGTGGTAATGTAACATTGCAAAGACCAATATGTAAACGTTTCAAACTTTATTCATGTAAAACTAGAAAATTTTATATGCAAACATTTTTTTTGTCATAAAAATATCTATTTGCAGTAGATCTGATCAGTGGCAATACAAAACTCTATGATAGGAAAGTGAATGTTTCACTCGCTAAAACAAGAGAAAACGTGGTGAAGTAAATTGCAAAGAGCAATACGTAAACGTACGAAAGAAAGATCAACGTGATCCCTTCGAAATCATCGAGAAACCGACGTACATTAGCTACATTAAACAGATAATTCACATGAAAATATGTACCCTCAGCAGATCTCATACAGAAATGTTTGATCATTAATGTGTAAGTTTTATGTTCTATAAAAGCAGAAAAACCCTGCCAAAATTAACAAATAAAGTGATATTGTAAGGGAAATTCACAAAAGAGAATACCTATATACAGGTAAGTAAATCTGGTAAAATGATATTGCATATACTATTTCTAATATAACAATGTTTACTTGCGCACAATCGGTTAAGTGGTAATGTTTTCGTTGTTGTACCTATAGTTTTACTCCTCAATATATTCAGAGAGGAGTCAACAATACACAGTGTTTTTATGATGACAAATAAACTGTCTATGGTTTTTTAACGAATGAATAGTATCAACGCACAAACCGAGCAATGTACGCTGAAAGTACAATGAAAATACAGATTATTATACTAAATGACAAAACGAAAGTAAATTTGTGTACTTTAATGTAAATGTGCTAAAATAACGTTGCATAGAGCAATATGGAAAGGTTTCAAACTTTATTCATGCAAAACTAGAAAATCTAATATGTAAACATTATTTTTGTCATAAAAAGATGTATTTGAACTAGATCTGATCAGTGGCAATACAAAAGTATATGATAGGAAAGTGAATGTTTCATTCGCTTAATCAAGAAAAAATGTGGTAAAGTAAATTGCAAAGAGCAATACGTAAACGTTTGAAAGAAAGATTAACGTGATCCATGCAAAATCATAGAGAAACCGACGTACTTTAGCTACATTCAACGTACTATTCACATGAAAATATGTAGATCTGATACAGAAATGTTTGATGAATAATGTGAAAGTATTATGTTCTATAAAAGCAGAAAAACTCTGCAAAATTTAACAAATAAAACGGTGTTGTAACGAAATTTACAAAAGAGAATACTTATATACAGGTAAGTAAATCTGGTAAAATGATATTGCATATACTATTTCTAATATAACAATGTTTACTTGCGCACAATCGGTTAAGTGGTAATGTTTTCGTTGTTGTACCTATAGTTTTACTCCTCAATATATTCAGAGAGGAGTCAACAATACACAGTGTTTTTATGATGACAAATAAACTGTCTATGGTTTTTTAACGAATGAATAGTATCAACGCACAAACCGAGCAATGTAGTTTTTGATGCTAACAGAATAGAAATATACGCTGAAAGTACAATGAAAACTCAGGTTATTATACTAACTGACAAAAGGAAAGTAAATTTGTGTACTTTAATGTTAATGTGGTAAAGTAACATTGCAAAGACCAATATGTAAACGTTTCAAACTTTATTCATGTAAAACTAGAAAATTTTATATGCAAACATTTTTTTTGTCATAAAAATATCTATTTGCAGTAGATCTGATCAGTGGCAATACAAAACTCTATGATAGGAAAGTGAATGTTTCACTCGCTAAAACAAGAGAAAACGTGGTGAAGTAAATTGCAAAGAGCAATACGTAAACGTACGAAAGAAAGATCAACGTGATCCCTTCGAAATCATAGAGAAACCGACATACATTAGCTACATTAAACAGATAATTCACATGAAAATATGTACCCTCAGCGGATCTCATACAGAAATGTTTGATCATTAATGTGTAAGTTTTATGTTCTATAAAAGCAGAAAAACCCTGCCAAAATTAACAAATAAAGTGATATTGTAAGGGAAATTCACAAAAGAGAATACCTATATACAGGTAAGTAAATCTGGTAAAATGATATTGCATATACTATTTCTAATATAACAATGTTTACTTGCGCACAATCGGTTAAGTGGTAATGTTTTCGTTGTTGTACCTATAGTTTTACTCCTCAATATATTCAGAGAGGAGTCAACAATACACAGTGTTTTTATGATGACAAATAAACTGTCTATGGTTTTTTAACGAATGAATAGTATCAACGCACAAACCGAGCAATGTACGCTGAAAGTACAATGAAAATACAGATTATTATACTAAATGACAAAACGAAAGTAAATTTGTGTACTTTAATGTAAATGTGCTAAAATAACGTTGCATAGAGCAATATGGAAACGTTTCAAACTTTATTCATGCAAAACTAGAAAATCTAATATGTAAACATTATTTTTGTCATAAAAAGATGTATTTGAACTAGATCTGATCAGTGGCAATACAAAAGTATATGATAGGAAAGTGAATGTTTCATTCGCTTAATCAAGAAAAAATGTGGTAAAGTAAATTGCAAAGAGCAATACGTAAACGTTTGAAAGAAAGATTAACGTGATCCATGGAAAATCATAGAGAAACCGACGTACTTTAGCTACATTCAACGTACTATTCACATGAAAATATGTAGATCTGATACAGAAATGTTTGATGAATAATGTGAAAGTATTATGTGCTATAAAAGCAGAAAAACTCTGCAAAATTTAACAAATAAAACGGTGTTGTAACGAAATTTACAAAAGAGAATACTTATATAGAGGTAAGTAAATCAGGTAAAATGATATTGCATATACTATTTCTAATATAACAATGTTTACTTGCGCACAATCGGTTAAGTGGTAATGTTTTCGTTGTTGTACCTATAGTTTTACTCCTCAATATATTCAGAGAGGAGTCAACAATACACAGTGTTTTTATGATGACAAATAAACTGTCTATGGTTTTTTAATGAATGAATAGTATCAACGAACGAACCGAGCAATGTAGTTTTTGATGCTAACAGAATAGAAATATACGCTGAAAGTACAATGAAAACTCAGGTTATTATACTAACTGACAAAAGGAAAGTAAATTTGTGTACTTTAATGTTAATGTGGTAATGTAACATTGCAAAGACCAATATGTAAACGTTTCAAACTTTATTCATGTAAAACTAGAAAATTTTATATGCAAACATTTTTTTTGTCATAAAAATATCTATTTGCAGTAGATCTGATCAGTGGCAATACAAAACTCTATGATAGGAAAGTGAATGTTTCACTCGCTAAAACAAGAGAAAACGTGGTGAAGTAAATTGCAAAGAGCAATACGTAAACGTACGAAAGAAAGATCAACGTGATCCCTTCGAAATCATCGAGAAACCGACGTACATTAGCTACATTAAACAGATAATTCACATGAAAATATGTACCCTCAGCAGATCTCATACAGAAATGTTTGATCATTAATGTGTAAGTTTTATGTTCTATAAAAGCAGAAAAACCCTGCCAAAATTAACAAATAAAGTGATATTGTAAGGGAAATTCACAAAAGAGAATACCTATATACAGGTAAGTAAATCTGGTAAAATGATATTGCATATACTATTTCTAATATAACAATGTTTACTTGCGCACAATCGGTTAAGTGGTAATGTTTTCGTTGTTGTACCTATAGTTTTACTCCTCAATATATTCAGAGAGGAGTCAACAATACACAGTGTTTTTATGATGACAAATAAACTGTCTATGGTTTTTTAACGAATGAATAGTATCAACGCACAAACCGAGCAATGTACGCTGAAAGTACAATGAAAATACAGATTATTATACTAAATGACAAAACGAAAGTAAATTTGTGTACTTTAATGTAAATGTGCTAAAATAACGTTGCATAGAGCAATATGGAAAGGTTTCAAACTTTATTCATGCAAAACTAGAAAATCTAATATGTAAACATTATTTTTGTCATAAAAAGATGTATTTGAACTAGATCTGATCAGTGGCAATACAAAAGTATATGATAGGAAAGTGAATGTTTCATTCGCTTAATCAAGAAAAAATGTGGTAAAGTAAATTGCAAAGAGCAATACGTAAACGTTTGAAAGAAAGATTAACGTGATCCATGCAAAATCATAGAGAAACCGACGTACTTTAGCTACATTCAACGTACTATTCACATGAAAATATGTAGATCTGATACAGAAATGTTTGATGAATAATGTGAAAGTATTATGTTCTATAAAAGCAGAAAAACTCTGCAAAATTTAACAAATAAAACGGTGTTGTAACGAAATTTACAAAAGAGAATACTTATATACAGGTAAGTAAATCTGGTAAAATGATATTGCATATACTATTTCTAATATAACAATGTTTACTTGCGCACAATCGGTTAAGTGGTAATGTTTTCGTTGTTGTACCTATAGTTTTACTCCTCAATATATTCAGAGAGGAGTCAACAATACACAGTGTTTTTATGATGACAAATAAACTGTCTATGGTTTTTTAACGAATGAATAGTATCAACGCACAAACCGAGCAATGTAGTTTTTGATGCTAACAGAATAGAAATATACGCTGAAAGTACAATGAAAACTCAGGTTATTATACTAACTGACAAAAGGAAAGTAAATTTGTGTACTTTAATGTTAATGTGGTAAAGTAACATTGCAAAGACCAATATGTAAACGTTTCAAACTTTATTCATGTAAAACTAGAAAATTTTATATGCAAACATTTTTTTTGTCATAAAAATATCTATTTGCAGTAGATCTGATCAGTGGCAATACAAAACTCTATGATAGGAAAGTGAATGTTTCACTCGCTAAAACAAGAGAAAACGTGGTGAAGTAAATTGCAAAGAGCAATACGTAAACGTACGAAAGAAAGATCAACGTGATCCCTTCGAAATCATAGAGAAACCGACGTACATTAGCTACATTAAACAGATAATTCACATGAAAATATGTACCCTCAGCAGATCTCATACAGAAATGTTTGATCATTAATGTGTAAGTTTTATTTTCTATAAAAGCAGAAAAACCCTGCCAAAATTAACAAATAAAATGATATTGTAAGGGAAATTCACAAAAGAGAATACCTATATACAGGTAAGTAAATCTGGTGAAATGATATTGCATATACTATTTCTAATATAACAATGTTTACTTGCGCACAATCGGTTAAGTGGTAATGTTTTCGTTGTTGTACCTATAGTTTTACTCCTCAATATATTCAGAGAGGAGTAAACAATACACAGTGTTTTTATGATGACAAATAAACTGTCTATGGTTTTTTAACGAATAAATAGTATCAACGCACAAACCGAGCAATGTACGCTGAAAGTACAATGAAAATACAGATTATTATACTAAATGACAAAACGAAAGCAAATTTGTGTACTTTAATGTAAATGTGGTAAAATAACGTTGCAAAGAGCAATATGGAAACGTTTCAAACTTCATTCATGCAAAACTAGAAAATCTAATATGTAAACATTATTTTTGTCATAAAAAGATGTATTTGAACTAGATCTGATCAGTGGCAATACAAAAGTATATGATAGGAAAGTGAATGTTTCATTCGCTTAATCAAGAAAAAATGTGGTAAAGTAAATTGCAAAGAGCAATACGTAAACTTTTGAAAGAAAGATTAACGTGATCCATGCAAAATCATAGAGAAACCGACGTACTTTAGCTACATTCAACGTACTATTCACATGAAAATATGTAGATCTGATACAGAAATGTTTGATGAATAATGTGAAAGTATTATGTGCTATAATAGCAGAAAAACTGTGCAAAAATTAACAAATAAAACGGTGTTGTAACGAAATTTACAAAAGAGAATACTTATATACAGGTAAGTAAATCTGGTAAAATGATATTGCATATACTATTTCTAATATAACAATGTTTACTTGCGCACAATCGGTTAAGTGGTAATGTTTTCGTTGTTGTACCTATAGTTTTACTCCTCAATATATTCAGAGAGGAGTCAACAATACACAGTGTTTTTATGATGACAAATAAACTGTCTATGGTTTTTTAACGAATGAATAGTATCAACGCACAAACCGAGCAATGTAGTTTTTGATGCTAACACAATAGACATATACGCTGAAAGTACAATGAAAACTCAGGTTATTATACTAACTGACAAAAGGAAAGTAAATTTGTGTACTTTAATGTTAATGTGGTAATGTAACATTGCAAAGACCAATATGTAAACGTTTCAAACTTCATTTATGTAAAACTAGAAAATTTTATATGCAAACATTTTTTTTGTCATAAAAATATCTATTTGCAGTAGATCTGATCAGTGGCAATACAAAACTCTATGATAGGAAAGTGAATGTTTCACTCGCTAAAACAAGAGAAAACGTGGTGAAGTAAATTGCAAAGAGCAATACGTAAACGTACGAAAGAAAGATCAACGTGATCCCTTCGAAATCATAGAGAAACCGACGTACATTAGCTATATTAAGTAGATAATTCACATGAAAATATGTACCCTCAGCAGATCTCATACAGAAATGTTTGATCATTAATGTGTAAGTTTTATTTTCTATAAAAGCAGAAAAACCCTGCCAAAATTAACAGATAAAATGATATTGTAAGGGAAATTCACAAAAGAGAATACCTATATACAGGTAAGTAAATCTGGTGAAATGATATTGCATTGTATTATACCTATATACAGGTAAGTAAATCTGGTGAAATGATATTGCATTGTATTTCTAATATAACAATGTTTACTTGCGCACAATCGGTTAAGTGGTAATGTTTTCGTTGTTGTACCTATAGTTTTACTCCTCAATATATTCAGAGAGGAGTCAACAATACACAGTGTTTTTATGATGACAAATAAACTCTCTATGGTTTTTTAACGAATGAATAGTATCAACGCACAAACCGAGCAATGTACGCTGAAAGTACAATGAAAATACAGATTATTATACTAAATGACAAAACGAAAGTAAATTTGTGTACTTTAATGTAAATGTGCTAAAATAACGTTGCATAGAGCAATATGGAAACGTTTCAAACTTTATTCATGCAAAACTAGAAAATCTAATATGTAAACATTATTTTTGTCATAAAAAGATGTATTTGAACTAGATCTGATCAGTGGCAATACAAAAGTATATGATAGGAAAGTGAATGTTTCATTCGCTTAATCAAGAAAAAATGTGGTAAAGTAAATTGCAAAGAGCAATACGTAAACGTTTGAAAGAAAGATTAACGTGATCCATGGAAAATCATAGAGAAACCGACGTACTTTAGCTACATTCAACGTACTATTCACATGAAAATATGTAGATCTGATACAGAAATGTTTGCTGAATAATGTGAAAGTATTATGTGCTATAAAAGCAGAAAAACTCTGCAAAATTTAACAAATAAAACGGTGTTGTAACGAAATTTACAAAAGAGAATACTTATATACAGGTAAGTAAATCAGGTAAAATGATATTGCATATACTATTTCTAATATAACAATGTTTACTTGCGCACAATCGGTTAAGTGGTAATGTTTTCGTTGTTGTACCTATAGTTTTACTCCTCAATATATTCAGAGAGGAGTCAACAATACACAGTGTTTTTATGATGACAAATAAACTGTCTATGGTTTTTTAACGAATGAATAGTATCAACGAACAAACCGAGCAATGTAGTTTTTGATGCTAACAGAATAGAAATATACGCTGAAAGTACAATGAAAACTCAGGTTATTATACTAACTGACAAAAGGAAAGTAAATTTGTGTACTTTAATGTTAATGTGGTAAAGTAACATTGCAAAGACCAATATGTAAACGTTTCAAACTTTATTCATGTAAAACTAGAAAATTTTATATGCAAACATTTTTTTTGTCATAAAAATATCTATTTGCAGTAGATCTGATCAGTGGCAATACAAAACTCTATGATAGGAAAGTGAATGTTTCACTCGCTAAAACAAGAGAAAACGTGGTGAAGTAAATTGCAAAGAGCAATACGTAAACGTACGAAAGAAAGATCAACGTGATCCCTTCGAAATCATAGAGAAACCGACGTACATTAGCTACATTAAACAGATAATTCACATGAAAATATGTACCCTCAGCGGATCTCATACAGAAATGTTTGATCATTAATGTGTAAGTTTTATGTTCTATAAAAGCAGAAAAACCCTGCCAAAATTAACAAATAAAGTGATATTGTAAGGGAAATTCACAAAAGAGAATACCTATATACAGGTAAGTAAATCTGGTAAAATGATATTGCATATACTATTTCTAATATAACAATGTTTACTTGCGCACAATCGGTTAAGTGGTAATGTTTTCGTTGTTGTACCTATAGTTTTACTCCTCAATATATTCAGAGAGGAGTCAACAATACACAGTGTTTTTATGATGACAAATAAACTGTCTATGGTTTTTTAACGAATGAATAGTATCAACGCACAAACCGAGCAATGTACGCTGAAAGTACAATGAAAATACAGATTATTATACTAAATGACAAAACGAAAGTAAATTTGTGTACTTTAATGTAAATGTGCTAAAATAACGTTGCATAGAGCAATATGGAAACGTTTCAAACTTTATTCATGCAAAACTAGAAAATCTAATATGTAAACATTATTTTTGTCATAAAAAGATGTATTTGAACTAGTTCTGATCAGTGGCAATACAAAAGTATATGATAGGAAAGTGAATGTTTCATTCGCTTAATCAAGAAAAAATGTGGTAAAGTAAATTGCAAAGAGCAATACGTAAACGTTTGAAAGAAAGATTAACGTGATCCATGGAAAATCATAGAGAAACCGACGTACTTTAGCGACATTCAACGTACTATTCACATGAAAATATGTAGATCTGATACAGAAATGTTTGATGAATAATGTGAAAGTATTATGTGCTATAAAAGCAGAAAAACTCTGCAAAATTTAACAAATAAAACGGTGTTGTAACGAAATTTACAAAAGAGAATACTTATATAGAGGTAAGTAAATCAGGTAAAATGATATTGCATATACTATTTCTAATATAACAATGTTTACTTGCGCACAATCGGTTAAGTGGTAATGTTTTCGTTGTTGTACCTATAGTTTTACTCCTCAATATATTCAGAGAGGAGTCAACAATACACAGTCTTTTTATGATGACAAATAAACTGTCTATGGTTTTTTAACGAATGAATAGTATCAACGCACAAACCGAGCAATGTACGCTGAAAGTACAATGAAAATACAGATTATTATACTAAATGACAAAACGAAAGTAAATTTGTGTACTTTAATGTAAATGTGGTAAAATAACGTTGCAAAGAGCAATATGGAAACGTTTCAAACTTTATTCATGCAAAACTAGAAAATCTAATATGTAAACATTATTTTTGTCATAAAAAGATGTATTTGAACTAGATCTGATAGGTGGCAATACAAAAGTATATGATAGGAAAGTGAATGTTTCATTCGCTTAATCAAGAAAAAATGTGGTAAAGTAAATTGCAAAGAGCAATACGTAAACGTTTGAAAGAAAGATTAACGTGATCCATGAAAAATCATAGAGAAACCGACGTACTTTAGCTACATTCAACGTACTATTCACATGAAAATATGTAGATCTGATACAGAAATGTTTGCTGAATAATGTGAAAGTATTATGTGCTATAAAAGCAGAAAAACTCTGCAAAATTTAACAAATAAAACGGTGTTGTAACGAAATTTACAAAAGAGAATACTTATATACAGGTAAGTAAATCAGGTAAAATGATATTGCATATACTATTTCTAATATAACAATGTTTACTTGCGCACAATCGGTTAAGTGGTAATGTTTTCGTTGTTGTACCTATAGTTTTACTCCTCAATATATTCAGAGAGGAGTCAACAATACACAGTGTTTTTATGATGACAAATAAACTGTCTATGGTTTTTTAACGAATGAATAGTATCAACGCACAAACTGAGCAATGTACGCTGAAAGTACAATGAAAATACAGATTATTATACTAAATGACAAAACGAAAGTAAATTTGTGTACTTTAATGTAAATGTGCTAAAATAACGTTGCATAGAGCAATATGGAAACGTTTCAAACTTTATTCATGCAAAACTAGAAAATCTAATATGTAAACATTATTTTTGTCATAAAAAGATGTATTTGAACTAGATCTGATCAGTGGCAATACAAAAGTATATGATAGGAAAGTGAATGTTTCATTCGCTTAATCAAGAAAAAATGTGGTAAAGTAAATTGCAAAGAGCAATACGTAAACGTTTGAAAGAAAGATTAACGTGATCCATGCAAAATCATAGAGAAACCGACGTACTTTAGCTACATTCAACGTACTATTCACATGAAAATATGTAGATCTGATACAGAAATGTTTGATGAATAATGTGAAAGTATTAATTTAACAAATAAAACGGTGTTGTAACGAAATTTACAAAAGAGAATACTTATATACAGGTAAGTAAATCAGGTAAAATGATATTGCATATATTATTTCTAATATAACAATGTTTACTTGCGCACAATCGGTTAAGTGGTAATGTTTTCGTTGTTGTACCTATAGTTTTACTCCTCAATATATTCAGAGAGGAGTCAACAATACACAGTGTTTTTATGATGACAAATAAACTGTCTATGGTTTTTTAACGAATGAATAGTATCAACGAACAAACCGAGCAATGTAGTTTTTGATGCTAACAGAATAGAAATATACGCTGAAAGTACAATGAAAACTCAGGTTATTATACTAACTGACAAAAGGAAAGTAAATTTGTGTACTTTAATGTTAATGTGGTAAAGTAACATTGCAAAGACCAATATGTAAACGTTTCAAACTTTATTCATGTAAAACTAGAAAATTTTATATGCAAACATTTTTTTTGTCATAAAAATATCTATTTGCAGTAGATCTGATCAGTGGCAATACAAAACTCTATGATAGGAAAGTGAATGTTTCACTCGCTAAAACAAGAGAAAACGTGGTGAAGTAAATTGCAAAGAGCAATACGTAAACGTACGAAAGAAAGATCAACGTGATCCCTTCGAAATCATAGAGAAACCGACGTACATTAGCTACATTAAACAGATAATTCACATGAAAATATGTACCCTCAGCGGATCTCATACAGAAATGTTTGATCATTAATGTGTAAGTTTTATGTTCTATAAAAGCAGAAAAACCCTGCCAAAATTAACAAATAAAGTGATATTGTAAGGGAAATTCACAAAAGAGAATACCTATATACAGGTAAGTAAATCTGGTAAAATGATATTGCATATACTATTTCTAATATAACAATGTTTACTTGCGCACAATCGGTTAAGTGGTAATGTTTTCGTTGTTGTACCTATAGTTTTACTCCTCAATATATTCAGAGAGGAGTCAACAATACACAGTGTTTTTATGATGACAAATAAACTGTCTATGGTTTTTTAACGAATGAATAGTATCAACGCACAAACCGAGCAATGTACGCTGAAAGTACAATGAAAATACAGATTATTATACTAAATGACAAAACGAAAGTAAATTTGTGTACTTTAATGTAAATGTGCTAAAATAACGTTGCATAGAGCAATATGGAAACGTTTCAAACTTTATTCATGCAAAACTAGAAAATCTAATATGTAAACATTATTTTTGTCATAAAAAGATGTATTTGAACTAGTTCTGATCAGTGGCAATACAAAAGTATATGATAGGAAAGTGAATGTTTCATTCGCTTAATCAAGAAAAAATGTGGTAAAGTAAATTGCAAAGAGCAATACGTAAACGTTTGAAAGAAAGATTAACGTGATCCATGGAAAATCATAGAGAAACCGACGTACTTTAGCGACATTCAACGTACTATTCACATGAAAATATGTAGATCTGATACAGAAATGTTTGATGAATAATGTGAAAGTATTATGTGCTATAAAAGCAGAAAAACTCTGCAAAATTTAACAAATAAAACGGTGTTGTAACGAAATTTACAAAAGAGAATACTTATATAGAGGTAAGTAAATCAGGTAAAATGATATTGCATATACTATTTCTAATATAACAATGTTTACTTGCGCACAATCGGTTAAGTGGTAATGTTTTCGTTGTTGTACCTATAGTTTTACTCCTCAATATATTCAGAGAGGAGTCAACAATACACAGTGTTTTTATGATGACAAATAAACTGTCTATGGTTTTTTAACGAATGAATAGTATCAACGCACAAACCGAGCAATGTAGTTTTTGATGCTAACAGAATAGAAATATACGCTGAAAGTACAATGAAAACTCAGGTTATTATACTAACTGACAAAAGGAAAGTAAATTTGTGTACTTTAATGTTAATGTGGTAAAGTAACATTGCAAAGACCAATATGTAAACGTTTCAAACTTTATTCATGTAAAACTAGAAAATTTTATATGCAAACATTTTTTTTGTCATAAAAATATCTATTTGCAGTAGATCTGATCAGTGGCAATACAAAACTCTATGATAGGAAAGTGAATGTTTCACTCGCTAAAACAAGAGAAAACGTGGTGAAGTAAATTGCAAAGAGCAATACGTAAACGTACAAAAGAAAGATCAACGTGATCCCTTCGAAATCATAGAGAAACCGACGTACATTAGCTACATTAAACAGATAATTCACATGAAAATATGTACCCTCAGCGGATCTCATCCAGAAATGTTTGATCATTAATGTGTAAGTTTTATGTTCTATAAAAGCAGAAAAACCCTGCCAAAATTAACAAATAAAGTGATATTGTAAGGGAAATTCACAAAAGAGAATACCTATATACAGGTAAGTAAATCTGGTAAAATGATATTGCATATACTATTTCTAATATAACAATGTTTACTTGCGCACAATCGGTTAAGTGGTAATGTTTTCGTTGTTGTACCTATAGTTTTACTCCTCAATATATTCAGAGAGGAGTCAACAATACACAGTGTTTTTATGATGACAAATAAACTGTCTATGGTTTTTTAACGAATGAATAGTATCAACGCACAAACCGAGCAATGTACGCTGAAAGTACAATGAAAATACAGATTATTATACTAAATGACAAAACGAAAGTAAATTTGTGTACTTTAATGTAAATGTGCTAAAATAACGTTGCATAGAGCAATATGGAAACGTTTCAAACTTTATTCATGCAAAACTAGAAAATCTAATATGTAAACATTATTTTTGTCATAAAAAGATGTATTTGAACTAGATCTGATCAGTGGCAATACAAAAGTATATGATAGGAAAGTGAATGTTTCATTCGCTTAATCAAGAAAAAATGTGGTAAAGTAAATTGCAAAGAGCAATACGTAAACGTTTGAAAGAAAGATTAACGTGATCCATGGAAAATCATAGAGAAACCGACGTACTTTAGCTACATTCAACGTACTATTCACATGAAAATATGTAGATCTGATACAGAAATGTTTGATGAATAATGTGAAAGTATTATGTGCTATAAAAGCAGAAAAACTCTGCAAAATTTAACAAATAAAACGGTGTTGTAACGAAATTTACAAAAGAGAATACTTATATACAGGTAAGTAAATCAGGTAAAATGATATTGCATATACTATTTCTAATATAACAATGTTTACTTGCGCACAATCGGTTAAGTGGTAATGTTTTCGTTGTTGTACCTATAGTTTTACTCCTCAATATATTCAGAGAGGAGTCAACAATACACAGTGTTTTTATGATGACAAATAAACTGTCTATGGTTTTTTAACGAATGAATAGTATCAACGCACAAACCGAGCAATGTACGCTGAAAGTACAATGAAAATACAGATTATTATACTAAATGACAAAACGAAAGTAAATTTGTGTACTTTAATGTAAATGTGGTAAAATAACGTTGCAAAGAGCAATATGGAAACGTTTCAAACTTTATTCATGCAAAACTAGAAAATCTAATATGTAAACATTATTTTTGTCATAAAAAGATGTATTTGAACTAGATCTGATCAGTGGCAATACAAAAGTATATGATAGGAAAGTGAATGTTTCATTCGCTTAATCAAGAAAAAATGTGGTAAAGTAAATTGCAAAGAGCAATACGTAAACGTTTGAAAGAAAGATTAACGTGATCCATGCAAAATCATAGAGAAACCGACGTACTTTAGCTACATTCAACGTACTATTCACATGAAAATATGTAGATCTGATACAGAAATGTTTGATGAATAATGTGAAAGTATTATGTGCTATAAAAGCAGAAAAACTCTGCAAAATTTAACAAATAAAACGGTGTTGTAACGAAATTTACAAAAGAGAATACTTATATACAGGTAAGTAAATCAGGTAAAATGATATTGCATATACTATTTCTAATATAACAATGTTTACTTGCGCACAATCGGTTAAGTGGTAATGTTTTCGTTGTTGTACCTATAGTTTTACTCCTCAATATATTCAGAGAGGAGTCAACAATACACAGTGTTTTTATGATGACAAATAAACTCTCTATGGTTTTTTAACGAATGAATAGTATCAACGCACAAACCGAGCAATGTACGCTGAAAGTACAATGAAAATACAGATTATCATACTAAATGACAAAAGGAAAGTAAATTTGTGTACTTTAATGTAAATGTGGTAAAATAACGTTGCAAAGAGCAATATGGAAACGTTTCAAACTTTATTCATGCAAAACTAGAAAATCTAATATGTAAACATTATTTTTGTCATAAAAAGATGTATTTGAACTAGATCTGATCAGTGGCAATACAAAAGTATATGATAGGAAAGTGAATGTTTCATTCGCTTAATCAAGAAAAAATGTGGTAAAGTAAATTGCAAAGAGCAATACGTAAACGTTTGAAAGAAAGATTAACGTGATCCATGGAAAATCATAGAGAAACCGACGTACTTTAGCTACATTCAACGTACTATTCACATGAAAATATAAAGATCTGATACAGAAATGTTTGATGAATAATGTGAAAGTATTATGTGCTATAAAAGCAGAAAACCTCTGCAAAATTTAACAAATAAAACGGTGTTGTAACGAAATTTACAAAAGAGAATACTTATATAGAGGTAAGTAAATCAGGTAAAATGATATTGCATATACTATTTCTAATATAACAATGTTTACTTGCGCACAATCGGTTAAGTGGTAATGTTTTCGTTGTTGTACCTATAGTTTTACTCCTCAATATATTCAGAGAGGAGTCAACAATACACAGTGTTTTTATGATGACAAATAAACTGTCTATGGTTTTTTAACGAATGAATAGTATCAACGCACAAACCGAGCAATGTAGTTTTTGATGCTAACAGAATAGAAATATACGCTGAAAGTACAATGAAAACTCAGGTTATTATACTAACTGACAAAAGGAAAGTAAATTTGTGTACTTTAATGTTAATGTGGTAAAGTAACATTGCAAAGACCAATATGTAAACGTTTCAAACTTTATTCATGTAAAACTAGAAAATTTTATATGCAAACATTTTTTTTGTCATAAAAATATCTATTTGCAGTAGATCTGATCAGTGGCAATACAAAACTCTATGATAGGAAAGTGAATGTTTCACTCGCTAAAACAAGAGAAAACGTGGTGAAGTAAATTGCAAAGAGCAATACGTAAACGTACAAAAGAAAGATCAACGTGATCCCTTCGAAATCATAGAGAAACCGACGTACATTAGCTACATTAAACAGATAATTCACATGAAAATATGTACCCTCAGCGGATCTCATCCAGAAATGTTTGATCATTAATGTGTAAGTTTTATGTTCTATAAAAGCAGAAAAACCCTGCCAAAATTAACAAATAAAGTGATATTGTAAGGGAAATTCACAAAAGAGAATACCTATATACAGGTAAGTAAATCTGGTAAAATGATATTGCATATACTATTTCTAATATAACAATGTTTACTTGCGCACAATCGGTTAAGTGGTAATGTTTTCGTTGTTGTACCTATAGTTTTACTCCTCAATATATTCAGAGAGGAGTCAACAATACACAGTGTTTTTATGATGACAAATAAACTGTCTATGGTTTTTTAACGAATGAATAGTATCAACGCACAAACCGAGCAATGTACGCTGAAAGTACAATGAAAATACAGATTATTATACTAAATGACAAAACGAAAGTAAATTTGTGTACTTTAATGTAAATGTGCTAAAATAACGTTGCATAGAGCAATATGGAAACGTTTCAAACTTTATTCATGCAAAACTAGAAAATCTAATATGTAAACATTATTTTTGTCATAAAAAGATGTATTTGAACTAGATCTGATCAGTGGCAATACAAAAGTATATGATAGGAAAGTGAATGTTTCATTCGCTTAATCAAGAAAAAATGTGGTAAAGTAAATTGCAAAGAGCAATACGTAAACGTTTGAAAGAAAGATTAACGTGATCCATGGAAAATCATAGAGAAACCGACGTACTTTAGCTACATTCAACGTACTATTCACATGAAAATATGTAGATCTGATACAGAAATGTTTGATGAATAATGTGAAAGTATTATGTGCTATAAAAGCAGAAAAACTCTGCAAAATTTAACAAATAAAACGGTGTTGTAACGAAATTTACAAAAGAGAATACTTATATACAGGTAAGTAAATCAGGTAAAATGATATTGCATATACTATTTCTAATATAACAATGTTTACTTGCGCACAATCGGTTAAGTGGTAATGTTTTCGTTGTTGTACCTATAGTTTTACTCCTCAATATATTCAGAGAGGAGTCAACAATACACAGTGTTTTTATGATGACAAATAAACTGTCTATGGTTTTTTAACGAATGAATAGTATCAACGCACAAACCGAGCAATGTACGCTGAAAGTACAATGAAAATACAGATTATTATACTAAATGACAAAACGAAAGTAAATTTGTGTACTTTAATGTAAATGTGGTAAAATAACGTTGCAAAGAGCAATATGGAAACGTTTCAAACTTTATTCATGCAAAACTAGAAAATCTAATATGTAAACATTATTTTTGTCATAAAAAGATGTATTTGAACTAGATCTGATCAGTGGCAATACAAAAGTATATGATAGGAAAGTGAATGTTTCATTCGCTTAATCAAGAAAAAATGTGGTAAAGTAAATTGCAAAGAGCAATACGTAAACGTTTGAAAGAAAGATTAACGTGATCCATGCAAAATCATAGAGAAACCGACGTACTTTAGCTACATTCAACGTACTATTCACATGAAAATATGTAGATCTGATACAGAAATGTTTGATGAATAATGTGAAAGTATTATGTGCTATAAAAGCAGAAAAACTCTGCAAAATTTAACAAATAAAACGGTGTTGTAACGAAATTTACAAAAGAGAATACTTATATACAGGTAAGTAAATCAGGTAAAATGATATTGCATATACTATTTCTAATATAACAATGTTTACTTGCGCACAATCGGTTAAGTGGTAATGTTTTCGTTGTTGTACCTATAGTTTTACTCCTCAATATATTCAGAGAGGAGTCAACAATACACAGTGTTTTTATGATGACAAATAAACTCTCTATGGTTTTTTAACGAATGAATAGTATCAACGCACAAACCGAGCAATGTACGCTGAAAGTACAATGAAAATACAGATTATCATACTAAATGACAAAAGGAAAGTAAATTTGTGTACTTTAATGTAAATGTGGTAAAATAACGTTGCAAAGAGCAATATGGAAACGTTTCAAACTTTATTCATGCAAAACTAGAAAATCTAATATGTAAACATTATTTTTGTCATAAAAAGATGTATTTGAACTAGATCTGATCAGTGGCAATACAAAAGTATATGATAGGAAAGTGAATGTTTCATTCGCTTAATCAAGAAAAAATGTGGTAAAGTAAATTGCAAAGAGCAATACGTAAACGTTTGAAAGAAAGATTAACGTGATCCATGGAAAATCATAGAGAAACCGACGTACTTTAGCTACATTCAACGTACTATTCACATGAAAATATAAAGATCTGATACAGAAATGTTTGATGAATAATGTGAAAGTATTATGTGCTATAAAAGCAGAAAACCTCTGCAAAATTTAACAAATAAAACGGTGTTGTAACGAAATTTACAAAAGAGAATACTTATATACAGGTAAGTAAATCAGGTAAAATGATATTGCATATATTATTTCTAATATAACAATGTTTACTTGCGCACAATCGGTTAAGTGGTAATGTTTTCGTTGTTGTACCTATAGTTTTACTCCTCAATATATTCAGAGAGGAGTCAACAATACACAGTGTTTTTATGATGACAAATAAACTGTCTATGGTTTTTTAACGAATGAATAGTATCAACGAACAAACCGAGCAATGTAGTTTTTGATGCTAACACAATAGAAATATACGCTGAAAGTACAATGAAAACTCAGGTTATTATACTAACTGACAAAAGGAAAGTAAATTTGTGTACTTTAATGTTAATGTGGTAAAGTAACATTGCAAAGACCAATATGTAAACGTTTCAAACTTTATTCATGTAAAACTAGAAAATTTCATATGCAAACATTTTTTTTGTCATAAAAATATCTATTTGCAGTAGATCTGATCAGTGGCAATACAAAACTCTATGATAGGAAAGTGAATGTTTCACTCGCTAAAACAAGAGAAAACGTGGTGAAGTAAATTGCAAAGAGCAATACGTAAACGTACGAAAGAAAGATCAACGTGATCCCTTCGAAATCATAGAGAAACCGACGTACATTAGCTACATTAAACAGATAATTCACATGAAAATATGTACCCTCAGCGGATCTCATCCAGAAATGTTTGATCATTAATGTGTAAGTTTTATGTTCTATAAAAGCAGAAAAATCTTGCCATAATTAACAAATAAAGTGATATTGTAAGGGAAATTCACAAAAGAGAATACCTATATACAGGTAAGTAAATCTGGTAAAATGATATTGCATATACTATTTCTAATATAACAATGTTTACTTGCGCACAATCGGTTAAGTGGTAATGTTTTCGTTGTTGTACCTATAGTTTTACTCCTCAATATATTCAGAGAGGAGTCAACAATACACAGTGTTTTTATGATGACAAATAAACTGTCTATGGTTTTTTAACGAATGAATAGTATCAACGCACAAACCGAGCAATGTACGCTGAAAGTACAATGAAAATACAGATTATTATACTAAATGACAAAACGAAAGTAAATTTGTGTACTTTAATGTAAATGTGCTAAAATAACGTTGCATAGAGCAATATGGAAACGTTTCAAACTTTATTCATGCAAAACTAGAAAATCTAATATGTAAACATTATTTTTGTCATAAAAAGATGTATTTGAACTAGATCTGATCAGTGGCAATACAAAAGTATATGATAGGAAAGTGAATGTTTCATTCGCTTAATCAAGAAAAAATGTGGTAAAGTAAATTGCAAAGAGCAATACGTAAACGTTTGAAAGAAAGATTAACGTGATCCATGGAAAATCATAGAGAAACCGACGTACTTTAGCTACATTCAACGTACTATTCACATGAAAATATGTAGATCTGATACAGAAATGTTTGATGAATAATGTGAAAGTATTATGTGCTATAAAAGCAGAAAAACTCTGCAAAATTTAACAAATAAAACGGTGTTGTAACGAAATTTACAAAAGAGAATACTTATATACAGGTAAGTAAATCAGGTAAAATGATATTGCATATACTATTTCTAATATAACAATGTTTACTTGCGCACAATCGGTTAAGTGGTAATGTTTTCGTTGTTGTACCTATAGTTTTACTCCTCAATATATTCAGAGAGGAGTCAACAATACACAGTGTTTTTATGATGACAAATAAACTGTCTATGGTTTTTTAACGAATGAATAGTATCAACGCACAAACCGAGCAATGTACGCTGAAAGTACAATGAAAATACAGATTATTATACTAAATGACAAAACGAAAGTAAATTTGTGTACTTTAATGTAAATGTGGTAAAATAACGTTGCAAAGAGCAATATGGAAACGTTTCAAACTTTATTCATGCAAAACTAGAAAATCTAATATGTAAACATTATTTTTGTCATAAAAAGATGTATTTGAACTAGATCTGATCAGTGGCAATACAAAAGTATATGATAGGAAAGTGAATGTTTCATTCGCTTAATCAAGAAAAAATGTGGTAAAGTAAATTGCAAAGAGCAATACGTAAACGTTTGAAAGAAAGATTAACGTGATCCATGCAAAATCATAGAGAAACCGACGTACTTTAGCTACATTCAACGTACTATTCACATGAAAATATGTAGATCTGATACAGAAATGTTTGATGAATAATGTGAAAGTATTATGTGCTATAAAAGCAGAAAAACTCTGCAAAATTTAACAAATAAAACGGTGTTGTAACGAAATTTACAAAAGAGAATACTTATATACAGGTAAGTAAATCAGGTAAAATGATATTGCATATACTATTTCTAATATAACAATGTTTACTTGCGCACAATCGGTTAAGTGGTAATGTTTTCGTTGTTGTACCTATAGTTTTACTCCTCAATATATTCAGAGAGGAGTCAACAATACACAGTGTTTTTATGATGACAAATAAACTCTCTATGGTTTTTTAACGAATGAATAGTATCAACGCACAAACCGAGCAATGTACGCTGAAAGTACAATGAAAATACAGATTATCATACTAAATGACAAAAGGAAAGTAAATTTGTGTACTTTAATGTAAATGTGGTAAAATAACGTTGCAAAGAGCAATATGGAAACGTTTCAAACTTTATTCATGCAAAACTAGAAAATCTAATATGTAAACATTATTTTTGTCATAAAAAGATGTATTTGAACTAGATCTGATCAGTGGCAATACAAAAGTATATGATAGGAAAGTGAATGTTTCATTCGCTTAATCAAGAAAAAATGTGGTAAAGTAAATTGCAAAGAGCAATACGTAAACGTTTGAAAGAAAGATTAACGTGATCCATGGAAAATCATAGAGAAACCGACGTACTTTAGCTACATTCAACGTACTATTCACATGAAAATATAAAGATCTGATACAGAAATGTTTGATGAATAATGTGAAAGTATTATGTGCTATAAAAGCAGAAAACCTCTGCAAAATTTAACAAATAAAACGGTGTTGTAACGAAATTTACAAAAGAGAATACTTATATACAGGTAAGTAAATCAGGTAAAATGATATTGCATATATTATTTCTAATATAACAATGTTTACTTGCGCACAATCGGTTAAGTGGTAATGTTTTCGTTGTTGTACCTATAGTTTTACTCCTCAATATATTCAGAGAGGAGTCAACAATACACAGTGTTTTTATGATGACAAATAAACTGTCTATGGTTTTTTAACGAATGAATAGTATCAACGAACAAACCGAGCAATGTAGTTTTTGATGCTAACAGAATAGAAATATACGCTGAAAGTACAATGAAAACTCAGGTTATTATACTAACTGACAAAAGGAAAGTAAATTTGTGTACTTTAATGTTAATGTGGTAAAGTAACATTGCAAAGACCAATATGTAAACGTTTCAAACTTTATTCATGTAAAACTAGAAAATTTCATATGCAAACATTTTTTTTGTCATAAAAATATCTATTTGCAGTAGATCTGATCAGTGGCAATACAAAACTCTATGATAGGAAAGTGAATGTTTCACTCGCTAAAACAAGAGAAAACGTGGTGAAGTAAATTGCAAAGAGCAATACGTAAACGTACGAAAGAAAGATCAACGTGATCCCTTCGAAATCATAGAGAAACCGACGTACATTAGCTACATTAAACAGATAATTCACATGAAAATATGTACACTCAGCGGATCTCATCCAGAAATGTTTGATCATTAATGTGTAAGTTTTATGTTCTATAAAAGCAGAAAAATCTTGCCATAATTAACAAATAAAGTGATATTGTAAGGGAAATTCACAAAAGAGAATACCTATATACAGGTAAGTAAATCTGGTAAAATGATATTGCATATACTATTTCTAATATAACAATGTTTACTTGCGCACAATCGGTTAAGTGGTAATGTTTTCGTTGTTGTACCTATAGTTTTACTCCTCAATATATTCAGAGAGGAGTCAACAATACACAGTGTTTTTATGATGACAAATAAACTGTCTATGGTTTTTTAACGAATGAATAGTATCAACGCACAAACCGAGCAATGTACGCTGAAAGTACAATGAAAATACAGATTATTATACTAAATGACAAAACGAAAGTAAATTTGTGTACTTTAATGTAAATGTGCTAAAATAACGTTGCATAGAGCAATATGGAAACGTTTCAAACTTTATTCATGCAAAACTAGAAAATCTAATATGTAAACATTATTTTTGTCATAAAAAGATGTATTTGAACTAGATCTGATCAGTGGCAATATAAAAGTATATGATAGGAAAGTGAATGTTTCATTCGCTTAATCAAGAAAAAATGTGGTAAAGTAAATTGCAAAGAGCAATACGTAAACGTTTGAAAGAAAGATTAACGTGATCCATGCAAAATCATAGAGAAACCGACGTACTTTAGCTACATTCAACGTACTATTCACATGAAAATATGTAGATCTGATACAGAAATGTTTGATGAATAATGTGAAAGTATTATGTGCTATAAAAGCAGAAAACCTCTGCAAAATTTAACAAATAAAACGGTGTTGTAACGAAATTTACAAAAGAGAATACTTATATACAGGTAAGTAAATCAGGTAAAATGATATTGCATATATTATTTCTAATATAACAATGTTTACTTGCGCACAATCGGTTAAGTGGTAATGTTTTCGTTGTTGTACCTATAGTTTTACTCCTCAATATATTCAGAGAGGAGTCAACAATACACAGTGTTTTTATGATGACAAATAAACTGTCTATGGTTTTTTAATGAATGAATAGTATCAACGCACAAACCGAGCAATGTACGCTGAAAGTACAATGAAAATACAGATTATTATACTAAATGACAAAACGAAAGTAAATTTGTGTACTTTAATGTAAATGTGGTAAAATAACATTGCAAAGAGCAATATGGAAACGTTTCAAACTTTATTCATGCAAAACTAGAAAATCTAATATGTAAACATTATTTTTGTCATAAAAAGATGTATTTGAACTAGATCTGATCAGTGGCAATACAAAAGTATATGATAGGAAAGTGAATGTTTCATTCGCTTAATCAAGAAAAAATGTGGTAAAGTAAATTGCAAAGAGCAATACGTAAACGTTTGAAAGAAATATTAACGTAATCCATGGAAAATCATAGAGAAACCGACGTACTTTAGCTACATTCAACGTACTATTCACATGAAAATATGTAGATCTGATACAGAAATGTTTGCTAAATAATGTGAAAGTATTATGTGCTATAAAAGCAGAAAAACTCTGCAAAATTTAACAAATAAAACGGTGTTGTAACGAAATTTACAAAAGAGAATACTTATATACAGGTAAGTAAATCAGGTAAAATGATATTGCATATACTATTTCTAATATAACAATGTTTACTTGCGCACAATCAGTTAAGTGGTAATGTTTTCGTTGTTGTACCTATAGTTTTACTCCTCAATATATTCAGAGTGGAGTCAACAATACACAGTGCTTTTATGATGACAAATAAACTGTCTATGGTTTTTTAACGAATGAATAGTATCAACGCACAAACCGAGCAATGTAGTTTTTGATGCTAACAGAATAGAAATATACGCTGAAAGTACAATGAAAACTCAGGTTATTATACTAACTGACAAAAGGAAAGTAAATTTGTGTACTTTAATGTTAATGTGGTAAAGTAACATTGCAAAGACCAATATGTAAACGTTTCAAACTTTATTCATGTAAAACTAGAAAATTTTATATGCAAACATTTTTTTTGTCATAAAAATATCTATTTGCAGTAGATTTGATCAGTGGCAATACAAAACTCTATGATAGGAAAGTGAATGTTTCACTCGCTAAAAAAAGAGAAAACGTGGTGAAGTAAATTGCAAAGAGCAATACGTAAACGTACAAAAGAAAGATCAACGTGATCCCTTCGAAATCATAGAGAAACCGACGTACATTAGCTACATTAAACAGATAATTCACATGGAAATATGTACCCTCAGCGGATCTCATCCAGAAATGTTTGATCATTAATGTGTAAGTTTTATGTTCTATAAAAGCAGAAAAACCCTGCCAAAATTAACAAATAAAGTGATATTGTAAGGGAAATTCACAAAAGAGAATACCTATATACAGGTAAGTAAATCTGGTAAAATGATATTGCATATACTATTTCTAATATAACAATGTTTACTTGCGCACAATCGGTTAAGTGGTAATGTTTTCGTTGTTGTACCTATAGTTTTACTCCTCAATATATTCAGAGAGGAGTCAACAATACACAGTGTTTTTATGATGACAAATAAACTGTCTATGGTTTTTTAACGAATGAATAGTATCAACGCACAAACCGAGCAATGTACGCTGAAAGTACAATGAAAATACAGATTATTATACTAAATGACAAAACGAAAGTAAATTTGTGTACTTTAATGTAAATGTGGTAAAATAACGCTGCAAAGAGCAATATGGAAACGTTTCAAAATTTATTCATGCAAAACTAGAAAATCTAATATGTAAACATTATTTTTGTCATAAAAAGATCTATTTGAACTAGATCTGATCAGTGGCAATACAAAAGTATATGACAGGAAAGTGAATGTTTCATTCGCTTAATCAAGAAAAAATGTGGTAAAGTAAATTGCAAAGAGCAATACGTAAACGTTTGAAAGAAATATTAACGTGATCCATGGAAAATCATAGAGAAACCGACGTACTTTAGCTACATTCAACGTACTATTCACATGAAAATATGTAGATCTGATACAGAAATGTTTGATGAATAATGTGAAAGTATTATGTGCTATAAAAGCAGAAAAACTCTGCAAAAATTAACAAATAAAACGGTGTTGTAACGAAATTTACAAAAGAGAATACTTATATACAGGTAAGTAAATCTGGTAAAATCATATTGCATATACTATTTCTAATATAACAATGTTTACTTGCGCACAATCGGTTAAGTGGTAATGTTTTCGTTGTTGTACCTATAGTTTTACTCCTCAATATATTCAGAGAGGAGTCAACAATACACAGTGTTTTTATGATGACAAATAAACTGTCTATGGTTTTTTAACGAATAAATAGTATCAACGCACAAACCGAGCAATGTACGCTGAAAGTACAATGAAAATACAGATTATTATACTAAATGACAAAATGAAAGTAAATTTGTGTAAGAGCAATATGGAAACGTTTTAAACTTTATTCATGCAAAACTAGAAAATCTAATATGTAAACATTATTTTTGTCATAAAAAGATGTATTTGAACTAGATCTGATCATTGGCAATACAAAAGTATATGACAGGAAAGTGAATGTTTCATTCGCTTAATCAAGAAAACATGTGGTAAAGTAAATTGCAAAGAGCAATACGTAAACGTTTGAAAGAAAGATTAACGTGATCCATGCAAAATCATAGAGAAACCGACGTACTTTAGCTACATTCAACGTACTATTCACATGAAAATATGTAGATCTGATACAGAAATGTTTGATGAATAATGTGAAAGTATTATGTGCTATAAAAGCAGAAAAACTATGCAAAAATTAACAAATAAAACGGTGTTGTAACGAAATTTACAAAAGAGAATACTTATATACAGGTAAGTAAATCTGGTAAAATGATATTGCATATACTATTTCTAATATAACAATGTTTACTTGCGCACAATCGGTTAAGTGGTAATGTTTTCGTTGTTGTACCTATAGTTTTACTCCTCAATATATTCAGAGAGGAGTCAACAATACACACTGTTTTTATGATGACAAATAAACTGTCTATGGTTTTTTAACGAATAAATAGTATCAACGCACAAACCGAGCAATGTACGCTGAAAGTACAATGAAAATACAGATTATTATACTAAATGACAAAACGAAAGTAAATTTTGTACTTTAATGTAAATGTTGTAAATTAACGTTGCAAAGAGCAATATGGAAACGTTTCAAACTTTATTCATGCAAAACTAGAAAATCTAATATGTAAACATTATTTTTGTCATAAAAAGATGTATTTGAACTAGATCTGATCAGTGGCAATACAAAAGTATATGATAGGAAAGTGAATGTTTCATTCGCTTAATCAAGAAAAAATGTGGTAAAGTAAATTGCAAAGAGCAATACGTAAACGTTTGAAAGAAAGATTAACGTGATCCATGCAAAATCATAGAGAAACCGACGTACTTTAGCTACATTCAACGTACTATTCACATGAAAATATGTAGATCTGATACAGAAATGTTTGATGAATAATGTGAAAGTTTTATGTGCTATAAAAGCAGAAAAACTCTGCAAAAATTAACAAATAAAACGGTGTTGTAACGAAATTTATGAAAGAGAATACTTTCGTGAATGTTTCACTCGCTAAAACAAGAGAAAACGTGGTGAAGTAAATTGTAAAGAGCAATACGTAAACGTAGGAAAGAAAGATCAACGTGATCCCTTCGAAATCATAGAGAAACCGACATACATTAGCTACATTAAACAGATAATTCACATGAAAATATGTAACCTCAGCAGATCTCATACAGAAATGTTTGATCATTAATGTGTAAGTTTTATGTTCTATAAAAGCAGAAAAACCCTGCGAAAATTAACAAATAAAGTGATATTGTAAGGGAAATTCACAAAAGAGAATACCTATATACAGGTAAGTAAATCTGGTAAAATGATATTGCATATACTATTTCTAATATAACAATGTTTACTTGCGCATAATCGGTTAAGTGGTAATGTTTTCATTGTTTTACCTATAGTTTGACTCCTCAATATATTTAGAGGATTCAACAATACACAGTGTTTTTATGATGACAAAAAACTGTCTATGGTTTTTTAACGAATAAATAGTATCAACGCACAAACCGAGCAATGTAGTTTTTGATGCTAAACACAATAGAAATATACCCTGAAAGTACAATGAAAAATACTAACTGACAAAAGGAAAGTAAATTTGTGTACTTTAATGTTAATGTGGTAAAGTAACATTGCAAAGACCAATATGTAAACGTTTCAAACTTTATTTATGTAAAACTAGAAAATTTTATATGCAAACATTTTTTTTTGTCATAAAAATATCTATTTGCAGTAGATCTGATCAGTGGCAATACAAAACTCTATGATAGGAAAGTGATTGTTTCACTCGCTAAAACAAGAGAAAACGTGGTGAAGAAAATTGCAAAGAGCAATACGTAAACGTACGAAAGAAAGATCAACGTGATCCCTTCGAAATCATAGAGAAACCGACGTACATTAGCTACATTAAACAGATAATTCACATGAAAATATGTACCCTCAGCAGATCTGATACAGAAATGTTTGATGAATAATGTGAAAGATTCATGTGCTCTAAAAGCAGAAAAACTCTGCCAACATTAACAAATAAAGCGGTGTTGTCACGAAATTCACAAAAGAGAATACCTATATACAGGTAAGTAAATCTGGTAAAATGATATTGCATATACTATTTCTAATATAACAATGTTTACTTGCGCACAATCGGTTAAGTGGTAATGTTTTCGTTGTTGTACCTATAGATTTACTCCTCAATATATTCAGAGAGGAGTCAACAATACACAGTGTTTTTATGATGACAAATAAACTGTCTATGGTTTTTTAACGAATAAATAGTATCAACGCACAAACGGAGCAATGTAAGCTGAAAGTACAATGAAAATACAGATTATTATACTAAATGACAAAACGAAAGTAAATTTGTGTACTTTAATGTAAATGTGGTAAAATAACGTTGCAAAGAGCAATATGGAAACGTTTCAAACTTTATTCATGCAAAACTAGAAAATCTAATATGTAAACATTATTTTTGTCATAAAAAGATGTATTTGAACTAGATCTGATCAGTGGCAATACAAAAGTATATGATAGGAAAGTGAATGTTTCATTCGGTTAATCAAGAAAAAATGTGGTAAAATATATTGCAAAGAGCAATACGTAAACGTTTGAAAGAAAGATTAACGTGATCCATGCAAAATCATAGAGAAACCGACGTACTTTAGCTACATTCAACGTACTATTCACATGAAAATATGTAGATCTGATACAGAAATGTTTGATTAATAATGTGAAAGTATTATGTGCTATAAAAGCAGAAAAACTCTGCAAAAATTAACAAATAAAACGGTGTTGTAACGAAATTTACAAAAGAGAATACTTATATACAGGTAAGTAAATCTGGTAAAATGATATTGCATATAATAATATAACAATGTTTACTTGCGCATAATCGGTTAAGTGGTAATGTTTTCATTGTTTTACCTATAGTTTGACTCCTCAATATATTTAGAGAGGAGTCAACAATACACAGTGTTTTTATAATGACAAAAAAATGTCTATGGTTATTTTCCGAATCAATACTAACTACGCACAATCTGAGCAATGTACTTTAAACCTGTATTTCTTTGTTGCTAACACAACAGAAATATACGCTGAAAGTACAATGAAAATACAGATTATTATACTAAATGACAAAACAAAAGTAAATTTGTGTACTTTAATGTAAATGTGGTAAAATAACATTGCTAAGAACAATATGTAAACGTTTCAAACTTTATTCATGCAAAACTAGAAAATCTAATATGTAAACATTATTTTTGTCATGAATCTATGTATTTGAACTAGATTTGCTCAGTGGAAATACAAAAGTATCTGATAGGAAAGCGAATGTTTCATTCGCTAAATCAAGAGAAAACGTGGTAAAGTAAATTGCAAAGAGCAATACGTAAACGTACGAAAGATCAACGTGATCCATGCAAAATCATAGAGAAACCGACGTACTTTAGCTACATTAAACGGATAATTCACATGAAAATATGTACCCTCAGCAGATCTGATACAGAAATGTTTGATGAATAATGTGAAAGATTCATGTGCTCTAAAAGCAGAAAAACTCTGCCAACATTAACAAATAAAGCGGTTTTGTCACGAAATTCACAAAAGAGAATACCTATATACAGCTATGCTAATCTGGTAAAATGATATTGCATATACTATTTCTAATATAACAATGTTTACTTGCGCACGATCGGTTAAGTGGTAATGTTTTCATTGTTATACCTATAGTTTGACTCCTCAATATATTTAGAGGAGTCAACAATACACAGTGTTTTTATGATGACAGAAAACTCTCTATGGTTATTTTAACGAATCAATACTATCTACCCACAATCTACTTAATGTACTTAAAAGGTGTATTTCTTTGATGCTAACACAATAACACAATACGCTGAAAGTACAATGAAAACACAGGTTATTATACTAAATGACAAAAGTAAAATAAATTTGTGTACTTTAATTTAATTGTGGTAAAGTAACATTTCAAACTTTATTCATGCACAACTAGAATATTTAATACGCAAACATTATTTTTGTCATAAAAACATGTATTTGCACTAGATCTGATCAGTAGCAATACAAAAGTATATGATAGGAAAGTGAATGTTTCATTCGCTAAACAAGAGAAAACGTGGTAAAGTAAATTGCAAAGAGCAATACGTATACGTTTGAAAGAAAGATCAACGTGATCCATGCAAAATCATAGAGAAACCGACGTACTTTAGCTACATTAAACAGATAATTCACATGAAAATATGTACCCTCAGTAGATCTGATACAGAAATGTTTGATCAATAATGTGAATGTTTTATGTGCTATAAAAGAAGAAAAACTTTGCCAAAATTAACAAATAAAGTGATATTGTAAGGGAATTTCACAAAAGAGAATAATTATATACAGGTATGTAAATCTGGTAAAATGATATTGAATATACTATTTCTAATATAGCAATGTTTACTTGCGCACAATCGGTTAAGTGGTAATGTTTTCGTTGTTGTACCTATAGTTTTACTCCTCAATATATTCAGAGAGGAGTCAACAATACACAGTGTTTTTATGATGACAAATAAACTGTCTATGGTTTTTTAACGAATAAATAGTATCAACGCACAAACCGAGCAATGTACGCTGAAAGTACAATGAAAATACAGATTATTATACTAAATGACAAAATGAAAGTAAATTTGTGTAAGAGCAATATGGAAACGTTTTAAACTTTATTCATGCAAAACTAGAAAATCTAATATGTAAACATTATTTTTGTCATAAAAAGATGTATTTGAACTAGATCTGATCATTGGCAATACAAAAGTATATGACAGGAAAGTGAATGTTTCATTCGCTTAATCAAGAAAACATGTGGTAAAGTAAATTGCAAAGAGCAATACGTAAACGTTTGAAAGAAAGATTAACGTGATCCATGCAAAATCATAGAGAAACCGACGTACTTTAGCTACATTCAACGTACTATTCACATGAAAATATGTAGATCTGATACAGAAATGTTTGATGAATAATGTGAAAGTATTATGTGCTATAAAAGCAGAAAAACTATGCAAAAATTAACAAATAAAACGGTGTTGTAACGAAATTTACAAAAGAGAATACTTATATACAGGTAAGTAAATCTGGTAAAATGATATTGCATATACTATTTCTAATATAACAATGTTTACTTGCGCACAATCGGTTAAGTGGTAATGTTTTCGTTGTTGTACCTATAGTTTTACTCCTCAATATATTCAGAGAGGAGTCAACAATACACACTGTTTTTATGATGACAAATAAACTGTCTATGGTTTTTTAACGAATAAATAGTATCAACGCACAAACCGAGCAATGTACGCTGAAAGTACAATGAAAATACAGATTATTATACTAAATGACAAAACGAAAGTAAATTTTGTACTTTAATGTAAATGTTGTAAATTAACGTTGCAAAGAGCAATATGGAAACGTTTCAAACTTTATTCATGCAAAACTAGAAAATCTAATATGTAAACATTATTTTTGTAAGATGTATTTGAACTAGATCTGATCAGTGGCAATACAAAAGTATATGATAGGAAAGTGAATGTTTCATTCGCTTAATCAAGAAAAAATGTGGTAAAGTAAATTGCAAAGAGCAATACGTAAACGTTTGAAAGAAAGATTAACGTGATCCATGCAAAATCATAGAGAAACCGACGTACTTTAGCTACATTCAACGTACTATTCACATGAAAATATGTAGATCTGATACAGAAATGTTTGATGAATAATGTGAAAGTTTTATGTGCTATAAAAGCAGAAAAACTCTGCAAAAATTAACAAATAAAACGGTGTTGTAACGAAATTTATGAAAGAGAATACTTTCGTGAATGTTTCACTCGCTAAAACAAGAGAAAACGTGGTGAAGTAAATTGTAAAGAGCAATACGTAAACGTAGGAAAGAAAGATCAACGTGATCCCTTCGAAATCATAGAGAAACCGACATACATTAGCTACATTAAACAGATAATTCACATGAAAATATGTAACCTCAGCAGATCTCATACAGAAATGTTTGATCATTAATGTGTAAGTTTTATGTTCTATAAAAGCAGAAAAACCCTGCGAAAATTAACAAATAAAGTGATATTGTAAGGGAAATTCACAAAAGAGAATACCTATATACAGGTAAGTAAATCTGGTAAAATGATATTGCATATACTATTTCTAATATAACAATGTTTACTTGCGCATAATCGGTTAAGTGGTAATGTTTTCATTGTTTTACCTATAGTTTGACTCCTCAATATATTTAGAGGATTCAACAATACACAGTGTTTTTATGATGACAAAAAACTGTCTATGGTTTTTTAACGAATAAATAGTATCAACGCACAAACCGAGCAATGTAGTTTTTGATGCTAAACACAATAGAAATATACCCTGAAAGTACAATGAAAAATACTAACTGACAAAAGGAAAGTAAATTTGTGTACTTTAATGTTAATGTGGTAAAGTAACATTGCAAAGACCAATATGTAAACGTTTCAAACTTTATTTATGTAAAACTAGAAAATTTTATATGCAAACATTTTTTTTTGTCATAAAAATATCTATTTGCAGTAGATCTGATCAGTGGCAATACAAAACTCTATGATAGGAAAGTGATTGTTTCACTCGCTAAAACAAGAGAAAACGTGGTGAAGAAAATTGCAAAGAGCAATACGTAAACGTACGAAAGAAAGATCAACGTGATCCCTTCGAAATCATAGAGAAACCGACGTACATTAGCTACATTAAACAGATAATTCACATGAAAATATGTACCCTCAGCAGATCTGATACAGAAATGTTTGATGAATAATGTGAAAGATTCATGTGCTCTAAAAGCAGAAAAACTCTGCCAACATTAACAAATAAAGCGGTGTTGTCACGAAATTCACAAAAGAGAATACCTATATACAGGTAAGTAAATCTGGTAAAATGATATTGCATATACTATTTCTAATATAACAATGTTTACTTGCGCACAATCGGTTAAGTGGTAATGTTTTCGTTGTTGTACCTATAGATTTACTCCTCAATATATTCAGAGAGGAGTCAACAATACACAGTGTTTTTATGATGACAAATAAACTGTCTATGGTTTTTTAACGAATAAATAGTATCAACGCACAAACGGAGCAATGTAAGCTGAAAGTACAATGAAAATACAGATTATTATACTAAATGACAAAACGAAAGTAAATTTGTGTACTTTAATGTAAATGTGGTAAAATAACGTTGCAAAGAGCAATATGGAAACGTTTCAAACTTTATTCATGCAAAACTAGAAAATCTAATATGTAAACATTATTTTTGTCATAAAAAGATGTATTTGAACTAGATCTGGATCTGATCAGTGGCAATACAAAAGTATATGATAGGAAAGTGAATGTTTCATTCGGTTAATCAAGAAAAAATGTGGTAAAATATATTGCAAAGAGCAATACGTAAACGTTTGAAAGAAAGATTAACGTGATCCATGCAAAATCATAGAGAAACCGACGTACTTTAGCTACATTCAACGTACTATTCACATGAAAATATGTAGATCTGATACAGAAATGTTTGATTAATAATGTGAAAGTATTATGTGCTATAAAAGCAGAAAAACTCTGCAAAAATTAACAAATAAAACGGTGTTGTAACGAAATTTACAAAAGAGAATACTTATATACAGGTAAGTAAATCTGGTAAAATGATATTGCATATAATAATATAACAATGTTTACTTGCGCATAATCGGTTAAGTGGTAATGTTTTCATTGTTTTACCTATAGTTTGACTCCTCAATATATTTAGAGAGGAGTCAACAATACACAGTGTTTTTATAATGACAAAAAAATGTCTATGGTTATTTTCCGAATCAATACTAACTACGCACAATCTGAGCAATGTACTTTAAACCTGTATTTCTTTGTTGCTAACACAACAGAAATATACGCTGAAAGTACAATGAAAATACAGATTATTATACTAAATGACAAAACAAAAGTAAATTTGTGTACTTTAATGTAAATGTGGTAAAATAACATTGCTAAGAACAATATGTAAACGTTTCAAACTTTATTCATGCAAAACTAGAAAATCTAATATGTAAACATTATTTTTGTCATGAATCTATGTATTTGAACTAGATTTGCTCAGTGGAAATACAAAAGTATCTGATAGGAAAGCGAATGTTTCATTCGCTAAATCAAGAGAAAACGTGGTAAAGTAAATTGCAAAGAGCAATACGTAAACGTACGAAAGATCAACGTGATCCATGCAAAATCATAGAGAAACCGACGTACTTTAGCTACATTAAACGGATAATTCACATGAAAATATGTACCCTCAGCAGATCTGATACAGAAATGTTTGATGAATAATGTGAAAGATTCATGTGCTCTAAAAGCAGAAAAACTCTGCCAACATTAACAAATAAAGCGGTTTTGTCACGAAATTCACAAAAGAGAATACCTATATACAGCTATGCTAATCTGGTAAAATGATATTGCATATACTATTTCTAATATAACAATGTTTACTTGCGCACGATCGGTTAAGTGGTAATGTTTTCATTGTTATACCTATAGTTTGACTCCTCAATATATTTAGAGGAGTCAACAATACACAGTGTTTTTATGATGACAGAAAACTCTCTATGGTTATTTTAACGAATCAATACTATCTACCCACAATCTACTTAATGTACTTAAAAGGTGTATTTCTTTGATGCTAACACAATAACACAATACGCTGAAAGTACAATGAAAACACAGGTTATTATACTAAATGACAAAAGTAAAATAAATTTGTGTACTTTAATTTAATTGTGGTAAAGTAACATTTCAAACTTTATTCATGCACAACTAGAATATTTAATACGCAAACATTATTTTTGTCATAAAAACATGTATTTGCACTAGATCTGATCAGTAGCAATACAAAAGTATATGATAGGAAAGTGAATGTTTCATTCGCTAAACAAGAGAAAACGTGGTAAAGTAAATTGCAAAGAGCAATACGTATACGTTTGAAAGAAAGATCAACGTGATCCATGCAAAATCATAGAGAAACCGACGTACTTTAGCTACATTAAACAGATAATTCACATGAAAATATGTACCCTCAGTAGATCTGATACAGAAATGTTTGATCAATAATGTGAATGTTTTATGTGCTATAAAAGAAGAAAAACTTTGCCAAAATTAACAAATAAAGTGATATTGTAAGGGAATTTCACAAAAGAGAATAATTATATACAGGTATGTAAATCTGGTAAAATGATATTGAATATACTATTTCTAATATAGCAATGTTTACTTGCACACGATCGGTTAAGTGGTAATGTTTTCATTGTTGTACCTATAGTTTGCCTCCTCTATATATTTAGAGAGGAGTCAAACATACACAGTGATTTTGTTTTGACAAAAAAACTGTCTATGGTTATTTTACCAAATAAACAGGATCTTCGCACAATCTGGGCAATGCAGTTAAAAGGTGTATTTCTTTGTTGCTAACACAATAGAAATATACGCTGAAAGTACAATGAAAACACAGGTTATTATACTAAATGACAAATGGAAAATAAATTTGTGTACTTCAATGTAAATGTGGTAAAGTAACTGTTAACATTCTATCTTGGCTTATGGGACGAGCAATTATCTCCCCCTGGAGGAAGAGGGAGGTGTGAGGAGAGGAAGGAGGAAAAGGAGGGTTGACCACTTTTGAGAGGGATCTCTTCGAGATAAGTAGCACGTGTCAACTCTCAAATAAAATATACATCTATCCTATTCTTGCCTAGATTTTTTTAAATCTTAATTAACATTTGGTAGCAGAGACCAACACCTACGGTAAAAAAAAAAAAATGAGTTCGAGACTATTTGAACCACCGCTCTTAAAAACCAGAATTTTACGATTCGTCGAAGCGAGAAATTAAGCTATGGCGGCTAGCATCAAATATCTTTCCCTCTTTCCAAGCACCGGCTTTTATCACTTACAGGCCAAGCTCGGACAGCTATATTAGAAGTGGACATTTCCCTACTAAATGCCGAAGATGGAATGGACAAACTAGTTGAAAAACTCTATGCCCTTTTCCCGGAAGACAAAAACCAGTCTGCGTTTATTTGTTACGAAAACTTCGAGAACTACCACCGGGAATGTAACACTTCCATTAATGACTATTTAATCCAATTCGACCGACACGTAGCGAAACTCAGAGTATTTCAAATATACATTCCCCGAACCGGTATTAGCTTACCGTGCTCTGAAATCTGCCGACCTCAGTCCCGAAAATGAGAGGTTACTCAGGGCAACATTAAACAACCTCACTCTTTATGATATGGCCCAACAATTAAAGAAAATCACGCGTGGGAATTTAACCCTGATAAACATTTCACAGCAGCAATCTATTTCTGTCAAAAAAGAAATGGACATCGCCTTTGGCCGAGATGACACACATTCAAAAGACGACCAAATTCTATACGGCAGGCACGCGTACAATAAACCTCCCTTGCCCTTCCACTTGTCTAGTAGTAGCACTAACAACAGAAGAGGACCTCGTAAATTTAACGGCCGATATTCAAATCGACAAAGCCCAAATGCTGTGGATGCAAATTTCACTATTTCAACAAATGCCCTTACTCAGAGACTAATAATACTACTACACAAGAAAATATGGTATTATTAAATGAATATAAAAATGACTGCCATAATGAGACTGGAAGTTGTGAAGAAGTAGCAAACATAGTGTTGCTTAATCGAGAGAAGCTTGATAATTCATCCCTTCTTGGACAGACAATAAACTCTGCTATCTTGGACTCAGGTGCAAGTACCACCGTATGCGGAAAGAAATGGCTCGATTGCTTTCTTGAGACTTTGCCTGAGGACTAAAAAAAAATCCCCTACGAAGAAGGAGCAAAGTGCTTTAAATTCGGAAATGGGTTAAAAGTAAAATCATTAAAAAAGGTAACTCTACCTTGTGTTATCGCTAAAATGAACGTTAAAATAATAAGTGATGTCGTTGACGCCGATATCCCTCCGTTATTAAGCAAAACGGCAATGAAAAGAGCTCGGATTAATAATGACACAGCGGAAATGTTTGGCAAAAGAATTAAATTACTGTGCACCACGTCTGGTCACTACCATGTCCCCATATCCAGACCTCCACCGGACCGGGGACATATTTTATTTCTAAATAACTTTGATAAAAAAGGCAAGGTAGAAAAATTTAAAATTGCTACCAAATTACATAAACAATTTAGCCACCCCAGTGCAAAAAAATTATGTGATCTTGTTAAAAGTGCCGGTTTAAAAGATGCCGAGTTTATTGACATCTTGATGAAACTTCCCCTTACTTGTCAGACCTGCATCAGGTATAAAAAAACCTGCACCCAAGCCTGTTGTAGGATTTCCCCTGGGGACTCACTTCAACCAGATTGTAGCTATGGACATAAAGGAAATTAAACGACATAAAGTACTGGACTTGGAACAAGATATAGTGTTGCTGTCAGGCTTCCAAGTAAGGAAAGTACTGATATCCTAACTGCTATCTTCAAACACTGGATTGCATATTTTGGTGCTCCAGGAGCCTTTCTTACTGATAATGGCAAAGAATTTGACAACCAATTCTTTCGAGACATGGCTCAAAACTTGAACATTGTAGTTCGTACCACCGCTGCACAGTCTCCTTGGAGCAATGGATTAAATGAAAGGCACAATGGTGTTCTGAGAGAAATGGTTATGAAGACGTTAGAAGATGCTCGGTGCAATTTTGAAGTTGCTCTATCATGGGCTGTCAATGCCAAGAATACACTTCACATTTCGCATGGCTACAGCCCTAACCAGCTGGTTTTTGGAAAAAAAAACCTAACCTGCTTTCTCTTTTGAATAATCAACTTCCTGCACTAGAAGGTGTCAGTAACAGCGAAATTGTCGCTGACAACCTCAATGCTGCAAGAAAAGGTGAAGTCTCTGAAAAATTGAGACGAGCCGTCCGTCATCAGGTTAGAACCAGTATAACTGATCTATACAAAAATGGTGACCTTGTCCTTTATAAAAGAAATGAATCTGATAGATGGCTTGGTCCTGGTGCCATCATAGGCTGGGAACACAAACAAGTGCTGGTCAAACATGGAGCCACATATGTCAGAGTACGCTTGATTTTATATCCCGACACACACGATGACACTAGTGAACCAGTAAAACATCATAGCCAAAATAATGTAACCACAAACGGTTATATTCCAATAGATGATGGGAATGAAACTGATGATAATCCTGAACAGTATGCCTGTGACAAATCACCAAAAATAGTCACAAAATCTGTACAACTGCCCAAACTAGGCAAGTTTTATAAAATGCAAGTTCACCAATGATGAAGACCACGAATGGAGAAAATTGAATGTGATCAGTAGAGCTGGTAAAGCTACTGGTAAAAACAAATATTTAATGAATGTTGCGATGGAAGGAGATCCATTCTGGCTGGATTTTGAGAATGGGGTCTTGGAATGGGAAACAAATGAAGATGACCGAACTGCCACCAATGAAGGCCCAGAAGTAAGTCTTTTGATGGACTCATCTAATGACCAACTTGACGAAGCAAAGAAGAGAGAACTCCAAAGTTGGGTTGAACATGAAATTTATACACAAGTACCAGATCGGGGCCAACCAAAAATACTCACAAGATGGGTCTACACTAACAAGGAATCTAATGGCAAGCAAACTTTTAAGGCCAGACTTGTTGCCAAAGGCTTTCAAGACAAAGGTGCCTGCAATGTTAGAAATGATTCCCCAACATGTTCTAAGGAGCAGCCTTAGGAGTTATGTCAGCAAATGGCTGGGTATGCAAATCCGTGGACATTAAAACTGCATTTTTACTGAGCAAGAGGTTAGATCGGCCCATCTACCTTCTTCCTCCCAAAGAAACTAATGTACCTACTGGCTACATTTGGAAATCATCCAAATGTGGTAATTTACTAAGCTTTTTGCTTAGATGTAGCACAAGGCCGCATGAATTGGGCACCCAATGAGAATCGAACTCACTCGTGTAGGTTTGCTATTCTACCTTGCTAACCATTACACCACCCGAGGTGCCCAAATCATCCAAATGTGTGTATGGTCTGACTGACGCATCTCCATCCTGGTACTTAACACTCAGAGAGGAACTAGTAAAGCTAGGAGTCGCACCATCAAAATATGACCAGGCAATTTTCACTTGGCATTTTAAAAACAAGCTCCAAGGCATAATAGCCACTCATGTTGATGATGTTTGCTGGGTCAGAAGCGTTTGAATACCAAGTCATTAATGAACTTCGTAAATTTTTCAAAATAAAATCTGAAGAAGTTGCTAAGTTCCAATATATTGGATTAGAAATAAAAAAAATCCGATAGTAACATCAAGATTGGACAGGATGAATATACATAGAAACTTAGGCCTATTCCACTGCAGAACGGAAGAAAACTAGAAGACAAGCTAACACCAACTGACATCACCGAGGCCAGGCAGCTAATAGGTCAGCTCAATTGGCTAGCCACCCAAACAAGACCTGACTTCAATTTTGATGTCAGTGCACTAAGTGCAATATTAAAACAGGAAAATGTGGAATGTATTAGACAAATCAACCGGACTATAAAAAAGGCAAAAAAGGAGAAATCACAAATTAATATCCCAAACTTGGGTAACCCTAAACTGTTGCAAATTATAGCATACAGCGATGCATCTTTTGCTAACCTAACTGATGGTGGATCACAGGGTGCCTACATAATCTTTTTAGTAGGCAACAATAACCAATGCATGCCCATAGCCTGGCAATCCAAACGCATCAAAAGAATAGTGAAAAGCACTCTCGGTGCAGAGACTCTGGCCATGGTTGATCTGCTTTTATTACAGAAAATTAATACTGGATTTGTTACAATTAGAAGACCACCCTACGAATATAAAGATAACATGCAAAACAGACAATTCTTGTTTGTATGACGCAGTGCATTCCACCACACAAATCTTTGATAAAAGACTACAAATTGAAATGGCAATCCTAAGAGAAATGGTTGACAGAGGAGAAATTGCAGAGATATCATGGATACCCACAGACAAACAAATTGCGGATAGCTTAACAAAAAAGGGAGTCCCCTCCTTCTAAATTCTCCAATTCATATCTGAACCAAAGAAATCATCTGTCTAATTTTCAAGTATGCAGTCTTAAATCTTTGTTCAACTGTCTTTTTCTTTTTCCCTGCTGACAGAAATTTGATGTTGCCTCCTAAAATGTTCAACCTCAGTACCAGAAAGAAAAGCAGGGAAGTGTTAACATCCTATCTTGGCTTACGGGACGAGCAATTTCTCCCCCTGGAGGAAGAGGGAGCTGTGAGGAAAGGAAGGAGGAAAAGGAGGGTTGACGACTTTTGAGAGGGATCTCTTCGAGACAAGTCGCACGTGTCGACTCTAAAATAAAATAAATATTTATCGTATTCTTGCCTGGACCTTATTTATCTTAATTAACAGTAACATTGCAAAGAGCTATATGTAAACGTTTCAACTTTTATTCATGCTAAACTAGAAAATTTAATATGCAAACATTATTTTTGTCATAAAAATATGTATTTGAACTAGATCTGATCAGTGGCAATACAAAAGTATATGATAGGAAAGTGAATGTTTTAATCGCTAAAACAAGAGAAAACGTGGTAAAGTAAATTGCAAAGAGCAACACGTAAACGTGCAATACGTAAACGTGTAATACGTAAACATGCAAAATAATGGAGAAACAGACGTACTTAAGCTACGTTAAACTGATAATTCACATTAAAATATGTACCCTCAGCAGATCTGATACAGAAATGTTTGATCAAAAATGAGAAAGTGCGATAAAAGCAGATAAAAATCTGCCAAAATTAACAAATAAAGCGATGTTGTAAGGGAAATTCACAAAAGAGAATACCTATATACTGTTATGTTAATCTGGTAAAATGATTTTGCATATACGATTTCTAATATAAAAATGTTTACTTCTACACGATGGTTAAGTGGTAATGTTTTCATTGTTTTACCTATAGTTGGACTCTTCAATATATTTAGAGAGGAGTCAACAATACAGTTTCTTTGTTATGACGAAAAAACTGTCTATGGTTATTTTACCGAATAAATAGTATCTACGCACAATCTGAGCAATGTACTTAAAAGGTGTATTTCTTTGATCCTAACACAATAGAAATATACGCTGAAAGTACAATGAAAACACAGGTTATTATACTAAATGACAAAAGGAAAATAAATTTGTGTACTTCAATGTAAATGTGGTAAAGTAACATTGCAAAGATCAACATGTAAACGTTTACACCTTTATTCATGCTAAACTAGAAAATTTAATATGCAAACATTATATTTGTCATAAAAATATGTATTTGCACTAGATCTGATCAGTGGCAATACAAAAGTATATGATAGGAAAGTGAATGTTTTAATCGCTTAAACAAGAGAAAACGTGGTAAAGTAAATTGCAAAGAGCAACACGTAAACGTGCAATACGTAAACGTGTAATACGTAAACATGCAAAATAATGGAGAAACAGACGTACTTAAGCTACGTTAAACTGATAATTCACATTAAAATATGTACCCTCAGCAGATCTGATACAGAAATGTTTGATCAAAAATGAGAAAGTGCGATAAAAGCAGATAAAAATCTGCCAAAATTAACAAATAAAGCGATGTTGTAAGGGAAATTCACAAAAGAGAATACCTATATACTGTTATGTTAATCTGGTAAAATGATTTTGCATATACGATTTCTAAATTTCTAATATAAAAATGTTTACTTCTACACGATGGTTAAGTGGTAATGTTTTCATTGTTTTACCTATAGTTGGACTCTTCAATATATTTAGAGAGGAAACATGCAAAATAATGGAGAAACATGCAAAATAATGGAGAAACAGACGTACTTAAGCTACGTTAAACTGATAATTCACATTAAAATATGTACCATAAGCAGATCTGATACAGAAATGTTTGATCAAAAATGTGAAAGTTTTATGTGCTCTAAAAGCAGATAAAAATCTGCCAAAATTAACAAATAAAGCAATGTTGTAAGTGAAATTCAGAAAAGAGAATACCTATATACTGTCATGTCAATCTGGTAAAATGATTTTGCATATTGTTATATTCTGAGTTGTTGATATGAATGTTGTGGGCGAGAAATGCGTATGGTTGCAAAACAAAGAACGCATAGATACTCACAATAACACAGTAATGATGTTATAGAAAATTTTTTATAATAGATTAAGTACAGAGAGTAGAATGGAGAAATATGTTCACAGTTAAAGAATGAATTCAGTGGTAGTAGTTACAAAGTTCATGTACTGTACTTGTCTCGTGGTGAAGGGATGGTTTTCTCGGAATTAGGACAGCGTTGGTAGCGGCGGCGATCGTTTGATGTATCGGATGACAGGCGCCGGACGGTGGCGAAGAATCTTCAACACGGGTCGTGTGAATGAACAAGTCTGCTGGTGATTATTTGGTCCGTCTATTTATATATTTTTTGTAGGCTCACAAACGGCAATTTTTGTGCCCCGCGGGAAGCGTTCCGATTGGATATTTATTAATGTATTTTTTTTTTGTTAATTTATCGCAAACGGAAGTTCTGCGCGGAGCCCATGCGTGAGCGACTAACTTTTCATTTTGAGTTGAGAACTCGAAGTGTTAACTTCCGTTTTTTTTTTCTTTTCTTCTTTTCTTTCTTTTTGTTTTTTCAAATCAAGGTAAGATCTCGTCTTGTAACAGCTCCTCTAGATCTTACCATGATTTGAGGTTGCTATGTTGTTAGTGCTTGCTTGCGTGCGTGTTTTTGTTTTGTTTGATGGTGTGTGTATTATTTATTTTGTTTTTTGGCACATAACGAAGTCTTTAAAGCGTGCTGGGAGTTGCCCTCGTGTTGTTCGTTTCGTTGGGTTTTGGGTATTGTCTCCGGAACTGCAGTCATTTGCGACAAGATGCTCCCCTGACGAAAGTGTAGGGAGTCGTGACAACGGGTGATGGGTAGGTTGCCGGGGTGGACAAGGAGGTAGGAGTGGTCGTGTCGACGGGTGATTGGGAATTTGGTGAGGTGGGGGATAGAGCTGGAGGTGGGGGTGGTCGATGCATGTGTTGCACGTCATTTGGTCGTGGTACGAGTCGACGGACGTGTCCGCGGTGAACCCAATGCGTTTCACAGTTTTCGTTTTTCACTTGAACCACCAAACCGTTCGTTTTGGTGACCTCAAAGTCACCTATCCAAGGCAGGTGAGACAAGTGGGCTGTTGCGGATTGCGGTCGGTGGAGTAGCACCTTGTCACCGACTTGTATCGGGTCTTTGAAGATGCTGCGGTTCAGTTTGGCTTCCATTTTGTGGTCAGCCTCGTTGTTCGCCAAGGCGACTCTTTGATGCACCTGTCGGAGCAAAGCGTTTATCTGCATACCGTAAGAACCTGGGTTGTTGTTAACGATGTCTTGGCAGGGGATCTTCGGTAGACCAATGCTTGGTAGGCGGCCGGTGATAATGTAGTGCGGGGATGCACCAGTGGCGGTGTTGGCTGTGGCATTCATTGAGGAAACTGCCGATTCGAGAACGTCCGTCCATTCACAGTTTCTGTCTTCGCAGATCATGTAAAGGGCGTTTTTTAAGGTCCGGTGTTGCCTCTCAATGTTCCCCGAGCTTTGTGGTCGCCACGGGCAGTGAAGTTCCCGGGTGATTGAGGTTAGGTCACAAAATTCCTTGTAGACCTCACCAGTGAAGTGGGTTCCTCGGTCGGAGGAGACAATGCGGGGAATCTCGCGGTGACGAAGAAAGAACTGGTAGAGTCCGCGGGCTGCGTCGATTGCGCGGTCTCTGGCACATGGTATGGCCATGAGGTGGCGGCTGAAGCTGTCTAGAATAGTAAGGATGTACCGCTTGCCCTTTGAGAGGGGCATTGAGACAAAATCTATGTAGACAACCTCGAATGGTTTTCCGCCTCTCTTGCAATGGCCCGTGGACCAGTTTCGGCGCATGCCGTAATTTCCCTTGCGTTTAGCGCAGGTTTGGCATGACTGAACATACGCCCTGATATCGCGATTTTTGAACTCCCACCAGTACCTGGATAGGTGTTCCTGCATGCAGGAGATCCCTGAGTGGTTGACACAGTCATGGGCTTGGTGGAGATATTTTGTCCGGAGCTTGTAGGGTACTACCAGTTTTGGTGTGTTTGTAGTATCCCTGATCATCAATACAGATGTAGCAGGTTCCAAGTAGAATTGGTGCATGTGCTTGTTATATAGCCCGGTACGATGATCTTTGAGGTCGAGTAGGGTAGCGTCCGGTCTTGGGGTTGCCAACTGAAGAGCTCTGATGATTTTTGAAAGTGTGTCATCAGAGGCTTGTTCCGCTGCAATACCCATGTGGTCAGCTATCTCTTCAACCGGGATGGTCGATGTGGCATGAAACGCGAGGAATGCGTCGATGGCCTGCAGATGATGCTGAATGTTCCGTGTTGTGTGAGTCCCAGGGAGCAGCTGGGAGCTCTTGATTTCGTCCATGCACCAGGATGGAACGTAGATGTTTAGACTGGAGCCTTGGAGTTTGAAGCGCTTCCCTGCAGGTGTCGGGTCTACCGTAAGCTTGTCCTTCCTGTGGCCATATCTCCGACTGAGCATGTCTGCCCAGACATTCGATTCACCTTCTACATATTCCAAGACGAATTTGTAGCACGATATTTCCTCCTGCCATCGTCGTATCTTCGCATTGTTGAATTCACGTTGATCCAAGTATGTGAGAGATCGATGATCTGTGAGGACGACGAAGGGACGACTACGCAAGAAGTAATCGAATTTGGTGATGGCCCATTTTATCGCATATGCCTCGCGTTCAGTTGTTGACCAGTTGCGCTCCGTCGCGTTAAAGCTGTGTGAGGCCACTGCTATTATTTTCTTTTAGCCGTGTTTATTCTCTTGCATGAGAATGGCCCCACATGCGATATCGCTGGCGTCGGTGGTGAGGGTAAAGAGTCCGGTGAAATCGGGGAATGAAATGATTGGTGGTGAAGCGAGGCGCTTCTTAATTTTATTGAAAGCCTTGTTGGCCCCTTCGGTCCAGATGAATGTCCGTCCGGGCTTGTTTAGTTCGTTTATGGGGGCCATTAGATTGGAGAACATGTCGGTTCTGATGCTCTCGTTAAGGCGTGTCTCGATGAATTGCCGAATCCATACGAGACGTCCGATGAGACTTTGTAGTTCTTTTCTCGTTGTCGGGGGTTTCATGTCGATAATGGCGCGGACATATTCGGGGTCGGCCTTGAACCCGTCGCTATTCACGATGCGACCGAGAAATTTAGCTTCGGACGCAAGAAAAATGCATTTTTCCGGGTTTAGTTTTAATCCGAACTTGCGTAGAGCAATAAATAATTGCTCCAGCGCTGTCACATATTCCTCGAAGGTTTTGGCGTGGACAAGATTATCGTCGATATATGACGATATGTTCGCGCGTGAGGCCACTGTGTCGAGAGCCTCAGCTATGCATCGAGAGAAGATTTGTCCAGCGGATGTTAGACCGAAGGCCAGACGGGTGTATTGGAAACAGCGTCCTTTCCAAGTAAAGGCCGTTTTATGGCGGTCACGTTCATCAATAACGATTTGCCAATAGCCATTGCGGAGGTCGAGTGTTGAGAAGTACTTGTAACCTACACCAATCTTGTTGAATGTCGAGTCAATGGTAGGTATTGGGTATGGGTCGAGATCGACTAACACCTTGTTGAGGGTTCTTTTGAAATTTGCGACCACTCGAATCTTTCCGTTTTTCTTGCGGACGGCAAAAACGGGACTGTTAAATCCTTTAGGGTCGTTGCAAGGTTCGATAACACCCTCACTTGCCATGCGGGCAATTTCCGCGTCAACGTCACCCTCCAGTGCTTGGGCTATAGGGTGCTGTTTTTGGCTCCTGGACTGGCCGTTGGTTGGTATGCGTATGGGTTTGATGAAAGTGCCCCTTCTATTGTCGTCGGTGCCGAGAATGTCCGCATAGCTGATGAGTAAATCGGCGGTAGCTTCTAATTCACTACGGCTATGATGGTCTGGAAGCGATAGGCCTACGGTTTGCTTAAGCCAATGGAGTTTTTGGTTGAGAGTCAACCCGTGAGGCGATGATCTGGCTGTGGCTCGTGGTTCCTCGTTGGAAACGGTTAGGGCGCCGTGTGAAAGGTTGTGGGTCGGTTTTATCCTTGGATGGACGGTTGTAGAGAGCGGGACAGTATGTTTTAGCTTGCCAGATGGTGCGCGCAAGTTCTACAGTCGCCTTCTGGTTATCGATAGTATAGGATAACAGTGTGTGGTGGCCGAGTATGTTCTGACCGATCAAGATGGGAATGTCTGATGTCGTGATCAGTGTGTCGACGTTGCAGAAAGCGGGGGAAGTATCGTCACCCAAGGTAATGTCGCAGGTGAGCTTGCCCAGAATAGAGATGTTCCCTCCGATTCCTTTGACTCGGATGTTGGATTTGGACATGTGTCTTCTTGCATCTTCAGGTAAGCGAGAAATGGGAATGATGCAAGTCGTGCATCCGGAATCCAACATGCCTACACCGGAGAATGTGATGCCGTTGTTGCGGAGGTTGATCTGAACAAGGGGCGATCGGAGATCAGGTTGGATTTGAACGTTAAATGTGTGATGATGCTGAGTGGATACATGGACCTGGGAACGATTCATCACATCTCGTTCGGTCCCAACCGAAAATCCAGTTCGTTGAAGCGCGTCGCGTGTTCATGGTTGTGCTGATCGCTATCTATTCCAGGTAAACCGGTGTCAGTGGTCGCTATGTGTGCTTGAGCATGAGGGGGGTGAAAATATGGGCACCTGTTGCCCTTAAAGCATGCGCGGCCTCGTAAAAAATTTTTGCACATTGCTTGTTGGCTGGGTTGGCCAGCGCTTCTTTGTGCCCGGTTGTGCTTCATGTTGTAGGTGGGGGCGGTTCGACTTTTCCAGTCAACGATGGATGGGTTCCGCCTGTGGGTTTGCCGCAGTTGCTAGTTCAGATCCAGCAACTGTAGCTGTACGTTGGCTAGTATCTTGTCACTTTCAAGGCTACGAGGTTTGTCAGAGTGTGTAGGTTGGCTCGCCATCAGCGCAGCGGTTTCAGCGGCGGTGGTGATGTCGGTTTTGATACCACGATCAAGATAGCGTTGCGCATCGCTGGCTATACCACCCACTGAGTAGTGTCTGTCCATAGTTTTGACGAGGTGTGGATAGATGTTAGGTGTCCATGCCTTGATCTTTTCACTCATGAGCATGGCCCCCATTAGGGAAAACGCAGTTTCGGCCGTCATCTCAGCATTTTGTCTGTCCGACTTGAATTTTGCCGTGATGTGGACTGTGGCCTCTCGGATTGTGTTTTCAAGTCGGCCTGCAAAATCAGTGAGTTTCTCTCCCTCATGTCGCTGAAGGTCCCATGCTCGGCTTAGGTACTGGAAGTTTGTCATTTGGCTTCTGTGGGTGGATATAAGGTAAGCCTTTAGTTCCTCGAACGTGGACGTAGGCTGTCTTGAGTCCTCCATCTGCTGGAAGATGCCTTCGTTCAGTAGTTGCTTTGCCAGCTTGACAAACTCCTTCTCCATTTCAGGATATTCCCTTAATTCTGGCTTAACATGTATGGTGTAAGCCTTATTAAGGTCGGTAATGAAGCGGTTTACATCGCTGCCCGGTTCGAAGGTCCGGATGGATTTTGTGGCGTCCCGAAGTGACTGCTGTCGCAATAGAAGCTCATAGTTTGTGGTGTGTTGTTGCAATGTGTGCGATCGATCGTGTGCGGTAGTTTGCAGAGCAGTTAAAAGTTCGTGGAGGTCTGTTTTCAGTTCACTAATGATTAATTGTGCTTGCGGGTTATCTGCCGGCTCCATGTCAATTTTCGTTTGGAGAATCGCTGCTTTTTGCTGTTTTATAAGTTCCAAGATTTCTGATCGAGAAAGGCCGGAGTATTCCATACTTGTTTTGCTGCACGCTTGACACCAGTGTTATATTCTGAGTTGTTGATATGAATGTTGTGGGCGAGAAATGCGTATGGTTGCAAAACAAAGAAGGTATAGATACTCACAATAACACAGTAATGATGTTATAGAAAATTTTTTATAAATAGATTAAGTACAGAGAGTAGAATGGAGAAATATGTTCACAGTTAAAGAATGAATTCAGTGGTAGTAGTTACAAAGTTCATGTACTGTACTTGTCTCGTGGTGAAGGGATGGTTTTCTCGGAATTAGGACAGCGTTGGTAGTGGCGGCGATCGTTTGATGTATCGGATGACAGGCGCCGGACGGTGGCGAAGAATCTTCAACACGGGTCGTGTGAATGAACAAGTCTGCTGGTGATTATTTGGTCCGTCTATTTATATATTTTTTGTAGGCTCACAAACGGCAATTTTTGTGCCCCGCGGGAAGCGTTCCGATTGGATATTTATTAATGTATTTTTTTTTCTTTTCTTCTTTTCTTTCTTTTTGTTTTTTCAAATCAAGGCAAGATCTCGTCTTGTAACAATATACTATTTCTAATATAAAAATGTTTTTCTTCTACACGATCAGTTAAGTGGTAATGTTTTCATTGTTGTACCTATAGTTTGCCTCCTCTATATATTTAGAGAGGAGTCAACAATACACAGTGTTTTTATGATGACAAAAAAACTGTCTATGGTTATTTTACCGAATAAATAGTATCTACGCACAATCTGAGCAATGTACTTAAAAGGTGTATTTCTTTGATGCTAACACAATAGAAATATACGCTGAAAGTACAATGAAAACACAGGTTATTATACTAAATGACAAAAGGAAAATAAATTTGTGTACTTTAATGTTAATGTGGTAAAGTAACATTGCAAAGAGCAATATGTAAACGTTTCAAACTTTATTTCTGCAAAACTAGAAAATTTAATATGCAAACATTATTTTTGTCATAAAAATATGTATTTGAACTAGATCTGATCAGTGGCAATACAAAAGTATATGAGAGAAAAGTGAATGTTTTAATCGCTAAAACCAGAAAAAACTGTAAATGTGGTAAAGTAAATTGCAGAGAGCAATACGTAAATGTTTGATAAAAAAAATGAACGTTTTTCACGCCAAAACGTAGAGAAACCAACGTACTACATTAAATAAATAATTTACCTTAACATGTGTACCCTCAGCAGATCTGACACAGAAATCTTTGATAGAAAACGTGAAAGTTTTATATGCTATAAAAACAGAAAAACTATGCAAAAATTACCAAATAAAGCGATGTTTTAAGGGGAAATTCACAAAATAGAATACCTATATATATGTATGTAAATCTGGGAAAATGATTTTGCATATATTTTTTCTAATACAAATATGTTTACTTGCTAACGATCGGTGAAGCTGTAATTTTTTCATTGTTGTACCTATAGTTTGACTCCTCTGTATATATAAAAAACTGTGTATGGTTGACTCCTCTGTACATATACAGAGGAGTCAACCATACCCAGTTTTTTTAGTTATGATAATAAAAACTGTGTATCGTTATTCTACCGAATAAATAGTATCTACGCACAATGAAAAGTCAGGTTATTATACTAAATCACAAAAGGAAAATAAATTTGTGTACATGTAAATGTGGTAAAATAACATTGCAAAGAGTAATATGTAAACGTTTCAACCTTATGAATGCTAAAAAAGCGTTTTACATACGAGTTGTTAAACCAGAAAAATTAATATGCAAACGTTTTGTTTTTTTTTCATAGAAAAGTATATAACTGCATATAGTTATTTTACCGAATATATTGTATCTATTCACAAGATGAACAATATAGTTAAATGTATATCTCTGATGCTAGCACAATAGAAACTACAATGAAAAGTCAGGTTATTATTCTAAATCACGAAATAAAAATTAACTTGTGTACTTCAATGTAACTGGTAAAGTAACATTGCAAAGAGCAATATTTAAACGTTTGAACCATGCTAAAAAAGCGTTTTACATCCGAGTTGTTAAACCAGAAAAATTAATATGCAAACATTATTTTTGTCATAAAAATATGTATTTGCACTAGATTTGATCAGTGGCAATACAAAAGTATATGATAGAAAAGTGAATGATTTAATTACTAAAACAATAGAAAACTGTAAATGTGGTAAAGTAAATTGCAAAGAGCAATACGTAAACGTTTGATGAAAAGAATTAACATTGTTCTTGCCAAAACATAGAGAAACCGACGTACATTATTTACGTTAAAAAAATAATTCACATGCAAATATGTACTTGCAGCTGATCTGATACGGAAATCTTTGATAGAAAATGTGAAAGTTTTATGTGCTATGAAAACAGAAAACTACGCGAAAATTACCAAATAAAGCGATGTTGTAAGGGAAATTCCCAAAATCAGAATACCGATATACCTATTAATTTGGTAAAGTTCTTGTGCATATATTATTTCTAAGATAATAATTACCAAATAAAGAAAATTACCTAATAAAGCGATGTTTAAATGGAAATTCTCAAAATCACAATACCTATATACAGGTATGTAAATGTGGTAAAATGATTTTGCATATATTATTTCTGATGTAAAAATGTTTACTTGCACACGATTGGTTAAGTGGTCAAGATAAATCTTTGGCATTATTTTACCTATATTTTGACTCCACTGTACATAACAAAAAAACTGCATATTGTTATTTTACCGAATAAATACTATCTGCACACAATCTGAACAATGTAGTTAAAAGTGTCGGAAAAATTTGTAGCAGGGCGATACTTAAAGTGCAGACAGCAATCGGGGTTCCAAAAAAGAATTGCACTTTAAGCGACCCGCCCAACAAGGTCTGGTAACAAGACTATCCCAATTTCTGGAGTAGAAAAATAACGGTCTGATCTCTTTGGTAAGACGATTTAGAATGACGAGGAAGAGGTGACTGAACCTGAATATATATGTTGTAATCACTCTCACTCCTCCTACTCTCAACTCTGACCATAAATATCAGAAGCTGATAGACATTAATGTCCGCCAACATATCCCCCGAAACGGAGCCCGCAAGACGTAACACTCAAACTCATTTCTTTTTCCACAAAAGGTGTATTTCTTGAATGCTAACACAATAGAAATATACGCTAAAAGTACAATGAAAACTCAGGTTATTATACTAAATCACAAAAGAAAAATTATTTTGTGTACTTCAATGTAAATGTGGTAAAGTAACATTGCAACGATTAATATGTTAATTCTTGATAAAAAGGTGAACGTTTTGCATGCTAAAACAGCGTTTTACCTACGAGTAGGTAAACCAGAAAAATTAATATGCAAACATTATTTTTGTCATAAAATATGTACTTGCACTAGATCTTATTTGTGGCAATAAGAAAGTCTTTGATAGAAAAGTGAATGTTTTATGCGCTAAAACAAGAGAAAACTGTAAATGTGGTAAAGTCACATTGCAAAGAGCAATACGTAAACGTTTGATAAAAAGATGATCGTTATTCATGACAAAACATAGAAAAACCGACGTACTTTAGCTACGTTAAAACAATAATTCACAAAACTAAAAAAACCGTCTACCCTTACGCAAATCTGTTAAAATAACATCGCAAATATTATTTATATCATGAAAATATTTTTCTGCATATGATCTGCAGAGGAGGAGTACAAAATTTTTGATTAGAAAGGTCGACTATATACGTGCTAAAATAAATATTTTAGGTATGTTTTGACTCTTATATACAAAAATCAGAAACTCCTTTACGAGTAGGTAAAAGAGGAAAATTAATATGCAAACATTATTTTTTCCATTAAAATATGTACTTGCAGCAGATCTTATATAGAAATCTTTGAAAATGTGAAAGTTTCATGTGCTAAAAAGAAAGATAACTATAGGAAAAGTATGAAATCAAGCGATGTTTTAAGTGTAATTCACAAAATCAGAATACATACAGGTATGTAAATCTGGTTATATAATTTTGCATATATTATTTCTAATATAAAATGTTTACCTGCACACGATCTGTTAAGTGGTAATGATAAATCTTTGGCATTATGGTACCTATATTTTGACTCCACTGTACATAACAAAAAAACTGCATATGGTTATTTTACCGAAAAAATAATATATGCACACTATCTGAACAAAAAAAAATAGTATTTGCACACAATCTGATGAATAAGGTGTAATTCTTGGATGCTACACGAAAAGTACGAAGAAAAGTCAGGTTATCATACTAAATCACAAAAGGAAAAATTAATATCTGTACTCTAATATAAATGTAGTAAAGTAACATTGCAAAGAGCAATATGTAAACTTTTGATGAAAAGGTGAACGTTATGTATGCTAAAACGGCGTTTTACCTACGAGTAGCAGAAAAATTAATATGTAAACATTATTTTTGTCTTGAAAATATGTACTTGCACCAGATCTGAGCAAGTGGCAATAATTTGATTGAAAATGTGAAAGTTTATGTGCTAAAACAACAGTACACTGTAAATGTGGTAAAATAACATTGCAAATAGCAATATTTAAGCGTATAGGATGCACATTTTTTCTAGTCTTAAAATAAGCAATATAAACATACTTAAGAACATTCTAGAAATTTAGGATCAAAACCACATTAGCATTCAAGTTACATTTTTATATTTTTCAACCAATCAGCTAAAAACATAGAATAGAACATTCTAGAAAAATAGGATCGGAAGTGAACTAACAGAAAATATTTAGGCTCGAAAATAAAATAGTAAAATACAAATCTGATTGGTCAATAAATGTCTACGCGCCAAAATTTTAGGACGATTCTTTGATCCACCTGTAGGATATAAATAACACAGAGTTAGGGAGCCATACACACAGACCAACACAAGCTTACACACAGACGAAGACAAGCCACCAAGCCAGCAAAGCAGTAGCCGATACTATGTCCGGCAAATTCCTTTCCTTCCTCAACTAAAGTTCATGACCTCTCTTCAGATGGCCGAGAATCACATTCAAAAGAAAAACCCGACAAACTTTCTTTCATCAACGCGACACGCTGTCGCCACAATAATAAAACCCGCTATGAACTTAATGTAAGTAAGAACGACTTATTTACGGACTCCGTTAACATGAACATACACACATCTTTAAACAAATTTATTTTCTTCTTGTCAAAGTTTATTTTCTAAAAGGCCATTTACACATCATGTATTTTGTTTGTTTTCATATTCTGTTATATGCATATTAAATTGTTTGTTGTTTAATGTTCGTTGAGTTCTATTCCATTTCTTTCACGCGATTGTAAAGTTTTGTGTTGCATTTGTGGTGGGAATAATTTAGAGAGCAATCCACTGAAATAACCAAATTACATACAACCCCCACAAGCGTTTGATAAAAAGGTGAACTTTATTCATGCCAAACCTACGTACTTTACCTACGTTAAAACTATAATCCACAATACTAAAAAACTGTCTACCGTTACGAAAATCCTGAAAATGACATTGCAAATATAATTTCTATCATGAAAATATATTCCTGCAAATGATCTGTGGAGTAGCAGTACAAAGGTTTTGATAACAAAGGTGAACTATATACGTGCTAAAGGCTTCCAAAATGATATATTTAAGCTAGGTTTTGACTCTTTTTTACAAAAATTAAAAACTCCTGTACAAGTAGGTAAAACCGAAAAATTAATTGTAAATATTGTTTTTTAATTGAAAATATGTACTTGCAACAAATTTGATGTAAAAATCTTTGATAGAAAATTTGAAAGTTTCATGTGCTAAAAAAGCAGAAAACTGTGGAAAGTACGAAATCTCTCGATGTTTTAAGTGTAATTCACAAAATCAGAATACCTATTTACGGGTATATAAATCTGGTAAAATAATTTTGCATATATCATTTCTAATATAAAAATGTTTACCTGCACACGATCGGTTAAGTGGTGATAAATCTTTGGCATTATTGTACCTATATTTAGATCCACCGTATATAACAAAAAAACTGCATATGGTTATTTTACCGAAAAAAAAAGTATCTGGACTCAATCTGATCAATCTAGGCAAAAGGTGTATTTCTTGGATGCTAAAACAATAGAAAAATACCCGAAAAGTACAATGAAAAGTCAGGTTATAATACTAAATCAAAAAAGGAAAAAATTAATTTGTTTACTTGAATGTAAATTTGGTAAAGTAACATTGCAAAGAGCAATATGTAAACGTTTGGTAAAAAGGTGAACGATAACGTTCACCTTTTTACCAAAAACAGCGTTTTACCTACGAGTAGAAAATCAGAAAAATTCTGGTAAAATAACATTGCAAACATTATTTTTGTCATAAAAATATGTACTTGAACGTTATGCATGCTAAAACAGCGATTTGACTCTAATGCACAAAAATATAAAACCAACCACTGTTACAAAAATCTGGTAAAATAACATTGCAAATATTATTTTTATCATGTAAATATATTTCTGCATATGATCTGATGAGTAACAATACAAAATCTTTGATAAAAAAAAAAGGTGAAAACCGTCCAAAACTAAATATTGTAGCTTGGTTGTCATTCTTAATAGCAAAAATTAAAAATTCGTATGTAAATCAGGAAAACTAATATGCAAACATTATTTCTAATATAAAAATAAGTTCTTGCACCAGATCTGATCTGTGGCAATACAAAAGTCTTTGATAGAAAATGTGAAAGTTTTGTGCTAAAATAGCCGAAAACAATAGGAAAAGTGCAAAATCAAGTGATGTTTTTAGTCTAATTTACAAAATCAGCATATATATGTACATGTATGTAAATCTGCTTAAATGATTTTGCATACATTATTTCTAATTATAAAAATGTTTACCTGCACACGAGTCGTAATGATAAATCATTGGTTTAAATTGTACCTATATTTTGACTCCATTGTACATAACGAAAAAACTGCATATGGATATTGTACCAAAAAATAGTATCTACACACAAGCTGATCAATGTAGATAAAAGGTGTAATTCTTGGATGCTAAAACTATTGAAAAATACACAAAAAGTACGAAGGAAAGTTATGTTTTTATACTAAATCACAAAACAAAATTAAATTTGTGTACTTGAATGTAAATGTGGTAAAGTAACATTCAAAGAGCAATACGTAAACGTTTGATAAAAAGTGAACGTTATGCAGGCTTAAATAGCGTTTTGACTCTAATGGACAAAACTAAAAAACCGTCTACCGTTACGAAAATCTGGTAAAATAACATTGCAAATATTTTCATTATCATGAAAATATATTTCTGCGTATGATTTGATGAGTAGCAATACAAAATTTATTATAAAAAAAGGTGAAAATCGTCCAAAACAAAATATTTTAGCTAGGTTTTGACCCTTATTTACAAAATTAAAAACTCGTGTACGAGTAGGTAAATCAGGAAAATTAATATGCAAGCATTATTTTTGTCATGAAAACATTTACTTGCACCAGATCTGATCAGTGGCAAAACTGTAGGAAAAGCACGAAATCAAGCGATGTTTTAAATCTAATTCACAAAATCAGAACACCTATATACGGGTATGTAAATCTGGTAAAATGATTTTGCAATTATTATTTCTAATATAAAAATGTTTACCTGCACAAGATCTGTTAAGTGGCCATGATAATTCTTTGGCATAGAAGAAGGAAGTTACTTAACAAGTAACAGAAGCTCACTAAAAAGTGAGCGGATAGAAAACGCTCGTTTAGCCATTCTTATTTTCACCGTGCAGTTTTAACTGGGGTCATCAGTTTTTGGGGTCATCAGGAGAGAATGTTCACCGTTTCGGGGACTTCCTCTCAACGGTTTTTTTTATACATCGGCTTCCCTCACTGAAATGAGGCCCCATTAAAGAATCCTGTCAAATGAACGTTTAACGGCGAAATGTAAAATTTTCAAATCTGCTCCCGTAAATAGAATATTGTTGACTCTTATTTACAAAAATGATAAATCTTTGGCATATATTGAACCTATGTTTTGACTCTACTTTACATTATCAAAAAACTCCATATGGTTATTTTACCAGAAAAATAGTATCTGATCTCTGTAGATGCTAAAACCATAGAAAATTACACGAAAAGAACGAAGTGAAGTAATGTTTTTACACTAAATCACAAAACCAAAAATAAATTGAATGTAAATGTGGTAAAGTAACATTGCAAAGAGCAATACGTAAACGTTTGATAAAAGGGTGAACGTTATGCCTACTAAAACAGCGAAAAATCTACGTTTTGACTCTAATGCATAAAGCTAAAAAAACCGTCTACCGTTACGAAAATCAGGTAAAATAACATTGCAAGTATTATTTTTGTCATGAAAATATGATCTGATCAGTTGCAATACAAAATCTTTGATAAAAAACCGTCCAAAACAAAATATTTTAGCGAGGTTTTGATTCTTAATAACAAAAATTAAAAACTCCTGTACATCAGGTAAATCAGGAAAATTAATATGCAAATATTATTTCTATCACATAAATATTTACTTGTACCAGATCTGATCAGTGGCAATACAAAAATCTTTGATAGAAAATGTGGAGGTTTTAGAGGCGAAAACAACAGAAAACTATAGGAAAAGTACGAAATCAAGCGATGTTTTTACAAAATCAAGCGATGTTTTTACAAAATCAGAATACCTATGTACGGGTATGTAAATCTGGTAAAATGATGTTGCACATATAGTATAAAAAAGTTTATATGCACTCCATCTGTTAAGTTGCAATGATAAATCTTTGACATATACTGTACCTATGTTTTGACTTTATTTTACATAACAATAAAACTGCATATGGTTATTTTACCAGAAAAATATTTATCTGCACATGATCTGATCATGATAAAAGGTGTAATTGTTGGATGTTAAAACCATAGAAAAGTACGAAGTAAAGTTATGTTTTTGCACATAATCACAAAACCAAAAATAAATTTGTGTACTTGAATGTAAATGAGGTAAAGTAACATTGCAAAGAGCAATACGTTGCAAATGATTTAAGTGTAATGCGCGTGAATGTATGTGACAGCCAGAGGCAATGAATGAAGACAGAAGGCAAGATAATAGATACAACAAAAGTGACGATTTTATTGCTGGAATTACAAACGTGTGTGTAAATGTCCGTGGCGGTTGTACGTGGTCTTCAGCTAGGATGGGTGACGTCGTTAGCTGGTATGGTCGAGTTGTAGTTGTAGTTGTGCGCAGCAGGACGTTCGACGAGGGTAGCTGGCGTAGGTCGAGTCGTGGAGATATAGCTAGATGTTTGATGCTAGTAAGATGAGATCGGTCGAGGCGTTGGATGCAGTTGGACAGTCGTCGCAGGCAGCTGAGGTCGGTCGAGTCGTTGCGGAAAGCCGAAGTGGGTCGAGTCGTTTGGTAAATCGATGTCCTGGTTTTGACATTTCGTTGGTATAGTCGAGTCGTGGTTGCTAGCCCGTAACAGCGAGTCGTTACGTGGGCTAGTTGTTGCAATGCTAGGGCAGTCCGTAACAGCGAGTCGTTACGTGGACTGAATGCTGCATTTGTAGGAGCGTCGTGGTCGGTAGATCGATATCCCAGTTTTGACAGTACGTTGGGTTAACCGGTGGTGTGTCGATTTGGTTGCTAGCCCGTAACAGCGAGTCGTTACGTGGGCCAGATGCTGCAATGCTAGTGTAGTCCGTAACAGCGAGTCGTTACGTGGACTAGATGCTGCATTGCTAGGGTAGTCCGTAACTGCGAGTCGTTACGTGGACTAGATACTGCGTTGCTGGGACAGTCCGTAACAGCGAGTCGTTACATGGACTGCATTGCAGGAGCGTCGTGGTCGGTAGCTATGGCTTTGTCGTGCCAGATAGCTGTACGGGCGTATCGTTTACAGTAGCTATGGCTTTGTCGTGCCAGATAGCTGTGCGGGCGTATCGTTTACAGTAGCTATGGCTTTGTCGTGCCAGATAGCTGTGCGGGCGTATCGTTTACAGGAGCTCTGGCTTTGTCGTGCCAGATACCTGTGCAGGCGTATCGTTTACAGTAGCTATGGCTCTGTCGTGCCAGATAGCAGTGCGGGCGTATCGTTTACAGAAGCTATGGCTTTGTCGCGCCAAAGCTGTGCGGACGTATCGAGGCGGTAGCTAAGGCTTGCGCACCAAAGCTGTGCAGACGTATCGAGACGATAGCTAAGGCTTGCGCGCCAAAGCTCTGCACTGTTGAGCGAACAGGCCAGGAGGCCGAGGCTAAGATTGGCGTTATCTTAGCTCTGCGCGGATGGTGGAGCGGTAGCTAAAGGCCAACCCTTGCCTTTAGCGCTGTGCAGCCAAACGGACGAGCGGAACCGAGCGATGGTTAAGACCGGCTGGTGAGTCCTCTTCGTGTTTGCCTCCAGGCCGTCTATTTCGACTGGTCATTAATGACCGCCAGAGATGCTCCGACCTGCAGAAGGCCAACCCTTGCCTTTAGCGCTGTGCAGCCAAACGGACGAGCGGAACCGAGCGATGGTTAAGACCGGCTGGTGAGTCCTCTTCGTGTTTGCCTCCAGGCCGTCTATTTCGACTGGTCATTAATGACCGCCAGAGATGCTCCGACCCGCAGAAGGTGACCTCTCATAGCCCTTAAAAAGGACCGTAAAAAAGGTTGTTGAATCTACCACTAGAAGTGGGCGGTGAGGTGGGTGCAACCACGATAACGTAGGACCTGAGCCTCGTGGAGCCGAGTGGCCCCTGAGAGCGTCCGCGTAGACCTCCGAATTTTCGCCGCCTGAAGCCTTTTTATATGGAAGAAAGGGAACTCCATTTCTGTCGCGCCACGTGAATAGAAAGTTCTTCTACAAATAATGGACGTAGAAAATTAGTACTTCTATAGTCTGGTATAGGCTAGCGAAGAGTATTACCTCCATTTTTATAGAATTATTTCTGGCAGAAGTGTTTTGCAAATGTTGATAAATATTAATTTATCCATTTCTTAGCTGTAACGGCCGGTTAGGGTCGAAAAAGGGCTTCATCATTTCCGGCTGTACCCGGATGTTATTTCTCTAGGGCGAAAGTGTAATCTGATCTATTTACATTCGTAGGCCGGTCGCAGCAACGTAAACGTTTGATAAAAAAGTAAACGTTATGCTAAAACAGTGTAAAACCTACGTATTTTAGACACTAATTCACAAAAGTAAAACACCGTCTACTCTTACGAAAATCTGGTAAAATAACATTGCAAATATGATTTTTATAATGAAGATATATTTCTGAATATGATCTGATAAGTAGCAATACAAAATCTTTGATAAAAAAGTTGATCTTAATATGTGCTAAAACCGTCCAAAACAAAATATTTTAGCTAGGTTGTGATTCTTAATAGCAAAAATTAAAAACTCGTGTACGAGTAAGTAAATCAGGAAAACCAATTTGCAAACATTATTTTTATCATTAAAATATGTACTTGCTAGAAAAACTTCGGGTTGAAACAGAAAGATATTCTATTTATCATTAAAATATGTAGCTGCACACGACCTGATAAGTGGCAATATTAATCTTGTATATAAAAGGAGAACAGTTTGTAAATTTAAACAATAGTTTAAGTATGCAATATGTTCACCTTTTATATTTTTTAATATTTTCGTATTTTAGCTATGTTTTGACTCTATTGTAAAAAGAAACCGTGTATGATCAACATGATCAGGAAATGTAACATTGCAAATATTATTTACATGATAAAAATATGAAACTGCACAACATCTGATAAGTGGCAATATGAAAACTTTGATATAAAACACAAACTTTATTTTGAGCTAAAACAATACAAAACAATACGAAAAGGACGTATTTTAGCATTGTTTATCTCATCACAAAACAAAAATCTCCGTATACGGTTATGCTAATTTGGTAATATAACATTGAAAATAGTAATTTTTCATGAAAATATGTTCCTGCAGGCGATCATATACGTGGCAATACAAAAAAGGTGAACATTTTGTATGCTAAAACATAAAACTATACGTAAAGAAAGTACATTAGATATGATTTGATTCTGAAAACGAAAAAAAAAACAAAACAAAACAAACAAAAGCCGATGAACCAATATGTAAATAGGGTACAAAAACATGTACGGGCATGTAAAATAACATCTTCGGTTACGTAAATCTAGTAAAATGATATTGCATATTTTATTTCTAGTTTAAAAATGCTTACCTGCACATAATCTGTAAAATAGCTTTGTCGAAAGTATTTTTGTAAAATAGCTTTGTAAATAGTATTTTTATCATAAAAATATGTACCTGTTAAGTGGCAATACTAAAATTTTTGATACAAAAGGTGAATTTTATACATGCTGTGACGTGGTATGCCACCGAGAGAGGAAAAGGGAAGAAAAATTCCCCTACCCTCTGTGTTTGAACTAACAAGTCCCAAGACTGACCGTTAAAAGGGAGATATGAACTAAAGTCAAATTACTTGCACCCCATGACCTATAATCGGTTGGACAGAGAAGGGAATGTAGGTCATTGAGTGGCATGACCGGATGAAATAGAAATGAGGAAGAAAGGGGCCAAATTATTGGCCCGAACCTTTAGCGCCGAAAAATAGTACCTTTTCGCCAGAGGAAATTTGGAGAAGGATCTTTAGTATTAGGACTGAGGTCGGCGTGAAAAGACGAGCTGAACTATAGCCAAAACTCCGGGCTCGCTCGCCCGCAAAAAGAATCTTTAGTTATGGACAGACATTGGTAAGAGATGGACGCCAAGTTAGCAAAGCTCCGGGCAAGAGTAGATCAGAATCTTTGAACAGAAGATAACAGGCGCCTTCCGCCAGATTCTAGAGAAATGCCGCTCGCCCGTAAAAGAAAGGAACCTGAGGAGTAATCCCTTCGAAAAGATAAGTACAACTTAAACTGTTTTTCCTTCTACCCTTTCTAAATATTGGAACTTATATATATATATTCAGAAAAGGAAAGAAAGAAACTGAAAAGATTTGTTTCCTCAACCGTAAATGAACGAGGGGACTTAGATACTTTCTCAAGTAAAAGAAAGAAAAGTATAAAGAAAAGAAAAGAAAAGAAAGAAGAAAGAAAGATAGATAGAAAAGAAAAAAGAAGAGACCCATTTGTGTTTAACACTGCCTACCTGGTAAAGCCGATAGTTTAAAAGAAAAGAAAGAAAGAAGAAAGAAAGAAAGAAAGAAAGAAAGAAAGAAAGAAAGAAAGAAAGAAAGAAAGAAAGAAAGAAGAAAGAGAGACATTTGTGTTTAAGACTGTCTGCTGGTTTAATATAGCCGACACTTTAAAAAGAGAGAAAGAAAAGAGAAAGGAATTGTTTCTTAAATCTCATAATTATTTGTTTGGTCGTCGCTTATTAAAGCCTTGTTACATTTTAAAATGCTCCCTCGTGTTGAAATCTATTCGTTATGTTGTTTATCTATCGAGTTGCCTTCTTTTGCACATTATCTTTTTCAGCTTCGTATCGCTTTAATTTATTCCCACTTAATGTCTTATTCGCCTTAAAAACATTACAAGGGAATTTTGGAAATTTGACTACAGTGTAATATATTTTGTTTTAACCTAGAAGTCCATGCTTTCCGTTATCCGAGGGGGTAAGAAAACGAAGGACCTGGTGGGGTATGTGAAAGTGAAATTGGAAACCCCCTCGCCAGCGTCGAGCCCCAAATTAACCCCCACATTATTTGCCAGACTGCCCCGACGTCACATGTGCATAAAATAAACTCTCGTCCTGAGATAAAATATTTATGCAACGTTACAATACTAAAAGAGTCCAAAACCTACATATTTTAGCAATGTTTTGACTGTATTTTACAAAACTAAAGAACGCTTGTACGGTTATTTACAAATTTTGTTGAAAATGAAAAAATGTTTGCTTGAATTGGTGTAAGGGTTCTCCCCCTTTTTTTAGCGCGAGCTGAAGCCTTTGTGTGGCTCTCTCATTTTGCTTTGCGAATTTTTGTTTCTGCCTTCGACTTTTGGCAGTTTTTTTCTTGAGCAAGGTGGCTCAAGCAAAACAGGGTCTTAGGCTAAGCCTTTCTTCTTTACAGAATTTTCTATTGTTACTTGTTGAAACAATAAGTCTACTGCAGGCTATTTGTGATTTTGTTATGTTGTCCTTTTCAAAAGAAAGTTGAGTCTAAAGTCTGGAGGCGGTATTATTGGACCTTTTGCCGACAAAGGAAGCTGTTGGCCTGGTCAGAAAATGTGGTAAACCCTACGTAGGCTCAACAAAATAAAAGTTTCGAGTGGAAACAGAAAGATATTCATCTTAGAAGAGGAAACAATGGTCTGCTCGGAGTTCATTAAAGAAATTGTAAACTTCGTTTTTAAAAAGTCTACTTGAAGAACACAGTTGTCCAGTTTGATTCTACACAAGAAGGAGACGCCGAGAAGAATGAACGCTAAAAATTGGCTTCAAAATGAACTTTTTTTATCATTAAAATATGATAAGTGCAATATTGATTTTTATATAAGTAGCAATATTAATCTGGTACATAAAAGGAGAACAGTTTGTATATTTAAACAATAGTTTAAGCATGCAAAATGTTCCCCTTTAATTGAAAATGTGCGTATTTTAGCTATGTTTTGACTCTATTGTAAAAAGAAACCGTATGTGGGTATGTTGACCAAGTAATGTAACATTGCAAATATTATTTACATGATAAAAATATGAAACTGCACAACATATGATTTGTAGCAATATGAAACTGTTGATATAAAACACAAACTTTATTTTGAGCTAAAACAATACAAAACAATACGAAAAGGACGTATTTTAGCATTGTTTATCTAATTCACAAAACAAAAACACCCGTATACAGTTATGTTAATTTGGTAATATAACATTAAAAATAGTAATTTTTCATGAACATATGTACCTGCCGGTGATCATATACGTGGCAATACAAAGAAGGTGAACATTTTGCATGTTTAGCGCTAATTTTTGTTGTTTTTTAGCGAGTGAAATTTGTTTGTGGTTTTTAGCAAGGAAAAGTTGTAACGTGCGTGTGTGTGTTTAACTTGTGTTGTTTCCACGCTAAGTTTGTAAGGTACTCGCTAAAGTTTGTTGGGTATATAAAGGAGAAGGTTCAAGATGTCGAAGTCGAAATGTGTTTTTAAGAATAGTTTTTATTTGCTGCATGGAATATTTAGGTTGCTGTTTGTGCTGCAAGTCTCGTAGCGAGTAAGGAGACGAAATGGAGTTTTGAGAAAGTTGAGAAAGCAGCGCGTATCTTTGGACGTGCGAGGGATTGTGTTCGCTGTAGTTTAGCGAAAGTCTTGTTGGCCGTTGGAGGAAATAAACTTTGGAGTCACCGTGAGTTTTGTGTGTCTGGTGATTGGGGGAGAGGCGTACGTTGTCTCCGTTAAAGTGGCCCAGAGGTGAAATGAGAGCTAGGTGTCGAGAGCGGGATTAGGCATCAAATCGACATAGCCAATTTTGGGGGTGACATAAAGTTGTTCCTGTGTGTGGCGTGTTGAATGTATCTAATTCATATTCAACGGGGATTCCTTGGTCTAAGAGAAACATAGACGCAAGGAATCCATAAATTAGATAGGTTCCCTCATGTGTCCATGCTGTTGCTGCTATTGAAGAACGGCCAATGGGACGTCTGCACTGGACGGCGTTGTTCAGCCAAAGAGGCTATGTTTGGCAGCTTACCCAATTTCTGCTGCCCGGAAAAGGAGGTTCGGAATGAATTGGATAAATCATCCTGATTGGGTGAAACTATGCGTCGAATTAAATTGCGCGCCAAACCAAAATACCTTTTGCTACATATGCTAAAACATAAAACTATACGGAAAGAAAGTACATTAGACATAATTTGACTCTGAAAACGAGAAAACCCTATGAACCAATATGTAAATAGGGTACTAAAACATGTACGGGCATGTAATCTTGCAAAATAACGTCTTCGGTTATGTAAATCTGGTAAAATGATGTTGCACATATGATTTCTAGTATAAAATATTTTCCTGTACTCGATCTGTTAAGTGGCAATGATAAATCTTTGGCATATATTGTACCAATGTTTTGACTCTATTTTACATTACAAAAAAAACTGTATATGGTTATTTTACCAGAAATATATGTATCTGCACATGATCCGATCAATGTAGATAAAAGGTGTAATTCATGGATGCTAAAACCATAGAAAATTACACGAAAAGTACGAAGTAAAGTTATGTTTTCACACTAAATCACAATGCAAAAAATAAATTTGTGTACTTGAATGTAAATGTGGTAAAGTAACATTCAAAGAGCAATACGTAAACGTTTGATAAAACAGTGCAAAACCTACGTACTTTAGCTACGTTTTGACTCTAATCCACAAAACTAAAAAACCGTCTACCGTTACGAAAATCTGGTAAAATAACATTGCAAATATGATTTTTATCATGAAAATATATTTCTGCATATGATCTGATAAGTAGCAATACAAAATCTTTGTTAAAAATGTTGATCTTTATACGTGCTCAAACCGTCCAAAACAAAATATTTTAGCTAGGTTTTCACTCTTATTTACAAAAATTAAAAACTCCTGTACGAGTAGGTAAATCAGGAAAACTAATATGCAAACATTATTTTTATCATGTATTTGCACCAGATCTGATCAGTGGCAATACAAAAACCTTTGGTAGAAAATGTAAAAGTTTTATGAGCTAAAACAACAGAAAACTATAGGAAAAGTACGAAATCAAGCGATGTTTTAAGTCTAATTCACAAATCAGAATACCTATGTACGGCTATGTAAATCTGGTAAAATAACTTTGTAAATAGTATTTTTATCATGAAAATATGTACCTGTGTTGCGGAGCCGATAAGTATGTCGACCCCGCAAATGAGTTATGTGAATGAGAACAGCCAAAGCAATATGAAGGAACAAAGGCGAGATAACAATTATAACAAGAGACAATTTATTTATCGTATTTTACAAGCGTGTATGTAAATGTCCGTGGCGGTTGTATGTAGTCTTCAGCTAGGATGGGTTACGTCGTTAGCTGGTATAGTCGCGTTGTAGATGTTCGCAGCTGGACGTTCGACGAGGGTAGCTGGCGTAGGTCGAGTCGTGGAGATACAGCTGGATGTTTGATGCTGGTAAGCTGAGATTCGGTCGGGTCGTTGGATACCGTTGGATAGTCGTCGCGGGCAGCTGAGGTCGGTCGAGGTTGGTAGATCGATATTCCCGGTTATGACGGTATGTTGGGTTAACCAAGGGTGTGTCGATCCGGCTGCTGGCTCGTACGGCGGGTCGTACGTGAGCCAGATGTTGCAGTGGTAGAACAGTCCGTAACAGCGAGTCGTTACGTGGACTGCGTTGTACCTTGAGAGAGCGTCGAGGTCGAGGAAAGGCTAGGGCTTTGCCGGGCCCCCTAGCCGTGCAGACGTGTCGGACGGGAGCGAAAGCTTTGCCGTGTCAAAGCCGTGCGGACGATGGCTATGGCTAGGTTCGGGCCAAAGCCGTGCGGACGTATCGGACGGGAGCGAAGACTTTGCCGTGCCAAAGCCGTGCGGACGAATCGGACGGGAGCGAAGGCTTTGTCGGGTCAAAGCCGTGCGGACGAATCGGACGGGAGCGAAAGCTTTGCCGTGTCAAAGCCGTGCGGACGTTGGCTATGGCTTGGTTAGCGCCAAAGCCGTGTGGACAAGCGGACAGGAGCGAAGGCTTTGTCGTGTCAAAGCCGTGCCGACGAGCGGACAGAAGCGAAGGCTTTGTCGTGTCAAAGCCGTGCGGACGAGCGGACAGGCCAGAAGGCCGAGGCTAAGATGAGCGTTATCTTAGCGCTGCGCAGATAGAGAAGCAGTAGCTAAAGGCTGGACCGTGCCATTAGCGCTGCGCAGCTTATCGGACAATTGGAACCAAGCGAGGGTAAGACCGGTTGGTCTTAGAATCCGTCTTCGTGTTTGCCACCTGGCCGTCTATTTCGACTGGTCATTACTGACCGCCAGAGATGCTCTGACCCGCAGACAGGGAGCTCTTATGGTCCTAAAATGGACATTTGTGCATACCTATGTAGGTGGAAGAAAGGCAGATCTACCACGAGCAGTGGGACCAACGCCGGAAGGTAAGGTGAATGCAACCCCACAAAATGCAGGATTCATCCTTAAATGAGCTTTGCCAAGAGCGTGCCGATATTTATCGCTGCCTCCCACCAGACACGACTTGACACAAGGTCAAAAGCCCGAAGGCCGATTAAAGTGGGGATAAAGGGGAGAGGAGGTCGGGAACGAGCCGAGACTCGAACCCTGCAGGTCAATGCTGCTCATCGGCTCACTTAGTGCAATGTGAGCCTGATGAGGCAAGCAGTTTCACGAACCTAAATGTGAGTCCGGGCACGTATGCCAGTTTACGGCTTAAACTAGACGCTTGGTCTAGTGCCGTACATGGGTGACAAAGGAGACAAAAGTGCAGCTCTCCCACCCGAAGGTAGCCTAGTCGAAACTAAGTGCCTAATTAAAGGCCCCAAGTCTGCCATTGTTCCTTTTGCAGAGCCCCGCTCCGGACCGAAGTCCAGAACCGTCTCCGGGGCTTCGCAAAAAGCTAAAAGCCAAGAGCTCGCCGATATTTGTCGCTGCCTCCCACCAGACACGACTTGACACAAGGTCAAAAGCCCAAAGGCCGATTAAAGTGGGGATAAAGGGGAGGGGAGGTCGGAAACGAGCCGAGACTCGAACCCTGCTGGTCAATGCTGCTCATCGGCTCACTTAGTGCAATGTGAGCCTGATGAGGCAAGCAGTTTCACGAACCCAAATGTGGGTCCGGGCACGTATGCCAGTTTACGGCTTAAACTAGACGCTTGGTCTAGTGCCGTACATGGGTGACAAAAGAGACAAAAGTGCAGCTCGCCCACCCGAAGGTAGCCTAGTGGAAACTAGGTGCCTAATTAAAGGCCCCAAGTCTGCCATTGTTCCTTTTGCAGAGCCCCGCTCCGGACCGAAGTCCAGAACAGTCTCCGGGGCTTTGCAAAAAGCTAAAAGCCAAGAGCGTGCCGATTTTTGTCGCTGCCTCCCACCAGACACGACTTGACACAAGGTCAAAAGCCCGAAGGCCGATTAAAGTGGGGATAAAGGGGAGGGGAGGTCGGGAATGAGCCGAGACTCGAACCCTGCTGATCAATGCTGCTCATCGGCTCACTTAGTGCAATGTGAGCCAGATGAGGCAAGCAGTTTCACGAACCCAAATGTGAGTCCGGGCACGTATGCCAGTTTACGGCTTAAACTAGACGCTTGGTCTAGTGCCGTACATGGGTGACAAAGTAGACAAAAGTGCAGCTCGCCCACCCGAAGGTAGCCTAGTGGAAACTAGGTGCCTAATTAAAGTTCCCAAGTCTGCCATTGTTCCTTTTGCAGAGCCACGCACCGGACCAAAATCCAGAACAGTCTCCGGGGCTTCGCAAAAAGCTAAAAGCCAAGAGCGCGCCGATTTTTGTTGCTGCCTCCCACTAGACACGACTTGACACAAGGTCAAAAGCCCGAAGGCCGATTAAAGTGGGGATAAAGGGGAGGTCGGGAACGAGCGGAGACTCGAACCCAGCTGGTCAATGCTGCTCATCGGCTCACTTAGTGCAATGTGAGCCTGATGAGGCAAGCAGTTTCACGAACCCAAATGTGAGTCCGGGCACGTATGCCAGTTTACGGCTTAAACTAGACGCTTGGTCTAGTGCCGTACATGCGTGACAAAGGAGACAAAAGTGCAGCTCGCCCACCCGAAGGTAGCCTAGTGGAAACTAGGTGCCTAATTAAAGGCCCCAAGTGTGCCATTGTTTTTTTTGCAGAGCCCCGCTCCGGACCGAAGTCCAGAACAGGCTCCGGGGCTTTGCAAAAAGCTAAAAGCCAAGAGCGCGCCGACGAGTGTTGAAAAGGGCATGTTGATATTATGAAGGTGCTGTGACACACCGCTCTAGCCGCGCGAATATAAAATTCTTTGATAAAAAATGAGTGTAGCCATTAAGTATTTTCTTTACGCTGGCGACGACTATTAGTTCCAGTTTTATCACGTTTTTTTTTGGCCGAAGTACTTTGTAAATATTGTTAATTTTAATTCATCCTTTTCTTTTAGCTGTCACGAGGTGTCAAGGTCGTTAGAAAGAAAAAGGGCTTAGTCAGTTCCGGCCGTACCCGGATATAATTGTCCTACAGCGGGCGTGTAACTTGATCCGTTTATGTTTATCGGCAGGTCGCGGCAACTGCATATGATCTGTTAAGTGGCAATACGAAAAATTTTTTTATAAAAGGTGAAATTTATACAAGCTAAAATAGTCCTGCCTATTTTAGCTATGTTTTGACTATAATTCACAAAACTAAACGACCCTTGTACTGGTTTTGAAATCTATTAAAAACATTGTAAATAGTATTTTTATTATGATCTTATGTACCTGTACCCGACAAGATAAGTGATATAAAAGGAGAACTTTTTAATATAAAAGGAGAACTTTTTGTATAAGAGAATAATAGGAAACCATACGAAAAGTACGTAGTTTAGAAATGTTTTGAGTCTTATTTATAAAACTAAAAAAAAACCAACAAAAAACGTGCACGTGTAATCTGGTATAATAACATTGCTTATAGTGATTTAGCGAGAGGTTTTTAGTCAGAGTTTTTGTTGTTGTTAGCGAGGAATGGTTGTAACGTGGGTGCGTGTTTACGTTGAGTTGTTTCCTCGCTAAGAGTGTAAGGTCTTTCGCTAATTGTAGTTAGGTATTAAAGGAGGGATGAAGAAGGAGATAAGATGCCGAAGGTCGAAATATTTTTATGAATAGTTTTTTTTTGCAGCATGGAAAATGTAGTTTGTGTTTGTGCTGCAAGACTCGTGGTGAGTAAGATTGTGAGTAAGGAGACGAAATGGCGTTATGAGAAGTTGAGAAGGTTGAGATGGCAGCGTGCGTCGTCGGACGTGTGAGGGGTTGAACTTTAGAGTCACCGTGTAGTTTCGTGTGTCTGGTATTTTGGGGGAGGAGAGTATGTGTTATCTCCATTGATGTGGCCCAGAGGTGAATTGATAACTAGTGTGTCGAGAGCGGAATAAAAGCATCGCGTTGACATAGCCAATTTAGGGATGACATAAAGTTGTGCCTGTGCGAGGCATGGAATGTATCTAATTTATATTTAACTGGGATTCCTTGCAAGGAATCCATAAATTAGATGGGTTCCCTTGTGTGTCCATGCTGCTGCTATTCTAGAGCCGCAGTGAGACGTCTGCACTGGGCGGCGTTGTCCAGCTAAAAAGATTGTTATTGCTATTGAAGAACGGCCAGTGTGACGTCTGTAATGGACGGCGTTCTCCAGCCAAAAAAGTGTTGCTATTGCTAGTGAAGAACGGCCAGTGTGACGTCTGCACTGGACTGCGTTCTCCAGCCAAAGAGAGTGGGTTTGGCAGCTTACCCAATTTGCTGCCCGGAAATGAAAGGTCTGGGATGAATCGGATAGGTCATCCTGATTGAGTGAAATTAAGTGTCGAATTAAATTGCGCGCCAAACCAAAATACGAAATTTTCTTTCCCCTACAGTGATATAAAAGTTGAACCTTTTGCATGCTCAAACAGTGGAAAACTATACGAAACTAAAAACCCGTGTACAGTTATGTAAATCTGGTAAAATAACATTGAAAATTGTATTTTAATCATGTAAATATGTACCTGTACACGGTCTCATAAGTGGCAATCCTAAAACCGTTGATATAAAAGGTAAAGGTTTTGTATGCTAAAACAATAGAAAACTATACGAAAGCTCTGTATTTCAGCTACGTTTTCACACTGATTAAAAAACTAAAAATTCCCTGTTGGTTATGTAAACCTGGTAAAATAGCATTGAAAATTGTATTTTTATCAAAAAAGTATGTACATGTAGACGATCTCATAAGTAGCACTGTAGGGAGCGAATAGATAGATTAAAAAAAAAAAAAATTGAATTAAAAAACAAAAGAAAACTATTAAATTTGCAGAAACTCCCAGAGGTCTCTGACCGGAAAAATTGACGACGCATGCGTAAAGAAAAAAAATCAACCTCCCGACAGTGGGGAACAGGCTCTTTCTCTTTCAGGCATTGCTGACTGGTGTCTGAGCCCCACGCGTAAGTCTTTGGACTAGGCGTTGGTTAGTCCCTTTCACCCAGTAGCATCTCTCTCACAGTTAACAGTATGCCGGAATATAAAAGACTACGAAATGGTACTACAAACTAAAGCAACTGGACTTTGACAAACTTCCAAAAGAAACTAACCCTTATGGAAGCTTTAAATACCAAATGAGGACAAGCATATGCAAGAAACGATTAACGTATTTTAGTCACCTTAACTGGGGGATTCAACCATTTCAATTGTATTCAGGGAAAACTCCCTCACCCATGGAATAGTTGTTGAACCCAGGAAATAAAGGAAAATATAAAAGAAACGTCTTCGTCTCCTATCTGTCTTCTTTTGTATAATTCTTTTCGGGACTTTCTTGGGCAAGTCATTTCCCGACTAGCCAACGTGTGGTAAAATAAAATAACCTAATAATGGAGTCAGATATCAAACGGCAACACAGCTTTGCCCATTGCCTTTGACCTTCAGTCTATCATAGGCTCTGTGTGTGTGTGTGTGTAACTAACACGAATATTATGGTGAAAGACTTAATATTAAAAGTGACCTGTAGACTATGAATGTATTTTAGGAAGACGTGTTTTTCCCACGTTGGTCGTTTGTCTCTTTCGGGATTTGATGAAAAGTCTGAGGCTGTGTGCGAGACTGGAACAAGTCCAGCTGAAAAGACAGAAGAGGAAAGAAACAGGTCGCAGAGTACATACGCACCTATGTTGCTGTGTGTCACTTGCTGGCAAAGCCAAGCTATCTCTGGAAGTCAAAATGTAAGTGAGTGAGTTATTGAGTTTATGTGGCTAATCCTTGTCATGTGATCGGCTCCAAATGCGCGGGATAAAATCAAAGGCGCGGACGTAGTTGTGAGCTCAAATCACGTAATTTTCCTGACTAATAGGTTCTCGAAACTAATTAATTTAGCGACGTCCACCATATTTGTTTCGGATACGAGTGAATCAGTTGTACATATTTTTATTTTTTAAGTAGAGGAATTATATTGTGAATTGAATTACCACGACCAGAAAATCCGCCGAACACCTACGCACAATATACGGGAACACTGAACAGCTGTTTCGACCTTTTAGGTCTCATCAGCAGTGTATACCGTAATCTCCACCACAGGAGATCGAACCAGCGACCACAGAGTGAATCAGTATCCTATTTTCTAGAATTTTCTTGTATCACGGCCATTTTAAAAACATAAGAGTGTAAATCCTATATGCTAAAACAAAAAAAAAAGAAGAAAAACAATACGAAAACTAAGAATTTTAGCTTTGTTTAAATTCTAATTCGCAAAACTAAAAACTGTACGGTTATATAAAACTGCAAACAATACAAACCCTATGTACTTTAACTATGTTTTGAGTGTAATTCACAAAACTAAATAACCCGTGTAAATTGTGGTAAAATGATATTCCAAAAAGTCTTTTAATCATAAAATATAATATAAAAGGTGAACTTTATGTGAGCTAAAACAGTGTAAAACCTACGTATTTTAGCTATGTTTTGAGATACGTGTATTTAAATCTGGCAATATTCAAACCGTTGATAGAAACGGTGAACTTTATGCATACAAAAACAGTTCAAAACCTACTTGTTTTGGCTATGTTTTGACATAGGTTTATTTAGATCTGATAAATAGAGTTCTTATCATGAAAATATGTACCAATACACCCTTCTACGGTTATATAAATATGGTAAAATAACATTATATATTTTATCCTAAAAATATGTACCGGCATATGATCTGAAAGTAGCAATACTAAAATCTATAATAAAAAAGGTTAACATTATACATGCTAAAACATTGCCAAACCAACGTATTTTGTCTTTGTTTTGACTTTAAATAACAAGACTAAAAACCCGTGTGCGTGTATATAAATCTAGTAAAATAACATTGCAAACAGTCTTATACAATCTTTGTTTCCAATTCTCCGCGGAGATACCTATCTAACTGGAAACAAAGACTGTATAACCACAGATATTCTTTCTCCAGTCCGTGACAAGGGACCAAACCGCCTTATCTAAATATTTTTTGAACCTTAGAATCAGGGGTTAACCCCTCAAATAAAGTGGAAAATAGGCAGTCTTCAACTGTAAATAGCTTCAACAGCAGATATAACTTGTGTATCGAAGAAAAATTAGTATAATTAATTCTAAGTCAGACGACTGCTTAAGCACGTAACGAACTGGTGTTTAAATTCAGACAATCAAGAGAGGGTCCTACTCAAAACAAAAACCTGGATATTGATTTTGGGTGAATTTTATTGGAAAAAATAACATTTACTTCAGTTATTAATGGTATAATGTTAGGTAGGAAAAGAGATTTTTGGAATCTTACGATTTAGTTCGTAATTAAGATTTTTGAATTTTTAGAGTGGTTAGTTCTTTTTTACCATATTCGGGTTAATACGAGCGTAGACAGTACAAAAAATTAGAGGCACCTGATGAGTGCCGAAAAGGGTTTTTTGGAGGAAAATGATAGCCCTAATTAACACATTTGCCGGCCCATTCATGCAATACTGTTGTGGTTTGCCGAACACTATTTAGTGTTACAGATATCACCATCCATCAAAGAGCATGCCACAATCACCAAAATACTGCACTCGCAATGTGATTCCAAGATCTTCAGAAAAATGGGGTTGGAGCAAGGGTAAGGGTACGAAAAAAAATTGGGGTAGGAAAGATCTTGGAGGCAAACAACTAGATGACGGGGTCAATGACTCACAACATGGTGCTAACTAGGGATGTGTAGGAGACAAAGTTACTTACTTACCGAAGGTAGGGCCCCGAAGGACCCAGACCAGCGCCGCCATGCGCAGGAAGAGGAGGGAAGGATGACTCCAACGTTGCCCCCTTTCGTGCGACCAGGGTCGCTGTATAAACACACCTTTTGTTGAATGTTATACAGTCCAAGGATTTTCTATCACATCTAATTTTGAACCTAAGCTGATGCCGAAAGAATAAAATCAGATCACGATGAGAAAAGTTTACATCGTCATACAATCTCTTCTTTCGTATAGTCCAAATCACCGTTCTAGCTACAGCTAGGATCGCGAAAAACACCACTCGCCTCTCACTTGCACAGCCGTTTATTCTAAGCCACTGCTGCGGCGAGGGTAATCGGGCATGTCTGCCAGACCCGTTTAGTAATTCAAGCGGAGAAGTGGCTACGCGTTCCGTGCAAGCCGTAAGGTGAGCGAAAACTTGGTGGTGTTCTAGAAGCCCGAACATGGCTCACAATTCCAATGCGAGCGAATCACCTCCATCAAACAACCACCTCTATCAAGCAAACGAGAGAATCCGAAGCGGAACCAACCACTAATTTCCGATACTGCTCCTTTCGAGACCGAGAAAGGTCAATGGACACAGGAAGGTTGCGAAAGACCTTACGGCATTCGCAGACAAACGGGGCTTCACCCCTAAGCTCACGTAGATCTTCAGCTTTGGAGTCGAACTTGAGGCGAGGAAAGACGTCTTTTACTTTTCGTCCTCACACCGTGTTCCTCAACAAGGATCGGCCCAAGTAAGCCAGTGGTTCACTGCGTGGACGTTGACAACAGACCTGTCTACAGACCATCGGCCTTCGCTCTCCCCAAAGCATTTTGGAGAGGGATCGTTGCAGCGCCAGCTGAGGACCTTTAGGCAGAGTAAGTATAGACAAGCGGTAAAGAATCAAGCGGAAGATGTATACGGCGCACACCTCCGTCCTGCCCTTTAAGTACAAACGTCTTCGAAGCCAGGTACCCACCTACGCATCTACCTTTGCCTGTATTTCCAACCAGTTTCACTTTTAACTACACTCCCACGAAAGAGTCCGGGCAGGGGAGGGCCACCCTTCAGGCACCCAAACCGCAGACTTTTTCTCTTATGAAAGTTGATATTTGGTCCTGCTATCACTTCGTACCTTCTTCGCAGACTATATGACCAGACAGCGGGACACAAAGACAGTGATATCATCGGCGTACGCAGAGACCATCGCTGTAAGAGGACCAGGGCCGGATTTGCCTTTTCATCCCTAAGCCTTCGGATCAGGAGCTCCAAAGCGAGTACATAGAGGAGATAGGGGTCAACTCTGCCGGACCGATCGCTTGATCGTAAAAGCCTCCGAATGCAACCTGGGTTTATGGTACATCATGCTAATCGATTTGCACAACACCAGTTTGAATCCTGCAGTCTCCAAAACAGTCACCAAAAACCGATGATCCTCTTTATCGAAGGCCATTGTGACGAGGAAATATGACACCCTAATACAATCTCCGGCTTGTGGGGGAAGGAAGCTACGACTAACAAGCCCAGCCGACTATAGTAGTAAGCAGAATAATGGAAAGAGAGGCGTCTCTCTCCAATCCTCTCTTTAGTACAAGCTGAGATGGGCATGGGAGAACCCCACTCTCTATTAGCCATGTATGCGTCAGCGGAGAAGCAAATCTGTGACCATGATTAGCACTGAGGAAGAAACCGCCCCCCAAAAAACAAAAAAACACGTAGTGAATTTTCAAATTACGGAGACTAGTTAGTTGCGATTTGTTCGCCGGAGAGTGAAGACACGTAATTTGGGATATGAAAGAAACCCATATTCCAAAACAATGCCGCGCAGAGAACCCTGAGAGAAAAGAAAGAGCTTCTGCTTTGAATGAACCAGTACTCCGAGGTATAGCGAGCCTCGTTAAACGAATACACAAAGTAAACACTTGTCCACGAGGAAAGAGACAATTAATCTTGGTCTTATCTGAAATAAGACGTGTATCCTTCTACCTTCTATCTTGAGACTTAGAGCACGAGCTTTACCATTAAATTTCAAAGTCCAAAGGAAAGCGGAACGTGTCTATCACTGACGAACTACATTCTCACCTTCCGCCATTAACAGATATTAAATAGGGACCCCGTCCGGGATACAGATATTTTAGTGGAGGCTCCTCCGATATACAGATAGACTTTTTCGTTCCTGACTTTTACCTGAATAGTGTTTTTCTTTGTTTCTTTCTTTGATTCAATAAAAGAATATTGTTATTAATCTTGTTAACCCTAACATGGTAGTTCAGAGTCCTTTTTTTGTTGTGGAAGAATTGTATTTGTCGAAGACCTTGTATTTGTGGGGGAAAGGTAGCCAGTTAGCTGTGTTGACTTTTGATAATTCACCTATAACTTGTCTAGTGGCTTTAAAATGTGTTTGCGCTAGGGAGTTGGTGATATCTGTAACACTAAATAGCGTCCAGCAAACCACAGTCAACGTCTGTGCCCTGCGTTAACTGGTGGACTTGGCGGGAACGAAGCCCACAAGCCCGCTGGGCACATGGCGGCGTAACACCATGGACTGATCTAAATTGATCTGTACGGCTTCAGTACCGTCTAGGATCTCGCGCACCAAGTGAAAATTGTCTTGGATCGATCTTCCCTTCACAGCGTAGTTCTGCTCAGGTCCGATCAGATCGCTGATGACAATCTGCAAACAATTCGCTATGACCTGAACCAAAATCTTTAACTCTGTGTTTAGCAGAGTTATGGGCCTGTAATCATCTAGACCATCCCAAAATGGTTGCTACCTTTCTTCAGCAATGGGATCACGCCCTTGATAACGCTACCAGGGGTGGCTCCCTGGGCGAACAGTGGTTGAACATATCTGTCAGAATAGGCACAAACATGTGCAGCAGCCTCCAGTACACTTCGTAGTCCTTACGATTTGTTGCGGCCGACCTGCTTCAACGCGTCACGGACTTCACATTTAGAAACCAAACCCTCGCAGCTAGCCGCTTCCGCGGAGGAAGTCAGCTTAAGAGTTACGAAACTCCTGAACCAGGCGGTCAGGACAACGAAGAAAGCGATCACAGAAGTGAGCCCGAAAGGCCTCGCGTATCCTATGATTCGACCGTAGCACGTGCCCATACGGGGACTTGATGAACTCAATATACCGATAGGGAAACCTTCGTACTTCTTCCTCACACGTGAATAGGTTACATTTCACGGCTTCGTTGGGAACTCTTTTTAACTTAGATCTAACTACGTAACCCTTATAACGCTTGCTAGCCTCGTGCTCAAGGTCCCACCAAGTGAAATAATATGACCAGGGATTTCCCACTTCCATCGCCCGGGAAAGCTTATCTTCTAAAGATTTTCCGACTTGGTCCTATCTCTATTCAGCTGTTGACCGTACTTGAGGGCAAAATCTCTAATCCCATGATTAAGAGATCTCCACCGCCAATTTCCGGTAACCACCCCGACTAATGCTCGCTGAATTAGGGATTCCAGCCGATCCTGGAAGTCCCGTATCTCCAGTAAGGAGATATTGAACTTCCAGTAACCGACCAGACTAGGCTTATTAGCTAGCTGCTGACTGACCCTTTCAAGTCTATGATCAGTCTGCCCTATATAGTGGAACATGGGACACGTAACAAAATCTGTGTCAGCTCTTGCTGGATTGTTTGGGGGGACCTACTTATCAGCCGTCTACAAATTGTCAGCAAATATTTATAAGCTCACCCGTCAGCAGTAGATTGACCAATCATAAATGACTAAAGCGTACAGGGTGGAAGGATCGACGTATGACCAAACGAAGTAGTCCAGCGGGTTCAGGTCGGGGGAGGAGGGGAGGCCAGTAAGAGAAGGGTACAAAGTCGTAGCACTCCTTCTGAAGCTAAGCCTGGGTCTCTTTGGACTTGTGGGCCGGTGCCGAGTCCTGCTGCCACACCCAGGGTCTGCCACCGGCCACCTAATTGCACCAGGGGATCACCACACTCTTCAGAACATCCAGGTACACTCTGGTGTTGACTTTCAAGCCGACTTCGAAGATGTAAGGTGGCATGATATGACCCTCACTTGAAACCACACCAAAGACCATAACCGTAGCCGGAAACTTTGTTTTCATCACCCTGGGCATGCCCCTGTTATTCGTGGCAATCCAGATTTGCATTGTGAGGGTGCTGGTAATGGCCCTGTTTTCATAATTTGGATCGGTAGAGAGCCATGAGTTGTACAGCGGCGCATCTCCGATCTCGCTCGTTGAACATTGTGTCACTTTCAGACATGATAGAAGGTTCCTATCGCTCTTGGGATTTGTACACAACTGGCCAACTAGTAGATGGTCTGCAACAAACCCCCCCCCAAAAAAAACCGGTTTTCATTGAACAGAAATGGAATCTTGTCGACTTTTCTTGGGCGACAATTTTGTCGTTCCACCCTGTATATGAACAACGGCAGCCTAAAAGCCTTGTTTGTGGAAATTTGTTAAGGAACTGGTGATCCTGTTTCATTGAATATTAGCAGCCTCTTGGGGTCACATAGTGTCCACTATAAAAAGAGCTCTAACTGAAGATTCTTCCTCTTTTTTCCACTCCCACCGCTGTTAGCAGCCCTTGACGGCAAACGTATTTGGTACCTTCAACACCAGCCAGAAGCCAAGAGCGACGAACGCACGTGCTGAGTTAAAAGGAACGCAAATTGCAGGAGTTGGGCGACTGGTTTGAAGTAAGGAATTAAATACAAAAAAAAGGGAGAGAAATTACCTCCTTCCAAATTGAAGAAGAAAAATAGAACATAATATCCAGTATGGCTGAATTTAAAAACCTTAAAGGAGTAAACACTCAGCTGGCCTCTTGCGACCTCCTTAAAAGAAAGATACTTCGGGTCTTTAACTACCTACAGAACGGAGAAAGTTTAACAAAATCTCTATTCCAAGTAGAAAAAGAACGGGTAGAGCTTGGTCGAAAGAGATTGAAACACTTAACTCCAAAATTTATGACTCCTGTATAAAGGCGGACATAGACTTACCAATAAGTGGCTAGTTAGAAGACGAGGAAGCGGAATCAAGTTACCAACTTGAAGTCAACTGTAAACTGGACGACGGTGAGTATTCGCTCACCCAAACCAACCTCCCTCATAGTAGCAGCAGTAGGAATGCGGGCAAGGAAGGAGACCCGTCCATTCTTAACGTGCACACTTATATTCCTCCACTGCAACTACAATGTTCGAAATTCAATGGGATAATGTCTAACAAATTGAATTAAAAAATTTCCTGGCACAGTTCTACAACTGTGTCTCTTCAGTGAGCCAAATAAGGCCAAATTGTCTCTTTTAAAGAGCTATTTGATTAGTTATGGGGCTCAACTAATTTCTCATTTGACTTTAGAGGAGGCTAATTATGAAGTCGCCATAAAATTATTAACAAGAATTTCTGGATATACCTCTAATTGTGAACGAGATATTCAAACAACTACTAGACGCTTCTCCCAAATACGACGCGAATTTCATCAACGTGAAACAATTTTTGTCTGAGACACGTGCGGATTTATCAGAGCTAAGAACATCATATAACCTGGATTTTTTGAGGAAGAAACACTAGAATTCAGAATTATTAGCCACATAGTATTTGCTAAATTACCGACCATTTTCCAAAGGGAATTGGTGCATAATGTTGGCACTGACTCTAACTATAAAAGATATATTCGATAACTATAACGAGAATACTAAACCCTAATAAAAACCAGCAGAAAAAACAATTTTAACCCCGAAAGGAATAATGTCTATCCAAGCAAGGGAAAAAACAATAATCCCAAGGCAGAGTGTAAAAACGTCTCTGCACTGGAAAATTTCACTACGAGAGCGGACAGAATTCCCAGTTGCTGCAAACTTTGCAAAAAAGAGGGTCACCCTATGAGTCGCTGTTCGACATACGCTAGTGCCCAGACTAGACAAGCTAGGTGCAGGGAATCAAACTTATGCACACTGTGTACTAGCACCGGACATAAAACTAAGGACTGCCTAGGGAAGCGGAACAGGTTGCCCTTTAAATGTTCGTTATGTAACTCAAGGAATCATGTAACCCCACTTTGTGACAAGGCGGAAGAGGAAAAGAATTCAGCATTGTCCATTAATGTGCACACCAGCTCTCGCACTCTTAACCCACCCTTCATCCTACCTATGGTATCCCTTTCAGTGTCCAAGGGCAGACAGAAACACAACGTCAACTGTTTGCTTGATACCGGCAGCCAGAGGTCATACCTTTCCAAGGAGGTGGCGGAAAATTAAAATGCAATAAGCATTCCCTCACCTTTTTGGGCACAAAGAAGAAGAGATTAGAGGAGGTTGTACTGGGTATTCAAGTGGATAAGGATCGAACCTTTCACATACCAGTCTTAGTGGACGAGGACTTCGACATAAACCTGAATATTGATAATTTTGGCGAGGTAAAGAAAAACTTAAACTATCTAAAGCATAAATTAGCCTTCACAGATAATGTCAGCGATCATGTACGCGTGCATGGACTCATAGGAGTCGATATAATCCAGTTCATGGACATGAAGATCATCAAATGTATGAATGGAAAAGCCTGGGAATTTCCTACAGGTATCACCCACCCACCCCAGCGGGTAACAGTCATCATTTCCTCTACCAGGAACAGATTGCCCGGGCGAGAGCTAGGAAGAGCGCTCTGGAGAACAATTACCAGACTATCATTACAGGTTATTCCTCCTGTCCCGAGGAGCGAGTAAATTTTGTTTTAAACCCCCCAAAAATTTATCCGGATGCGTTTTCAGAATTTTTTAATGAAAGCTCGGTTAAACATAACCAGGAGAAAATGTTTGATGTCGATTCATTCGGATCCATCAACGAAAATGAATTGGTAAGTGATTACGACAAATCCCAAATGAAAAAATTCGAGGAGTCAATCTATTTCAAAGACAATGCCTACTATGTAGATCTTCCATGGTATGAAGATAAAATCAAAATGGTCCCTTCCAATTACCAAGTGGCGCTCAAGGTACTTGATAAAACAGTGAAGTACCTGCAAAGGAAAAAGTTATACAAGGAATACTACGATGCCTTTTACCATCAGGAAAGGGAGGGAATAATTGAAAGGATTGAAGTATCACCGGATAAGTTCTCCAAATATATAAGAATTCCTCACAAGCCAGTTATCAAAATGGATGAACAGTCCACCACGAAGATGAGACCAGTGTTTAACTGCTCCTTGAAAACAAGAGGTAGTTGTTCCCTTAATGAAGCATCATATCCAGGTATCAACCTGATAAATGATATGCTGAACCTCCTGCTATTGTTCAGGACTAACAAATATGTCTTACTAGCTGACATCAGGAAGGCCTTCCTGATGATCAAATTAAACTCTGAAAAAGATAAGAATCGATTTTGCTTCTTCCTGAAGGAAGGGGATAAAATAATTTGCTTTAGATACAGCACACTGATATTTAGATTCAACGCCAGCCCCTTTATACTCCTATATGTATTAAGGCACCATGCTCAGCAGTTCCCAGACTATCCATGTACACAGATTTTTAAAAACAATTTTTACATGGACAATTTATGTAAGACTGGTAATTCCTAGGGGGAATTGCATCGTCTATACCAGGAGGCAGTAAACCGCTTTGAGAAAGGTGGCTTTGATTTAAGGTCATGCAACTCAAATTGTGAACGGCTAAAGAAACAGATGAAGAAGGTCCAACATGCTAGCGACGTGGAAAAAGTCCTAGGTTATAAGTATAACCCGAAAAGGGACACCTTACAAATCTCGAATATGGAGGTGAACCAAAACGTGAAAACTAAAAGAGGTGTGTTATCCCAAACGGCAAGAGTTTTCGACTCCTTATCTTTTTACACTCCCGTGATGGTGAGAGCAAAGATTTTACTGAGAGAGTTATGGTCTCGGAAACTGCACTGGGATGATGTCATATCAGCTCAATTACAGGAACTTTGGACAGCTTTGGCTTGAGATCTAGTAGACCTGAGTGATCTAAAATTCCCAAGGCAAGCCATCAATCCATCAATCAGGACAGCTCATTAAACTTATGCATTTTTTGTGATGCATCACCAAATGCATACGGATTTGTGGTTTACGGAGTGCAGAACGGGATGTCGCAGTTCATATTTGCAAAACCAAGGTGGCACCTATGAAATCAAAAATATTACCCACCTTGGAACTACTGTCGGCATATTTGGCAGTAAAAACTTTACCGACCTTACTAAAATCATAAGCACAGCATATTTGCATAGCAGTGGATTCCCAAGTTGTTCTGTCATGGTTACTGTCAGAAAATATTAAAGCAAAAAGCCAGTACACCAGAAACAGGTTAAAGGATGTCCACAAAATAATAAGTGAAATCAAACAAGACTTTTTAGTGGAAATACATTTCAAGTGTGAGCCTACTGCGGAAAATCCTGCGGATCTTCTGTCCCGCGGAATTTCCTTACAAAAATTCCAACAGACCTTGCAATACTCGACATATGGTCCAAAGTGGATTGCGGAAACCCCTATAAATTGGTCTAATAGCAACCTCGAATGCTTGAGTCCAAAAAGCAAAGACTTAGTAAAATCAACAGTATTCCACAACACGATTTCAGAGGGAGGGGTATTACCAATCATACCATTTAATCGATTTTCTAAGTTGGAAAAGTTGATAAAAGCTACAGAGTTTGCATTCAGAGTCATACACTAGGCAAGACAACTAAATGCTTCGGACCCAGGACACAATGCAAGAATTCACCTTTTCAAAATAATGCAACAGCAAACATTTCAAAAGGAAATTACCTAAAGGACCACAGAGACACTCCTCCCGACATTGTAAAGAACTTTAATATACTCTTAGATGATGAAAGAATACTAAGAATGGATGGCAGGATAGCTCAAACTTCAATGTACGAGTATGAACAAATATATCCAATTCTTCTAGCCAAGTACCACCCCTTAACAGAACTACTAATCACCGATTGTCATGAGAGATGCAAGCATCTAGGAATCAATGCCACGCTGACAAAGCTAAGGCTTGCTGGATTTTGGGTGCCACAAGCTAGGCAAGCAGTGAAAAAAGTAATCTCGAAATGCTTCATATGCAAAAAATTCAATAACCTAGCATTCAAATACCCCAAAATAACCAACCTACCGAAGCACAGGGTCAATTTTATCAAGCCAATTAAGCAAACCGGGATTGATTACACTGGGCATGTGTGGGTGAAACAGGGAGAAAAATGTATATTCTGATTTTTACTTGCCTAAATGCAAGGGCAGTACACATAGAGCTTGTGGAAGATATATGTCCACAGCTGCATTTGTCCAGGCATTAATCAGATTTTCGAACATTTATGGCGCACCCTCCTATATCTACAGCGACAATGCCATATCTTTTAATGCAGCTCGGTGGGGGGAGATATTGTGGAACACCATGTACATTCTACCGACTTTGAAAATAAATTTAGAAGCTACCAAATCAAACATATTAAAATACCCTTACATTCTCTTTGGGTAGGTAGGACATGGGAGCGCTTGATCCGGGTAGTTTAGTCATGTCTATACAAAAGCATCGGGCTCTCCAAAATAAAATATTTTGACCCTCTGGCCCTGCTCACAGATGTCCAGAATGCCATAAACTCCAGACCCCTCACTTATCGATGTTCATCTGATAGTGAGTTACAAATAATCACTCCAAATTGTTTTTTGCATCCAAATGCCAATAGTAGACTTGTGATGCGATCTAAAATTCAAAATGTGAGAGAAACTGAACCCCGCCCGGTAAGGGCCGACCTCATCGACACCTTGGAGCTACGAGAAAAAATATTAAAAACGTTCCGAGATATGTGGTTTGAAGAATATCTGCTCGGCCTTAGAGAAAATTGCAAAGATCTACATGAGATGAATTTCTCAAACAAAATTTAATTTCTCAAACAAAATTTTTAATCATAAAAATCCCTTGAAGCCCTGGCCTTATTGGCAGTTGGTAGGGGAGTTGAACTCTTTCCTGGAAATGATAACAAGATTCGTTCGGTTCGGGTCAAGAGAGGCGATGGAATGACTCAAACATATTCAATAAAACACCTGTACCCATTAGAATTGTCACTGACCCACGACTACCGCCCTCTCACGCCTGCGACAAAGGGCACGTCTGTCAGTAACGCTGTACCTCGGAAAAGATCATCCCGCTTAAAAAACTGAAAAAATCGCTCCAATGATCCATACTTGTATTATTAATTAAGGATCGAAAAAAAATGAAAGAACTCAAGATGCAAAATATGCGGAAAAAAAAAGTTAAATTCAAATCACAGGAAATCTACTGAGGAATATTATTACCTATTTTGAACAATTATAATATATCGCCATTCTCATGGCTTTCTCCTCAGGCAGGAATGTGTGGAAATTTGTTAAGGAATTGGTGATCCTGTTTCACTGAATATCAGCAGCCCCTTGGGGTCACATAGTGTCCACTATAAAAAGAGCTCTAACTGAAGATTCTTCCTCTTTTTTCCACTCCCACCGCTGTTAGCAACAGGTCCATTCGTAGCAGCCCTTGACGGCAAAGGTATTTGGTACCTTCAACACCAGCCAGGAGCCAAGAGCAACGAATGCACGTGCTGAGTTAAAAGGAACCAGGATCACAGCTAAGTTCCAGCAGGCATTTTATCTGCAAAACTTAACCTTACACCTTATAACCTAACCCTACATAACCTAACCTTACAACCTTACAACCTAAACTTACAACCTCACCTAAACCTCATATAACCTCACAAACCTTACAAAACATATACTTGTACACCTACCACTTATCAGAACATTGAACGCTTTTTTGAACTCTTACATATTCGTTATTTGTTCCATTTGGTGTTTAAAACCCTTTTTATTGTTTGTTGTTTGTTGTATATAAATTTTCTTACAGAAAAAATCGTTCGTCTCCTTTCTTCAAAAGCTGCCACCCATATCCCTACTGCGGTTGAAGTACGGTTTATTCTTTTACAAAATGTAGGAATAAATCGGGCTTTTCGGGGCTTATAAAAATCCTCATATGTTACTTAGATGGCGTACTTTTTATATCGTACGACTGAAAACAGTTTATGGGGCCAGGGCAGCAAAACTTTATTTTGATGGCGATGAATCCAAGTATGAGTTGTGGGAGGTGAAGTTCCTGGGATATCTTAGAATTCAACATTTACATCAGATTATTCTGTTATCAACAGATCAAAGTGATGATATGGGCTTCGTAGTAAAGAATGCTGCCGTCTTCACCGAGCTCATTCAGTATTAGGACGATAAAAATCTGTCGTCAGTAATAAGAGATGCAGGAAACAATAGAAGAAAAGCCTTAATAATATTAAGGGAACATTATTTATCAAAAAGAAAGCCGAAAGTTATTTTCCTCTATACTGAGCTAACATCTTTGATAAGAATGGAATCAGACTAAGGACAGAGAATATTTCTAATGCTTTGAAAGAAATAAGGTAAATTATTAGTGACGGACTTTTAATTGCTATGGTTCTCAAAGGATTACCTCCGAATTTTAAACTCTTTACAACGGTTATAACCCAGAAGAAAACCTTGACTTTTTCTGAATTTAAGGTGTGTTTAAGAAGTTATGAAGAAACAGGGCGCATGTGGGGTAACCCCCACCCCTAGATGAATCTAACAATATATTACAAATGAAGACCAAATTTAAAAAGGAATAAACTTGGGGTACGTACCTATTCTCGCTATGATCATAAGTCGACAAACCATAATAACAATTACCATAGTAGAACAGACTATAAAATTTCCCCCCAGGGAAGATAAATATTTGTTACGTTTGTGGGAAGAGAGGCCACAAAGCATTTGAATGTAAAAACTGAAGGCAAAGAGAATTTTGTCTGAATATACGAACCACTTCTATTTATTAATTTTGACCAAAATATTGAGCCAGGAAACTATTTTGTTGAATTAGCTGACGGAATAATAATATAGTGCTGAAAGAGGTAACGTCTGCATTTACCTATGCAATAGCAAAGAATACGTGTAGATGTATCTTAAAAAGGATTCATATATACCAACTTTTAAACGAAACACTTTTTCAGTACAAGCAGCAACAAAAAAATGGTGCGCACATGAGTTTTGAGCGTGACAACTGCCAATTAATTTACCCTAATGGTGCAGTTTTCAACATATCACAGAGGACATTTGCATTATCTGAAAAATATTGTTTCTGCCAGAAATGCCACTCACGACTTATATATTTGGCATAAAATCTTAGGCCACTGTAACGAATCTGATATTAAAAAGTTACCCAACTTCGTAAAAGGAATGAAGATAAAACCGACACCAAATTATGCGCTTAACTCTAATATATGTATTCAAGGGAAGATGTCTAATGGCAGAAATAAGACTTTGGATTGCAAGGTAGAAAAAATCCTTGCACTTGTACACAATTATTTAGCAGGCTCCATTCAACCCTTTGCAAAAGACGGTTATAAATATGTAATTAATTTTATTGATGACTATTCTGGCCTTACAATGTTATATTTCTTAAAACACAAGTCTGATACTTTGCTCGCTAAAAAGAAATATCTAGCTGATATCGCCCCTTAAAGGCCAAGTAAAATGTTTACGGAAAGATAAAAAGTGAATTTCGTTCCGTGAACGAAATTCACTTTTGAATCTTTTCAACGGTTACTTGTACTTAATAGAATCAAACATGAACAGTCAGCTCCTTATTTTCCGCATCAAAATGGGAACGGTCATGGCAAACTTTATTTTCTACGGCAAGGTGTCTCTTTATTGAGTCAAAATTGCCGCAAAACTTGTGGGTTTACGCATTGATGGCTTCAGCGTATGTTAAAAAGCGTTGTCATTATAAACACAAGAAAAAACCCATATGAAAGTTTTACTGGTTCAAAACCAAATTTAAATAAGTTGCATATTTTTGGCACGACTTGTTTTTGTTATGTACAAAATAAAACGAAATTGGATCCTATAATGTTTTTATATCTGAGATAATCGATACTTGCTAGGTATTGATTATTACCAAGGTGAATCGATAATATGGATGATGATTAAAGACAGAGGGAAGACGAACGTCTGCTGCTATGCCTGGTATAGTCCTTTATTGACCAAATCCCCAGATGTAAGTAGGGGCCGTAACCCCTGTGGCATCAGAGGTTATTTTCCTTTTGTTAGTTAAGATATTACAATACTTTCTTTTTTTTAAAATAATAATAACAACTATGACAGTGGTAATAATAATTATCTGGGGAGGGAGTTCATTCAGTCTGTGAAGTGGTTGGGATGCTTGAACCGATGCTTCGGACTTTATGTAGGAGACATCTGTTAACCTGAATGAGAGAAAAGTATGTTTGGTTTTTTTTTTTTTGTTAGTGGTCAAATCTTTTGGGTGGCCGTTTTGTTCTGCCTGAACGCCTGAGGTTTACAGTTGTGTGTTGTGCCTAGTTGTCTTTGGATTCTGGTGGTTTTGTCGTATGTATGTAGCTTTCATCTTCAGATGAGGAGTAATCCTGTAGATTATGTGTGGGGTTTGTTGGCTGAGGGATTTCTTTGAAGAAGCTGGAATTTCTTGTAGTTTGGTTACCCTTGAGTGTGGCGGTGATCATGGATCCCTTTTTCTTTATTATAGTCATTGAGTTAGGTTGGTAAGGTGTGAGAGCCTTTGAGGTGTGGTCACTTTTTACAGTGACTGTATCACCCACCCAGAGATCATTGGGTTTCACGTACGCTTTTCTATCAGCGTATTGCTTTATTGTTCTCTTGGCTTCGGTGTCACGCTCCCTATTGCTAGGGTCTTCAGCAATGGGTGTGATCAGGTGTGGCAGGCGGTTTTTTATGGTCCGGCCAAATAGGATTGTGGCTGGGGGTACGCCAGTGGTGCAATATGGTGTTGTCCGGTAGTCCAGCAGGAATTTGAATAATTCCTGCTTCCAGCTTCGACCTTTATTTAGGGCAGTTTTAATGGACTTTTTTTACAGTGCGCATGAAGCTTTCTGTGTCAGCATTGGCCTAGGGCCATTGGGGTGTTATTCTCCTGTGTCTGAATCCGGTGGTGGAGGCATAGGTTTTGAATTCATGGCTGTTGAATGGTGGGCCGTTGTCCGTTTTGAGGGAGACTGGCACGTCAAAATCGGCGAATATCTTGTCTAAGCAGGGTATGACTGATATTGTTGAGATGGAGTCCAGGATGTCAACAACAACATAGCGTGAGTATTCGTCGGTGACAACAAGGAGGTACTTTCCATTTTGGAGGTGACCAAAGTCAGCACTGACTTCTGACCATGGGGCTGCTGGTAGTGGGGACATTTGCAGTGGCTCTCTTGCCGGTTTGTAGGTACTGATCTGGCAGGTGTGGCAGTTCTCGATGTTCTCGAGCAGCGAGTCACTCGTGGACTAGGTGCTGCAGATGCCGAATTTGGTTTGCGCAGTAAGTTAAGCTGGAGCTAGTCTGCTGTTGGTGCTGGCTGCTTGGTTGTTCAGGAACAGCGGCTGGGTTAAGCTCGACCTGGTCTACAGTTGGCGCTGGCTACAGAGCCGTCGTCTCATGGTATTTGTCAGGAAAGATGTAGTAAGGAGACCAAAAGTGGTCTCAGAAGACAATTCTGAGGTTAGCTCTTAGAACTATTTGATTGTAAGACTTTCTGAGATTAGGTCTGAGAAGAGCTGTTTGAATGAGAGAAAGCCAGCTGTGATTGGTCTGGTTAGCTGTGCTGGGTCTGCGTCTGTGATTGGTTGGATTCCACGTCTTCTGCTTCGACTGGTGGTATGACACTTTCATTTAAGTGTCAAGGAGTTGGCTGGCGAAATTAATTAAATGAAATTAGTTAATTTTATTGAATGATGATTAATTTAATTAAATCATGATAATAAGTATTTTATTAAGAATAAATTCATTTTGGGTGTCCAAGTATTTTTTGAGAATCGTGTATAAAATAAACACCAAGTGATTAAGTACAAAAAAGTTTGAGATCCGATCAGAACTTGTTGACTTATAAATCTGTCCCCAAAAAATAAACATCCGCACACCTACAAGAGCTGTCAAAAGCATAAACAAAAAAATGTATTTTTAAAATGGCGGACAGTTTAGGTTGGTGTCACCAAGTTTGGCACAAGGCCTTGAATCACTAAATCATTGGTCAACCAACCACATTGTCTAAACCAATCAGGGGCAAACCGGGGGGATTGTTACGATGATAGCCATTGGTCGGCAGTCCCCATTGGCTGACCAATCAGAAACTGATTATTCGGGATTCGGGCCATAAATAGACGACACCCAAAGCGAAAAATTGAGTTGGTTCAGGAATTCGCCGCTTAAAGAACCAAATCCGTTGCCATTGCATTCGCCATTTTGACACTGCCTAGTTGCAGTTAAAACTCCGCCAGTCAACAATTTTCACCCCCAGTTCGCGGTGCTTGATGAAAAATTATTTAAACAACTGTGTAAAATAAACGTTTGTTACTGTTTATAACAAACACTTTTTTTCGTCATTTTTCAAAATTTGCTTGGCAACTTTTCTTCTCTCCAACACGAATTCCAACTTTCATCGACTGGACCACATCCATCTTCTCTTTCCTCGGATCTAAAAGCAACGTGGGCGTGGAAAGAAACAGAGAAAGACCAGTCGACACATGTGGTAATCACGAGACCAGCGGCCGACTAGGTGTCGTGAAGCTATAGTACCACAGTGGTAAGGACGCAGATCCCACGTTTGGCAGCTTTGTTTAGTGGTGAGGACGGAGACCCCATGTTGCTGGGTGAGGAAATAGATCCAACTTCTCCTCTAGGCTAAGGCTGGCTACCGAGTTGGTCCCACCTACCAGACGAGTGTGGCACAAAGACTTTTTTTTACGTAGGTTCAGGCACAGAGCCGTAGCCCAAACACACTCAAAAAATGCCTCGGGCCCCGTCAGCATTCCCCTAAAGTCATGTGTTAAACCTAGCCCCTCTAAGGAAGGCTCGAAGATGTCTGTCTCGGCGCGCTTCGACCGACTGCTACTAGAACCAAGACACACCTGACCAGATCCATGTACTGACGAACACGGCTGACGAAGTGTGTCCTGGCTGGGGGATGGACCCCTGAGGCTCGTGTATTTCAGTCTTGGTGCACCCTACACGAATGCTGGCCTACCTGAATCCATGTCACACGGCCTTGACCGACTGCCACTGGAACCAGGACCCACTGATTTTTGGTTGCTGCTTGCTTCATTTATATAGCGTTAGCCACTGCTACTCTTTTGGTTGAGTGAAGTATTTTCTGTACACAGGAAGTTCCCTTGTTATAAGTGATAATGAGATACTTCATTATACTTTGAAGATGAACTTTTAAATATAATGGATTTTATCCTGAGGTAATAATTTTGTCTCTGAAAAGCTAGCAGAATTAACCCCTTTCAAAAAATAGTTTGTGTGTGGGGGGTTTGAAGGTTTTTATGAGGTCAGGGGCTAAGGGCAAGACTGTGTTGCCGTAAGATATCTGACTCCATATTTTGGGTTATATCATTTTACCCCACGTTGTCTGGCTGGCGCAATGCCTTGCCCAAAGAAAGTCCAAAAGAAATATACAAAAAGAAAAGATAGAAACAGATAAGAGACGAAAACATTTCTTCCATACTTTCCTTTATTTACTTGGTGAATGGACTAACCAACGCTACGTCCCAAGACGTAGCGCGGTGCCCAAAAATACCAGACAGCAAAATCGGTGTTGTCGGTCCGACGTCACTACCCGAAAAAGAGGTCGGTTCACAGAAAACCTGAGTATTTATCTCTCTTCACCGGCTCCAAATTCGCCACTCCAAAATCCTTCTAATTTTGGCGCGACCGCTTCCCATTGGCTACTTTACTTTTTATTATTTTCTTTTTTTCTGATTTTTAACCGGATGGATGCGTGGAGCCTTATGTGTGGCGACGCGTTTATACATTTTGTATCTGGCAGCCAACGAGTCAATATCCGGCTGGGAGTTTTACTGTTAATTCCTAAATCCCCACATGTGTTCATAACGTATGTACAATGTTTTGTTGGCCAACGTCACGGGTGACTCAGCGTTTTTTTCCATATTAGGTAATGTAGACGGGTTGGCTATGATTATATAATAAAATGGAGACATTATATTCATCTTGGCTTTTAAAATTTATTCCAGGTTAAATCTGACTTTATTTCTACAACTTCCGATACTAATTATATTTACTTCCTTTACAAAATGAGATCTTATATTTTTACTTAAAAAAGAACCATGTTATACATCCTGCAAGGAAGAAAGCACATCTGCATATGCAAATTTTCTTAAATTACTTAGGGAATTAGACTTCCTTGATCTATTCTTAACTAAACTATTCCGGGCACTTAAGTGCAAAAGTTTAAAGATATTTATTCTTCACAGCAGGATGGGCAGCTCCATCAGATGTTATTTTTATTTGCATTCTTAATGAATTAGACCTCCCTGATCAATTTAAATCTAAAAAATATTCCAGGTGCCTAAATACCAAGAAAACACTTCTTGAGGTCAAGGGAGATCACACACACACACACACACACACACACACACACACACACATATATATATATATTACCTAGAACAAAAAATGAGTTAAACTGCATATGTGCATGTGGTAAAAATGATACTCATTTCAGAGTTGTCTGCCCCTCTCTAGGGGATTGTCCCCCTTTGTTTACATATTTCAAATCGCCATCTTGTATTACACTCGTGCGTTCTTTAAGTTGAATAAAACCTAAATCGCCTAAAGGTATTCTTTACATTCTTATTATTCGCCACAGTGCACACACCTAATTTTTTCTCTTAATAAATATTTTTATAAGGTCTTAGTGAGAATGGATACAGTTTAATGTTACAATTTAGCATTCCCCTTTAAATGTTCTATGCAAGGTATTTTGTGCTTACTTAGTCAGAGGTGGGGCCATATTTTTCATAGGTAATGCAAAAAGCTGATATCAATGTCAAAATTATGAGCCATTTTACAATGATCATAATTGCAAATTGAAACACCATCTCTCCATTTGTTAAGCCTAATAAATGTACTGTCAACATTTTTTGGATAATCTTAATGTTTATTAAAACATAAAAAACATTCTCGGAAAAAATTAATTATAAAATAAAGATCTCTGCCAAAAGACATTTTGAATAATATTTACATTCAAAAATTGTTGTTTTTCTAATAAATGTAAAATCTTGCTTAAATTAAATTTTTGCTTAGAATTAGAATAAATTGGTTAAAGTCATGCATATAAAAGAAAGATCAAAATTAAGATTTCAATCCCAAGATATTAATATTTCTACAGAAAGTTAACTATCTTGCATCGTATTTCATCAGCAAAGAAGTAATAAGTCAATCTATATAACAAAAATACAAAACACTATAGTCCTTTTATATTTTTGTAGTAAACATTTACTTCCTATTATGTTAACTGCACTATTACTTTTGTTTTATCTTTTCTCTCTCTCTCACACACACTCTCTCTCTTTTTCTCTCGGTCTCTCTCCTTCTCCATCCCCCCTCTCTCTCTCCTAATATTCATATATATATATATATATATATATATATATATATATATATATATATATATATAAACATGCAAACACATATACAGGCATAAGATAAAATATTGAAGCTATATATATATATATATATATATATATAGCAAATATATATGGACAGCAGAACGTCAACTGCAACAGAGTATCAACAAAATTAATAAATGGGCAACCATAAATGGATTTAAGATCTCCAAAACAAAAACTCAGTGTGTGCATTTTTGCCAGTTGAGAAAAATGCACGACAACCCTACATTGAAGTTGGACGATTCAGAAATTCCGGTCGTCAGTCAATACAAGTTCCTCGGTATTATTTTTTTCATTCCCCACATACAATATATAAAAGATAAATGTAATAAAATACTGAAATTACTCCGGATAATAGCCCATACAGACTGGGGTGCAGATTTTCAAACATTACTAAAGTTATATAGAACATTAATCCGCTCAAAAATCGACTATGGCTGCTACGTATATGGAGCAGCCAGAAAGTCCTATCTGAAAACATTAAATACTGTTCACCATGAAGGATTAAGACTCATTTTGGGGGCTTTCCGCACATCCCCAGTGGAGAGCCTTTACTCCGAAGCATACGAACCACCTCTAAAACTCAGATTCACAAAGTTAGGTTTACAATATTACAGCAAAATCAAGTCACTACCAACCAATCCGGCTCATGACTGCATCTTTAACTCCAAACACCAAAACCTATTTAAGGAAAAGGAAAAGGCCATAAAAACCTTTGGTCTCCGCATGAAACCCATTCTGGAAAATGCAAATATCTCTATTAAAAATATTCATGATAGAGTACTGCTAAATTCCCCTCCCTGGCTACTTGAAAAGTCAGAGGTAATACTAGACTTAAACAAACTCTCAAAAAAGAAAACACACCCCTTAATATACCAAGAAAAACTCCATAACATCCAAGACAACCTTCCTAATTATCTACACATCTACACAGACGGCTCCAAGGACAACTATGGAACTGGGTGTGGAGCAGTTCTAAACAATAAAACTATGAAACAATCCCTTCCTAAAGAAGCTTCCATATTTACAGCTGAAATCTGTGCAATAAATTTGGCACTTAAAATCATTTCAAATAACAAAGCTAAGAAATTCATTATCTACTCAGACTCCATATCAGTTCTACACTCTATAAAAAACCAAAAACTTGATAACCCTCTAATCGTCAACCTATTAAACAAACTCCACGCCCTAAGACAGAGCAAAAAAATCATATTATGCTGGATTCCAGGCCATATGGGAATCCAGGGAAATGATAAAGCTGATTCATTGGCTAAAGCTGCAATTAACATACCTCCTGAAAAAACCTCCAAACTACCATACACAGACTTGAAACATAAAATCAAACAAATAATCACAAAAAGGAGACATGGCCGGCACCAAGCCTGGGATTTGAGGTCCTTTCTGTAGCAGTGGTAACAGCTAAACTAAGAGAATATCTATTTTGGCAACAAAATGCCCATCCCTCCTGGCATGCACAGATTTCACTTCCTATCAAAGGTCTCAAGGGAAATTGCTTCTTTTGAAAGTGTTCATTATTTTTTTCATTTCTTTTTTAATCTCCACACATCTTCACTCGGGCATGTTCTCCAGCAAGAAGAAGGATATTTTCATTCAGCTGCATACTCCACCAATGAGAATACCATGCAAAATAAACAGGGAATTAGTAGATTAATACTTAATAATATCTATTTATATTGTATAATATTCCACCTGAAATCTTGGTATCTTTGGCTTATAAAAAAAAGGAAAAATGTTTTCTAAAAACATTGGTATATTTGTACTGATAGGCAATACTGCATTTTACAAGGTATGTTAAAAAGTATCAAAACTGAAGCTGTATTGATAAAGGCATAAATGAATCACAAATGGGACATTTAATATACTTATTCAAGCAAGTTTTCCATCAGTCAAAGCATCTTTGAAACTCGGTTTTTGATGTATTCAAATCCTTGAATGAGTTTTCAGTTTAGTAAACCATAAAAAGTCACAGAGTTTTAGATCTAGTGAAGCTTGATGGTTTTGCACTTACACAATTTTTGTGTTTTGAGAAAAACATATTGTTAAATAAGTTTTGAAACTGGTTTCATAATTTTCTCTCCATATTGACTGTGACTTGTCTCAAATTAATCTAAATCTGGCGTTTTACTCATTACAGCCTGAAAACCACAATGCTTATTTCAGGAGGGCCAAAAGCTGTGACCTTGAAAGAACAGAAAAAAGCAGCTAAATTGATAACTTAAATAATAATAACAATTTATTGATAAGACTTCTGATGTTGTTTGCAATCACAAAAAGATGTAATACCAGGGTTAAATGAAGAGGTTTGACCATAGGAACTCATCAAACAAGTGATGATTAAACATTTATGAATACAAAATAGTTAGGGCATACTTCATTTTGGAGAGAATCTGTTCACAGTGGTATTTAGTGTGCAGTGTATGGGTGATAATGTTGGGGAACCATTTAGATAGTAGTACATGGTTCCTATTGAAATTGAGGATGTTGCATGCAAGAAAATTGGACTTCAAATCTTCTGAACACTGGAGATCAATGAGTTCCATCTAGAGTTGTAATAGTACTTCTTCATAGTCAACATTAAAAAGCAAAGAGAAAATTGTGAAATTTGGGTGAAGGGCTGCTTAGATGGGCCTTGAGGGCCACATGTGACCCACAGGCCATGGCTTCAAGACACCTGATGTAGACATCTAGACTCTTGTCTAGATATCAAAACATCATCACTTTATAAGTTAGTTAACTATGTATACATTTCATTTAAATCTTAAAATTTTAAAATTTAAAAAAAGTCAGACTACCATTGATGAACATAGAAAATTCTGTAAAGTTTTACTGGATATGATAAGAGCTTTGTTAAATAATAAAAACAGAAATTATTAATTAACCTCTTACCTATCAGGTGTTTGCCGGCTGAAAACCATATTCAGAATCTTTTGCATGCCAGATCATTATAAATAGCATAGTTCATATTATTATTGAAATCAAGTACAGAACACTTTTTCACAAGAAGTATATTTGTGATAAGTAGGTAAGAGGTTAAGATATTTTTTTAGATAATATTGGAGGGGGAGTAGCTTCCCTTTATTTCTTTAATTTACTCACAGAAAAACTAAGATTACCTAATTTTTTAAAGAAATATCCATTTGTATACCTTTACTCACCTTCACTGAAAAATCCTGCCCCATACAGTATTTACACACCTACATGAACAGTTAAAATTTTCTGGGAAGAGGCCTTCAAACAACACGCGAGTTTCAACTGATAAATATGAACAACAACCGAACACAAATTGCTTCATAAGTTCACTTATGCATACACATATACATTGCTAAAATACGAGAATACCGTTGTAGCAGAAATTCCTTTCATATTTTGGTTTGGCGCATAATATAATTCGATGCATAATTTCACCCAATCAGGATGACTTATCCTATTCAAACAATCTCCTTTCCAGGCAGCAGAAATTGGGGAAGCTGCCAAACACACCCTTTTCGCAGAACGACTTGGTTCTGTACAGACGTCCCATCTGCCTGCTCTTAAATAGCAGCAGCAGCATCATGGACACAATGAGGGAACCTATCTAATTTATGGATTCCTTGCGTCTATTTCTCTTAGACCAAAGGATCCCAGTTGAATATGAATTAGATAAATTCAATACGCCACACACAGGAATAACTTTATTTCACCCCCAAAATTGGCTATGTCGATTGCGATGTCTAATTCCGCTCTGGCACCTAGTGACAACTTCACCTCTGGGCAACATTTTCTGGAAACATTCCGCTTCTCCCTGAAACAACCAGAAACACAAACTCACGGTGACTCCAAAGTTTATTTCCTCAAACGGCAAACATGACTTTTGCTACATACTGCGAACATACTTCCCTCGCACGTCCAACAACACACGCTGCTATCTCAACTCTATCTTAACTCCATTTCGTCTCTTTACTTCTTTCCTTTCCCACGAGGCTTGCAGCACAAATGCAAACTCTATCACCGATGCTGCCATTAAAAAATATCATAAAAACATTTCGACTTCGTACTTCTCTCTCCTTTATTTGCTTTTAAAACTTAGCGAGGAAGTAACCAAACACACACACGCACGTTACAACTTTTCCTCGCTAAATATAATAACAATTTTCCTTGCTAAATCGTGGTACCTTGACTTATGTCACTAATTGTTCCCTGGGGTAGGGGCACAATTCATCAAAACTGACACAAATAAAAACAAATTTCCCCATTTAGATTAATGTAATTTTAATTGTCTGTGTAATAAAAGAAATTAAAATAAATTAATTGCTTGAAACTAGGGAACGAATTAATAAATAAAAAAAATTAAAATTAAATTTTAAAAAAAAGAAAAAGAAAACTATTAAATTTGCCGAAACTCCCAGAGGTCCCTGACGGAAAAAAGGGATGGCGCATGCATAAAGAAAAAAAGGCATCCTGTTGACAAAGAGGGACAGGCATTCTTTCTCTTTCAAGCAGTGAACAGCGTTTTGACGACATCGTTGCTGACGTGTTTGGGCACCACGCATACGTCTTTGGACGTAGCGTTGGTTAGTCCCTTTCACCCAGTAGCAGTTCTCTCTCGATCAGCATGTAGTGAATCTGAAAGGCAAAATCTGCATTAGTGAAGTGTACCAGCAAGGCGGTATGAGTTACATCCCTTAGACAATATTGTCTAAGTCTCGGATGGGCGAGAGAGGAGGAAAGGGAACGCTGAGGGAGTGAACGCGTCGAGGAAAGAGACAGGACAGCAGAGGAAAAAGGCTGAAGAAGAAAAAAGCACTGTTTACTAAGAAGTTGGTTTCACGTGGTTTTGTTGTTGTCAAGAAGGCATACCCTTCACCCTCTTTTGTATATTACATTTTATCAAACAAAAAACATTTTAAATTACAAGCTACTTCGGCACTTTATTAACCATGGCATCCAGGCAATTTGATGTTCGGCTTATCCCCGAGTTTAGCGACGCAGCGACAGATACGCCAATATTGGAATGGTTGAAAGACCTAAAATTAACCTTTGAACTTAGCCAGATTTCCAAGATAGAGGGGGTTCTGCCACAACAACTGAAAGGTGCGGCCCGAGAAACGTACAGACAGCTGTATAAGGAACAATGGGATGACATTGAGGAGATCAAGCGCGCTCTTATAAAAGCCTACGGAACCGATTCGTTCGTGGTTTTCGAACAATTTACTACGCACCGTCTCTGTCCAGAAGAGACCACAGATGCGTTCCTAACGGACTTGCAACGATAGGCACGACTAGTTGGGGAAACGCCGCCAGAATGTTGGATAAAGAGTGCTATCGTCAATGGGCTGCCGAGTGACGTCAAGAGACTCCTCCGATCGTCAACCAGGTTAGAAACCCTAACTTTAAGAGAAGTACTTGAAAGGGTCCGCTCTGTGTTTGGGGATGCCAGGGACGAGCATTTGGCCGCTGTAGCGCGACCTGAGCAGACCTCGCATACCTCGAACATTCTCAAAAGTCGTCAGAGTGATGTCACTTGTTTCAGATGCGGGGGCCCAAACCATCTGGCCAGAGATTGTATGCAGCGAAGCAGTGTTAGACACTGGAAAGAGAGATCAGGTATACGTTGTCATCTCTGTAACAAAACTGGGTATCTTATGAAGAACTGTCCGGGAAACGAAAAACGGGGGCGAGAGGTTAGTGCCACTCTCTTCCCATTCAAATTAAAGGAGGCACTCCCCGTGATTGAAGTTGTGGTTAATAGCAAGAAGCGCATGGCGCTAGTGGACTCTAGATGTTCTCGGTCCCTCGTGACTGAATCGGTGTGCAACCCCTGGAGTGGACAGGCATCATATGTTCTGACAGTTGACGGCAAGACTCTTCGTAGTAACAGCATCAGGACTATCACGCTGGCAGCAGATAACGTAAGCCCCGTGAAAGCTGATGTGCTGCTCGTGAACAGTTCACTGTTGGGCTTCGATATGCTATTCGGAATGGATATTATTAGGATGTTGGGTGGAGTCCGTATAGACCAGTCCGGTAATGTTATCTTCTCTAGGACAGGGCCGCATGCCTGCGCCGCAATCAGAATAGAGGAACCGGTCTTCAGCACTGAGTTCAATGAGAAGATCAGGGCTTGGACAGCGTCATGGAAGTGGTCAGGTAATTAGCCACCCAATAGCCTTGTGAACAAGGTGTCCGAGTATCCTGTGTCTGCTCAAGTTCAACAAGAGTACCGTCATGAGCTGGAAACGTGGCTGAACAATGGATGGTTGCTTCCCTACCCTGAGGAGGAACTCGGTCCCCCAAAGGCCCTGATTCAATTAATGGCCGTAGTTCAATAGAATAAGTCGAAAGTGCGCTCTGTGTTAGACTTTCGTGAACTGAATGGATACGTCGACGCCTACACAGCGCATGCCGACGTCTGTGTGCAGAAGTTAAGAGAGTGGAGAAAGAAAGGCTCCAACGTATCAGTACTCGACCTCCGAAGGGCATATTTGCAAGTGCGTGTGCACAAATCCCTGTGGCCGTACCAAACAGTTATCTTTAAAGGAAAAAGGTACTGCCTTTTGCGCATGGACTTCGGACTCAATGTGGCACCATCAATCATGCGGGCTATTGTTGAGGCTGCACTCTCAAAAGACGATGCAGTCCGGCAGGCAACCTCGGCGTACATCGACGATGTCTTCATCAACGAAGACATAGTTTCTGCAACCAGGGTAAAGCAACATTTGGTTAACTTTGGACTGAAGAGCAAGGAACCAGAGCGACTGCAGAACGGTGCACGAGTGCTTGGTCTAACAGTTCGGGAAAAAGACAAAATGCTAATATGGGAACGAGGGAATGAGGTTCCAAGTGTGCCACAGGTCCTTACTCGACGCAGTGTGTTCTCATTTTGTGGAAAGTTGGTCGGGCACTTCCCAGTAGTTAAATGGCTCAGAGTGGCTGCATCATTCATTAAGAGGAGAGCGGCAGACGTAACAAGGGGTTGGGATGATGAAGTGACTGATGTTCCGTTAACAACAATGATAACCGAAGTCGTCGCGAGAGTGCGCCTAAAAGACCCTGTACGAGGAAAGTGGTGTGTTGATGGCCCTAAGCTCGATGTTAGGGTTGATGCGAGCTCCTTAGCTACCGGGGTGTCCCTGGAGCATGATGAAACTGTCGTGGAGGATGCGAGCTGGCTACGCAAAGAGAGGGACACGCAGCACATAAACTTGACGGAGCTCGATGCTGTGCTGAAGGGCATAAACATGGCACTGATGTGGGAGGCAACCATATTGCATATTCGCACAGACTCCGCATGCGTGCACAAATGGGTAACGGATACCCTCACGGGGAAGGCTAGAGTGCGCACCAGAGCAGTGAGATGCTAATCAGGCTTCGGCTTGATGCACTCGTGAGCCTAGTCAAGGAGTACGGACTGTCTGTGGACGTAGCCCTAGTGAGGTCAGAACATAACCGAGCAGATAGTTTAACAAGAGTGCCACAGTGATGGTTTGATCTCGTCAAAAAAGCAGCTGAGCCTCCGTACTGTGCGAGTGCTGTGTCACCAAGCGAGCATGACTCCGAATGGATAAGGTCTATTCATCACCGAAGTGGCCACCCTGGCGTGAGGCGAACATTGTACTTCATCAGGCAGGTCGATCCCACGGTCTCTAAAGCATCAGTGAGGACTATAGTAAGGAACTGTAAGAAGTGCCAGTCGATCAACCCACCAGCCACGCGTTGGCCGAGGGGGAAGCTGGACGTTAGCGACACCTGGTCTCGAGTGGGAATGGATATAACCCATTACGAAGGTAGACATTATCTATCACTCATTGACTGTGGGGCCTCACGATTCTCAATTTGGCGTCATCTAAGACGACAAGATGCAGCGAGCGTTGTCAGCTACCTGGAAAGTCTATTCTGTTAGCGTGGTGCGCCAGCTGAGATGCTCATTGACTATGACACAACATTTCGCAGCAAGGTCTTCCAGGACTTTCTAAGCGAATGGGGGGTTCTATTGCATTTCCGGTAATGAAACGGTATCATCGGAGCGTAAAACGGATTGCAGCAAGGAAACAGTGTCCTATAATCGAAGCGGTCTATTGGTATAACGTCACCCCTAAGGATAATGTGTTGCCGCTGACTGCTCCTATCAACCTCATTCATCGCTACCACGTCCGACTGAAGGGTATTGATGCCCCCCTCTAGATAAGCCCGAACAGCAGCAAATAAGATATGACGTAGGCGATCTTGTCTGGATGAAGACTCCGAACGGACGTTGTACATCCCCTTATATACGTGGACGTGTTACTGGCGTGATCAGCTCACAGAACGTCCTCGTCAACGGGATGCCCCGTCATGTAAGGAATCTGCGTCCTGTTATAGGCCTGGATACCTCAGAAAGAGGGAGTGACAGTGAACTCTCGACCCAAAGTGCAAGGGTGATCACCATCAACGAAGCATGCGGTGATCCCCTACAAGCAAACACCGCGCAAGTAACGGATGATACTTCTGCAGACGAGTCATTTGAGGAGGAAGTGGTATTACCCCGGAGGAGCGCTAGACGCAAGAGATCCACCCCGGTTTGTCATTTATGTGATCATGAGATCACAGGGTGGTGTAGTGAATCTGAAAGGCAGAATTTGCATTAGTGAAGTGTACCAGCAAGGTGGTATGAGTTACATCCCTTAGACAATATTGTCTAAGTCTCGGATGGGCGAGAGAGGAGGAAAGGGAACGCTGAGTGAGTGAAAGTGTCTAGGAAAAAGACGGGACAGCAGAGGAAAAAGGCTGAAGAAGAAAAAAGGACTGTTTACTAAGAAGTTGATTTCATGTGGTTTTCTTGTTGTCAAGGAGGCATACCCTTCACCCTCTTTTGTATATTACATTTTATCAAACAAAAAACAATTTAAATTACACAGCATTATGCTGAAATCTACAAGACCCACTAATGAACTACAAATTAATCCTTACCGGACTTTGACAGGCTTCTGAAAGAAAACAAACCCTTATGGAAGCCCGAAATACCAAATGAGAACAAATACATGTATGAAACGATTAACGTATTTTTGACACATTGTTGCGGAGCCGATAAGCGTGTCGGCTCCGCAAATTAATTTTGGGATTTAATGCGTGTGCGTGTGTAGTGACAGCCAGAGACAATGAAGGGAGACAAAAGGACGAGATAACAGATACAACAAAAGTGACGTTTTTATTGCCGGAATTACAAACGTGTATGTAAATGTCCGTGGAGGTTATATGTGGTCTTCAGCTAGGATGGGTTACGTCGATAGCTGGTATGGTCGAGTCGTGGTTGTGTGCAACTGGACGTTCGACGAGGGTAGCTGGCGTAGGTCGAGTCGTGGAGATACAGCTAGATGTTTGATGCGGGTAAGCTGAGATCGGTCGGGTCGTTGAATACAGCTGGACGATCGTAGCAGGTAGCTGAGGTCGGTCGTGTCGTTGAATGCAGCTGGATGATCGTAGCAGGAAGCTGAGGTCGGTCGGTACAGCGAGTCGTCGTGGCTAGTTGTTGCAATGCTAGGGCAGTCCGTAACGGCGAGTCGTTACGAGGACTGGAGGCTGTATAGCTGAGGTCGGTCGAGTCGTTGGTTAATCGATGTCCTGGTTTTGGCATTTCGTTGGGTTAACCGGGGGCGTGTCAATTTGGTTGCTAACCCGTAACAGCGAGTCGTTACGTGAGCTAGTTGTTGCAATGCTAGGGTTGTCCGTAACAGTGAGTCCTTACGTGGATTAGATGCTGCGTTGCTAGGGCAGTCCGTAACAGCGAGTCGTTACGTGAACTGCACTACAGAAGCGTCGTGGTCGGTAGCTATGGCTTTGTCGAGCCAGATAGCTGTGCGGGCGTATCGTTTACGGTAGCTATGGCTTTGTCGTGCCAGATAGCTCTGCGGGGCGTATCGTTTATGGTAGCTATCGCTTTGTCGTGCCAGATAGCAGTGCGGGCGTATCGTTTACCGTAGCTATGGCTTTGTCGTGCCAGATAGCAGTGCGGGTGTATCGTTTACAGTAGCTATGGCTCTGTCGTGCCAGATAGCAGTGCGGGCGTATCGTTGACGGTAGCTATGGCTTTGTCATGCCAGATAGCTGTGCGGGCGTATCGTTGATGGTAGCTATGGCTTTGTCGGTAGCTAAAGGCCAACTCTTGCCTTTAGCGCTGCGCAGCCAAATGGACGAGCGGAACCGAGCGATAGTTAAGACCGGCTGGTCTTAAGTGAGTCCTCTTCGTGTTTGCCTCCTGGCCGTCTATTTCGACTGGTCGTTAATGACCGCCAGAGATACTCCGACCCGCAGAAGGTGACCTCTCATAGCCCTTAAAAAGGACCGTAAAAAAAGGTTGAATCTGCCACTAGAAGTGGCAGTGAGGTGGGTGCAACCACGATAACGTAGGACCTGAGCCTCGTGGAGCCGAGTGGCCCCTGAGAGCGTCCGCGTAGACCTCTCTTATTTATCGATGCGTACCACCAACGCTCGAATATGGCACAAGGCCGTTTTTAAGGTGGGTCCGGTTGCAGGGCCGAAGCCCACACGCGTCCGGCAAGGCCAAAAATACCTTCGGACCCATCGGCATTCCCCTTTTTGGGGCGCCTCAGGCGCCAGGCAATAACCCCCCCGAAGGGAGTAAAAGCCTGGTGGGTTGGCCCCCTGAGGCAGGAGGAAAACTCCAGTGACGAGGCACACCCAACAGAACCGCCCAGAGGTAAGACGGCCTACCGAATGCAACCCAAGAACTGAAGAGGGACCTCTGAATTTTTGCCGCCTGAAGCCTTTTTATATGGAAGAAAGGGAACTCCACTTCTGTCGCGCCATGTGAATAGAAAGTTCTTCTACAAAAAAATGGACGCAGAAAATAAGTACTTCTATAGTCCGGTATGGGCTAGCGAAGAGTATTACCTCCATTTTTATAGAATTATTTCTGGCAGAAGTGTTTTGCAAATGTTGATAAATGTTAATTTATCTCTTTCTTAGCAGTAACAGCCAGTTAGAGTCGAAAAAGGGCTTTATCATTTCCGGGCGTACCCGGATGTTATTTTTCTAGGGCGAAGGTGTAATCCGATCTGTTTACGTTCGCAGGCCGGTCGTGGCAACCTTAACTGGGGGATTCAACCATTTCAATGTATTCAGGAAAAACTCCCTCACCCATGCAATGATTGTTGAACCCAGTAAATAAAGGAAAGTATAAAAGAAACATCTTCGTCTCTTATCAGTTGCTGTCTTTTCTTTAGTATAATTCTTTTGGGACTTTTTTGGGCAAGGCATTACACCGACCCAGTCAATGTGGGGGTAAAATAAATTAACCAAAAATGTGGAGTCAGATATTTAAACGGCAACACAGCCTTGCCCTTTACCTTGACCTTCAGCCTCATACCCCACAACATGTCTCAAAAATAATGGTAGGAATAAGAAAATCAAGTTACCATTGTACTGTCTCTCCCAATAGTTATTACATTTGCATATAAATTTCATACAGTAAATATAACCACAATCATGGAACAGCTGTAGGCAAAAATCATAACCTCTATCCCATAATAGTTGTTATATTTGCATATAAATTTCATACTCTAAATGTAACAATTATTACACTGGCCTGCGATGTTTTCAAGGTAAAATATATAATAGCTGATTCTAAGGCAGTTTTTTATGCTGAATCCAAAAATTACACTCAGATGTTTCTCTTTTAGACATGAACCCAGCAGCTGAGCAGACTCCTTTGAAAGAGGTCACATGTCAGGTTGTTATCTTCTAGCTTGAATGCATCATCCCTAGCTGCAACAGTCATGTTTGGAATCAAAGCTATATTCCATATTACCATCTTGCTCAGGAACAGGAAGGTCTGGGCCATGAGGGATCAGATTTATAGCAGAAGGAACTTCGGAGTACCAGACATGATGTTTATTTTTGCAATTTATTCCTTTTAGATTTATCATGTAAAAATAGTATTCTGTAATGTGAGTGTGCCATTTGCTATTGGAATGGCAAATGGCATACTCCTTTTACCATTCCTTCAATCCCTCAAGTTCTCCAAACATGTTTTACTGCAAACATGGGGAACAAATAGCTTATCCTGATTCCCTAGTTTGACTCCAAGGTAATCACGATATACCTTCTTCACAAAGTCAATGATTTTTGCTCGACACTTGGGAAGGACAACATTACCACAGATATAACAAAACCTGGAAGGGATATTCTTACACGTGTGATCCATTATTGGGATTTTCCCAACTTTATATGGTAACAATATTGCGACGTCGGCAAGAAGAAAGAAACACAACACAACTTAAAATGTTATAAAAAAACATACATTTACATAGAAAGAGAGGAAAGAAAATATTGTCCTTGCAAACAGTTGGTTTGCGGGAAACTTATCCGTAAAAGGCGTCCTTTTAACAGTTTGTATTTCCTGTGTCCTTTTTGTTGGGTAGAAGAAAATAGAGCCTTGTTTCTTGTGCTTCAGTTGCTGGAAAAAAAAACTCACACGCGTGTATGGCGTCTAGAAGTCTGAGAGAACAGCGGGCACGTCTTGATTGCGAGGAATCAGCCAAGCAAAAGAGGAAGGGCGTTCGTAGGAAATACCTTCATAGGGGTTTGTAGAAGATCTAAAAAAAAGGTAGCCTGTGATTGGCTGTTTTTCATCCAATCACTGGGCACCTAGTTAGCGACTCCGTAAATAATTTCAATACCATTCTTACAGGAAAAAATAAATCAGCACTCAGCTCATTGTTGACATTTGACATTAAAATCCTTTTAAGCAGACAGGTAAGCCCCGCCCTCTCTGGGTGTGTTAGTATTAGCAAGTTGGGTGGTACACTGTAGTTAGATACACATACAACATTATATGTGGTACTAAACATCAGACATCCACGATCAGCTGAGACAAGTAGAGTCCACAGGCTTTTGAATTAGTGTTATTATTGTGTACATCTTAAAAACCAGACCTGATCAAATGAATGGTATTTTTGAATTCACCATAAAATAGCGATTATTTATTGCTTGATAAGAAGACCGTTGGAAAAATAATTGATAAGAAGACCGTTGGAAAAATTTTTTAATATAGGCTAGTATTATAGTATATGTAATAAATATTTAGACTCATGAAAATTTCGCAGGTTTTGCAAAATGTAAAATTTTGTTGAAATTTTTCATTATTTTTTCTAGTTGAAAATTTGCTGTATAGACAGGATTTTAAGCTCATAACACCAAACTATTTTGTTAGAAATCCACTACTGTTGGTAGATTGATGATTTTTTTAAAATTGAATTTGGAAGTGACTGCATGCATAACATATCATGTTTAATATCATTTACTAAGGTTAGTTTATGTTATAAAGTACGTAGCTACAGCTACAACCCCCTGCGAAATGGTGCGTGTGAAAAACAGGACCAGCTTCGTAGGCTTGCAACGTTTCTGGTAAATAAAGCTCGGACGCATAAACCTACCTACACTACTTTTGAGTTTTCTCTACATTACACTACATACCAGTTCAGTTTGGTACAAAACCAAAAGTATAGGGTACTCAGTGAGAATTGAAATTACTTGTAATGGTCTGCTATCTGTGCATATCTACTTGCATCTGAATGTTTCCGCTATAATGATGCTTTAAAAAGACACAAAAGCAATGAATTGCTTACCTAATAGAGACAGACTTCTTTGACATAGTCATTGGAGTCTTGCAAGAAGATACTATATTTGCTTATACTCTGCCTAGATTATGTAACATCCATAGATTTAATAAAAGAAAATTATTTCACATTGAAAAAGGCAAGAAGCAGTCAATATCCGGCAGAAACTACAGCAGATGCAGACTACACAGATGACCTATCGCTTCTCACGAATACATCAATCCAAGCAGAATCCTTACTGCATACCCTAGAGCAAGTAGTTAGATGAAACATTGTCAGCAATTAATATTATCAATTTTTAACTAGTATTTTCTTTTATCTTAATTTTTTAGTTTTTAGTTTACAACTTTATCCAAGACATTGATGTTAACTAAATTATAACTTTTTCTTGTATTACAAATAAGAGACACCTATGATATAACAATTATTGTCAGAGGAAATGGACTGTATTCCCCAACACTTAATATCAAGTGAAAATCATTTTTGAGTCATAAGAAGGGAAATACTGATTGAAAAAAGAAAAAATTTAAAAAATGAGAACAAAATGAAAAGTTTAAAAATATATTTAATATGATTAGCTGACTCTTCAAAACAAGACATAGAATATGTTGACTGTATCCTCTGCATAACTCAAAGTGGTTGTGCCTGTTAGGGTCCCATTTAGAGGTCAAATAGATCTGTTTGAAAATTATTTTAAAATCATTCAATTGAACCATCTGCAAACATAAATCCTCTTAAGAAACAACTACTCAAAAAACATACATGAACATACAAAATAACTCTAGTCAGTCTGATATACCATTAAAATCAAGTGATAGATTGATTGATTTATTGATTAATTGATTGATAATTACCTCTGAATAAATATACCTATCATTTATCTTTGTGATTTGATTCTGAAAAAAGAATTTTCAAAATAAGATTTCATCAACTGGATTAAATTCTCATTACTATTATTATAACACATGCAATTCTGTTGGAAGATGTCAAGTATCTATTATGTTACTACAACAATGGAATTTTAAAAAAATTACATTACATTAAATTAATAAACCTCTCAGTGATGCAGTTTCTGTAAGACTAGGTATAAAAAGTTATAGTGAGAGAGAAAAAAACCCAGTAAGATTTATGTGTAAATAATCCCTTCATCAGAAATGACAGGAACTAATTTATAAATAACACTGAATATAACGAAAGACTATTTACAACTGAGTGCATTAGAAATATGCTGTAATGGAAAGTATTAGATTCCTCAAACAATGTAATGGTTATTGAGCTAACAGACCATTATTAGTGTTTTAGTTCTCACTGCATGCCTCATTCTTCTGGCTTTGTGCCAAATCTAGGCTAAGCTTAGTGATTACAATGAAAAAAGTGGCTGCTTAGAGCAGGAGTGTCAACTTCATTTGAATTTGTAGTTCAGCTTGAAGCATAAACAAGATCTTGTGGGCTGGGTAAGAACAATTATTGCTAAAACATCCTATTCATGGTGTACACCAAAGTAAATAGAGAGGAATCAATATTCATTATAACAACCTTATCAAGAAAAAAGAAAGGAAAGCATAAAGTGTCAGCAAAGTGTGTGTGCAAAGTTGTGAGAGAAAAACTCATCCACATGGTATATATGTAGTCCTTATAAGTAAAAGACCTTAAAGTGAGAATGGAGATAGAAATTGTCTAAAAATATTTTTAACCCTTAATCATTAATGATTAAAGAGAAACTGCTTTATAACCTCTATGAATATATATTTAGAAGGATTTTTTACAATTGTAAAATAATAAATTTTCAAAAATATAATTTAGACATTGCCAGTGTTCATGCTTCAGACTCCTAACTTAAAACAATAGATAGCTAGCCATTGGAAGATACAGTGAAAGTGTAATGTTTGTATGTAGAAAGGAAGAATAAAACACAAATGACTTTATAAATATACAGAGGGGAAAATAAGTATTTCATCCCCTGCTGATTTTCTGAGTTTGTCCCCTTATAAAAATAGGAACACTCTATAATTTTTTGAGAGATAGAATATAAAAAAAGATTCTAGAAAATCACATTATAATAATTTTGAACATCTATTTGTTTTTTATTGAAAAAATAAATATTTCACCCACAATGAACCAGCAATGATTTAGGCCCTACAGACCTGTTATGTGACAAGGAGGCGTGTAGACTTGTCATATTACTCAATTATTACTCGAAATCAAGTACTCATTATCTGTATAAAAGACATTAGTTCACAGAATTCCTCAATGAATCTCTCATTGTCTAAGGACATCTGGAACAAAATTGTATACTTGCACAAGACTGGAATGGGCTATAAGACGATTGGATCAATCAGTCTCCTTCAGTCTGGAGCTCCATGCAAGGTCTCCCAACGTGGAGTAAACCTGATGATGAGAAAGGTGGAGGGAACAATCCAGAACTATGTGGTAAAAGGCTATTGATGATCTTAAGGCAGCTGTTAGTAAGAAAGAAAGAAAATAGAAAAGAGTAGAAAAACACAATGGGATACAGAGAAGAGTGAAGACTGAAGTAAAAAAGTTGTCAAGGACACAGCTTCATGTTTTTGTAGCGAGAGAGGAAACTTACCTCCAGGATCAAAGCGTGTAAGATGCATGTCAAGCACTAGAAAATATGTTCACTTCTGGAGGTAGAAGTTATAGCGGGCTGATCTCGTCTCTCGTGAGAAGAAATCTACCACGCATGTAAATTTCAATAGGCCGGAACTTGCATAAAAGAGCATGCCAGCAGCAGGAGTGAATTGTTGTTGTTCTTTGCAAACTGCTTTTTTGACTGACAGAATGAACGAGTTGACCAGAGGTGTAGTGAGGAAGGGCTGCTAGTCATGTGTGTTATTTTTAGTGAACTGTGGCAACCCAATTGTCAAGAGACTGGGCTACTGCTCTTGTTCTACAACAGTTTTTTAGTGTATTTATATAAATTTTTAACATATAATATCACATTCTAATCCCAACCAGAAAGTGTGTGTGTGTGTGTGTGTGATATGTTTGGTTGTATTTATAATATAATATCACATTTTGATCCCAGCCAGAGTGTGTGAGTGTTTAGTGTGTTCGTGTATATTGCATATGTGTGTGATATTTTTGCTGTATTTATAGCATAAATTTATTTGCCATAACTATGAAACAAAAACAATAAAAATGAATAAATTCGAAATGTATAAAAATCAAAATTTCATTGTAACACCTCAGACACCAGGGATTGACCCTGATCTTATCTCTCTGAGTACAATGAGGAGGTACCACCCAGGGAACTCAGAGGAAGCATAAATAAAAAGAGGTTGACTGGATTTTCCACTTAAGAAATACTTTAGCTGTACAAAATATAACATAAAAGGATTTGTCTATTTTACGACATAGGCAGATTTAACACAGAAGAACCTATATGTACACTTGTGGATAAATCATTCCATTCTAATATCCACTTATATATTACCTTCATTAATCCTTTGCATGATATTTTAGATATTGATAATCCCTCCTGAATTCATTGGAAAAACTCTTGAAAAAAAACCCCCAAAAATCAATGAATATTCAATTCTATTTGTTATAGTCAGTTCTTTTTCTTTTCTCCACTCAATCTTCCATTAGGAAGAATAAACACAAAGAAATCTTCTTGTGTACACATATGCCTTTATTTCTTACTTCATAAGTCCAAACATCTTTTACAGCCAATAAACTCAAGGTCCTCAGTGAGGATTGGATAGTTTCAGTTGTGACCCAAAAGGTTCTAGAGTTTAGAAAAATTGTTGAAAGTCTTCTTAGTTGGTTTTGAGGCACCAAAATGCCTGCATGTATGAATAATAGTGTGCCTATTTTTCCACCTATGCTCCAAAACCACTCTCTGATGAATGTGAATAAAATATAAGGACACATTGAGAAAAAAAAGTAAGATGTGTACACAAAATTATTTTAACTTGTTATATATTCTTGCTGGCCTAAGATATTACAGAGAAAGAAAGGAGTTGAGCAATCATCTAAGATAACATTGATACTCTTGACAATTGTAGGGATTAAAAACAAAGAAATAAAAAAAAATTCAAAAGTAACAGTTTTCCAGGAGGCTTTTGACAGGAAGCGAAATTGGTGCATACCTAAAAAGAGGGGCTTCTTGGCACCAAAGAAAAATTTATCTCATTAAGCTGTTATCACTTCTACAGAAAAGATCTGTTTCTTTTGGCTGCTTGCCTGTAGCATATGTGCTTGCTCAGTCCCAGGCTTAGCAGCAGGTTATGTCTCCTGCTGGTAGCTGCCTCTGCTAAATATACCTCAGTAAAAACACCCCCTAGACACACAATGAACTTCAAACTCAAGACTCTCTGAAAATGACCAATATATTTCTGCACCTTGTCTAGGAAACGCCACTATTTCTACAGGTTCAGGAAAATGTTCACACCACAGAATTGTTGTAAACCCCAAAATAAAGTTTGAGAATAAAAGTATCCTTGTCTCTTTCCTACTGTCCTGAATTCCTTTTACAGCTTCTACCTAAATAAGAAGACAACAAGAAGAAGAAAAAGGAGTCAGATTCAAAACTCAGAAGCATCCCAATAGAAACCAACAATTCACAGACAACCACTACCTACACGACAAATAAAACCTTCTTATTCCCCATATAATGTGGACCATTATAAGAAAATAGCAGAGGATCAGCTGGAAAATTAATGTTAGATATATATGAACTTTTTGTCGACCTTCATATCACTAAAATTTTTTTGTTTGTGTGTAAACTGGGTTATCCCAGTGAAAACAACATATCAGTGTGAGATTTTTATTAAATTTCTTTAACTCAAAGAAGAAAGCAATTTCTAACTGAATGATTAGTTTGTGGTGTCTACATTCATTCTAAATTGTCATTTTTTAATTATCTAAATTTTTGATATAACAGATAACTGTGAAATGCTATTTAGAATCTTTCATTTCTTTCTAATCAGAAACATTATCATAGATCACTGTTACTATAGGAACTGAAGAAATTTATTGATTGTTTAGTTCTAAAACTAGCTGTACTTATCCATATTACATACTGGTTGTAAAATGGTCATTATTAAAATTAAAAAGTATGGAACCATTTTTATTAAAGTTTAGGATGATTATTCATATTTAAAGGACATTCCATTTTTTTTCTATCATTTAGTTTGTTTACACTCAACATAGGGTACAAAAGATAGTTTCAAGTTTGTTCAGAGACAGCATAAAATAAATGTAAAAGTTAATAGATATATTTTAAATGAATATTCTATTTTATAATTTTCTAGACTTGGAAAAATGATATTAACCTTGAAAAAAAGTTTTTAAGCCTTGTTTAGACTGACTATTGAGATGAAATGAATTCTATCTTAGGAGGTTTGACAGAGAGTGCATATAGAAAAAGAAAGAACCATCTGCATCTCAAAATTATCAATAGAGTAAGTAAGTGAGATAGACACTCTTTTATAGTGAGAAGGACAGTAAAACCTTTCCAGTCATAATGCAAATAATTTCTGATAGTTTGGTTGAAATTGGGCCAAAAATGACCAAGCCTAAACTGTATGGACAGATGTTTAGTGAATTATAAGATTCTTATTATGTTTGTTTATAAACATAACCCAGCAAAAATGAAAGTTGCAGAACTAGATTTTCATTAGAGTAAAATATCTAAAATTCTCTAATTTACAGAATAAGTAATTTCCAATCCAATTTGCATCTTGATTATTTTGTGGTATCAATATTCATACTGAACATGATTTTGTAATTATCGAAACTCTTGATATAATTTAGTTAACTATGAAATTTTAATAACAATATTATCATGGACCAGTATTACAACAAGAACCCTACAGATTTATTGGTTGTCTAATATTGACTAAAAATAGGGAATTTTTAAAATAAATGATACTCATTAAAAAACAGAAAACAAAGGAGGAATGATGAAACCACTTATTTTTTCTTCTGTACCAAAATATTGTCTGACCATTAAAAAAAGAAAAACATACTGCTATGTATGAGTAGCTGATAACTTAATAGCTACCATGCCTGTACAAGACAAAATCTGTGGTTACCAGAAAGTCAGTCAAAAAAAAAAAATCAAAACCAAAGCAAAATTAACCTGATTAAATATACATTCTTCTCTTGCTGAATCTTCAACTCTCTCTTTCATTTTGAAGAATACAGACAAATGTTCCAGCAGTTAGTTGCACCTGACACTAAGTAGGCCAGGTGTGATCATATTACTTAAGATATACAAGTAATGCCTATTTATATCTAGCATTTAATCTCAAAGTTATGCCTCTCTCAGGGTAGGGAATCAACGAAGTTGGAATGTCTATGATTGGCATTTCAAGCTGTTGTAACACCTACACATGTCTCTAGAAACTAAGTAATAATTTCTGAGGTTAACAATCAAGCAGGAAGGTTTTTTTGCTGCATAGATTTTTGACATAATCTGATTTCATTATATAATAATTATTTGTCCTATAATGATTGTATTATATAATGATGGTATTATATAATGATTCATTTTTGTTGTTATCATCATAAAGTTTTAGCCTCTGAAAAATATTGAAACTCAATAATCCATAAAAAGACTATGACATCAAGATTGGCTGAAAGAGGAAGAAAGGAACGCACTAAACTCTATGGAATGAAGTTAAAATAATAGACAAAGAACAACTTAGGAGCAATAAGATGATTAAAAGAGGTACATGCTTTGCTCAAAATATCTAGTTATCCAACCTAGTAGAAACATTGAAAAAAAAAGGGTTGGGCTTTCAAAATTTAACTACCCATGACCTAATGGACTAAATGTTGGTCCTGTTTTCTAGGGAAAGTCATGAGCTCAAACCACAAATCAGACAGGGTTGCTGAAATATTTTTTATGAAAAACAACAGCTTTCAGTCCCAGAAATAAAAAAGCAAACAGGTTAAATAAATCTTTCTTCACTTTGAATACATTTGTTAATTATATTAGTATGAAATTATAACTGATTCCATTTAATCAATTCATGGGTTCATAAAGCAATGACAAGCATTTTGGTTTCTCAATTGGATGCCCTATCAATGTGGCTTTATGTCAAATTTGTCTTAATCCAACAAATATTTACTGCTGGATTGTAGTAACCTTTCATTCTGTGCTAAACAAAGGAGTTTTATCATGAAAAAGATATACTTTGAAAAATCAGACTTAGAGTAATATAACTTTTACCCTCACTACTTAGTTGAATAGTCCTTAACACAAAAGTTTCAGTCACAAAAAGAAGTCCAATGCCAATTCAAGCTTTCTAATCTCATTTAACTTTGTACCAGTCAAAGAAAAATACCAAAAAAATCTCTATATGTAGGGAGAGAACATCAACAACATCAAAAACTGTCTCATCGCTTGCTAGGACCAGGTACTTTGACCCGGGGAAGGCCACGTTCAAAACACTGTGAGAGTTCAGGAGACAGCTGGACGAAGCCAAAAAATTTGCTGCTGCTCCAGTGTCCTCTCGTTTAACTCCATCTTCTCCCAGCCCAAGGACCATAAGGCCTCCCAGTACTCAACCAGGCTACAATATGCCACCACCAAACTTGTCGCTCCTTTGATCGAAAAAAGGATCTCCTCACAACAACCAATTCCAGCAACTTCAGCCTTCCCAGACACCGCTCAATACAGGAAATCAGCTTCAACACTATCATCAACACCAATTCCCACTCCAGCAACGACAGTCACTCAAAAAAAAGAGACTGCGGAACCCATCCATCGACAGTTAGGGGGAATAGCTGCCCAAACAAAAGAAAAAGGACCGTTCCAAATACAACATGGGAGCAGACATTTACAGGGTGGAAAAGTGTGCTCTGGAACGGCGTTCAAATGTTTAGCTGCAACAATTAAAGGACCTGAGGGTCTCCATAACCCCAAGGAAGTTGATGGCAAGGATGTGGAGGATCTTATGAACGTTCCAAACGCACGAATCATTTCTGTGGTACGGACGGGTTGGGGGTCTGAGGGAATCGTGGGTATGCTTGGAGAAGTCAATCAGGCCCTCAGCCCGCTCGCACATTTCATTGACAATGAGAAATACGCAAACATTATTTTAAGAGGATGCCGATTTCAATTCACCCTTCCCAGTATAGGGCTTGTAAATTAACGTATCGGCGGGATCTCTCTTATGACAGCACCATTAATAAAGAGATGGGCATGGGCCAACCCGTCGGTATCCTAACTCCATGCATGTTTCGTCCAGGTACTCACCCCCAGGAAGTATCAGGAAGTTGCAAGTTTGAATAGCCGCGGGCTGAAGTCGGATTCCAAGAGTTCCCTATTACTTTTATGCTTCCAGCACCGCGGCATTGATATTTGTTGATTACAGGAGACTCATTTCGATTCCAATTTCAGTGAATGTATTCTGGCGAGAGTTAGGGTTGGGGTTATCTGTCATCAGAATACCTTGAAAAGCAAACATCAAATCTTGACATGTTCTCTTGTTCTTTCAGATTCGGCGGGTAGGTTTCGCACCCTGGATATTACCAAAAAGGACAAGGCGTTTCAACTGATTGGGGTTTACGAGCCCAATGCCACCGGTGAGCTCCTCGACTTTTTTCGTAGAATCGAGCCTTATATGACGTCATCAAAGAGGGTAATTTTAATGGGTGACTGGAACGCCGTCCTTGATCCCAATCTAGATAGAAGGGGTGTTAACAGGGTTACTAAGACCTTGGATCCGAGAGGCTTTTACGAATTTGCCGAATGATTTGATTACGTCGATAAATTTCACGAGGAGACTTGAACCGGTAGGGGCGCCTCGGCTCAGCACTTGCGCCGAGTAATAGTTAAGAGAGTCGACTTAGATTTTTTGGTGGTCCAAATTTTGAGGTTTATAAAGATTCTGATTACAAGTTCTTGAGTGTGTCGATTAGGTTAGATAAGGCTAAGCGTAGGATGTCTGGGTATTAGAAATTCAACGTATCCTTACAAGATGAGAAGAATTTCCTGGATCAGTTAGAACTAATTTTAAAGAGGGAATTGACAGGGGCTATTATGGGAATGGTTTGTGGGCTAACGTTAAGGATAAATTCAGATACTTTGCTGCCGACTATAGTAAGAGACTCAAATTAGATAAGGTATCGGAGTAAAGAGCGATGGAGACTAAGCTAGATAGGGCGGTTAAGGCAGGAGATAGTGGGGCCATTAGCATAGCTAAGGCGAAGCTCGCCTTCTTACAAAACAAGGAGTACCAAGTTCTGGTAGTTAAAGCTAGGTTAAACAGAATGTCTTGCGAAGCGACGAACATGACTCCAGAACTTCGGGCGGAGGAACATAGACATATCGCGAGTGTCACATCGCCGGACGGGCAACGCCGAACTACAAACAAAGCTATTTGTCGGTAATTTCGTGACTACTTCGAGCTGCAAGCCTATTTGTAAGAAAGGGAGCAATGTTAGAGTCATCCTTCCCACCTCTTCTTGCACATGGCAGCGATGGTCTGGGTCCTTCCGGTAAGTTTATACTCAACCCTCTTAGTTTCCTATATCCCTCGCACCCTAGCTAGCAGTATAATGTACGTCATAGGTCTCGTCATTAAGTTTGGAACAATCTGGGATCCCGTTTTTCCTTTATCCAACCTCCCTTTTTATCCCAGTTCCACATTGTGTATACCGGAATCACATATACTCATTCCAATCCAACCTCCCATTTTTGCCCCTGTCTATCATAATCCCACTCTCCGTAGGTATTGCCCGGCTTATTTCTGATCCTCGATCACCGGAAAACAGTCCGCACTGCGCATTTGATGGGGAGACGAGAGGGAAACCAACCAGGGTAATTTTGTTCAGTTTATTTCTTTTTCTTTCTTTTTGAGTTTTTTGTTTCCCTCCCTGTTTCTTCAAATTATTGTATATATTCATTGTATTTCATCTCTTCTGTGGGGTTTTAAGTAGGATTCACCCAGAGTAATCGTGGTATTTTGGTACTTTAAGGGTGGATGGTTGGTGTGATTGCATATATATTGTTTAGTATTAAAGTGGCGGCGACAGTGATTAGTTAGGACCCCTTAGACAAGCTTGAGAACCTAATAACCGCTCTTCTTTCTCTCCTCCATATTTTTCTTGGGATTTATGTTCTAAAGCATTTTTCTTTTATACACTTTTGTATTTCACAACTATGTTTTATATAAAGGCTTTTCGAACGAACAAACGTAGCGTGTGAAGAGGAAATTTACAAGACTTGGGTCTTGAGATCATCCATTGTGACGCTGCAGAGACCGCTGTGAAAACGAATACCTGAATCCATTTCCTTTAGTTCTACTACGAGCTACTTCGGCATCATCACTATGGCAAAAGTAGGCATAAGCAGCGACATCATAAAGCAATTTTCCGACGAGAGTGATGTGGTAGCGTAGATAAAATAGGTGAGGGTGGTGGCGAGACTTCAGCAGATTCATGGTGTGGCAAGCCTGCTACCATTGTACCTAGTGGGAGACGCGCTGGCCTTTTATATAGAAGATGCGTTTACGGAGTACACGAAGCTGACTATGGCCAGGTGTATGGGAGAATGTGTGGATGTCTACACGAACAGAATCAGGCAGTTGGTTGGATTGCCCGGGTTCAAGAGAGCTGAACTGGAAAAGCTCGCTAAACTGACTTTCGTTAAGGGGTTCCCTGACACCATTTCAATCGGAATTCGACCGACACCAAGCATTGAAACCCTGACCATGGTGACCTGAAGAGCAACAGTTTTGACGATGACTAGAGACCAAAACCAGGATGTAGTTGCTGCTGTGCGTCTTGAATAGTCTGGGGTATAGTTATTTGTTGGGCGTCCCAGGTACGCCAGAGTAGAGCACAAGACCGTTTTTTATTGTGGATAGCAGGCGTAGCCATCCTACGTCCAGTGGTCCTAAAAATGCCTCGAGCTTCATCAGCATTCCCTGAAAAAGGAGCTTTCAGGCGCCTGGCGATAAACATAGCTCACAACTACACTCGACTAAATCACGTACCCCAATGTCAAAAAAGGGGTGAAGTGGGACATAACTGTCTGGGACATAGCTGTCTGGCACACCACATACACCAGAGTACGACACAAGGCCTTTTTAATGTGGGTACCAGCCACAGGGCTAAAGCCCACACACGCTAGGCGGTTCCAAAAATGCCTCGGGCCTCGTCGGCATTCCTCTAAAAAGAGCACCTCGCCCAAAAGAGGAGTGGGTTGGGTATAAACTGTACGCAGGATTGTCATTCGTATGTATGAATTTTCCCGATAGCAACAGCAAGTTCTTCCGGTAAAAATCAGCCAATCAGATGTATTACAACCAGACGAGGACTGAAAGCATTTAAAATCATTCGCAACTATCCTCAAATACTCAGATACTCGATTGCTGGTTGAAGTTTCTGCCAGAAAGACATATTTTTTGTTTTGGATCACCAACACTGGGTTCTGTGAATAAAAGATCAAAATGGCGTCAAGGATTCTAGCAGGTTATGGGTCCTGAACTGACAAATTTTTTGATAGCAATGAGTCTAAATACGAATTATGAGAGATAGAATTTCTCTGATACCAGAGGATTCAACAGTTACACCAAATTATACAGTCACAATAGATCAAAGTTACGATATGGATTTTATTGAAAAAAAAATGCGACCGTATTTGCTGAATTAATACACTGTTTGGATGTGTTTGGATTTTACCCGTTGAGAATCAAACGAAATCAATATCTGCAATGTAAGGAAAAATAAGGTTTACTGTAGCGTGAGACGAGACGAGAGAAAAGGAGCAAGACAACAATTTGGTTGAAAAAGGGTTCATATTCAGTAAAAGAGATAAAGAAGAATAATTGCAAAAAGAGGTGTTTTCTGCAGACTAAACTAAAGCATTTGTCTTGGTAACAATTCTTTCATTTCCATGTAGTTTTGGTGGCTGTTTCATACAAATTCAAAGGCTTCAAGAAGGAGAATTTTGGGTTTCCGGATGCATAGAGTCTCTCATGGGATGATTGTCCTCGTATGTAGTGCGCTACGTGCCGTCGCCTGCGTCGTGAGCAGTTAAGATTCCGTGTTACATCGTTGGTGTCAAAAGGAAAAAGAGATCTGTTAGTGTGAAGAACGCGCGCACGTGTGGTGGTACGGCAGATATGCAGATAGCGGCCTGTAATTGGTTGTTTTTCAGGCAATCGCGAGGCACGTAAAAGGTGACTCCGTAAATAATTTCCAATATTCTCCCCCAAAACAAAATTGCAACGTAATTTGTCATACAATTCATAATAGTTCAAAGACGAACCCATGTTCCTATTGCAGAATTAGAGTTCTGTTTTCATTTTACAAATGGAACCCAATGAGCAAATTAATTTTTTTCTTGCGTTGTACAAGGCAGAAATTGCCATAAAAATGAGAAAAGTTCAGCAAAACTTAAATTCTACAAAAATGATGTATGTGAATTTTCTTTTAAGGTTGGAATCGCCAAAAAATGAGAAAGTTCACAAATTTTGATTTTATTTTATTTCAAGGCAGAAAATACCAATAGAGTGAAAAATTCACAAAACTTGTTTTAAGGCAGAGAATACCAAGGGAGAGAAAAAGCTCACAAAACATACTTTCTTTAAAGGAATGAATCTGTACGTAAGAAGCCTTGAATTTATAGCATTCTGAATATCTGATATCACCGTAAGAAGATCGAAATAATTGATTCGGGAACGTCCAATAGTTTGGTATAAACAGGACTTAATAGTTCGGATCATGCGTTCCCATGTACTACCCACCCATGTGGTATATAACGTGTTTTATGTTATAGACCTGAAAGTGCTCCCTGGACTCACTTGAACCTAAAACATCCTCTATGAGGTTACAACCAGAAATGAAAGATTTGGCGTTATCGCTGTAAACGTGAGAGGGTATTCCATATGTGTTTGTAAATCTGATCAAGGCCAGAATAAATGAGTGAGTGCTCATATCTTTTACTAACTCAACATGTACTGCTCTAATGTTGATACACGTAAATATAAGTCAATACATTTTACAAACACCATGGTCACCTTTTACCCAAACATGTCCAGTATAGTTGATCCCAGAATGAAGATATGGTTTAATGAGATTGATTCTGCTTTTAAGATTTGTAACTTCGAGATATTTGAAAACCAGATTATTGAATTTCTGGCATATTGTACATTGTGAAATAACGCTTTTAACAGCTTGGCTTGCTTTAGGGATCCAAAACCCTTAGTCTAATTTTATTTTGAGTTGCTTGTATGCCAAGATGTTTGCATCTTTTGTGATTTTCAGTGATCATGCTTTTGATTTTTAGCTAACAAAATAGGGTTGATAATTTCATCCTCATATGTTTTTATTTTTATTTATTCTGCCCTTAGTTCGGATCATCCTCCTCTGATCTATGAACGAATTCAATTTTTTTACTAACTCAGGTACTTTTTTTTACATTGGGGGCAGGATTGAAGGTGTAGCGGAAAGAATTTCAAATTATTGTTTGGCACAGGAATATTTTGAGTGTTTTGGTTCCGAACTCATATTTTCGACCAATGAGAACATTTCATGCCATTCTGCCCGGGTCATTTTCCCGGGCAACTATAAAAAGGCGAGGTAACATTCTTTCACTCTCTTCCACGCAGGTCTTTCGAGTAGGACAGAGCTGTCCAGTATTCCTCTTCTCGCTTCCCCACTGGCTAGCAACAGGACAAAGCCAGCCAACATGACAGAGCGTACATTCTCTCTCTTCGTTTCCTAGCAGCAGGAAAGACTAGCCAACATGAGAGACCACATTCACTCTTCTTCACTGATTCTTCATCACTGACTCTCTCTCGCATATTTTGAGCAGTCTGCTAAGCACCATGAGGAGACCTCATCCAATTTATGGCCCATTGGTGTCTGGGAAATCAATCTTTCCTTCTAAACAAACGGATCCTCGGAGAAACAAATTGGAAAATTTTCAACTCCTGTTTTAACTTCAGCATTTTAATTCCTGTCCTGACGACAGCATCTCAACTCCTGCTTGGACTCCAGCATTTTAATTCCTGTCCTGACGACAGCGTCTTAATACCGGCTCTATCATTTACAACTGTTTCCTTCTTCCTGCGACTTTCGTCTCAAGCTGTTAATAAAACTTCCAAATTGAAAACTATCAATATCTTCATCAACTCATTTGTTCTTCCTTTTAATATAACAAGAGGCAACAGAACTCTACAACCTCAACTGCCATTTTTGTATAAATGGTAATATATTATCGGCTCTCCTGTTATAAAGGTAAGCAAATTCTGCCGCGAAGCTTTGTTGTTTCATTACCTTAAACAAATAAATTTTGGCGCTATTACTAGGATCCTGGTCCATGCGCTTTAATTTATTTCGGATACTACATATATTAGCAGTAGCAATAATCAGTTTATTAAAACCCGAGTATTTATCAAATGGTATTGTTGCGGAGCCGATAAGTATGTCGACCCTGCAAATAAATTATGTGAATGAGAACAGCCAAAACAATAGGAAGGAACAAAGGCGAGGTAACAATAATAACAAGTGACAATTTATTTTGTCGTATTTACAAGCGTGTATGTAAATGTCCGTGGCGGTTGTGTGTGGTCTTCAGCTAGATGGGTGATGTTGGTAGCTGGTATGATCGCGTTGTAGATGTTCGCAGCCGGGCGTTCGACGAGGGTCGCTGGCGTAGGTCGAGTCGTGGAGATACAGCTGGTTGTTTGATGCTAGTAGGCTGAGGTCGATTGAGTCGTCAAGTACAGTTAGATGTTTGATGCTGGTAAGGTGAGGTCGGTTGAGCCGTTGAGTACAGCTGGACAGTCGTCGTGGGCAGCTGAGGTCGGTCGAGTCGTTGGGTACAGCTGGACAGTCGTCGCGGGCAGCTGAGGTCGGTCGAGGTTGGTAGATCGATATCCCCGGTTATGACGGTATGTTGTAGTTAACCAAGGGTGTATCGATCCGGTTGCTGGCTCGTACGGCGGGTCGTACGTGAGTCAGGTGTTGCAGTGGTAGAACAGTCCGTAACAGCGAGTCGTTACGTGGACTGCGTTGTACCTTGCAAGAGCGTTGAGGTCGAGGAAAGGCTAGGGCTTTGCTGGGCCGCCTAGCCGTGCAGACGTATCGGACGGGAGTGAAGGCTTTGTCGTGTCAAAGCCGTGCGGACGAGAGCGAAAGCTTTGTCGTGTCAAAGCCGTGCGGACGAGCGGACAAGAGCGAAGGCTTTGTCGGGTCAAAGCCGTGCGGACGAACGGACGGGAACGAAGGCTTTGTCGGGTCAAAGCCGTGCGGACGAACGGACGGGAACGAAGGCTTTGTCGGGTCAAAGCCGTGCGGACGAGCGGACAGGAACGAAGGCTTTGTCGGGTCAAAGCCGTGCGGACAGGCCAGAAGGCCGAGGCTAAGATGGGCGTTATCTTAGCGCTGCGCAGATAGCGAAGCAGTAGCTAAAGGCTGGACCATGCCATTAGCGCTGCGCAGCTTATCAGACAATCGGAACCGAGCGAGAGTTAAGACCGGTTGGTCTTAGAATCCGTCTTCGTGTTTGCCGCCTGGCCGTCTATTTCGACTGGTCATTACTGACCGCCAGAGATGCTGTGACCCGCAGACAGTGACCTCTTATGGTCCTAAAAAGGACCTTTGTGCATGCCTATGTAGGTGGAAGAAAAGCAGATCTACCACGAGAAGTGGGATCAACGCTGGAAGGTGAGGTGAATGCGACCGGACAAAATGCAGGATTCCTCCTTAAAGAGCTTCGCCAGGAGCTAGCCGATATTTGTCGCTGCCTCCCACCAGACACGACTTGACACAAGGTCAAAAGCCCGAAGGCCGATTAAAGTGGGGATAAAGGGGAGGAGAGGTCGGGAACGAATCGAGACCCGAATCCTGCTTGTCAGTGCTGCTCATCGGCTCACTTAGTGCAATGTGAGCCTGATGAGGCAAGCAGTTTCACGAACCCAAATGTGGGTCCGGGCACGTATGCCAGTTTGCGGCTTAAACTAGAAGCATGGTCTAGTGCTGTACAAGGGGGACAAAGGAGACAAAAGTGCAGCTCGCCCACCCGAAGGTAGCCGAGTCGAAACTAGGTGCCTAATTAAAGGCCCCAAGTCTGCCATTGTTCCTTTTCCAGGGCCAGATATTAGTCGCTGCCTTCCACCAGACACGACTTGACACAAGGTCAAAAGCCCGAAGGCCGATTAAAGTGGGGATAAAGTGGAGGGGAGGTCGGGAACGAGCAGAGACTCGAACCCTGCTGGTCAATGCTGCTCATCGGCTCACTTAGTGCAATGTGAGCCTGGTGAGGCAAGCAGTTTCACGAACCCAAATGTGGGTCCGGGCACGTATGCCAGTTAGCGGCTTAAACTAGACGCATGGTCTAGTGCCGTACAAGGTGGACAAAGGAGACAAAAATGCAGCTCGCCCACCGGAAGGTAGCCTAGTCGAAACTAGGTGCCTAATTAAAGGCCCCAAGTCTGCCGTTGTTCCTTTTTCAGGGCCACGCTCCGGACCGAAGTCTAGTATTTGTCGCTGCCTCCCACCAGACACGACTTGACACAAGGACAAAAGCCCGAAGGCCGATTAAAGTGGGGATAAAGGGGAAGGGAGGTCGGGAACGAGCCGAGACTCGAACCCTGCTTGTCTGTGCTGCTCATCGGCTCACTTAGTGAAATGTGAGCCTGATGAGGCAAACAGTTTCACGAACCCAAATGTGGGTCCGGGCACGTATGCCAGTTAACGGCTTAAACTAGACGCTTGGTCTAGTGCCGTGCATGGGGGACAAAGGAGACAAAAAATGCAGCTCGCCCACCCGAAGGTAGCCTAGTCGAAACAAGGTGCCTAATTAAAGGCCCCAAGTCTGCCATTGTTCCTTTTCCAGGGCCACGCTCCGGACCGAAGTCCAGAACAGGCCCCGAGTATTTGTCGCTGCCTCCCACCAGACACGACTTGACACAAGGACAAAAGCCCGAAGGCCGATTAAAGTGGGGATAAAGGAGAGGGGAGGTCGGGAACGAGCAGAGACTCGAACCCTGCTTGTCAGTGCTGCTCATAGGCTCACTTAGTGCAATGTGAGCCTGATGAGGCAAGCAGTTTCACGAACCCAAATGTGGGTCCGGGCACGTATGCCACTTTGCGGCTTAAACCAGACGCATGGTCTCGTGCCGTACAAGAGGGACAAAGGAGACAAAAATGCAGCTCGCCCACCCGAAGGTAGCCTAGTCGAAACTAAGTGTCTAATTAAAGGCCCCAAGTCTGCCATTGTTCCTTTTCCAGGGCCACGCTCCAGATATTTGTCGCTGCCATCCACCAGACCCGACTTGACACAAGGTCAAAAGCCCGAAGGCCGATTAAAGTGGGGATAAAGGGGAAGGGAGGTCGGGAACGAATCGAGTCTCGAACCCTGCTTGTCAGTGCTGCTCATAGGCTAAATTAGTGCAATGTGAGCCTGATGAGGCAAGCAGTTTCACGAACCCAAATGTGGGTCCGGGCACGTATGCAAGTTTGCGGCTTAAACTAGACGCATGGTCTAGTGCCGTACAAGGGGGACAAAGGAGACAAAAATGCAGCTCGCCCACCCGAAGGTAGCCGAGTCGAAACTAGGTGCCTAATTAAAGGCCCCAAGTCTGCCATTGTTCCTTTTCCAGGGCCACGCTCCGGATATTTGTCGCTGCCTCCCACCAGACACGACTTGACACAAGGTCAAAAGCCCGAAGGCCGATTAAAGTGGGGATAAAGGGGAGGAGAGGTCGGGAACGAATTGAGACTCGAACCCTGCTTGTCAGTGCTGCTTATCGGCTCACTTAGTGCAATGTGAGCCTGATGAGGCAAGCAGTTTCACGAACCCAAATGTGGGTCCGGGCACGTATGCCAGTTAGCGGCTTAAACTAGACGCTTGGTCTAGTGCCGTGCATGGGGGACAAAGGAGACAAAAATGCAGCTCGCCCACCCGGAGGTAGCCTAGTCGAAACTAGGTGCCTAATTAAAGGCCCCAAGTCTGCCATTGTTCCTTTTCCAGGGCCACGCGCCGAGTATTTGTCGCTGCCTCCCACCAGACACGACTTGACACAAGGTCAAAAGCCCGAAGGCCGTTTAAAGTGGGGATAAAAGGAAGGGGAGGTCGCGAACGAGCCGAGACTCGAACCCTGCTTGTCTGTGCTGCTCATCGGCTCACTTAGTGCAATGTGAGCCTGATGAGGCAAGCAGTTTCACGAACCCAAATGTGGGTCCGGGCACGTATGCCAGTTTGCGGCTTAAACTAGACGCATGGTCTAGTGCCGTACAAGGGGGACAATGAGACAAAAACGCAGCTCGCCAACCCGACAGTAGCCTAGTCGAAACTAGGTGCCAAATAAAAGGCCCCAAGTCTGCCATTGTTGCTTTTCGAGGGCCACGCTCCGGACCGAAGTCCAGAACAGGCCCCGAGTATTTGTTGCTGCCTCCAGCCAGACACGACTTGACACAAGGTCAAAAGCCCGAAGGCCGATTAAAGTGGGGATAAAGGGAGGGGAGGTCGCGAACGAGCCGAGATTCGAACCCGGCTTGTCTGTGCTGCTCATCGGCTCACTTAGTGCAATGTGAGCCTGATGAGGCAAGCAGTTTCACGAACCCAAATGTGGGTCCGGGCACGTATGCCAGTTAGCGGCTTAAACTAGACGCATGGTCTAGTGCCGTACAAGGGGGACAAAGGAGACAAAAATGCAGCTCGCCCACCCGAAAGGTAGCCTAGTCGAAACTAAGTGCCTAATTAAAGGCCCCAAGTCTGCCATTGTTCCTTTTTCAGGGCCACGCTCCAGACCGAAGTCTAGTATTTGTCGCTGCCTCCCACCAGACACGACTTGACACAAGGTCAAAAGCCCGAAGGCCGATTAAAGTGGGGATAAAGGGGAAGGGAGGTCGGGAACGAGCCGAGACTCGAACCCTGCTTGTCAGTTTCACGAACCCAAATGTGGGTCCGGGCCCGTATGCCATTTTGCAGCTTAAACTAGACGCATGGTCTAGAGCCGTACAAGGGGGACAAAGGAGACAAAAATGCAGCTCGCCCACCCAAAGGTAGCCTAGTCGAAACTAGGTGCCTAATTAAAGGCCCCAAGTCTGCCATTGTTCCTTATCCAGGGCCAGATATTTGTCGCTGCCTCCCACCAGACACAACTTGACATAAAGTCAAAAGCCCAAAGGCCGATTAAAGTGGGGATAAATGGGAGGGGAGGTCGGGAACGAGCCGAGATTCGAACCTTGCTTGTCTGTGCTGCTCATCGGCTCACTGAGTGCAATGTGAGCCTGATGAGGCAAGCAGTTTCACGAACCCAAATGTGGGTACGTGCACGTATGCCAGTTTGCGGCTTAAACTAGACGCATGGTCTAGTGCCGGACAAGGGGGACAAAGGAGACAATAATGCAGCTCACCTACCCGATGGTAGCCTAGTCGAAACTAGGTGCCTAATTAAAGGCCCAAAGTCTGCCATGGTTCCTTTTTCAGGGCCACGCTCCGGACCGAAGTCCAGAACAGGCCCCGATTATTTGTCGCTGCCTCCCACCAGACATGACTGGTCAAAAGACCCAAGGCCGATTAAAGTGGGGATAAAGGGGAGGGGAGGTCGCGAACGAGCCGAGACTCGAACCCGGCTTGTCTGTGCTGCTCATTGGCTCACTTAGTGAAATGTGAGCCTGATGAGGCAAGCAGTTTCACGAACCCAAATGTGGGTCCGGGCACGTATGCCAGTTAACGGCTTAAACTAGACGCTTGGTCTAGTGCCGTGCATGGGGGTCAAAGGAGACAAAAAATGCAGCTATTCCCCCCAAGGTAGCCTAGTCGAAACTAGGTGCCTAATTAAAGGCCCCAAGTCTGCCATTGTTCCTTTTCCAGGGCCACGCTCCGGACCGAAGTCCAGAACAGGCCCAGAGTATTTGTCGCTGCCTCCAACCAGACATGACTTGACACAAGGTCAAAAGCCCGAAGGCCAATTAAAATAGGGATAAAGGGGAGGGGATGTCGGGAACGTGCGAGACTCGAACCCGGCTTATCTGTGCTGCTCATTGGCTCACTTAGTGCAATGTGAGCCTGATGAGGCAAGCAGTTTTACGAACCCAAATGTGGGTCCGGGCACGTATGCCAGTTTGCGGCTTAAACTAGACGCATGGTCTAGTGCCGTACAAGGGGGACAAAGAAGACAAAAATGCAGCTCGCCCACCCGAAGGTAGCCTAGTCGAAACTAGGTGCCTAATTAAAGGCCCCAAGTCTGCCATTGTTCCTTTTCCAGGGCCACGCTCCGGACCGAAGTCCAGAAAAGGCCCCGAGTATTTGTCGCTGCCTCCCACCAGACACGACTTGACACAAGGACAAAAGCCCGAAGGCCGATTAAAGTGGGGATAAAGGAGAGAGGAGGTCGGGAACGAGCAGAGACTTGAACCCTGCTGGTCAATGCTGCTCATCGGCTCACTTAGTGCAATGTGAGCCTGGTGAGGCAAGCAGTTTCACGAACCCAAATGTGGGTCCGGGCACGTATGCCAGTTAGCGGCTTAAACTAGACGCATGGTCTCGTGCCGTAAAAGGTGGACAAAGGAGACAAAAATGCAGCTCGCCCACCGGACGGTAGCCTAGTCGAAACTAGGTGCCTAATTAAAGGCCCCAAGTCTGCCATTGTTCCTTTTTCAGGGCCACGCTCCGGACCGAAGTCTAGTATTTGTCGCTCCCAGACAAGACTTGACACAAGGTCAAAAGCCCGAAGGCAGATTAAAATGGGGATGAAGGGGAGGGGAGGTCACGAACGAGCCGAGACTCGAACCAGGCTTGTTGTGCTGCTCATCGGCTCACTTAGTGCAATATGAGCCTGATAGGCAAGCAGTTTACGAACCCAAATGTGGGTCCGGGCATGTATGCCAGTTTGCGGCTTAAAATAGACGCATGGTCTAGTGCCGTACAAGGGGGACAAAGGAGACAAAAATGCAGCTCGCCCACCCGAAGGTAGCCTAGTCGAAACTAGGTGCCTAATTAAAGGCCCCAAGTCTGCCATTGTTCCTTTTCCAGGGCCACGCTCCGGACCGAAGTCCAGAACAGGCCCCGAGTATTTGTCGCTGCCTCCCACCAGACACGACTTGACACAAGGTCAAAAGCCCGAAGGCCGATTAAAGTGGGGATAAAGGGGAGGAGAGGTTGGGAACGAATCAAGACTCGAACCCTGCTTGTCAGTGCTGCTCATCGGCTCACTTAGTGCAATGTGAGCCTGATGAGGCAAGCAGTTTCACGAACCCAAATGTGGGTCCGGGCACGTATGCCAGTTTGCGGCTTAAACTAGACGCATGGTCTAGTGCTGTACAAGGGGGACAAAGGGGACAAAAATGCAGTTCGCCCACCCGAAAGTAGCCGAGTCGAAACTAGGTGCCTAATTAAAGGCCCCAAGTCTGCCATTGTTCCTTTTCCAGGGCCAGATATTCGTCGCTGCCTCCCACCAGACACAACTTGACACAAGGTCAAAAGCCCGAAGGCCGTTTAAAGTGGGGATAAAGGGGAGGGGAGGTCGCGAACGAGCCGAGACTCGAACCCTGCTGGTCAATGCTGCTCATCGGCTCACTTAGTGCAATGTGAGCCTGATGAGGCAAGCAGTTTCACGAACCCAAATGTTGGTCCGGGCACGTATGCCAGTTTGCGGCTTAAACTAGACGCATGGTCTAGTGCCATACAAGGGGGACAAAGGAGACAAAAATGCAGCTCGCCCACCTGAAGGTAGCCTAGTCGAAACTAGGTGCCTAATTAAAGGCCCCAAGTCTGCCATTGTTCCTATTCCAGGGCCACGCTCCGGACCGAAATCCAGAACAAGGCCCCGCGTATTTGTTGCTGCCTCCCACCAGACACGACTTGACACAAGTTCAAAAGCCCGAAGGCCGATTAAAGTGGGGATAAAGGGAGGGGAGGTCGCGAACGAGCTGAGACTCGAACCCGGCTTGTCTGTGCTGCTCATCGGCTTACTTAGTGCAATGTGAGCCTGATGAGGCAAGCAGTTTCACGAACCCAAATGTGGGTCCGGGCACGTATGCCAGTTTGCCGCTAAAACTAGACGCATGGTCTAGTGCCGTACAAGGGGGACAAAGGAGACAAAAATGCAGCTCGCCCACCGGTAGGTAGCCTAGTCGAAACTAGGTGCCTAATTAAAGGCCCCAAGTTTGCCATTGTTCCTTTTCCAGGGCCACGCTCCGAGTATTTGTCGCTGCCTCCCACCAGACATGACTTGACACAAGGTCAAAAGCCCTAAGGCCGATTAAAATGGGGATAAAGGGGAGGGGTGGTCGCGAACGAGCCGAGACTCGAACCCGGCTTGTCTGTGCTGCTCATCGGCTCACTTAGTGCAATGTGAGTCTTATGAGGCAAGCAGTTTCACGAACCCAAATGTGGGTCCGGGCACGTATGCCAGTTAGCGGCTTAAACTAGACGCATGGTCTAGTGCCGTACAAGGGGGACAAAGGGGACAAAAATGCAGTTCGCCCACCCGAAAGTAGCCGAGTCGAAACTAGGTGCCTAATTAAAGGCCCCAAGTCTGCCATTGTTCCTTTTCCAGGGCCAGATATTCGTCGCTGCCTCCCACCAGACACGACTTGACACAAGGTCAAAAGCCCGAAGGCCGTTTAAAGTGGGGATAAAGGGGAGGGGAGGTCGCGAACGAGCCGAGACTCGAACCCTGCTGGTCAATGCTGCTCATCGGCTCACTTAGTGCAATGTGAGCCTGATGAGGCAAGCAGTTTCACGAACCCAAATGTTGGTCCGGGCACGTATGCCAGTTTGCGGCTTAAACTAGACGCATGGTCTAGTGCCATACAAGGGGGACAAAGGAGACAAAAATGCAGCTCGCCCACCTGAAAGTAGCCTAGTCGAAACTAGGTGCCTAATTAAAGGCCCCAAGTCTGCCATTGTTCCTATTCCAGGGCCACGCTCCGGACCGAAATCCAGAACAAGGCCCCGCGTATTTGTTGCTGCCTCCCACCAGACACGACTTGACACAAGTTCAAAAGCCCGAAGGCCGATTAAAGTGGGGATAAAGGGAGGGGAGGTCGCGAACGAGCTGAGACTCGAACCCGGCTTGTCTGTGCTGCTCATCGGCTTACTTAGTGCAATGTGAGCCTGATGAGGCAAGCAGTTTCACGAACCCAAATGTGGGTCCGGGCACGTATGCCAGTTTGCCGCTAAAACTAGACGCATGGTCTAGTGCCGTACAAGGGGGACAAAGGAGACAAAAATGCAGCTCGCCCACCGGTAGGTAGCCTAGTCGAAACTAGGTGCCTAATTAAAGGCACCAAGTTTGCCATTGTTCCTTTTCCAGGGCCACGCTCCGAGTATTTGTCGCTGCCTCCCACCAGACACGACTTGACACAAGGTCAAAAGCCCTAAGGCCGATTAAAATGGGGATAAAGGGGAGGGGTGGTCGCGAACGAGCCGAGACTCGAACCCGGCTTGTCTGTGCTGCTCATCGGCTCACTTAGTGCAATGTGAGTCTTATGAGGCAAGCAGTTTCACGAACCCAAATGTGGGTCCGGGCACGTATGCCAGTTAGCGGCTTAAACTAGACGCATGGTCTAGTGCCGTACAAGGGGGACAAAGGAGACAAAAATGCAGCTCACCAACCCGACGGTAGCCTAGTCGAAACTAGGTGCCAAATTAAACACCCCAAGTCTGCCATTGTTCCTTTTCCAGGGCCACGCTCCGGACCGAAATCCAGAACAAGGCCCCGCGTATTTGTTGCTGCCTCCCACCAGACACGACTTGACACAAGTTCAAAAGCCCGAAGGCCGATTAAAGTGGGGATAAAGGGAGGGAGGGTCGCGAACGAGCCGAGACTCGAACCTGGCTTGTCTGTGCTGCTCATCGGCTTACTTAGTGCAATGTTAGCCTGATGAGGCAAGCAGTTTCACGAACCCAAATGTGGGTCCGGGCACGTATGCCAGTTTGCGGCTTAAACTAGACGCATGGTCTAGTGCCGTACAAGGGGGACAAAGGAGACAAAAATGCAGCTCGCCCACCGGAAGGTAGCCTAGTCGAAACTAGGTGCCTAATTAAAGGCCCCAAGTCTGCCATTGTTCCTTTTTCAGGGCCACGCTCCGGACCGAAGTCTAGTATTTGTCGCTGCCTCCCACCAGACACGACTTGACACAAGGTCAAAAGCCCGAAGGCCGATTAAAGTGGGGATAAAGGGTGGGAAGGTCGCGAACGAGCCGAGACTCGAACCCTGCTGGTCAATGCTGCTCATCGGCTCACTTAGTGCAATGTGAGCCTGGTGAGGCAAGCAGTTTCACGAACCCAAATGTGGGTCCGGGCACGTATGCCAGTTAGCGGCTTAAACTAGACGCATTGTCTAGTGCCGTAAAAGGGGGACAAAGGAGACAAAAATGCAGCTCGCCCACCCGAAGGTAGCCTAGTCGAAACTAGGTGCCTAATTAAAGGCCCCAAATCTGCCATTGTTCCTTTTCAAGGCCACGCTCCGAGTATTTGTCGCTGCCTCCCACCAGACACGACTTGACAAGAGGTCAAAAGCCCGAAGGCCGATTAAAATGGGTATAAAGGGGAGGGGAGGTCGCGAACGAGCCGAGACTCGAACCCGGCTTATCTGTGCTGCTCATCGGCTCACTTAGTGCAATGTGAGCCTTATGAGGCAAGCCGTTTCACGAACCCAAATGTGGGTCCGGGCACGTATGCCAGTTAGCGGCTTAAACTAGACGCATGGTCTAGTGCCGTACAAGGGGGACAAAGGAGACAAAAATGCAGCTCACCAACCCGACGGTAGCCTAGTCGAAACTAGGTGCCAAATTAAACGCCCCAAGTCTGCCATTGTTCCTTTTTCAGGGCCACTCTCCGGACCGAAGTCCAGAACAGGCCGCGAGTATTTGTTGCTGCCTCCCACCAGACATGACTTGACACAAGGTTAAAAGCCCGAAGGCCGATTAAAGTGGGGATAAAGGGGAGGAGAGGTCGGGAACGAATCGAGACTCGAACCCTGCTTGTCTGTGCTGCTCATCGGCTCACTTAGTGCAATGTGAGCCTGATGAGGCAAGCAGTTTCACGAACCCAAATGTGGGTCCGGGCACGTATGCCAGTTTGCGGCTTAAACTAGACGCATGGTCTAGTGCCGTACAAGGGGGACAAAGGAGACAAAAATGCAGCTCGCCCACCCGGAGGTAGCTTAGTCGAAACTAGGTGCCTAACTAAAGGCCCCAAGTCTGCCATTGTTGCTTTTCGAGGGCCACGCTCCGGACCGAAGTCCAGAACAGGCCCCGAGTATTTGTTGCTGCCTCCCACCAGACACGACTTGACACAAGGTCAAAAGCCCGAAGGCCGTTTAAAGTGGGGATAAAGGGAGGGGAGGTCACGAACGAGCCGAGATTCGAACCCGGCTTGTCTGTGCTGCTCATCGGCTCACTTAGTGCAATGTGAGCCTGATGAGGCAAGCAGTTTCACGAACCCAAATGTGGGTCCGGGCACGTATGCCAGTTAGCAGCTTAAACTAGACGCATGGTCTAGTGCCGTACAAGGGGGACAAAGGAGACAAAAATGCAGCTCGCCACCCGAAAGGTAGCCTAGTCGAAACTAGGTGCCTAATTAAACACCCCAAGTCTGCCATTGTTCCTTTTCCAGGGCCACGCTCCGGACCGAAGTCCAGAACAGGCCGCGAGTATTTGTTGCTGCCTCCCACCAGACGCGACTTGACACAAGGTCAAAAGCCCGAAGGCCGTTTAAAGTGGGGATAAAGGGGAGGTGAGGTCGCGAACGAGCCGAGACTCTAACCCTGCTGGTCAATGCTGCTCATCGGCTCACTTAGTGCAATGTGAGCCTGATGAGGCAAGCAGTTTCACGAACCCAAATGTTGGTCCGGGCACGTATGCCAGTTTGCGGCTTAAACTAGACGCATGGTCTAGTGCCGTACAAGGGGGACAAAGGAGACAAAAATGCAGCTCGCTCACCCGAAGGTAGCCTAGTCGAAACTAGGTGCCTAATTAAAGGCCCCAAGTCTGCCATTGTTCCTTTTCCAGGGCCACGCTCCGGACCGAAATCCAGAACAAGGCCCCGCGTATTTGTTGCTGCCTCCCACCAGACACGATTTGATACAAGTTCAAAAGCCCGAAGGCCGATTAAAGTGGGGATAAAGGGAGGGAGGGTCACGAACGAGCCGAGACTCGAACCCGGCTTGTCTGTGCTGCTCATCGGCTTACTTAGTGCAATGTGAGCCTGATGAGGCAAGCAGTTTCACGAACCCAAATGTGGGTCCGGGCACGTATGCCAGTTAGCGGCTTAAACTAGACGCTTGGTCTAGTGCCGTGCATGGGGGACAAAGGAGACAAAAATGCAGCTCGCCCACCCGGAGGTAGCCTAGTCGAAACTAGGTGCCTAATTAAAGGCCCCAAGTCTGCCATTGTTCCTTTTTCAGGGCCACGCTCCAGACCGAAGTCTAGTATTTGTCGCTGCCTCCCACCAGACACGACATGACACAAGGTCAAAAGCCCGAAGGCCGATTAAAGTGGGGATAAAGGGGAAGGGAGGTCGGGAACGAGCCGAGACTCGAACCCTGCTTGTCTGTGCTGCTCATCGGCTCACTTAGTGAAATGTTAGCCTGATGAGGCAAGCAGTTTCACGAACCCAAATGTGGGTCCGGGCACGTATGCCAGTTAACGGCTTAAACTAGACGCTTGGTCTAGTGCCGTGCATGGGGGACAAAGGAGACAAAAAATGCAGCTCGCCCACCCGAAGGTAGCCTAGTCGAAACTAGGTGCCTAATTAAAGGCCCCAAGTCTGCCATTGTTGCTTTTCGAGGGCCACGCTCCGGACCGAAGTCCAGAACAGGCCCCGAGTATTTATCGCTGCCTCCCACCAGACACGACTTGACACAAGGTCAAAAGCCCGAAGGCCGATTAAAGTGGGGATAAAGGGAGGGGAGGTCGCGAACGAGCTGAGATTCGAACCTGGCTTGTCTGTGCTGCTCATCGGCTCACTTAGTGCAATGTGAGCCTGATGAGGCAAGCAGTTTCACGAACCCAAATGTGGGTCCGGGCACGTATGCCAGTTAGCGGCTTAAACTAGACGCATGGTCTAGTGCCGTACAAGGGGGACAAAGGAGACAAAAATGCAGCTCGCCCACCCGAAAGGTAGCCTAGTCGAAACTAGGTGCCTAATTAAAGGCCCCAAGTCTGCCATTGTTCCTTTTTCAGGGCCACGCTCCAGACCGAAGTCTAGTATTTGTCGCTGCCTCCCACCAGACACGACTTGACACAAGGTCAAAAGCCCGAAGGCCGATTAAAGTGGGGATAAAGGGGAAGGGAGGTCGGGAACGAGCCGAGACTCGAACCCTGCTTGTCTGTGCTGCTCATCGGCTCACTTAGTGAAATGTGAGCCTGATGAGGCAAGCAGTTTCACGAACCCAAATGTGGGTCCGGGCACGTATGCCAGTTAACGGCTTAAACTAGACGCATGGTCTAGTGCCGTACAAGGGGGACAAAGGAGACAAAAATGCAGCTCGCCCACCCGAAAGGTAGCCTAGTCGAAACTAGGTGCCTAATTAAACACCCCAAGTCTGCCATTGTTCCTTTTCCAGGGCCACGCTCCGGACCGAAGTCCAGAACAGGCCGCGAGTATTTGTTGCTGCCTCCCACCAGACGCGACTTGACACAAGGTCAAAAGCCCGAAGGCCGTTTAAAGTGGGGATAAAGGGGAGCCGAGGTCGCGAACGAGCCGAGACTCGAACCCTGCTGGTCAATGCTGCTCATCGGCTCACTTAGTGCAATGTGAGCCTGATGAGGCAAGCAGTTTCACGAACCCAAATGTGGGTCCGGGCACGTATGCCAGTTTGCGGCTTAAACTAGACGCATGGTCTAGTGCCGTACAAGGGGGACAAAGGAGACAAAAATGCAGCTCGCCCACCGGAAGGTAGCCTAGTCGAAACTAGGTGCCTAATTAAAGGCCCCAAGTCTGCCATTGTTCCTTTTCCAGGGCCACGCGCCGAGTATTTGTCGCTGCCTCCCACCAGACACGACTTGACACAAGGTCAAAAGCCCGAAGGCCGTTTAAAGTGGGGATAAAAGGAAGGGGAGGTCGCGAACGAGCCGAGACTCGAACCCTGCTTGTCTGTGCTGCTCATCGGCTCACTTAGTGCAATGTGAGCCTGATGAGGCAAGCAGTTTCACGAACCCAAATGTGGGTCCGGGCACGTATGCCAGTTAGCGGCTTAAACTAGACGCTTGGTCTAGTGCCGTACAAGGGGGACAAAGGAGACAAAAATGCAGCTCGCCCACCCGGAGGTAGCCTAGTCGAAACTAGGTGCCAAATTAAAGGCCCCAAGTCTGCCATTGTTGCTTTTCGAGGGCCACGCTCCGGACCGAAGTCCAGAACAGGCCCCGAGTATTTGTTGCTGCCTCCCACCAGACACGACTTGACACAAGGTCAAAAGCCCGAAGGCCGATTAAAGTGGGGATAAAGGGAGGGGAGGTCGCGAACGAGCCGAGATTCGAACCTGGCTTGTCTGTGCTGCTCATCGGCTCACTTAGTGCAATGTGAGCCTGATGAGGCAAGCAGTTTCACGAACCCAAATGTGGGTCCGGGCACGTATGCCAGTTAGCGGCTTAAACTAGACGCATGGTCTAGTGCCGTACAAGGTGGACAAAGGAAACAAAAATGCAGCTCGCCCACCCGAAAGGTAGCCTAGTCGAAACTAGGTGCCTAATTAAAGGCCCCAAGTCTGCCATTGTTCCTTTTTCAGGGCCACGCTCCAGACCGAAGTCTAGTATTTGTCGCTGCCTCCCACCAGACACGACATGACACAAGGTCAAAAGCCCGAAGGCCGATTAAAGTGGGGATAAAGGGGAAGGGAGGTCGGGAACGAGCCGAGACTCGAACCCTGCTTGTCTGTGCTGCTCATCGGCTCACTTAGTGAAATGTTAGCCTGATGAGGCAAGCAGTTTCACGAACCCAAATGTGGGTCCGGGCACGTATGCCAGTTAACGGCTTAAACTAGACGCTTGGTCTAGTGCCGTGCATGGGGGACAAAGGAGACAAAAAATGCAGCTCGCCCACCCGAAGGTAGCCTAGTCGAAACTAGGTGCCTAATTAAAGGCCCCAAGTCTGCCATTGTTCCTTTTCCAGGGCCAAGCTCCGGACCGAAGTCCAGAACAGGCCCCGAGTATTTGTCGCTGCCTCCCACCAGACATGACTTGACACAAGGACAAAAGCCCGAAGGCCGATTAAAGTGGGGATAAAGTGGAGGGGAGGTCGGGAACGAGCAGAGACTCGAACCCTGCTGGTCAATGCTGCTCATCGGCTCACTTAGTGCAATGTGAGCCTGATGAGGCAAGCAGTTTCACGAACCCAAATGTCGGTCCGGGCACGTATGCCAGTTGGCGGCTTAAACTAGACGCATGGTCTAGTGCCGTACTAGGTGGACAAAGGAGACAAAAATGCAGCTCGCCCACCGGAAGGTAGCCTAGTCGAAACTAGGTGCCTAATTAAAGGCCCCAAGTCTGCCATTGTTCCTTTTTCAGGGCCACGCTCCGGACTGAAGTCTAGTATTTGTCGCTGCCTCCCACCAGACACGACTTGACACAAGGTCAAAAGCCCGAAGGCCGATTAAAGTGGGGATAAAGGGGAGGGGAAGGTCGGGAACGAGCCGAGACTTGAACCCTGCTTGTCTGTGCTGCTCATCGGCTCACTTAGTGCAATGTGAGCCTGATGAGGCAAGCAGTTTCACGAACCCAAATGTGGGTCCGGGCACGTATGCCAGTTAGCGGCTTAAACTAGACGCTTGGTCTAGTGCCGTACAAGGGGGACAAAGGAGACAAAAATGCAGCTCGCCCACCCGGAGGTAGCCTAGTCGAAACTAGGTGCCAAATTAAAGGCCCCAAGTCTGCCATTGTTGCTTTTCGAGGGCCACGCTCCGGACCGAAGTCCAGAACAGGCCCCGAGTATTTGTTGCTGCCTCCCACCAGACACGACTTGACACAAGGTCAAAAGCCCGAAGGCCGATTAAAGTGGGGATAAAGGGAGGGGAGGTCGCGAACGAGCCGAGATTCGAACCTGGCTTGTCTGTGCTGCTCATCGGCTCACTTAGTGCAATGTGAGCCTGATGAGGCAAGCAGTTTCACGAACCCAAATGTGGGTCCGGGCACGTATGCCAGTTAGCGGCTTAAACTAGACGCATGGTCTAGTGCCGTACAAGGTGGACAAAGGAAACAAAAATGCAGCTCGCCCACCCGAAAGGTAGCCTAGTCGAAACTAGGTGCCTAATTAAAGGCCCCAAGTCTGCCATTGTTCCTTTTTCAGGGCCACGCTCCAGACCGAAGTCTAGTATTTGTCGCTGCCTCCCACCAGACACGACATGACACAAGGTCAAAAGCCCGAAGGCCGATTAAAGTGGGGATAAAGGGGAAGGGAGGTCGGGAACGAGCCGAGACTCGAACCCTGCTTGTCTGTGCTGCTCATCGGCTCACTTAGTGAAATGTTAGCCTGATGAGGCAAGCAGTTTCACGAACCCAAATGTGGGTCCGGGCACGTATGCCAGTTAACGGCTTAAACTAGACGCTTGGTCTAGTGCCGTGCATGGGGGACAAAGGAGACAAAAAATGCAGCTCGCCCACCCGAAGGTAGCCTAGTCGAAACTAGGTGCCTAATTAAAGGCCCCAAGTCTGCCATTGTTCCTTTTCCAGGGCCAAGCTCCGGACCGAAGTCCAGAACAGGCCCCGAGTATTTGTCGCTGCCTCCCACCAGACATGACTTGACACAAGGACAAAAGCCCGAAGGCCGATTAAAGTGGGGATAAAGTGGAGGGGAGGTCGGGAACGAGCAGAGACTCGAACCCTGCTGGTCAATGCTGCTCATCGGCTCACTTAGTGCAATGTGAGCCTGATGAGGCAAGCAGTTTCACGAACCCAAATGTCGGTCCGGGCACGTATGCCAGTTGGCGGCTTAAACTAGACGCATGGTCTAGTGCCGTACTAGGTGGACAAAGGAGACAAAAATGCAGCTCGCCCACCGGAAGGTAGCCTAGTCGAAACTAGGTGCCTAATTAAAGGCCCCAAGTCTGCCATTGTTCCTTTTTCAGGGCCACGCTCCGGACTGAAGTCTAGTATTTGTCGCTGCCTCCCACCAGACACGACTTGACACAAGGTCAAAAGCCCGAAGGCCGATTAAAGTGGGGATAAAGGGGAGGGGAAGGTCGGGAACGAGCCGAGACTTGAACCCTGCTTGTCTGTGCTGCTCATCGGCTCACTTAGTGCAATGTGAGCCTGATGAGGCAAGCAGTTTCACGAACCCAAATGTGGGTACGGGCACGTATGCCAGTTTGCGGCTTAAAATAGACGCATGGTCTAGTGCTGTACAAGGGGGACAAAGGAGACAAAAACGCAGCTCGCCAACCCGACGGTAGCCTAGTCGAAACTAGATGCCTAATTAAAGGCCCCAAGTCTGCCATTGTTCCTTTTGCAGAGCCACACTCCGGACCGAAGTCCAGAACAGGCCCCGGGGCGCTCTCCAGAGAGCCTGTTGATATCACGAAAGTGCTGTGACACACAGCTCAGCCGCGTGAATAAGGAATTCCCCCATAAAAAATGAGTGTAGCCATAAAGTATTTTTCTAACCTGCTATAGGCTGGCGACGACTATTAGTTCCAGTCTTATCAAGTTATTTTTGGCCGAAGTGCTTTGTAAATGTTATTAATTTTAATTCATCCTTTCCTTTTTGCTCTAACGAGATGTCAAGGTCGTTAGAAAGAAAAAGGGCATAGTCAGTTCCGGTCGTACCCGGATATAATTGTCCTAAAGCGGGCGTGTAACTTGATATGTTTATGTTTTATCGGCAGGTCGCGGCAGTATCACGGGTTACCGTGTAATTCAATGAAGTAGACTGCACAATGAATATATTTTTTTAACTTAAGCATTGAAGTTCACTTGTAGATCATTCTATGGGACTTTTAAGGAACCATTCAGGTCCCAAGGACCAAAGTCTCAGATTTTGTTGATATTTTTCCAAAGTTATCCCCCTTGAGAGTAAATCAGCAGGGATCAGGATGAACATATCTAAATTCTACTGATAAAGATTTCTCTTCTTTCAGTTCCCTAATCATTAATCCTTAAGTCTATTTTTATAAACTGATTCTTGGTTTTAATGTTGTCAGACAAAAACCATGACATCACAACCGGAGTATCTACCGATATCACAATATTTCCAATCCTAATTTGGAAGTAAGCTTTCAACAGGGGCATCACAAAATATATAAAAATCGGTTGGACTAACCTCGCTGGTTACAAATCTAGGGAACTTCAATGAATCAAGCTTGGCCAGGTCATGTGATAAAGCAGACCATAGGCTCTGATATTCTTCTGACACAATACCATCCCTCCCCAACTTTTGAGACCACAAATTTCTTAAAAGTGTTTTACCTCGTATAGTAATAGGCAAACAGAAAGACAGGGGGTCGAAAAATCTTGCTGTTTGGGTTAATATTCCTCTATTAGTGTTAATAGAGGACCCAGAAATCTGAAGTGTGTTTTCGAGCTCACATCCATGCTCTACAAATTTTTTGTCGTTTATCAATAAATTTTTAAGCTTTCTAAGGTTAAAATTAACTTTTTCCATATGCTTATTAGCCCTTGTGTATAGATCTGATAACATCAATAGAATTCCCTGTTTTATCAGATTATCTATATAGAATTTTTAAAAACATATCAGTACAGTTATCAGCTGGGAACCTGTTTGAATGGTGTTTTATTATGAAATTCCAAATGAAGGGGCTGGCATTAAAACCAAATATAATGGTGGTATACCTAAAACAAACCAGCTTATTTCCTTCCTTTATTAAAAAAAACCTGTTACGGTCCTCGAGAGATCCGAGTTTAATCATTAGGGAAGTCTCATATATATCTGCTAACATAGCATATTTGTTAGTTCTAAATAGTAGCAGTAACTTTTGCATATCTCATATTAAATTTATGCCAGGATAAGCAGCTTCATTTAGGGAGTATTTACCATTAGCTTTTACGGAACAGTTGAACTCTGGTCTAATTTTAGTGGTGGTTTGTTCGTCCGTCTTGAAAACAGGCCTCCGGATATGCACCACCTCGAAACGTTCGATTATACCTTCACGTTCCTGCTGATGGAATACCTCCGTATAGTTATTAAGTAATTTTTGTTGCTCGAGTTTGTTAACCACTCTGTTTAAACTGAAAGGGCAACTCTGTGGTTAGAAGGCACAGACTTATTTTGTCCTCATGCTAAGGGAGCTTAATGTGATAGGCATAATCTTTGAATTTGATGGAGTTTTCAAATTCTTTAATTTTCCTTTCATCATAATCACAGACAGACTGTTCTTCCAGTGAATCCACATCGAACATTTTCTCTAAATTCTTCTCCACTTGACTTCCGTCGAATATTTCAGCGAAGGGTAGCTTTTTATGGGGTTCATGACAAAATTAACTCTAGTGTCTGAACATGTAGAATATTCAGATACTAAGGCATGATAATTGGCTTGAGAAAGCTTTCCCTGAACTTTTGTAGAGGTAATTTAGTTCTTATACAAAAAGTGTTGACAGTTGCCATAAGGAGAAATGCTTGTAGGAAACTCCTAAGTAGAACCTTTCACGCAGTCCACCATTTTGATGTTTTTCATATACAGAATTACACCAACCCCCAAAAGAACATGAAGACGAACGTCGTTTTGTTCGTGCATTAAAGCCAGTTTATTATTAAATTATTTTTAACAGATTTGAAATTATCGAATCTGAAGTTCATATCAAACTCATCATCGATAAGAACAGGTAGGGCCAGGGAACTACCCCTATCTACCCCGATACCCAATACGACCTGGTTTAATTTTTTTAGACCTTAGGAAGGTTTTTACATCGAATTCAACCGGAAAGACCTATCACACCCTAATCTTTTTATCCCCTGACAACAGATATCAGTCCTTTGACTCCCTTTGTCAAAAAGGCAGTTCAGTCTGAATTTACGTTTTCCTCAAGAAACAGTAATTGCAACTATAGGCAAAATACGTGGTGCCTTCAATAAGTTTCCAGACTATTTTGTACAGGCATTTAAAATTGTCGTAGACACTTGAAAATTTAATATGTTATTGCGATACATCTTATGAGATGACTGATCAATTTTTATGATTTCAGGTTCAAATGAAGAGCTACAGCAGCAATTGGAATACACCCTACTAAAGTCTGATTGTCACAGCTGGTGAATTTCAAAAATGCAATCTAGACGTGAGGACACTTTAGAAGAATGATATGCAATAAAACTGTTTTAAAGTTGGAAAAAATGCCACAGAAATGTATGGAATGCTTCAGACTGCTTTTCGACCATCTTGCATGAATCGAGCATCTGTTTTTGAGTGGCAAAAGAGATTCAAGGAAGGTAGGGAGTCTGTGCGGGATGATGAGAGGTGTGGGAGGAGTAAGGAATATACACCACAGTTAATTGGCCAAAGGGTTAGGGTTAGGGCTACTATGTTGAGGTTTTAAGGGAGTTCAAGAAGAGATTCCGTCGGAAGAGGCCAGCACTCTTCAAATCGGCTGAGTGCCATTTCCACCAGGACAATGCACCAGTCCACAACTCGATCCTTGTCACAGACTATTTGACCAAGATGGGCATCAATACGGTTCCTCAGCCTCCCTATTGTCCAGACCTTGCTCCCTGTGACTTTTCGTTATTACCTAAGCTCAGAGGCTGTCGTTATGAAACAATTGAGGAGATGAAAGAGGCTGTGACGAAGGTCACTGACACGCTCACACAAGAGGAATTCCATTGGGCCTCCCAGAAGTTGTTTGAACAGTAAAACAAGGGCATTGCAGCCGGATGAGATTACTTCGAAGGGGACTAGAGTTTCATATGTGTACTATCAATAAAAGTGCCCATACGAAAAAAGTCTGGAAACTTATCGTATGCACCTCGTAGCTATGTTCGAGCAGCACACACTCCCATTCGCATAACATTTGTAATATACACACTTACACACATATATGCATATAATAAACATATACAAACAATGCTATGTTGTATTGACTTTTCCTCGCTTGTTTTATGCTATAAAAATATGTTTTAACATTCTTGGTACTGTTAAATTTCTTTTGTCTGCGTTGTTTTTACCCTTTGTGTTGTAAATTGTCGGACTGACACTAGCTCCTAACAAAACTTCGAGAACAAACTCCATCCTTCACAATCGGTACTTTTAGAATATATTGAAACAGAAAAATTGTAGCAAACATATGAAACCAGTGACAAGGGTAAAATAAAATACTTTAATAAAAGCTCTCGCAGGCATTAAATCTTAACTTAATGGATAATATTAGCCCAGTCGGCTGGGGCTGTAGAATACACTGACTGCATCTTTGCAGAGGAGGTAAGACCCCCACCAACGAGTTTCCTGATTATGATATTAAATTATCCAAAAAACTAAACGACTAAATCAATAACCGTATCATATTTTTTCTAAGATTAAAAAGGGGGATAAAATGAAAATAACAACAAAGAAAAAATAACAAAAAATAACAAAAATATAACAAAAAGTAACAAAACAAATTTTTTCTTTAATAAGTATTTTTGAAAAGGACGATTTCAACTTATACTAAGACAGGTTGGATTGTCCAGAGTATACCCTGTGGGCAGGATCGTCATTCCTATTTATGAACTTTCTTGACAGCAGCAACAAGTACTTCCGGTAAAAATCGGCCCATCAGTTGTGGCTGAATAATGTGCATTCATATAAATATATATATTGATGGATATATGTATGTGTCTGTGTGAGTTTGTGGAGAGGTTTCTTTGCGTGGATTGCTCGTGTGTGGTTTTGGCGCGAAGGTGATGTGCCTGCATGAATCTACGGAATTTTGGCATAAAGACTGGAGACGAGAAGTGGGTGCGGAAGGTCGAAAGGTGTTGGTCAGTGAGCTCGGAAGCAGTGAAGAGTGAACAGTTGGCCTGTAAACGTGGGACGAGTAAGTCTGAGGCGAGATAGGTGAACAGGGGTGAATGAGTCGGAATTTTTAATAGCTGATAGGATTTTCACAAGGGCTCTTAGATAGCCAACACACAGAGTACAAAATGTTACATGCTTCACCTTCTTATGGTTTTGCTGTCTCAAGTTCGATGTGTTTGTTTTTTCTTTCCTTCCTCCCTCTGTTTGTCTTTTATTGTTTTTGTTTGACTGGTGAATACTCCATTCGGCCGGGTGTCAGAATTTACTACGACAGTCCTCACTAGAGGATCGGCCACTAAGATGGAAAATACAGCTGCGGTCTCGGAAGAAAGTAAAAGTAGATGACATGACAATTGGAGGCATGTCCTATCCATGTTGCGGTGTCGGAGTGGTCATCATATGCAAGGAAGAAGGCGATTCTGCCAAGATCAGCATGTTCGTGTTACGTGGCGAACCCCTGGGGTTTCACCTGTTTTGGGGATCGATTCAATAAAAACATAAGGAGGCATTGTTGTTGAGCCAACGGGATCAGTAAAGATCGGTGACGGGCGAGTCGCTAAATGTGCAGCCATTTCTACCAACGAACCTGACTTCACTGCCACCTTCTACCATCAAAAGCGAGTCTGGACCGCGGCATGGAAGTGGTCAGAGGACCACGCACCTGAAGGACTACACAATGGGGTGTCGGATATCAGGTAGTGGCAGAGATCCGAAATTACTATGAGCGAGACCTCTGCTCGTGGATGAGCAATGGCTGGCTTGTGCCATACCCGGAAGAAAAACTGGGGCCTGTGTTAATTACCCTGATGGCCATACTACAATAGAATAAAAGTACGTCCACTGATGGACTACCTAGAGCTCAATCATTACGTTGACGCGTTCAAGGCCAGTGCAGATGTCTGCGGAGCGAAACTGCAAATGGCGGCAGAAAGGTTCTAACGTATCTTTGCTGAACCCCAGGAGGGCGTATCTCCAGTGTCTATGAGACACTGTGGCTATTCCAGACAGAGAAGATCGACAGGAAGAGATACTGCCTGACACGTTTGGGGTTCGGTTTAAATGTGCCCCCCCCTTATCATGAAGGCCATTATAGGCACAGTGCTATCGCAGGAATAAGCCGTGGGCCGCATGGCATACACTTACACCGACGACATCTATGCCAACGTAGATGTAGAAAATAACCACACTCACCAGGTTGGCCGTTCATCGATCGTCAGTCTAGTCAGGACCTCGTTATTTCTTACACCCGCCGAGTGGGCATTTCACAAGTCGAACAGAAAAATAATAAAAACAACAAACAGAGGGAGGAAGGAAGAAAAGAAGGAAATACAAAAACAAATTCAAGATAGCAAAACATAAGAAGGTGAGGTCTGCCACATTTTTTGGTACTCTGTGTGCTTGCAGCTATCGCAAGAACTTTGCGAAACTCCTGACGGCAACAAAAGTGCCGACTCATCTCACTGCTCAGTGTACGGTCTCCGACTTCTGTCGTCTTTACTGACCCCGTACTGACTTATCTGCCAACGTGGCCATTCTGACAGCTCGAGCCCCTTCTCTCCTGGGTCTCTCTCCTTAACTGCCTGTCTTCGACAACGAGTCTTAGACTTCTGACCCCGTGCTGCCTTGGTCTTTGCCACACCTACTTCAGGTCTCGGAACTTCACGCAGGTTCACGCGGGCACAGCTGTTTTTCCATTTTTGGTGCAAAGACCACCCACATGCAATTCACACAAAGAAACTTCTCCAGACAATCCGACGCCGTCCAAAGATGCTGAAGATAAAATCCTTTCTTTAGTCACCTATCCACGAACACACACTCATACATACATCCATATATATATATACATGCATGCACATTATGCCACAGATGTCATGCCCGTGACTCGCGACGAAGAACACTTGACTCAGTTGGAGCTGGAGTGCAAGGATCCAGAACGGTTGGAGGACGGCGCAGGAGTGCTGGGAGTGGTAGTCACGATGGAACGCGGTAAAATTCAGTGAAAGCAAGGTTTCAGACACTCCCAATGTCGTTACGTGACCGACAGTATTCTCCTTGTGTAGGAAACTTGTCGGACACCTCCCGATGTGTGATTTGCTTCGTGTGGCTTGCGGAATACTCAAGAGGAGAGCAAGTTCAGTCACGAAGGGCTAGGATGATGAGACAAGAGACACCCTCCTCCAGCGTATTATGTTAAAGACCGTGGATTCCGTGCAGCGGGATGATCTGTCCCGTGGGGATTGGTGCGTGGACGACCGGGAGCTGAACTAAGTAGCTTTGGAGAGACATGAGACAGTGCTGGATGACGCCCAACATATCAACTTAGCCAAACTGGGCATCATGCTGAAAGGCATCAGTTTCGCTCTCCATTGGCAGACTGTGTGCGTGTATCATTGGGTATCGGACACTCTGAATGGAAGGTGGCGGGTGCGCACCAAGGCAGCAAGCGAGAGGCTCATCGTGCAGCGGCTGAACACACTCAAGGAGATTGTGAAGGAGTATGAGCTGGCCGAGGACGTGAAGTTGGTTCCACCAACTCAGAATACAGCCGACCAACTGACGAGGGTGTCGGAGCGGTGGTTCAACACGATGAAGAACAACAGACCCGGGCCACTGATCGGCGCTGTCCACGTGGAGCAACTGGACACAGGCCAAATCATGTCTATTTACAGAAGCAGTAGACACCTGGGAGTACAGCGCACCACCTATTTTGTCAAGAGAGTTTTCCCAGCGACAACAAAAGCAACCGTTAAGTCAGCCATACGGACGTGGGAAAAATGTCAGTCCATTGACCCTGCACCAATTCACTTGGAAATGGGAAAGCTGGAGGTAAACAGGAGCTGGCAGAGATGAGGAATGGATACCACGCACTATGGTGCCTACAATTTTATCGATTTGGAAGCAGTTGGCGAGATAAAACTCGGCAAGCGTGATTTGCCAGCTGGAGACGGTGTTCTTTGAGCGTGGCCCACCACATGAGCTCCTTATGGACAACCACACAACCTTCTGCAGCAGAGAGCTCAAAGCTATCGTGCATGAGTGAGGAATTAACCTACGATTTCATTGCGCAAATGCAGGAATGGCATAGCGGAGTGATGTCACCGCACGGTGAAGCGAATTGCGGTCAGGATGCGCTGTCCCATCCAGGTGGCTATCTACTGGCACAATGTCACATTTGAAGGCCCTTCACTGCGCCCGCCAACGGGATCTATCGATTCAAAGTTAGGGTTGAAGAGTTTGACGCCCTGACAACGTCTTCAGGTCCGGAATATACTCGGTCGGAGATCACGTGTGAGTCGAGGCGTCGCGGAGTCGGTGTACAAAGTTCAGCAGAGGTCAAGTGATAAAAAAAAATCAACCCAGTCCTTCCTGGTGGACAGGATGCCGCGTCATGTGAAAGATCTGCGCCTATGTCACAGTAGCACCTCGTTTGAGGAAGATTCTGATGGCACAACATCTGAGAGCGGGGCCAAGACGAAGAAGATGCAGAGTCGGACAGTTTTCCCGAGGAGAGAGCCGAAGCAGCGCCCCGGTCCCTGCTTTTGTGAAGAAGCACCCGTTGAAAACGACCGCTGCCACGTTGCCACTTTTGTGATCATGAGATGAGGGAGGAGTGTAGTGAGAGAAATGACTTACTCGGCGTTCAAAGCGAGCGTGAATGTGTCTTGCGTGGAGGATGCGCACAGTAATAAAAAAATTTAAAAAAAAAAAAAAAAAAATGGCTGTTCTTGGAGTTACAATTTATAAAGCACCTCGCTAGAGACGAAATTTGTAACAGATGCAAATTTCTGTTGAACTTGCATAAAATGAGTAATATCAGTTGCAGGAGTGTGTCGAAATTTTGCGGACGGCTGTTTGAACGAAAGAATTGACGGAAAGTTATGGCTAGATTGGGTCTTGAGATTACAAATTGTGATGCTACAGAGACCACTGTGAAAGACCTGGCTCAATTTCCATTATTGGCCTAATGAGTAGAGTGTTTGCTAATGATCCGGGAGATCAGGGTTCAATCCTTGGTCGAGTCATACTAGAGACTCAAAAAAATGGTAGTTAATGCCACCTAGCTAAAGACTCAGCATTATAAGGTAAGGATCAATGGTAAAGTGGAGCAATCCAAGGAAAGGAGTGTAGTAGCTATTGAAAAGGGAGACTTTGGGTCACTCTCAACAAAGGACGCCAACTTTACTTTATACTAGGTAAAAAGGTCAAAACTTGCTTATATTAATGGTAAAAATATTTTTTCATACTGGTGGTTAGCTAGTAGGTGTTGGTTTTGTCAGAATCAAGATATGTAAAATCGAGGAATTATAATCCTAAAACATCCAGGAATTTTTGTAGGTGGAAAAATAAACAAATAAATGTGTGTGTGTGTGTGTGTAGACATTCTGATGGCATGTTTAAACAAATAATGCCTATTTAATACCTTTGTCAATTAAAAGTGATTACAGAATGACAAATACAAAGCTATTACAGAAGAGAAATCCACAGAAAAGAAAAGGGATTTACCCATTAATGTTGTGAAAGTGAGAGACACTGAAGATTTATTGTTTTCTCTAGGTAATAAAATTATGTAGTTATTTTAAATTTTCAGCTTGAAGAAAAATAAACCAAATAAGTAATGTTTGATAAATATGAATTATTATTTTTATAATAAATACTAATGTTTAATAAATAACTATTTTTTAATAGTGACGTTTAATTAAATATGATTATTCTAATAAAGCAACTCATTTTTTCATAAGGTTTGGAAATTCAATTTCTGTTCAATAAATTTCATCTTGCAGCAAGATGGTTTCCCAATGATTATTGCATATTGTTTGATGCCCCTTCTTGACACAGTATTTTAAGTAAATGTAAGCATCAGAAGTTTATCAAATAACTATTTTAAAAATGTTAAAATACTTTGATCTTTTTATGCGACTACATATTTGGCTAGATTTAATTTACCTTCACTGAAAGTTCCATACCAATAGTGTCAGCTAAGAGAAACCTAACAATGGAAAACTAAGCCTTCTACTTTTTGATTTAAGATACTTCAAAAGTTTATTAAAAAATTAAGGGAGAAGATAGTGTATTGTTTTTTTGCAATACTTTCATTACAAGATGCAGTGTTTCATATACAGCATCACATATAATTAACAATTTAAAAAGAAATTTAATTTTCTTCTGCAATAAAGATAGTTGTAAAGTTGGTGACCTTAGTCAAGGGTGACCCAAAGGCTCCCTTTTCAATAGCTACTACACCATGGTGTAGGGGAGGGTGCAACTCCATTCCCTGAATGGCTCCACTTTATCCTTGATCATTACCTTATAATGCTGAGTGTTAAGTAAGGTTGCATCAAGTACTATTTTTTGAGTCTTTGGTATGACCCGACCTGGGATTGAAATCTGGTCTCCCGGACCATTGGCCTAATGAGTAGAGTGTTTGCCAATGGCCAGGCACTAAAGATTCCAGGACTTTATTATCTATAATAGAACATTATACAATCATAATAGATATTAGCTATTGATAATCAACTCTTCAGCATTGAAACTTACCCAAATATTCATGCAATTTTATTGTTGGTGGCTAAGAATCAAAGAGAGCAGATATAAAAGTCATAAATATAAAGTTAAAGGACAAACTAGTGTGTCAGATTTTTTTATATACACATCATTTGAATCATTATTTTAGTTCTTATAGCTTTTTTATGCAGATGGTATAAGGTTGTAAGGTTATTAGCACAGAAAATGGCATTTAGAATTAAAAATCAAGTAATTCCCTTTGCACTAATACTCTTGGAAAAAGCATGAATCCATCTACTTCCCTACTTGTCAGTGAAAGAAGAGCTCTCTAACCTCGGGGAGTAACCAGTCAATGAGAAGGGATTCCAAATTTAAAATCATGAACTGGAGTCTGTAAGGCAATCCAAAATTGTTTGCAATTTTATAGTGAAAGCATTGACTAAGTTGTATCAGCTCTTACTTTTCTTTTGAATAACATCAGTGGTGTGGAGAAAGACTTAATTCATGGGGAACTATTGATTTTCCATATAGCCTTAACCAGGCCTACAGATTTCACTATGAAATCTTGTTTTATTTTTTAGCTTTCTATGTAACATACATGTTGTCCAACATTTTCAAAAGATACTTTTAATGAAGCTTTTTAATACTAGTTCCTCAAAAATTTATCTTATTTCCACATATTTTTTTAAATCCCTGAGTAAATCATTAATTCTTAACTGAAAACATTGGCATTTCTTCAGATTCTCTGCCATAAGCAAGTACAGAATTTGTTTTTCTTAGCATAAAACAGAAACAAAAGACGTTTTAGTTCAGATTGGAGTTATCTCCCCTCGATAAATTTTATTCTTAACAGGTACAGGGCAATATCAACCAGAAAAATAGAAAAAGAATATAAACATTAAATAAAATACCTGTAAGACTAAATATTTTGCTAAATAAAATTGAAAGAAAGAAAAGAAAAAAAACCCCCAAAACAAAACAAAAAAAACAACAACAGGGAGCAATTACTTGTAGGCAGCAGCTTTTGTGGGAATTTCCCTGTCATGGTAGGAACATTTATAACAGTTGGGGGTGTGCCCAGTTGATTGATTGGTTGTTGATATGTTTGTAGCAGTAACACAGGCTCACTCACAGGAGAATTCAGCAGATGTTGGAGAGTGCCATACAACAAAAATTGCAGGCTAATAGATCCAGGGAGCACAGACAGTTTGACAAATGGCACCACACATAAGAATAAAAGGTTTTAAGGTTACATTAAGATCAGGTTAGCTTCACTTCATTCTGCAATATGGTGCATATGCTGTGGTAACTTTAGAACCTCTCAAAATCAAACACAAAACTGACAATGTTGTTACAAAGGGTAGACAAAATGATTTTTAAAAAAGATGAATGAAAAATTATTAAAAGTTTGGTGACTAAGGAATCTATAAACCTTACAAGCAAATCTGATGAAAGCCATAAACCAAGATATTTATAAGAAGTGATACCTTTATAGCCTCAAACTTAGGCAGGGGTATTTGTATTAAAATAAAGATAAGTACAATATTGGTCAGTATTTAAAGCAAGAAATTTTTTTTTAAAAAGCAAAAATCTGGCAGCAGCAACAAAGCACCATACAGTAAAATCATACATGGCAGTGAGACATGTGATTATAAAAACAATGTCCCCTTTTGACTCATAGGCAATATAGCTAATACCAGATCTGGGAGAGCTATGTCACCAGCTATTTCACTTCAGGGAAGGCTTTGAGTCAGGTTGAGAGATTGTCTTGCAAAATGTGCATAGCATCAAGAGGACAAGACAAGCCATCACTCCATGACAAAAAAAGTTATGAAAATAAGTAGGAAAATGTGAAAGTCTTACAAAAAGATAAGCAAAAAAAAGTTACAGAATCAAGAAAATATAACCCGTGTAGTTTGGCCAAATGGATAGGAAAAAAAAAGTTCCTCATTTGGGAAGAAAAGATTTTGAAGGAGTCTAATTGCAAGAAAGAAAAGGTGTTGGCATTCTGGTGCTGTGAAGCACTGCTGCCATTTTAAAATGGTAGAAAATTGAAAATGTTCCATGAATTAATACTTTCTCTCTCATAAGATTGGAAATATCTAAGAATTGTTTAAGTATGATAATGCAGCAACATTTAACTAAAATATGGCTGTGTGCCACCTCATGGTTAAAAGTGAAACTAAGCACATTTATTTTGAGGAGATGAGAAAGACATTTCAAACTAATGACTAAGTAGAGAAAACCAAGTGAGTTGATGGGTAAAAAAAAAAAAAAAAAAAAAAATGAAAGTATTGACATGAAGTAAATGTGAGCCCATTGGTTGTGGAGGAAGAGAGAGAGAGTGTTATGCAGAAAACTGGATGCCAAGAATAAATTTGGAAAAATGGTTTTAAGAAAATAATTTAGCAGTTTTAACCCTTTCGATCCTGATGAGATATGTCCCAAGAAAACATCTGTTAATAATACCAGTTGTTTGTTGTATAATACTTTTGGGATATTTTTGTACCATCTCTAAATACTTTGTGTTTAAAAATACATTGGATCTAAAAAGTAATGCTTACTGAAGAGCTCATCAACTCATTAATATAAATTACTAAAAAATTGTTTGTGCAAAAGTCAAATCGAAAGGATTAAAAAAGACCAATTCTCAGAATATTTCTGTGTACTAGAGTTTAAAAAAAAAATTGAATAAACTGCAGACATCAAAAATGGAAAATCTGTGAAGGAGATGTGTCAGTCCAAGACATTTTCTTCTACAGAGAAGGCAAGGTGAGTTGGAAAGATAGATAGATATATAGTGTACAAAAAATTGTACATATTTCTTGCAAAGTTGGGGTTTTGTTTATTTGGTTCAGGCAAGCAATCTGGGCCCAACTGACCTTCCTTGTTGAGATCACTTCACTTCCCACCAGCAAACAGATCCTTGTGAAGACACAGTGCTTGGGTGTGATGTTGCCACTGTTGTCATCATTATCATCTTTGCTGCAGCCTTATATGCACTTTAGGTGGTTATTACCTTAACAACCATGATTCTTGTGGGGGACCTGAAGAAACTCCAACTTTGGGCAGAAGGCTCAACTTTGGCATCTTTCTTTTTAGCTTAAAATAAAAAGTAAATCCACCCCCACACAAAAAACATTAATGTCTGTAGGCTGTGCCTGTATGTGTTCTCTTAGAAAATTATAGACACACATAAAAAGACACACAAAACGTCCCCCCCTACCTCTTGTTCTCTCTTTATTTTTCTTCACAATTTTACCTCCTTTTAAACCTGACTAAGATTATTTTTTCTTTTTTCAAAATCAGTCAGTATTTTTTGTTTTTACATTTTTTTTCCAATAGTTTTATTCATATTTTTTTATGATTATTTAAATATTGTTTATTTGTTGACCTGTTTTAGCAGCCAAAATTGTTACCCCAGCAGAATTTTTACTTGATATTCTTTGATGTTTTGTCTGGTTTTCTGCTGTTTTCTTTTCATTGCTGCTGCTGCTGTTGTCTTAGTCATTCTTTTTATCGGCTTTGTTCTTTCCATTACCATCTTCAGGGGCCTCTTTCGAAATTGCACGACGCAGGGCATCCCACATACCACCAAGAAAGATGGCACAGAAGAGATTCTCAAATGGGATGAAAGGATCATGAATGCCCAGCAGAAGTGATGACAACTTGAAGTAGACAAAGAAAATAACTACCCAAAAGTAGATTACAGCATGTGGGGCAACAATCACAGCAGTCCTCTCCAGGACGAAAATAATAGAAGCAACCAGACAAGCTTTGGTGTAGCTGTTGAAAAAAAGAAAAGAGAAAATTATTTTCAAGTATTCCTCACTGAAAATGTAAGAAATTAAATAGAATCCAAGGCAACACACATATAAAGTACAAGGGTCTACTTGGTAGCTGAAATAATTGTACATTTCCCAATAGCATAAGAAATTGAGGTTAGAGCTCTGGTAAAAAACAGATTTGAATTTTTTTTAAAGCAGTCTAGCTTAATTCACTTAGAATCTTACAATCCCATATATAATGAGCCTTCACCACTATAAACAACTCACCTGTGAAGGTCATTCAACAATTCACATCTTTAACTGAGAGCTTGGTCTACACCAACAGTTATGTGTATTTCTCTAAACATATACAAAATGTAATCTGGTGTAACAATTGTCACAGGAAATGGACTTGATGAGTTGAATTCAAAATTTGGACAAGACTGCATTTTACTTAGCACTAATATTTAAAAAAGGCACAAATCTTTCTCTTCTCCCCACAGCTATGCATAAAATAGTAGGGCAGACAGATCTCTCTAATCTTGGTAAGGCAACCAGTCAAGAAGGAAAAACTGAATTCAGAATCTGGAAAATGTTATTTAGGAGAATCTACAGCACACTGGTGGACCATTCTTATGTAACCAGCTTATCAAAAGAAACTAAACCATAGAATCTGTATTTCACATCAAAATTTTGGAATTCCAATAGTTTTTCCTGTGGAGTAACCAAGAACAATGCAAGGCAGGAGTACTAATCTCAGATTTTATCTGAGCAGAGAAAACATTTTAGATCTGATAAACATGGCAAGCTAATGTATTTATCAAATTTTTTTTTTTGTAAAAAGTCGTCTGGAAAAATTTTTCATAAAGTTGATGAGAGGAAAAAAAAAAGACTAAGACATAACTCAGATTTGACAAACAAACAAAAAACAAAAAAAAAAAAAAAACTTTTTCTGAAGAAGGTTTTAAAAAATATTTGGAAGGGGTGGTGGTGGGTGGGGGGCTTTGTTTAATGGCATATCAACCTTTGTGTTTTATTCTATGAAATAACCCACATGCAGGGTTGGCTGCAGATCGATTGTCTAGAGAAGACTCTGTTGTTACTTCTTATGAGTGGGCATTTCACATGTCAAACAAACAAACAAAAAAAAAAAAAAAAAAAAATACAAATCTACTAACAGAAGGAGGAAAAAACAAGACAAAACCACAGATTTAAGACAGCAAAACATAAGGTAAGGTTTGTGGCGTTTTGGTACTCTGAGTGTTTGTGGCTATTGGAAGAACTTTGTGAAACTGCTGACAGCTCAAAAATGCAGACTGATCTCTGGTCATCACCTTTACTGCTTCCTCATACTGTCTTCTCTGCCAACATGGCCATTCTGACTCTTGAGACCTTTCTCTCCTGGGTTTCTCTCTAGACAGCCCAACTCTTAGACTGCCAACTCTTCGATTCCGAGTCTTAGACTGAAAACTGACTCCATGCTGCCTTGGTCCCTGTCACCCATAGTTCTGGTCTCTGACCTTCATGCAGGATCATGCAAGCACAGCTTTTTGTATGGTCTAAAATAAACAAAGTAAGATCTTCCAGACAATCTGACGCTGTCCAAAGATGCTTAAGATAACAATCCTCTGGATTCTGATGGCCATCTACAACACACAGAGAGACTCATGCATATATATATATATATAACATACAGGAATGCGCATTATTGTGTCACAGTCCTCCCTTCCTTACTCTTGTCATTTATTCACAATAAATTATACTCAAAAAAATAAAAACACAGACATAACTGTCACCATGCAATTTGTTACATTATTCAAGAGAATTGCTCCTACAACAAAAGCAGATGCAAGAGAGGTTACTCCACAGTTATAACAAGACAGCAATTCCTTATCAGGTCTGACTTTTATAACTTCGAATGCATTTTGACATTCAGAAGACTAGCCCCATTTTGTATCTTTCTTAATTGATTTAGTAGAGCTCTTAATATGTGCATTTTAAGAATAAAATTGCTGTAATAATTCGCAAGTCCCCAAAAAGCTTGTAATGTTGATATGTTTGTCATTGGAGGCATATTTTTTTTTTTTATTGCTGTAGATCTAGCTGGGTCTGGCTATCAACCCTTTTCATCAATTATGTGTTCCAGGTATTTAATTGCCATTAACAGAAAGAAAATTGCATTTATCAATGCTTAGCTGAAACTGGTATTCTTTAAATTTTTTAAACACCAATTTGACGTTCTGTGTTTTTCATGATTTCTGCTTTTTATCAAAATAAAATCAAGATATGCCAAAGATATGCAAAGTCCAGTTCACACAACATGGCGTTATTTATTTGCTGAAATATTCCTGGCATGACCTTTATCATGTAGCGCTATCAGCATGGATATCCCTAACCCTCTCTTGCTAATCCTCCCTATCGTCCATCACTTCCAGCAGGTCCCCAGGGCTACATCCTGTATCTACACAGAGCTGCTGTATGTATGTTCGAGCTGGTCGCCCTGCCTTTGCTCGGCCACGTGAAGGGGTCCACAAGAGTACATCAGTTATGAGCAGTGTCCCGTATGTCTGGTTTTGATAGTTTTCATGATGGGTGGTAGGTGGCCGTACAGCTGCTGCTTTGTTGGGTGTTGCCTCCAGGACTTGCTCAATATTGCTTGCAGCATTTTTTGTGTAGTTGCTGTCAAGCTTTTTCTCCACCCATTTAGTTAGCGTCCATGTAGTGCATCCATATAGCAGTATCTACACAACCACTGCTTGGAAGAAACTGCATTTCATTTTATCGGTCAGGTCTGACTTTCATGTGACTGATAGCCTATCGATAGCTGCCTATGATTTTGCTAGTTGCGTATTGACGTCTGTCTTGGTTGATGAGACACTGCTTCCTAAGTAGGTGAACTTGTCTACTAATTCCAGAGGTCTACCATTTAGTGTGGAGATGTCGCCTATTTGATTAAAGCACATATATTCCATTTTGTGTGCATCGACATGGAGGCCAATGCCTGCAGCAGCTCATTCCAGACTATGTAGCAGGATTTTGGCTTGGGCGGGTGTATTTGCCAGAAGTGCTATGTCATCGGCATAGTCGACATTGGTAATTGTTTTTGCAGGTTACCTTCTGCTTCTTTCCTTGTAACTGTTTTCTTTGATTTTATCGATAGATGTTCTAAGCATGTAGTCTAGACAGATGAAAAAGGGGTATGGGGCTAATGTGTCTCCTTGCAGTACACCTGCTACAATGTCGAAGTAGTTTGTGTCTCCATCCAGAGAACGGACTTTTACCTTGGTGTTTATATAGAGAATCATTATGGCTGCAACAGTTTCTTTTGGTAGGTCGTAAGCAAGTAGAACTTGCTCCATCTTTCCTCTGTGAATGGAGTCAAAGGCTTTGGTAAAGTCGACAAATAATATGGTTGCCTATAGGTTTTTTTGCACGTACACCTTCAAGAATTCTACGGACAGTCAAAATTTGTGATATTGTGGATCTATTTCTCCGGAAGCCATTTTGGTACTTCCTTAGTATGTCGTCAATTTTGGGTTCTATGCTGTTGTGTAGTAGGGCATTGTATATTTTGGCCGTTATGGATGTTAGTGTTATACCTCGGTAGTGACCTTTTATGCCAAAAGGCAATCTATTGAACTAGTACAAATTCATTAACAGTAAACACACACACACACGCACAAGGGTTTGTACATTTTTCTTTTAATGATATTTGTAGATATGCATCTGATAAATTGAGTTTTGAGAATATTTTTCCTCCATTTAATTTTGCGAATATCTCTTCAGGACAAGGTAATGGATAATTGTAAATTTTTAAACAATCATTTATACCAGTAGAGTAATCAGCACACATCCGATTTTTTTTCCCCCCCCCCAACGTACACTATGGGGCTCTAGCACTGTGATTGGTTTTACTTAGTACTCCAATTATTTTCTAAACAGTCTAATTCTTTTTCAATTATTTCTCAAGCTGCAAAGGGTACTTATCTTTTTGGTTTAAAAATTGGTTGCGCATAATGTATTAATTCGAAAATTGTGCACATTAAAAAAAAAAAAAAAAAAAAAAAAAAAGTCTGGAAAATTTGATTTAAGTTCCCTTTTTAAATTTTCTGCACTGGCTGAGGTTGCCTTTATGCTATTAGAAAATGTATTTATTGGCAGGTTCCATAAATCAAAAGACTCCATCCAGCCCATTCCAAATAGGTTTCAAGATTGATCCATGATGAATGCTTTCAGTTTAAATTTTTTGTTCATAAATGATACATTAGCATAGCATCCATCGAAAAATGTTCACTTTTTACTGGTTATTCCATGGGTAATTTTCTTTTCTTTTTTTAAGTGATAAGCATTGGTCTGCAGATTTTTATCCATGTTAATTCATTTATTGTCTCGTCAAACCCCCGTGTACGGTTGAAATTTAACATTTGTGTCATCCATTTGCACATTTATGAATTTTCTTTTCATCATAGTAAATGGGTTTTCTGTTTTTGTTGAGTAAACCCTGTTTGTAAATTTTGTATTCTTTTTTTACAGAGTTCTTTTCTGTAATATGAGAAGTTACGTCCCTTATTTCCACAATCATGACTCTTTTATATAAGTGTATTTGTCCACATCCATAAAGAAAAATTTTAAAAGAAAAAGAAAACTCTGTATCCTAAGTCAGTTTAAGGCATTGCCAATGTGTATTAGAAAGTGAACTACTTTTGCTAAAAATTTCTGTTAACAGAAAAATGGTTTCCTGAAATGAAATATTTCTTGGATTCTTTGGTAGTATGTAATCAGCATACTTTTCATGTCTAATGGCTCCGAATTTACTAAACAATAGTGAAACTTTTTTCCCATCTGACCATATAAGACAGTCTTTTTTAAAAATATCCTTGTATCTTCGAAAATATGCCGGAAATGTGACCACTTCTGGCCTGTACCTAAATTCTCCAATTGAGTTAATTACAGAATCTTGATGGTTTGGTTTGGTTTGGTTTGGTTGTTTGGGTTGGTTAAATGTCAAAATAGTTCTATCTCAAATAATTCAGTTTAGCGTAAGCACAGTTTCAATGTCAAAAACATCTATTTCAAATAATTCAGTTTAGCATAAGCATGCAGTTTAAATTTCAAAACAGTTCTATTCCAAGTAATTCAATTTAGCAAAAGTATGCAGTTTAGTTTTATCTGACCCATACATAGGACCCTATCAGGTGCTACAATACTGGGCAAGAGTGGACCTAGGAGCGATGATAATGAAGTGGTACTCTGCATTCCCCAAAGCTTCAGCATTACTGGAACCTCACCATCAGATTGTTTAAAGTCATATTCAGGACAATCGTTGAGGGGGGGGTCTTAGCCCTCAGCAGAGATGCAGTCAAAATAGTTCTATCTCAAATAATTCAGTTTAGCGTATACTACAGCCCCAGTTGACTGGGCAAACAGAATCTTGAGAAAAAGTTTTAGTTACTTTGGACACTTTCTCTTGAGTATTTTTCTAAGAAAAACGTTTCTCCTGTCATTCGAGGCATTCTTGAGGTTGTTTTTCGAGTTTTTCCATGTCTTGACTATGCTATTTTTCCATGTGTTTTTCTTGTTGGTTTAACAATTTTCACTTTTCAGGTCCATGTTTTTTTTCTCCTTCGGAGAAAAAAAAAAAAAAAAAAAAAAAATATTGCTGCTGTAAAATTCTTTTTGTAATAACTTGCCAAATTTTCTTTGTGCCTTCATTCATAATTTTGTTAATACTGCATAGGTCAATATAAAATTCCTCATTGCCAATCTGTTATATGGTTGTCTGACAGTAAATAGTAATGAATACACACAGGAGACAATATTTGAAATCAACTATATATCTTTTATTGAATAAAATATGTACACTATTTATAGTCTTTTCAGACTAGTTCATTGTGTTAGTGAGGGGTGTTTTTATCACTCCACACCAAACACTAAACTGGCTACCAAAACTTTTAACTGCTAAAAGCAAAAGGTAAAAAAAAAAGAAAAAAAAAAAAATTAAATGTGGAAAAGAGACAGAAAAGGAAGAACATTTTTTCTTCCCTCCTATAAAACCAAACCAACAATCATATAAGGTTCCATTCAACAGTTTGACAACACACACACACAAATGAAAGATTACTTATTTACCTACTGGTTAGTCCTTTATTTTTTAAATTTTTCATGAATTAATTTTTGTGGCTAGGAGCAGAGAATGGGGCTAGGTGATAAAGGCGGGCTCCTTACCTTTGTAGATTTTTTTTTCATACATCTGCTCCCGCCATATTTTCATCCCCCCCCTATTAACACATAAAAATCTCTTGGATGTTTTTCTGTCAGTCTATTCCTTGATTTTTCTTTTTTCTTCCCCTCTTTCAACACTGAGATACTTCATTCTTTCTCTCTTCTTTTTCTTTTCAGGAATCATTTTTGGCCCTGGCGATTCCCTTTATTTTTATTTTTCCTTCCTTCCTTTGGATGTTCTAAGGTCTATCCTAGTCATAGCACCAGTGTGAAATAACCCACACACCAGGTTGGCTGTTGATTGATTGATTACATAAGAAAGCGAGGTCTATGGCATTTTGGTAATCTGTGTGTTTGCGGCTATCACAAGAACTTTGTAAAACTCCTGACAGCTCAAAAATGCCAACTCATCACTAGTCATTACCTTTATTGCTTTCTCATGCTGCTTTCTCTCCCAATGTGGCCATTCTGACTCTTGATTCCAAGTCTTAGACTGCCAACTGACCTTGTGCTTGCCACCCCTACTTCTGGTCTTGTGGGTTCACCCAAACAGAGATCTTTATGTGGTCTTCGCACCAAAATAAACAAAGGAAAATCTTCTCGACAATCTGACACCATCCAAAGATACTTAAGAAAATAATACTCTTGATTCTGACAGCCATCCATAACACAGAGAGAGAGAGACAAACACATGCATATATTATTCACATACACAAATGCACATTATTTGCCATAATTCAACACCAAAGTCATCCTTGTCTAAGAATAGCATCGAAACCATTAAACTCATTGCTAGGGAGATGAGGGAGTTATACCTTTCAAAAGGGTATGAGTCCGAAAGAGCGTGACTGGAGTTTGAACTTGTTTACTTTGAGACGACAGTCCAGTACTTTAGCCATTATGCCATGAAGACAACTCCTAAAAAAGAAAAAAACTAATAAATTAAAAATAAACAAACTTAGTTACTTACAAAGAAGGTTGTAAGAATTCATTGCTGCCTGGGATCCAAACACCTCGTACAAGTCTGTCAATAGTTTTCATGATTCCACTCCCGGCACCTATGAAAAAATAATGGCTAGGAGTCATTTATGAGAAAAGAATTACTTAAAATGCATGGGGTAAGGGGGAAAAAAAGGAAAGAAACACAGCCATTAAAGATGTGACTTACAATAGAGTGGTAGCACCTGATAGGGTCCTATCTATAGGTCAAATAGAAATAAATTGTGTACTTATGCTAAACTGAATTGCTTGAACTTAAACTGTTTGACATTGAAACTGTACTTACATTAAGCTGAATTGTTCGAAATAGAACATTTTTGACATTTAATTGTACGTAAACAAAAACTATACTTATACTAAACTGAATTGTTTGAATTAGAACTGTTTAACTAAACTGAAAAAGCTTGAAATAGAAATATTTTTGATGATTAAATTGTGTACTCATGCTTACCTGAATTGTTTGAAATAAAATTATTTATATAAAAATGGATTTGGCAATAAATAACCTACAAAGGTTGATATGCCATAAAACCCAAACAACCAGAGTGTCCATATATTTTTCAGCAGCTTCCCGTGCCTATGCATGTTTGGACAACCACCTGGTTTTTGTTCTTCTACCTACTAACTTAATGGTTAAAAAAGAATAAATAAGCACAGGAAGACCCCCATAACTCTAATGTGTGTGTGTGTGGGGGGGGGGGTTTGAATATTTGTGTAGGATGATTTTTACCTTTCACTGTAGCAATGATGATAATAAGCAGATAGGCTTGAGGATAGAGCTTAGCAGTGTGTGTGACTCCATGGTAGACTTTGTGGGCACGTTGAGTTTCTTTCAAAGTTCCAATACACAATTTGAAAGGAAGAAACTTTACCATTTTGTAGACAATATCAAATGGTGAGTAAAATATCAGGTACCTGAAATAAAGGCAAGAGCAGTTTTCAGACATTAAAATATCTAGAAACAAAGAGAGCATTGTCAACATACCAATCAATAATTCTAGTCCTACTTAATATTAATCAGGTAATAATTAATCCTTCATGAAAGTTTAATGGAGAGAGTATGTTAATGTAATTTTACAACATATTAAGCAAGTAAAAGAAAAAAACTGTTTTGAAAACTCTGAACAAATTTCTAGTGAATTTTCACTTATAGAGATGACCTAGTGCGCTTAGGAAAAAAATATTTATTATTTATTGGGAAAATCAGAAAAAAAAAAAAAATACTTAAAGGCCGAAAAGAAAAAAAAATTGTCAAACCAAGCAAAATAGAAAAGGCAAATAAATAAGTTAAAAACACACAACCATATGTATGTGTACAAAAATAAAAATGAACAGGGAAAACACTCACGTGCATATGTATGTTTATATAAAACCACACAGATATACATGTATGTGTGTGCATATATATATATATATATATATATATATAAATACACAAACACATATATATATATATATATACACACA